>CM027867.1:14183634-15383634 GCA_016097605.1 Eucalyptus guilfoylei | reverse complement strand
AACCACGTGTTTGGTATTGCGAAGCTTTCCGCTCAATGTCACCAGAATTTTTATGTGGCTTACTTCCTGCGCATAGTTGAACTACAATTCTTTTTTTTTTTTTCCTTTTTCTAGTGGAGGAGCATGTTGCCAACATGTGAGGGGAACTTTGTTGCAGAAAGTCCTGCTATCTCACCTTAATTAAGGGCCGATAACTATGATCCCTACATTGATCATTTCCTGTTTTGAGCCCAAGCTGCGCATTGTGGACAGCTTACAATAATCACTTTGGGTAAGCATTTTGTGGGCACGTAGACTTTCTTACAATAATTGATTGTCTTTTTGACCTTCCAAGTATGTGTCACTTCCTATCTCACTTTCACAATTTCTGAACTTCAGTTGGATGTGCTTTTTCTGTCTAAGTTTACGTTGATAAATTGTTTGAGTGGAACATTAAATCCCTTGTTAATATCTCGTTGACAAAGTTAGAGAGGTGCTGAAGCTTGACCAGGAAAAGAAAGATCTTGCTAAGCTACTGATTGTAGAGCAGTCACTTCTCATCTTTGGCAGAGGATACAATTATGCTACAATTTTGGAAGGTTCCTTAAAAGTAAAGGAAGTGGCACTGATGTACAGTGAAGGAATTCTTGGTGGTGAAATCAAACATGGTCCTCTGGCTCTAGTGGATGAGAGTCTTCCCATTGTAGTGATTGGTACTCGTGACGCTTGCTTCAGGTTAGCTTTTGTCGTACATTTTTACTCGCATCTGTGAAATCTCTGTTTGTTCTAGAGCTGAAGGTGTCAATGTTAACAGCAAGCAACAATCAGTTATTCAGCAATTCCATGCCTGCAAAGGACGCATAATTGTCATGTTCTCGAGGGGGATGCTGTAGCTGTGTCTCTTGGTGGAGCATGTGGAGTCATTGAAGTTCCTTAGGTGGAAGACTGTCTTCAGCCTTTAAGTCAATATAGTTCCTTTGCAGGTACAGAGTACTTCCAATAGTTTTCTATACTTGCCAAGATGCAACATTTTTTTTCCTGTTGTACTGAACGCATCATATCTTGCTGAATACGAAGGTATGATGTAGATGAGGTGGAGCTGGATGGGAGCATCTAGCTTTCTGTTTCCTTGATTTGTTTTATGCTCTCGGTGTTTGGTTTTGCATTTGAGAGTTCCAAAATTCTCTCTTTGATTTGGTGTTTAGTTCTAACAGAGAGCAATATTTTTAAGTCTCAACTAAAACAAAAGAAATCATTCTTATTGATTGAGCAAGAATATTTAGCCGTTTCTTTGTTTATTTATTCATTGCTTATAGAGTATTTTTACATTCCCGTTCTTCCTTTCAAATAGCCTATTTCATTTTAGTAGATCTTGCAAATTCTTCGGGCTTGAGATAATTTTTAACATTTGGGGTGCAATTATTGGCGTATCATCTCACGGTCCTAAGAGGATACAATGTTGACCAACCTAGGAATCTCACAAGGAGTCTTACAACAAAGTAGAAGCCCATTGAATGATTTCTTTTGATCGTGTTTATCCGGCAGCGAAATGGATTATGTCATGATAATGTAAAGCATCTTTCTGACACAGTATACATTCTACTGATCACTTGTACTTTATTGAATGACAGCCCCTATAAGATCTTTATTTGTGATCAATTAGGAAAAATTGTTGTAATCTACCTTTTTTGGGTGTTCGCGGCTTGTTATACATTGATTTGTCAATTTGGCTTGAAGTGTCGTGCTCATGGTACCTAAACATTGTTTCAAGGTGGAGGTTGGAAGAGGAAGATTGTATCCTTATTTAGGAAAAGAGAGTAGGCAATATAAAAAAAATGCGTTATTAAAAGTGCAAGATTGATGGAATTGATCGAGTATCCAAGATAGGATTTGTGTCTTTTGATGAGATTGGTCTTTGGCGTTAAGTATGTCTCTCGAGTGGTGATTGTGACGTTGGTCGTCAAGGCAATTTGTACCGTGTTCTGGTTTTTTTTTTCAGTGTGATGTTTACTCCATGACACGCGATGTATTCAAATGGAAAGCATTTCAAGGTCAACTTGCTCTGAAACAATCCATTCTGTCAATTGATAATCGTATGTGGAAAATCCAATGCAATGCGGCTCTCTCTAGATACAAACAAAAGCAAATCCATAACCTCCTATTGTCGCTGTCGATGGTCGTCGAAAGCAATGTTATTTTTCTTGTCGCGTTCCATTTTTTAGGGGTATGCTAGGGTGGGCACCCCGTAGGACGTCTAGGGCCAGGACAACCTGGACCGATTCCTGATTCCGGCACGACGCGCCTGCATCCATGACTGTACGAGGCAAGGGCGGCAGGGCTGCCAGTCGGCGAGGATGGAACACATGGACAAATATGGGTACAGTGTTGGGTTGAACCCACATGTAAAGGTTTCGAACGAGATGAGGCAGGAGGACCACAACAAGCAACACGAATGATGCCCGGGACCAACAACGATGCGAGGGAGGCCACCGAGAGCGTGGCGGTGAGCATCATGAGGATGTGGAACAGTCGGGCACAGCAAGCGGGAGCCAACGACAGGTGAGCGATGAGCGCCAGTGCGCAGTAGAACAGAAGACAGAAGATGGCAAGGGAGGTGGCCAAAGGGTGGGTCTCGAATGGGGACGCGGGTTTCCCTTGGAATTTCACCTCGACGAAGTTGACCAGCACGGACACAATGAAGGCGAGAATGGCGTGGAGGGGAGTGAAGGCAGGGGAATCTCGGACGTTTGTGTCGGGACGACGGGCGGTAGGCATTGGGGTCAGCTTCTCGAGGATCCGTAGTCCTGTGTAGAGAATGATTATCGAAGTGATAAGAGAGAAAGATGGCTAGAGGCAGAGCATGTCTCGGATTTTGTAATGATAAATGCAAAAAGGAGAGATAAGATGCAAAGTGAATTTCGGCTACGTTTTCTCGTTTGCCGAGACCAGGGCAGCGACGCCCATTTAAAGAAAACGGGGAAGATGAAAGCGGAATGACTGTCTTGCGCGTGGAATTTTCTAAGTCCGATTAAAAACAGTGCGCCGATTACCTCGATTATCAAAGAAGACATTTGCGAAGTCTGGGTTCCTACGGCTTTCAAGGGGCCGCGCAATTTCTAGATTGTTCTTGCGCCTCGTCAGCATGCGACAGAGCTCCCTTTTTTTTAATTTATTAATGTTCTATCTTTTTTCGGTCTGACAAAAGCGACTTCTCTTACGAGAAAATATTAGGTACGTGAGGTGCTCCAGGGTGGCAAACAAGAAGGCGGTAGGAAGGCGACGCGTGTCTTCGCGGGGCCCACAATCCGGACTGATTGAGCAGGACGTGAGGCGCCATTTTGAAATTTTTTCGCTCCTGTAGCTGCAGCAAAAGGACGACAGACCCTCTACTTTCTTCGCGCCTCTCCTCTTCCTTCCTTCCGTAAATTTTCAGGTTCCCTCTCTCTCCGGCGCTCGCTCGCTCTCTCCGGCGCTCGTGTTTGTGCTATATTTGAGCCGATGTCGTTGGCAAGGCTCCTGCTCCCGTCGACGTCCGCCGCAAGCTCGCTCGACCTCACCTCCATCTTCACTGTCGCTCTCGGCCTCTCCCTCGCTCCCACTCTCCCTCCTTCGATCTTCCCCCACCCAGCGCTGCCCCTCTGTAGATCATGCTCACAGCCGTGCCGTTCGAGAACTCGAACCCCCCGACGTTGGTGTTCCGGAGGACGGCCTCCCAACCGGCAACGCGGTCGAGGGAGCTGAGAAGGAGGCCGCGGTGAAGTAGTCGAGGGACTTGACGTCGACGCGGCGAAGCCTGAGCTCGGCGCTCTTGACGCGGACGGTGAGGGCGAACCCGAGGAAGGCGGCGCGGAGGATGACGATCGGGGCGAGGGCGTAGACGAAGCACTTGCTGCTGCTGCGCCTCTGGTTGCGGCGAGGCGGCGGCTTGGCGAAGTGGGCAAGCTCCACGTCGTCGCTCCGGAGGCGGGGTCCAGAGGGCGCGATGGGCTGGTCGGATTTTCTTTAGGCATTGCGAAAGTCGGAGTTCAAGCGAATGCGAGAGAGCACGGGTCACTGTTCTTGATGGTGGTGCTTTCGCTCCGGAGGCGGGGTCCAGAGGACGTGCGGGACCGTGTGAAAGCTGGGTCTGAGTGGGTCTGTGCTGTGCTGCTCTGTCGCTGTCGCTCTTTGAACCTCCGCCGGTGATGACCCGCGCAGGGCGTTCAAGGCGGCGCAGGAAGGTGCTAAAGCCCGAGGCAAGATCAACGGCAGCGGAGGGTGGAGGAAGAAGAGCAGATGGGTAGTCACTCGAAATTTCAAGTGTCAGCTTGACAGAGTGCAGGGCTTCAGAAACCAAAGCACATCGAGCGGCCTTGCGCCTCTTCCATCAACCATAGGAACAGTTTTTCCTTTGTCGGAGTTTCCTCCTTTGCCACCGCCCCCTTGTTCAACTTCACCTCTTGAAGGATTTGTCTCTCCTAACAACCAGAAAATTACAGTGTTAATGAATACCAACATAACGTGCATATATGGGGGAATCTGAATAGTAATCTGATTTAAAACCAGATATTAAATATCTGTGATATAAGTCAGTTTAGTTGAGAACTACCCATAAAATTAGAGGTTTAACGCATATGGCTAAGATATTCATAATAGGCCAATTACGTGGCTGACATTTCTAGTCCCAATTTTCACAACCAACTTCTTCAAGTTGACCTTTGTTCTGCTTAGCAAGCTCTTGAATTGCAGCTCACTGTGTCTTTGAAAAACATCAGTCCACAAAAAATGGGAAAAACAACAGAGAAGATTGCCCACGAGTTTTTAGACTGGCATTCTCTGTTTGTAGAGGCATGTCCCTACATAAACACTGATGTTTAGCGTCCCTGTTGTGCATCAAGCTGGATTTGGGCTTCTAGAAATTTCTGCTTTCTCTCTTAGAAGATGCCGACTAGATTGAAATGGTAAGGAGCCAATCCAATACATTCTGGTAGTGAAAGCGAGGAAAAACATGTGGGTGCTTGATTAACATTTTCTATCTTGGATAGGTAAAGTTTGAGATTGGCCTAATCAAGTCACCCCTACTAAATTTTTATGTTCGAATCTAAATGAACTCGACCATGGGAAAGCAAAACAACTCTAGATTGCTAATTATATGTTTCCGAAGGCATGGTTACTTGTTTTAAGGACCATGGCATATTCTTTTAAGTCAACATGCAGTCGCAAATGTTGCAGAACTCAAAGACTCAGATCATTGCCCATTTATCTGCATCAATCTGTACAGCTCCTCTGGTGATAAAGATTGACCCTCGAGTGAAATTGACCGGAAATGATCTCCGGAGACAAATGATCCAAATCTGCTCTCCCAGATATAGAATGAAAAAGAACGAGAAGCAGCAAGAAAAAGATTTGGAGAGGAAGATAGACCAGATATAGTATTATATGCCTTTAAAAGCTTTCTATTCATGATTTCTTGAATCGCATGAACACGATGACAATCATCCCGCAAACCCAAAAAGAAAAGCGAAAGCACCACCATCAAGAACAGTGACCCGTGCTCTCTCGCATTCGCTTGAACTTCGACTTTTGCAATGCCTAAAGAAAATCCGACCAGCCCATCGCGCCCTCTGGACCCCGCCTCCGGAGCGACGACGTGGAGCTCGCCCACTTCGCCAAGCCGCCGCCTCGCCGCAACCAGAGGCGCAGCAGCAGCAAGTGCTTCGTCTACGCCCTCGCCCCGATCGTCATCCTCCGCGCCGCCTTCCTCGGGTTCGCCCTCACCGTCCGCGTCAAGAGCGCCGAGCTCAGGCTTCGCCGCGTCGACGTCAAGTCCCTCGACTACTTCACCGCGGCCTCCTTCTCAGCTCCCTCGACCGCGTTGCCGGTTGGGAGGCCGTCCTCCGGAACACCAACGTCGGGGGGTTCGAGTTCTCGAACGGCACGGCTGTGAGCGTGATCTACGGAGGGGCAGCACTGGGTGGGGAAGATCGAAGGAGGGAGAGTGGGAGCGAGGGAGAGGCCGAGAGCGACGGTGAAGATGGAGGTGAGGTCGAGCGAGCTTGCGGCGGACGTCGACGGAGCAGGAGCCTTGCCAACGACATCGGCTCAAATATAGCACAAACACGAGCGCCGGAGAGAGCGAGCGAGCGCCGGAGAGAGAGGGAACCTGAAAATTTACGGAAGGAAGGAAGAGGAGAGGCGCGAAGAAAGTAGAGGGTCTGTCGTCCTTTTGCTGCAGCTACAGGAGCGAAAAAATTTCAAAATGGCGCCTCACGTCCTGCTCAGTCAGTCCGGATTGTGGGCCCCGCGAAGACACGTGTCGCCTTCCTACCGCCTTCTTGTTTGCCACCCTGGAGCACCTCACGTACCTAATATTTTCTCCTTCTCTTACTCCTTTTCAACCGCCGTGCGATCCCGCGATTGAGGACGGTGCCACGGTCCATGTCAAGAAGAAAAGGCCCGGCCCGGGGGGAGGGCAGGGACACGTGGAGCCTCACCTAACCGACACTGAAGTCTATCCAATGAAATTAATATTCTAAAAGACCTTTAACTTTAGATCCGCTCTTAATTACATTATAAATTTTTTTTATCTCGTAAAAGTCATCCAACTAAATTCACCCTTAATTCTATCCTAAAATCTTTGTTTGTCTTATAAAAAACCATTAACTTTAGGTTTAGTCTCAATTTTTCCCTAATTTTTTCTATCTCATAAATTTGCCCGCATTAATCCTACGTCTAAAATTCTCAAGCGAACTATTCAAGGCTCCTTGACCCAAGTGCCTCAACATGAGCTGTCCAATTGCGAGAGATTGAAGACTCTCAAGCATGAGAGATTGAAAACAGAACTCTAAATTGAATATCTCTTATGGGTCGAAGAAAGACTCTTTTTAGAGTAAGAACAATTGAAGAGCGGGCGGCATTGGGGTCCCCTTATGGAGGATCCCGTAGTCCTATGTAGAGGATGATGATCGAAATGATCAGAGAAAGAACTGGCTAGAGTGGGGAGCAGATCTTGGGTTATAGTGGGAGAGCAGGTAGAGAGATGGATAGAGAAAATCTTAGTTTTTATGAGGCTCTTTGGTCCAAGGTAATTTTCAACTTCGAGGTGGTTTGGGTGGTTTTTAACTCCAAGGTGGTTGCCGACCAAAAAGAGTCCAAGGTGGCTTTTGTCGGCGGTCTTTCACGCTGGAAGCCTTTGAATGTCACGGAACCTCTCCCCGAAACTTTCCAGTAGTTCCCCATGGCCGTCATGGCCGCGGAGAGGTCCCCTCGCCTTGCGATTGATGACGTGGCCAAGCTCCACCGCATCAACAAAAGCATAATAGCAAACCGTTCAGCGAGTGACACGTGGAGCCACGTCAGTGGATGGATCCCGTCGGGACTGGTGTGAAAATTTTCCAGTATGTCAAAAATTTTGGGTCTCCCCCTCGTCAACGAACAAGACTCTCTCTCTCTCTCTCTCTCTCTCTCTCTCTCTCTCTCTCTCCCCTTCTCTCGCAATCCGGTGCACTCTCCGGCGCGCCGCCGCCGCCGCCGCCTCCCGGAGCCCCGCCGGCGGCCGGATAATGGCAGTACCGGGTTTCGCACCAGAACTTGCACCGGCGATTCTAAACCGCACGCCAAATGTTTGCGCAATTACTACCTTTCCCTGTTCAGATCTGGATGTGGAGTTTTTGTTAAAAGGGTTTGGTGGGTGAAGTTTGTGGTGCCGAGCTACTTGGGCAAAGCTGTGCGAATGGTGTGCCGACCGGTGCTAAAAACCCCACCTTTCAAGAGAAGTTTATGCTCGCGCTCGTGAAGGGATTCGAGAGTTCAATCTTGCAGGGTGTGGAACAGCAATGTCCTCACTTCATCGGCAGTGGAAAGTAATTGCTTCCAACCTTAAATCGATTTTGCTAACAACACTGTCGTTGTTGAGTTGTTTTGGACTTTGGTCCGTTGAGTGGCTAGTGTCCTTCTCTTAGTTGTGTTTCCTTATGGAGGCCATAGCGTTCTTTCTCAGAGCTTCGATAATTCGGCCTGGCCTTTTCAGACTAAAAATTGGGCAGGTACAATCCGTTGAATCTATTTCTCCTCTTTTCTTATGCATATCAGGTTTAAAAGCAAAATACCAACAAAAAAAAAAAATTGTCAGAAGATGGAGTACGTAAGATGACTATTGTGTGAGAATTGTAGTGTGATTTCTCTAATTCACTCGGGTATAACTAGTGCTAGGTTCTAACTTTGCTTTTGAAAATATATCCCGACTGCCGATTTATTGATGTTGTCATCATTATCATCATCATAATTACTAATTAAGTAGGTTTGATTGCTGAAACAATTTGCAGGAAACTTGGCTGCTTGATAGTAGTGGCTGTATTTTCCATATCCACTTTAGTTAGTCATTGACTCATTTGCATGTTCGGACTTGGCATGTCGTATTTGCCAACTTAAAATGTTTTATTGTCTATGGATATCATATGTTTTGTTCATTGGTGAAATATGAGCCATCTGCTTATATTGAGAGTATTTATTCCTTCCAGCAGTAAAAATGCTGCACAATTTAGTTGTCCTAGTAGTGGCCATTGCTGGCAATACACTAGTTCTTCTAGCTAAATTCTAATATTGTTAATTTTGCAATGGACTACGTAGGATACTCGTCTTGTTTTTGTGAACAAGGCCTTGGCTTTTTCCATTTAATTTTCAAGTATCGTTAGGCAGTTACAAACATTTGATATGACAGCTTTTGAAGTTAAAACATGGGGATATGTCCAACCATTTCTGTAAGAATGACATAGGCTACTTCCTGCAGCTGAAGTAATGGAGTCTTTACATATTCCCAAGGGTGTGAGACGGGCATTGTTTAGAACCCTAAATACTGCCAGGGAAGCTTCTGTTCGTAAGCATACTTTTGCGGGTCATGGTCAGCTGAACTAATGTGGGATTTCCAAATCATTGGAAATCATGTCGCCCATGCATGTGCTATTGGAGCACTCATCTGAGTATCTTAATATATTGTGGTATTAGGGAGTGCTATGATCAGAATGACAAATGTGATGTGTGCTCCGTTTCGTTCTCGGATGGCTTCTGTTTTCTCCTAATTAAAATCCAGTCCCTCCGCAATCAGGTTCTTGGCCACCTCAGCTTTCAAGTAAAGCTTATGTCTTCTCTAATTCAACTCCTCCTCTTCGTCTCCATTGCTATATTCAGACTAGAAAAGAGAGACATTTTTCTCATTAAGACTTGAGTCTTGGCTTTGCACCTTAATTAGTGCTTTATAGTACTCAAAGTCCTTCTACTAGCCTTACTCACATCAACATCATCATCCAAAGAGGATGAGCACTTAGAGGAGGATTTGTCACCTAATTCAGTTGAACTTGAGTTTTATCGACTTCATCTTATTGTCATTTAGGGAATATACCATAGTAATATGGTAAAATTTGCTCAATATCACCAGTAGGAACCACCTATTTTGTACTGTGAAGCTTTCCACTCAATGTCACCAGAATCTTTATGTGGCTTACTTCTTGCGCATAGTAGAAGAACAGTTTTGTTCTTTTCCAGTGGAGGAGCACGTTGCCATCATGTGAGGAGAACTTTGGTGCAGAAAGCCTGCTATCTTTGAGCCCAAGCTGAGCATTGCCTACAGCTTTCAATAATCGCTTTGGATAAGCATTTTGTCGGCACGTAGACTTTCTTACAATAATTGATTGTCTTTCTGACCTCCCAAGTATGTGTCACTTCCTATCTCACCTTCACGATTTCTGAATTTCTGTTGGATGTGCCTTTTCTCTCTAAATTTATGTTGATAAAGAGTTCGAGAGGTGCTGAAGCTTGACCAGGAAGTGAAAGATCTTGCTAAGCTACTGATTGCAGATCAGTCACTTCTCATGTTCGGCAGAGGATATAATTATGCTACAGCTTTGGAAGGTTCTGTAAAAGTAAAGGAGTGGCATTGATGCACAGTGAAGGAATACTTGCCGGTGAAATGAAACATGGTCCTCTGGCTCAAGTGGTTGAGAGTCTTCCCATTTAGTGCTTACTAGTCATGATGCTTGCTTCAGGTTAGCTTTTGTCGTAAGGTTTGCTCGCATCCATGAAATCTCTATTTGTTCTAAAGCTGAAGGTGTCAATGTTAGCAGCAAGCAACAATCAGTTATTCAGCAACTCCATGCCCGCAAAGGGTGCATGACAACAGAGTAGAAGCCCACTAATAGATTTCTTCTGATTGTGTTTTTTCTTTCTCCTTCTTCTGATTGTGTCTACACGACAGTGAAATGGATTATGTCATGAGAATGTAACGCAACTTTCTGACAGAGTATACATCTGCTGATTACTTGTACTTCATTAAATGGCAGCCCATGGAAGATCTTTATTTATGATCAATTAGTAAAAATTGTCGAAACCCACCTTTTTGCACGTTCACTGCTTGTTATGCATTTACCTGTCAATCTGCCTCAAAGTGTCGTACTCATGATACCTAAACATTATTTCATGATTGACATGATGATGATGACTACAACTTAGTTTCGCCTGGGATGCTATGCAACTTGGAGCATTATGTTGTTCATTCATCAAAAGGTCATGAAAAAGTTCTATTGCTGAAAATATTACTTTTAGCATTTAGTAGGGAAATCTTTTTTTTTTTTTTTTCTTTTTTAATGGTGGACTTTGATTGATGTATTTTGTGCTGCATCATGAGATGTAAAAGTAGTCTGGTGGAGGTTGGAAGAGGAAGATTGTGTCTTTATTCGGGAAAAAAAGAGAAGAGCAGGCGATATAAAAAGATGTCTGTCATTAAAGGTGCAAGACTGAGAATCGATCATCTCAGACAATATTTGCTTCTTTTGCTGAGTTTGGCTTTTGATGTTAAGCATGTCTCTTGAGTGGTGATTGTCTCGTCGGTCGTCAAACCCCGTTAGTTAACTCCGGGTTCATACCTTTCTTGGGAAAAAGTCCTAGGCAACATGTGTCATGTTTTGATTTTCTTTTCTGTGTGATTTTTACTCCATGATATGGTCCAATTTGCAGACACAAGATGTATTCAAATGGAAAGAATTTCAATATCAAGTTGCTTTGAAGCAGTACATTCTATCAATTAATCATATGTGGAAAATACATTGCGACTCTCACTAGATACCCAAAAAAAAAAAACGCAAAACCATAAGTTCCGACTGTGGGCTGTTATTGGTCGTCAGACACAACGTCGTCATGTTTCTTCCCCAGTCGTATTTTCTTTTCAAGAGTGTGCTAGTGGTGGGCGTCCCGGAGGACATCTGTGGCCGTATCAACACGGGCCTATCCCCAATTAATTCCCAATTCCGGCACAGAGCGCGCATCCATGATGGTACGAGGCAAAAGTGGCGGGGCTCGTCCACCATGGAGTTGGCGAGAACAGAACGCTGACACAAACATGGATACGATCTTGTGTTGAACCCACACGTAAAGATTTTGAGCGAGATGATGCAAGAGGACCACGGAAAACAACACCAGTAGCAAGAGATAGGGGAAACTGCGAAAGCGGCCCGGGAATAATAATGATGCAAGGGAAGCCCCCAAGAGCGAAGCCGCGAGCATCATGAGGATGGGAAACGCTCGGGGACGACAAGCGGGAGCCAACGACAGATGAACGACGAGTGCCAACGAGCAATAGAAGAGAAGACATAGGACGGCGAGAGTGGTTGCAAAGGGTTGGGTGTCGAATGGGGACGCGGGTTTCCCTTGGAATTTCACCTGGACGAGGTTCACCAGCACGGAAACAAGAAAGGCGAGAATGGCGTGAAGGGTAGTGAAGTCAGGGGAACCTCGGACATTTGTTTGGGGATGACGGCGGATCGGCATTGGAGTAGGCTTCTGGAGGATATCGTAGTCCTCTGCAGAGGATGATTATCGAAATGATCAGAGAAAAAGATGGCTAGGGGCCCTCTCTAAGTGCCTGCAAATTGGGTTAAGGGGGAGAGAGAGATGTATGGGAGAAAGCAGTGGGCTACGATTGTGTCTTTAAATAGGGAAGAGAGAGAGAGAGAGACAGAGCTTAAGGGGGAGAGAGGGATGTCCCTCTCTAAGTGCCTGCAAATTGGGTTAAGAGCTCAAGTGGAAATAGGAAATGCGCCTCTTCATCAGACGACGTAGTGGCCCTATTTGTGTCAGCCCCGCGATGCATGCCCATGTTATCTAATGACACTTCCTGTCATTTGGCCCTCTTAATAGAACCCCCAACCCGTCCATATGTGTAGTGTAGCCTCTCTAATTCCAAAGGGAAAATGGAAAGAAGGAACACTTTCTTGAAAAATAATGCTATAATTAGAGAAATCTCCTTTTAACTACATCTTTGATTATTGTGTTACACACAAGACTACCCCTCTTCCCGAAAGCTTCGCGGGGACTACTTATGCAATCTTTTGTCTCCCTTCTTGCTAGGGAAGCAGGTTGTTGCATTGTCACACTGCTCTTTGCTCGCTTTCTGGGAGCTCCATTCATCACCCCTATCACATTACTGTAACGAATGAAAGGTTTGGAATTGCTATAATTAGAGAAATCTCCTTTTAACTACATCTTTGATTATTGTGTTACAAGTTTTGTATATCACGTATATACAAACCTAATATATTTAAATGTGCATGATTTCTATATGGGTACTTCACCAATCAAAAGGCCGATCGAAGGAAATACCATTTTGCATAGAATGGAGGAAAGTAAAACTCTTTTAAGAAAATATCCACTAACTAGGTTGGAGGAAAACACAACCCATAAAGAAATAAGTACTGGAAAGCATTATTGGTATTTATTGAAAATACCATTACATTAAAGCTTAAGTGGTAAACTATCTTTTCGAATTTAAATCGTTAGAGAATGACTGGAGATGCATTGATACACTATGTTCGGAATCCCGATGCTTGTGACTTCAATAAGATGTGTTGGAATAATTCATACATTTACGCTCAAGTCTAGCTCATAAATGGGATATGCGCGGAGCGTGGGGAATCAAGAAACCGAGATTTCTGACTGGAGTGCCAAATCAAGCTCAAGGCTTGCAATCACCTTCCTCATGAATTGTAAACTGTCAGAGAAGGTCAGGAAAATGTATATTTGTATGCTGTAGACTCTAGTTTATTCTTTAAAACAAAGACTGTCAGGGCTTGCGAAACTAGTTTATTGATTTCTTGGTACATACTACATAGGTTTTGCGTTCACATAATAATTGTAAGCGAGATATTCGTCCATGCAGCTATGCAAGAGGACCGCAAGCGATGCCATTTGACCCCTCATGCACATCCCGGGACCTAACATGGCACGTGTCGTCCCGTGAACTCTGCTCAAGACCTGTTTTTCTTGGCTGGATTGTTAAATTTGCATAAATGACTTATAATATATAAAAATATCGTAGGCCGTATTAGAGGAAAATTGTATCCCTAGAGTCACGGAGAATAGGATAAGAAATTTCCATATTTAACGCCATCGATTAAAAGAGACGAGGGTCGAAATTTCTACGTCCGGCTTGACATGCGATCACGATCAGCAACCTCAATTACATCAGAAGATTTTCTGAAAAATTTCCCAATCGAGTAATCGAGTACAAAACAGAATCTGGATCTCGTTTGACCTATCCATCGTTCCGAGTCTTTTTCTATATGCAATCAGACCCGATAAAGAAACAAAACGGCCGAGAGCTTTTTAATGGCTTAGAGAGACAATAATCAGAGTAATTTTTATCCGTTGAGCGACAATGCCTTCTGAGTAGCTAGGAATTTTCCCTTAGGTCAACTCTCAATTCTATCCTAAAATCTTTCTTCTCTTATAAAAAATCATCAACTTTACGTCTAACCCTAATTTTCCCTTAAACTTTTTTGTCTCATAAATCTGCTCCATTAATCCTACGTCTAAATTCTCAAGCTAACTTATGAGGCTCCTCGACCCAAGTGCCTCCAGTACGAGCGTCTTAAACATGAGCTCTCCAACTGCAAGAGATTGAATACTCTTGAGCACAAAAAATTGAAAACCGAGCTCAAAATCAAAAATCCCTTTTGGGTTGAAGGAAGATGCTCTTAAAAGTAAGAACAATCGAAGAAAGCCAATCATAATTTTTCTAGTTTTTACCCAAATATCAAATCCAATAAAATGCCTTGTTCACTGATATGAAAATTTATCTCCCAATAAACATCTTAATAAATGTGAAATTTTAGGAAAATTTTATAGAAATGATTTGAAATGTCACGTTATTAATAAAAGTTCGTAAATTTTTAGGGTCAAATTAGGATTGGATCTAAAATTGGTGGTTTTTAATGAGACATAAAATAGTTTAAGGTAGAATTAGAATAACTTCACGAGAAAAAAAAAAGATTTAGGTTAGAAATATCATAAAAGACCCTTCCGGTATTCCAAAATTTTGGGTCTCCCTCTCGTCTTCGAAGAAGGCTCTGTCTATATGTCTATCTCTCTCTCTCTCTCTCTCTCTCTCTCTCTCTCTCTCTCTCTCTCTTCTCCTTTACAAAATTCGTTCCCTCACCTTGGCTCCCAATCCGCTGCTTTCTCCGGCGCATCGCTGCCGGCTGCCGCCTCCGCTTTCGCCTCCACCTCCGCCTTCAGGAGCCCCGTCGGTGGCTGGAATATGGTAGCACCAGGTTTCGCACAAGAACTTGCAGTGGTAATTCTAAATAGCACGCCAAATGTTTGCGCAATTACCTCTTTTCCTGTTCAAATCTGGATATGGGGTTTCATTATAGGGGTTTGATGGGTGAAGTTTCTGGTGTTGAGCTAATTGGGAAAACTGTGTGAATGGACATCTTAGTTTTGATGTGATTTGCTGTGCAAGCCAATTATAAAGACCCCACACTTCAAGAGAAGTTTGTGTCCACACTCGTTGAAGGGCTTAGGGAGTTGAATCTTGCGGTGTGGAATGGCAATATCCTCGCTTTCAAGGACTTCGTCGGCACTGGTGAGTAATTACTTCCTGCCTTGAACCCATTTTACTAACGACACTACTGTGGACTTGTTTTGGATTTTGGTCCTTGAGTGGTGGCTGTTAAATTGCTAAAGGGAGGAGAGATGAGGCTGAAACTTTATCTTTCGTACAGAACAACCAAGTCTTTTACAAAAGACAAAATACATAACGTAAAAAAAAAAGAAAAAGCAACACCACTAAAAGAGGACCCATAACTACCCATGCTTTGCATAAAACACTTACTCTACTAACACCTAAAAACTAGGATAACCAACACACATGACTCCACTAACTCTAATAACTGAAAAACCAAATTAGCAAAACGTGCAAAAGGAAATAATTATTATTTTAACAACCATTTCCTTAAACTGATGTTTACTAACATTCAGTTTAAAGCCTTGACTGTTTTCAACGTGCAAATACCTAGTAACCTTCTGAGCTTCACAAATGACTCCATCTTGAGGGCCTTGGTGAATATATCAGCAACTTGATCTTCACTCCTGCAGTAGATTAGATCAATTTTTCCATCATTGCTAAGATCTCTCAAGAAATAAAACTTCACATCAATGTGCTTGCTTCTTCCATGTAGCACAGGATTCTTGGAGAGTTTGATTGCTGAGTTGTTGTCACAAAAAATTTTAATAGCTCCCGGTTGCTTGAATTGCAGCTCCTTAAGAATTCTCCTTAACCAAATAGCTTGACAAGCACTAACTGTTGCAGCAACAAATTCAGCTTCTGTATTTGACAATGTGACAATCAGTTGCTTCTTGGATGACCACGAAATAGCACCTGTCCTAAACATAAAAGCATAACTCGAAGTCCTCCTCCTATCATCTTGATCTCCTGCATAGTCACTATCAGTAAATCCCAACTAATTGGACTTTTCACCCTTCTTGTAAAATAGCCCAAAGTCTCTAGTTCCTTGCAAGTAACGAAGGATTCTCTTGGCAACTAACAAATGCATTTGTGTAGGATTCTCCATATATCTACTGATTAAACTCACAGAATACATTATGTCTGGTCTTGTTACAGTTGAATACATCAAACTGCCCACAATTTGTTTATAAAGCGTGCTGTCAACCTTCCTCCCTTCATGATCTTTGTATAACTTTAAGCCAAACTCAACTAGAGTGTTTACAAGATTACAATCCTTCATCTGAAACTTGTCCAAAATTTCTCCCACATATTTCTTTTGAGAAATAAACATCCCATCATCCGATTGTATCACTTCTATGCCAAGGAAGTAATGCATCATACCAAGATCAGACATTTCAAACTCATCCATCATAGATTTCTTAAATTCTTCAAACATGCCATCACAACTTCCAATAAATATAATATCATCAACATACAAGCAGACAATAAACATTTTCCCTTTATCTCCAATTTTGACAAAAAGCGTATGCTCATAAGGACATTTTGAAAAACCAACTTTAAGAAAATAAGTTTCAATACGACTATACCAAGCCCGATGGGCTTGTTTTAGCCCATAAAGAGCTTTCTTCAATCTATAAACTTTATGCTAATTTCCAATCTTGACATAACCAGGGGGTTGCTCGACAAATACCTATTCCTCCAAGTACCCATGCAAGAATGCCAATTTGAGATCTAGCTGGAAAATAGGCCAAGAATTATGTGCCACCAATGCAACCACCAATATGATCGTGTCATGTCTCGCAACTGGAGAAAAAACTTCTGTATAGTCGATCCCATATTGCTGCTTGTATCCCTTGGCTACCAAACGTGCTTTGTATTTGTCAACTTCACCATTTTCTTTCAGTTTTGTTTTAAAGACCCACTTTACACCAATGATTTTTTGTCCATTCGGAAGATCGGATAGCTCCCAAGTATCATTTCTTTCGATGGCATTAATTTTATCATCCATCGCTTTTCGCCATTTTTCTTCTTTGACGGCACTCTCAAAAGTTGTAGGGTCATAGTCTGAAAATAAGGCAAAGTAAATAATTAAATCTCCAATTCCAGTTACCTCATAATCTTCCATCCAAGCAGACCTTCTTTTAACGCGACGAAGAGATTGGGCTTCTTCTTCATTAACTTTAGTGACTGTTGGTGAAATTCCAGCAGCTGTAGAAGTCATATTTGATGAATTTTTGGACATATAAGGTGCTGAAATTTGCTCATGTTCAGCATCATTGTCATAAAGGACTTGAGTAGGCTGCTGCCTATTCCAATCCCAAGTGTTCTCTTCATCAAAAACAACATCTCTACTAGTCACAATCTTCTTTGTTAGTGGATTGAATAATTTATATGCTTTGGATGCTTTACTTACACCAAGAAAGACACATTTTTCAGCATTGTCATCAAGTTTCTTCCTTTTTACATCTGGGACATGGGCATATGCGATGTATCCAAAGATTCTGAAGTGATCTACAGCCGGTCTTCTCCCACTCCAAGCCTCTTTTGGTGTCATATTCTGAACAGCAAAAGTTGGACTTCTATTCAAAACATAAATACTCCAATTTACTGCTTTTGGTCAGAAAGTCTTTGAAACTCTTCCTCTTGTTAATAAGCTTCTCACCATGTTGAGAATTGTTCTATTTTTCCTCTCAGATACACCATTCTGCCGTGGTGTATATGCAGCAGTAAGTTCTCTTCGAATGCCATGCTCTGCACAAAAAACTTCAAATTCTTTTGAGCAATATTCACCACCACGATCTGTTTGAAAAGTCTTAATGGTCTTTTCTGCTTCATTTTCAACGCGAGCTTTGAAGCTTTTAAATGTGGAGAAAGCTTCTGATTTTTCCTGTAAAAAATAAACCCAAGTTTTTCTAGAAAAATCATCAATGAAGGTAATTAAGTATCTTTTACCTCCATTAGAGGATGGGTTTATAGGACCGCAAATGTCCGAATGCACCAGCTGCAAAACATCATTTGCCCTCTATGACTTCTCTTTTGAAAATTGAGAACGATGTTGTTTGCTAATAACACATTTTTCGCAGACTTGTGAATGAATAGTAATTTGAGGAAGACCTGTCACCATATTTTTCTGTTGGAGGGTCTTCAATCCACCAAAACTCAAGTGACCATAGCGAAAATGCCATAGCCATGAGGGATCTTTCTTTTCAGCCATCAAACAAGATTGAATATTTTCAATCTTTAATGGAAACAAACTATTTGAACTCATAGGAACAACTGCAGTAGCACCTCTAACAGAATCATAAATTTCACTAGCATCCCTCTAAATGGTGATTACATACTTGTAATTGGCCAGCACTCAATAGGTTACTTTTCAAGTCAAGAACATACAACACATTAGAGATCGTTTCCACAAAACCATTCTTGGTTCTTATCTTAATATCACATTTTCCCATCACCTTCACAATAGAATGATCCCCAAAACTCACAGTGGAATGAAAATCTTCATTTAGATGAGAAAAAGAAGACTTACTTCCACTCATGTGATTACTGCAGCTTGTATCCACATACCAAATATCTGACTCGCGCTTTTTTTTCATCTTGAACAACCATCAACAATGTTTATGCTTCCTTTTCTTCAACAAAATTTCAACTCTCTGCCTTTTATTTATTATTAGGCAGCCTAATATAACATTCAGATGCATAATAACCAAATTTATGACTGCTAAAACACTCTACCTTGGATTTGTTAGGATCCTATCCTCTAGCTTTGCCTTGAAATTGGTCATTATTGGCTTTGAAATTCTTGCCAACATCTCTATTTCCTCGATCTCCCCTTCCTCTACCTCTACCTCTACCTCTACCCCTTTCCTTTGAAATTGTTGAAATGAGTATTGGTAGAAGCCTTCAACGTTTGCTCCTCTACTGTTGAACTTCTGTTCATAGACCAATAAAGAGCTTTGCAATTCATCAAGAGAGAGCGCATCTATGTCTTTCAACTCTTCAATTGAGCAGACAACATAATTAAACTTTGGTGTCAAGGAACGTAAAATCTTCTCCACAATGGTGACATCATCCATCTTCTCGCCATGGAATCGCATCTTGTTGCTAATCTCCATTGTTCTGGCACAATAACTAGTGACAGATTCTCCATCCTTCATCGCTAGTGTCTCAAAATCTCTTCTCAAGGCTTGAAGCTGTGCACGCTTCACCCTAACAGAGCCTTATATTTCTTCTTCATAGAATCCCAAATATCCTTGGAAGTTTCTTTGCAAAGAATAGTCTCCAAGATGGGAGATCGATAGCCTGAAAAAAATAATTTTTTGCCTTCAGGTCCTTCAACTTTCTAGCTTCCAATTCTGCTTTCTGGGGATCTGTCAAAGCCATGCCTGCTGGTGGCTCTTGAATTCCAAATTCGACAACCGACCAATACTCTTTTGATCGTAAAAAATTCTCCATTAGCATGCTCCAATGGTCATAGTGACCATCAAAGCGTGGAATTGCTGGTTGAACAAAATTGTTGGTGGCCATTGGAAATATTGCTGCTGCAATTATCTCACGAAAGTATCTCACACCTCTAAACCTTCTTTATCTTTTAAAAAAAAACTCTCTCACGCCTCTCACGCTTCTCCAAGGCTCTGATACCACTGTTAAATTGCTAAAGGGAGGAGAGATGAGGCTGAAACTTTATTTTTCATACAGAACAACCAAGTCTTTTACAAAAGACAAAATACATAATGTAAAAAAAAACAAAACAACACCACTAAAAGAGGACCCATAACTACCCATGTTTTGCATAAAATACTTACTCCACTAACACCTAAAAACTAGGATAACCAACACACATGACTCCACTAACTCTAATAACTGAAAAACCAAATCAGCAAAACGTGCAAAAGGAATTAACTATTATTTCAACAGTTTGTGTTCTTATCTTAGTTGCGTTTTCCATGTTCTCAAAGGGTTCGGCTCCATAAGGTTCTTTCTCAGAGCTTCGATAATACGGCTTGGCCTCTTCAGACTAAAAAACGGGCGGGTGCGATCCATTGAATCTATTCCTCTTTTCTTAGGCATGTAGAATTATGTATCTGGTTCAAAAGCAAAAAAAAAAAAAAAGTCTAAAGATGGAGTACATAAGATGGCCTTTGTGAAAGAATTGTGGCGTGGTTTCTCTAATTCACTCGGGTTTCCAGTAATATAATGTGAGTTTCTTGACAGTACTGTTCACGCATTTTGTTTCATAGAATGATATACGTAGCCGACCACTTAGCCTCCCACGTTAGCCTCCCATCTCACCTTGCGATCTTGCAATTGAGGGCATGGCCATGCTCCACCACATCAGCATAATCCCTTTCCACTTGGTGAGTGACACATGGAGCCATGTCCGACCAGGATAGATCTGAAAATTCTCCCTAATATTTCAAAATCTTGGGCCTCCCTCTTGTTAATGAAGAAGACTCTCTCTCTTCTTCTTTTCAAAATTGGCTCCTCTCTCGCCTTCGCTCCCAATCCGCTGCATTCTCTGGCGCGTCGCTGCAGCATTATAAATAGATAGATTCACTCAACTATTGAAGTGTGTTGAGCCACATCAAATTCTGGCCACACTGAGCGCAAAGCTTCTGAGTACAACTAAAAGAGAATGCAACAATCGATTGTCTTTTTGACCTTTCTAATATGTGTCGCTTCCTATCTCACCTTAACAATTTCTGAACTTCTAAGTTGTATTCGCCTTTTTTGTCTGAACTTATTTTGAGAGAATTTTTTGTATGAAGCAATAAATCTTTTACTTATATCTTGTAGACAAAGTTAGAGAGGTGCTGAAACTTGACCGTGAAATGGAAGATCTTGCTAAGCTACTGATTGCAAAGCAGTCACTTCCCATGTGTGGCAGATGATATGGTGCAGCTTTGGAAGGTTCTTTAAGTAAAGGAAGTGGTATTAATGCACAGTGAAGGAATGCTTGCTGGTGAGATGAAACATCATCCTCTGGCTCTAGTGGATGACAGTCTACCTGTTGTAGTGATTACTATTCATGATCCTTGCTTCAGGTTAGCTTTTGCGGTAGAGGTTAACTTGCATCCCAGTATTCCCTATTTGGTCTAAACTGAAGGTGTCAATGTTAACAATGAGCAACAATCAGTTATTCAGCAACTTCGTGCCAGTAAATGACGCCTAATTGTCATGTGCCCAAGGGGGGATGCTGCAGCTGTGTCTCGTGGAGGAGTGTGTAGGGTCATTGAAGTTCCAAAGGTGGAGGACCGTCTTCAGCCTGTAGTCAATATAGTTTGTTTGCAGGTACAGGGTACTTACATAATTTCTTAATGCTTATCTATCAAGAGAAAATCTCTTTATGCCTTGCCAAGATGCAACAATTTTTTTCTTATGTTGTACTGAATTCACCATATCTTGCCGAATGCGAAGCTATGACGTAGATGGAGTGGAACTGGAAGGGAGCATTTAGTTTTCTGTTTTCTAGATTTGTTTTATGCTCTTGGTGTTTGTTCTTGGATTAAGGGTTCCAAAATTCTCTCTATAATTTTTTGTTTAGTTTTTAAAGAGATTACCTTTTTAAGTCTCAACTAGCACAAAAAAACCAATTTTATTGATTGAGCCTTATCATTATGCTGTTCTAACTATTTTGTTCTTATAAAGTACCTTAACATTACTGTTTCCTCTTCTTCTTCTTCTTTTTGAGCAAATACTGTTTCCTCTTTTCAGATGGTCTGTTTCGTTTTAGTTTAGGCAGAGATTTTATATTTATCTGGGAAAATTCGAACTGTGCATGTTTTGAAAAGACTGGATCTGCAGTTTTGTTATAGGGGTTTGATGGGTGAAAGTTTCTGGTGTTGAGCTAATTGGGAGAAATTGTGCGACTGGATATCTTAGTTTTGATATGATTTTCTGTGCAGACTGATGATAAAAACCCCACATTCCAAGAAAAGTTTGTGTTCTTGAAGGGTTTAGGAATTAAATCTTGTAGGGTGGAATGGCAATATCCTCACTTTCAAGGAGTTCATTGGCACTGGAACCAGATCTAGAGGGAGGACCGGGTGAAGTCGCTTTGTGTGGACAATCAGATCTGGAGGGACCTTGCCCAGGCCAACGAGGCCACCGCCAACGACCTCCGCACCAACCTCGAGCAGGTCCTAGCGCAGGTCAGCAAGGACGACCGCCCCCGCAATGGGGCCTCCCTAGAGGACGAGGTGGAGCAATTATGAAGGAGGGGAGGAGGAAAGCGGGAGTGGAGGCGTAGGAGGATGTGGGAAGGAGGAGGCGAGCGTGTTGTTGTTGCCGTGCAGGCACCTGTTGCACGGTGTTTGGGTCTTCCCTCCATACTTGTCCGCTTTGTAATTCTCCCAAATCCGGCCGTGTCCATCTATCCTAGACCAGTTTTTTTTTTCCTAATTTTCTCTCTTCGAAAAACGGGGGAAATAAGACGGAAGAAATATTTCCAAGAGTTAGCTAGAAATCTCTCCGATCATGACCCTTTTTTTTATTGGTTCTGGTTGGCCTTGTGATTTGATTAATTCTTTGCCAAATATTTCTTGTCTCTTTCGATTCTCCAACTGGGTGGTTGCTGGTGGATGTTTCCAATATTCATATCCATGAAATTGATCGAAAAGAGTAATGAATGGTTCCTAGCACAATTTAGACATATTTCCACGTCAAACATTCTCCTCAAATTAGCTCACGCCTGACATAATATGAAGAATGAACTAAGCTTTGAATTTCCAACATACTTGTTTACCACAAACCTCTCAAATCACTTCTCCGTGAAGAAATAAATATGTTGAACATATAGCAAGCAATAACAAATATTTGAGCATTTCATTTCACGTAGTGACGGCCCTAAAGAGTGGATCAAAGCTAATGCAAGAAAAAAATGCTATTAAAAATTAACACATTACAAGATAACAAATGTGCTTTGTCGGAGACCCGTTTGACGAACGTTGGAGCAGCAACGAACAAGGAGAGAGAAGCGAGCGAGCGCCGGAGTAGGGGCGGCTTTAATGTGCTTCGTCGGCGATTGCTGGGAATGGCCGCTTGACGAGCGCCGGAGCAGCAATGAGCGGGAGAGAGAAGGAAGCGAGCGCCGGAGGAAGGGCGACCTTAATGTGCTTCGTTGGCGATGGCGAGGGAGGACCTGCTCGAGGTTAGTGCGGAGGGCGTTGGTGGTGGCCTTGTTGGCCTGGTCGAGGTCCCTCCAGATCTGGTTCTCCATGCACAGCGACTTCACCCTCTCCTCCGACGCCCAGTTGAGCTTACCGATCTTCTGGATCTCCTTCTCCTTGGCCGGAGCAGCAACGAGCGCGGCGAGAGAAGCAAGCGAGTGCCGGAGCGGCCGGAGCAACAATGAGCGCGGAGAGAGAATTTGGGATTCAAACTTTTGAAAGCCGTCGAGTTCTCCAGAGAAGAAAAGGAAAGGGTTTGCTCCTCTTTCCTTTCTCTGAGAAGGAAAGAGTAAATGCATTGCGGGGGAAAGAGAGAGGAGGCAAGGGGTAGCGGGCAGGCTAGGGAAGAGAGGAAAGAAGCCTACGTTTGTGCAGAAGATGGCCAGCGGACCCACGCTTCCAGGCGGCGCTTCATGTATGGCCGAAGACCACGCTAACCATCCAATATTTTCTCCTGCAGAGCATCTTTCTACCTCGCATCTACGGTCCGCCTCGCTCCTTCTCCCCCGTCTACACTTTCTCCTCCGTCTCCGGCCATGTCGAGCCTAACCTCCCTGTCTCCCTCCGCCGCCCTCGCCCTCGGAGTAGTTACCGACGCCAACTCCAAGGAGAGAACTTCCGGGCGGGGTTGCAGATGTGCAAGTCGAACACGGTCGCTCACGGCCGTAGACGAGCCGCTGTGACTAGAGCTACGGTTGCAGATCTGGAAGTCGTTTCCCGGGGTGTGTTGGTGGAGGGCACCCCCTACCCCTAGGACATCTGGGGCCGTGTCAACCTGGACTGATTCCCGATTCTGGGGCGCTTCAGCGTTCACATGCTGGCGTGTAAGAGGCAAGAGTGGCGGGGCTGCCAGTTGGCCAGCACGGAACACGTGGAAGAAAACATACAAGAGGGCCATGGAAAGCAACACTAATGACAAGAGATAAGGGAAAGAGTAAAAGGGCCTCCGGACCAACAGCGACATGAGGGACGCCACCAAGAGTGCGGCGGCGAGCATCATGAGCATGGCGAATGCTCGGGCACGACAATCGGGAGCCAACGACAGGTGAGCAACGAGGGCCAATGAGCAATACAACATAAGAGAGAAGACGGCGAGAGAGGTGGCGAGAGGGTGGGTCTCGAATGGGGACTCGGGTTTGCCTTGGAAATTCACCTGGACGAGGTTGATCAACCCGCTAATAAGAAAGGCGACAATGGTGTGGAGGGCAAAAAGGTCAGGAGACTCTCTGGCGTTTGTATGGGGAGGACCGCCGGTCGGCATCATGCTGGGCTTCTGGAGGATCCCGTAGTACTATGTAAAGGATTATTTAATAAAATGATGAAGCAAGAGGGTTTTATAAGGTCGAGGCTGGGAAAGCTTCACCGAAGCAAGGTAATCTCCTTCTCGTGGGACCGGGGAGCACCGCCGAAACTGGGGTTTTTCTTCTTTTTTTGGCAGAGAGCCGAAAACTGTCGTTTGATAAGGTGGAATTCCTTTGATTGGGAAGCCAAAGCCGAAGCAAAGGATCAGGCAACTTCCGGGCACTCGACGTGCACGCCTTTTACCATTTTCTTTCTTTTTGGTCCCACCTTCCGACAAGAAACGGTAGGTGAAACACTCCACGGTATATGAGATATAAAGTATTTTCGGTTTCAAATGTCCTTTTCGAGTTCAATCGTCGTTTTAATTCAATTGCTGCTAAGCACTATATTCGCATGACTGAATCGAATTGCGAATGCTTGCTCAGGAGTGAGATGAGGAAAAGGAAACAACGGAGGGATCCAAATCGGACCTAAATGGGAATGACATGAAAAGTCTTTTTCAAAACCTAGCATTAAGGGCGTTACGACGATATACGAGAGGAACGGAGCACTTGCTCAATGGCTAACAAAAGGGCTTACCCTACAACAGCTAGCTTTTACTTGCTTGAAGGAGATTAAAAAGGCTTCCTTCCTTGGAGAAAGACTCCTATTATCGTGGACTACTAATAAAGCTACGGGGAATGAAGAAACCACATACCACATAGAGAAAATAAAGTAGACAAACTGAAAAATCATACAAAAGTCAACACGTGTTGTGTCGTTACACACGTTCAACAATTCAAAATTTTGCTCTCCCCCCTCCTCTACTCTCTCTTCCATAGACTCTGACCCACCTCTTTGCAAATGCTTTGACGCTCTCTCTCCTCTAACTCTAGATCCACTCCCAATTCTATCATAAGATGAAAAAACCATCAACTTTAAGTCTAATCTCAATTTTCCCCTAAACTTTTTTTATCTCATAAATCTACCTCCATTAATCCTTCGTCTAAAATTCTCGAGCGAACTTTTCGAGAATTCTCGAGCCAAGTATATCCAGCACGAGTGTCTCGAGCATGAGCTCTCCGACTGCGAAAAATTGAAGACTCCCAAGCATGAGAGTTTGAATACCAAGCCCAAAAACGAAGATCCTTGTGAGATGAAAGAGAGACTCTCTGTTGATACTTAATTTTTGACAACTTTTAAGGAAATAAAAAATAAAATAAGATAAACATCGAACAAATAAAAGGAAAAAATGGGAAAAAATAATCTGATTGATTATGCATGGAAATTGAAAATTCTAATGAATATTCAGATTTTGATAAATGCAGAAACAATTAGAAAATTAGGTGATTAAAGGGCAAGGATTTTAATAAAATAGAAGTAATCGAAGTAATATCGAGCTGATTGCGAAATCACGCTCCGATACACAGCCAAATCAATGCAACAGAATAATAGAAACTCGGAAAATGCCATAGAAAACGGCCATCCGGAATCACTATAAAAGAGTCACAATTTTCGTGCCCAAGGGAAAGCGAAATCAGAAGCAAAAAATTGAGAGAGAAATTCGTACAAGGAAAGGCAACCTTCGTCCATCTTAGTCAAAGGAGAAAACCATTTCCCTTTTCTTTCTCTACAAGAAAAGGGAAAAGTCAGCAAAGAGAATAGGAAGGTACAACGAGAGAAACGTGCGAGTGGACAGGTGAGGAGAGAGAGAAAAAAGAAAAAGAGTAGCAACTATTCATCTTCCTCGGGAGGCCGACCGCCTGTCCGCACCGGCCCTGCGCCCGCACCACGCCTGCGCCGCACTGCCGCTCCGCCACCTTTGCGCCGCCAGTCCCCTCGCGCCAGCCCCCCTCCGTCTCCTCGCTGCAGCCACCTCCGTCCGACGCAATAGCAGCACCGCCTCCGTGTCACCTCGCCGTCGCTCTTGCCCCTGTGAAGCTGCTGCTGCCCGACGCCCGCGCCAGTAGCCCGTGCTGCTTCGCGACCGCCCGGTGCCCGACTCCCCTGCAGCGCCTCCTTTCGCGACCGCCCGGTGTCCGACGCCCCCTCCTCCGTGCAACGATTCTACAGCAGCTCTGTGCCAGCTGCTGCGGCACCACCACCCGCGACACCCCTCACCGTCGCTGCCTGCCAGCCCTCGCCAGAGCTCCGATGCCGGTCATCCTCCACCCGGCGCCAACCAACCTGCTGCCTCCCCTTTCCTTAGGTTGCTTACTTTTCTTTTTATTTTTATCTTTAATTTATTTTAGGGTTTTTTTTTTTTTTTTTTTTTTTGGTGACCCAGGGAAGCCCCGTGTGCCGCTTCGCAGCGGAGTAAACCCTGGGGCCCCACGGGGGAACCCACCACCCCCGCAGAACAAGTAAGTCCACCTGCGGCGCCCGGGATTCGAACGCTCAACCTTTTGCGAGAGGAAGAGCGCCCGCTCCAGCGACGCCACCCAGTGCGATGGTTTACTTTTCTTTTTATTTTTATCTTTAATTTATTTTAGGGTTAATACCCTAAAAAAACCCCAAACTTGACACCTATGACAAATTTACCAAAAATTATTTTTTTTACTATAAAAAGCCCCAAACCTGGTACACATGTAACAAATTTACCCGATTGACCATAAAAAACCCTAAATTTGTACATTTATGACAAATTTACCCCAAACTAATTTATTCGACCAAAAAAAATCCAAAATTGGTAAATTTATGACAATTATACCCTCCGCTAAATTGGATTAATACCGTAAAAAAATCACAAAAATTGTAAACTCGTGACAAACGAGTGTAAAATCTCAAATTAGTATACCAATCAACTGTCACGTGTCATTTAACTTAATTAAAATTTAATGAAAACTAACAAAGGGTAAATTTGTCACAAATGTATCGGTTTGGAGTAAATTTGTCAAAGATATACTAATTTGGGGTTTTTGGTGGTCAGAAAAATAGTTTGGGGTAAATTTATCACAAATGTACCAATTTAGAGTTTTTTAGGGTATTAACCCATTTTATTTTATGTTATTTTATTTTATTTATTTATTTTAAGTTTTGCTATTATTGTACCAATTGGAACAGTGGGAGTTGATTTTCGTTTTATTGCAGTCATTATTCGCAGGGGTTTTGCCTAAAATTATTGTAATTATTTAATTTGATCCGTAAGTCGTCGAATCATTTTTTAATTATATTAATTTTTGGAGCATTTTGATAAATATTTTAATTGTTAAATCATTATAATTATTAATTTGATCCGTAAGACTTCGGATCAAATTTTTAATTATTTTGAATTTTCTTATATGTTGTGATATTTAAGGTTAAAATAATCATTAATTTAACCCGTGAGACAATGGATTATTTTTTTGATTATTTTAATCATTTATTTGATGAATGTCTTGATTAGTTTAGATATAATGTTTATTTGATGATTGCTTGTCTTGGAAAAACACTAAAAAATTTAAAAATTTAAAAAAAAAATCTAAATCAAAATCTTGCATCGAGCATGTAGGTTTAGTAAATTAGGATTGCATTTTTAGGATTACATTTTTTTAGAATTGCACTTTTAGATAGATAATTTTTGTAATAAATTAGGATTGATTTTTTATTTTATAGACAAAATTTTAAATAATGTTGGCACATCTTGATAATCTCTTTTTTTCTAAAAATATTTTTCTAAGATTGGATAGGGTTTAAGTCAAATTAATCCCTAAAATAAATTCGAAAATTATTCCTTTTTAGATTTTAATTAGGGTTTTTATTAATTCCGAATTTCAATAAAAAATACAAAAAAATATTAAGTGCATGTTAATTAGTTTGCATAATAGGTTCATTTAATTAGAATTTGTTTGTTAGTAAAATTAGGTCATGTAGTTAAAATGCACGTTTTATGATAAAATTCTAATTTCAAGAAAACCCAAAAAATAATTGCTTGCTTTGTGTATTTGTTTCTTTTGATGTAATTTATTCTATTTATTGAATGCTTAATAATGATTGAGCACCCGTGTAATCACCCTTCTGCATGATAGAGATTTAGATTAAAATAAATCTAAGTTGCTTTGAAAATAAAAAAAATGATACCGAAAGGGCATTAAAGAAATCTAGTGTAACCAAGTCCTCGTACTCATAGTCTCTTAGGTGTCTAATCGACCTACCATAAACTGATTAGTGGCAACTCCTAGATAAAATCCATTTGCATGAAAAAAATTTGAACCTAAGTCGCGAATTGGTATGAGCTTGGGAGAGCTCGAGCTAAGTTTAAAACTTAGTAGTCCATTAGCCTAAACTTTAGGTGGTGCCTTCGCTGAAATTTAGGTCGCAACACTCTCTTATGAGTAAAAACAATTGAAGAAAATCAACCCTAAATTTTTAAATTTTTACCTAAATATTATATCCAATAAGATGTCGTTTGGGCTGATGTGAAAATTCTATCTCAAAAAATATTTTTTGGTTGTGAAATTTTAGGAAAAAAATTGTAGTGATGTCATGAAAGCCACATCACTAAGGACGATTGGACAGAGAGTTAATGGTTGTAGATATAAGATTTAAGTAAAAGTTGATGATTTTTTATAAGATAACAAAAATTATAATCAAATTAGGATTAGATCTTGTCAATGAAGAAGACTCTCTCTCTTCTTCTTTTCAATATTGGCTCCTCTCTCGCCTTCGCTCCCAATCTGCTGCATTCTCCAGCATGTCGCTGCAGCATTATAAACAGACAGATTCATTAACTATTGAAGTGTATTAAGCCACATCAAAATTCTGGCGACACTGAACGGAAAGCTTCTAAAACAACTAAAAGAGAATGCAATAATTCATTGTTTTTCTTACCTTTCAAGTATGCGTCACTTTCTATCTCCCGTTAACAATTTCTGAACTTCTAAGTTGTATCTTCCTTTTCGTCTAAACTTATGTTGAGATAGACCCATCAAATGGGTGGGTCGAGTCGAAAATGGGTCGACCCATATTTGACCCATATTCCTATAATGTAAATCAAGTAACCCATACTCGACCCGACATGTACCCGACCCGATCCGTATTACTAAAACCTATTAATATTCTAGGAAAACCCACTTCCACTATATGCTAATTGGATTAAAACTTCAAATTAAATTAAAAATAGTAAATAAAATAAAAAAAATTAAAAAAACCTATAAATTGAAATATTTATAAAAAATTAGACTATGCACATGCTTCTCTTATTTGAAGTGAACATACCATTGAATAACTAAAAACTGTAATATGAAAATTTTTAACTAAACCTAAAAAAGCTCATTTTTATGATTTTTTTTATAAAAAAAAGTATTGTTAAAACATTTTTATGCAATACAAATTTTTTAACAATTTTTATGCAATACAAATTTAATGGAAAATTTTTATAATTCTTTTTAAAATAAATTTAAAAAAATCGAATTTTTAATTTTTTAAAATATAATTGTTATAATTTTATTTTTAAAATATAATTTTTAATAATTATTTTTTCTTTTTCTCTTTTCTCTTTTCTTTTTTTTCTTCTTTGGCCAACCTAGGCCACGACGACGGCCAGCGATCGGCCACAGGCGAGATCGAGCCTTGCCGGATTTGGCGAGACTCAAGCTCGCTGGCGTCGGGCAAGGCTCAATCTCGCCGATCTAGCAAGGCCGAGGCCCCGCCCGACGTCGGCGAGCTCAAGTCTTGCCAGATCCGGTGAGGCTCAAGCCTCGCCAGTCATCGGCGACCTGTCGGCGAGCTCGAGCCTTGCCTCGCCCGTCACCGGCGGCTAAGGAAGGAAGAAAAAGAAAGAAAAATGAAAAAGAAAAAAAAATTGAAATATGAAAAATAATTATAATTTCGATTTTTTATTAAAAAAACATTTTTATAAAGTTAAAAAATGCCATGGGTTTAAAGTGGGTTTCGTAATAACCCATTTAGACCCATTTCTTTTTGTGTTTTATTTTCTCAGACCCATTACTCATATATGACCCATTTAACTAAAAATGGGTCATAATATGGGTTTATGACCCATTTTGCCAGCTCTATGTTGAGAGAATTTTTTGTATGAAGCATTAAATCCTTTGCTAATATCTCGTAGACAATGTTAGAGAGGTGCTGAATCTTGTGATCAGGAAATGGAAGATCTTGCTAAGCTACTGATTGCAGAGAAGTCACTTCTCATGTTTGGCGAGGATACTACTATGCTACAGCTTTTGAAAGGTTCTTTAGTAGTAAAGGAAGTGGCATTGATGCACAGTGAAGGAATACCTGCTGGTGAAATGAAACATGGTCCTCTGGCTCTAGAGGATAACAGTCTTCCCATTGCAGTGATTGCTATACATGATGCTCGCTTCAGGTTAGCTTTTGTCATACAGGTTTACTCGTCTCCATGAAATCTTTATTTGTTCTAAAGATGAAGTTGTCAATGTTAACAGCAAGCGACAATCAGTTATTCAGCAACTCCATGCCCACAAAGGACACCTAATTGTCATGTGCTCAAGGGGTGATGTGGCAGCTATCTCTTGGTGGAGCACGTAGAGTCATTGAAATTCGTTAGGTGGAGAACTGTCTTCAGCCTGTAGTCAATATAGTTCCTTTGCGGGTACAACTCTTCTTTTTTCCATTCACTCCTCTCCTTTAGGTCTTTCACCTAGAAGATCAACCACTGATGGATCAAATGGAACCGGATAAACTACTCGATCAACGGGTTCTGAAGAGGCCACTTCTACTTATCTTCATGTTTATGCTGGTGAATCAACTAAAATTGCCTTCACCTCTGCCCTTGAAATATAGGATCTGTAAGTGGACAAAGGAAAGCTAAAATGGGCAATGGCTTTCTAACTTCTTCTTCCAATAGTTTTCTATGCTTGCCAAGATGCAATGTCTTTTTTTCCAATACTACCAAATACGTTATAAATTGCTGAAGATGAAGCTATGATGTAGATGTGGTGGAGCTGAATGGGAGCATCTAGCTTTCTGTTTTCTTGATTTGTTTTATGCTCTTGGTGTTTGTTATGGCATTAAGAGTTCCAAAATTCTCTCTATGATTTGGGTTTTAGTTCTAATAGAGATTTTTTAAATGTTGACAAAAACAAAAGAAATCGATTTTATTGATTGAGCCGTGACATTTTGCTGTTTTTATTTGTTTGTTTATTCATTGCTTATAGAGTATTTTCACGTTCTTGTTCTTCCTTTCAAATAGGCCGTTTCATTTTAGTAGATTTTGCTAATTCGTCGAGGATGAGATAATTTTTGACATTTAGGGTGCAGTTGTTGGCGTATCATCTCATGGTCCTAAGAAGATATAATGTCAACCAAACTAGGAAACTCGCAAAGAGTGTGACGACAGAGTAGATGCGCACTAACAGATTTCTTCTTATTGTGTTTATTCGGCAACGAAATGGATTATGTTATGAGAATGTAAAGCATCTTTCTGACATAGAGTATATATTCTGCTTATCACTTGTACTTCATTGAGTGGCAGCTATTGCAAAATCTTTATTTATGATCAATTAGAAAAAACTGTCATAACCCACCTTTTTGCATGTTCGCGGCTTCTTATGCATCTACTTGTCAATCTGCCTTAAAGTGTCGTACTCACGGTACTAGAGCATTGTTTCATGATTGACATAATGACAGTAACTACAACTTAGTTTCATCAGGGATGCTATGCAACTGAGAGCATTATGTTGTTCATTAATGTCATCTTAAAGGTCAAGAAAATAGTTTTATTGCTGAGAATATTAGTTATTGTATTTAGCATTTAGCAGGGAACTCCATTTTTTTTAAATGGAGGACTTTGGTTGAAGTATCTTTTGCTGCATCATGAGATGTAAAATGTCGACTTGCCCCAAACAGTTTATTCTATTAATTTATCGTATTTTTAATATACGATTTGGCTCTCCCTAAATACCAACAAAAGCGAACTTCTACTGGCGTTGTTAATGGTTGTCCAATGCATTGTTGTTATTTCTCTTCTCAATTCGTGTTTTACTTTCTAGGGAGAAAATATTCAGCGGTATGCAAGCGTGTGCATCTATCCGGAAGTCATTTCCAGGGGTGTTTTGGTGGTGGGCGCCCTGTAGGACATCCAAGGCCATGTTAACCTGGACCAATTCCCGATTCCGGCACGAAGCGCACACATGCTTGACTGTACAAGGCAAGAGTGGCCGGGCTGCTGTCCGGGGGAGGACGGAACCTGTGGATGAAAATAGACAAGGGAATCATGGAAAGCAACGCTAATGACAAGAAATAGGGGAAACAGTGAAAGGGCCTCCGAACCAACAACTACATGAGGGACGCCTCCGAGAGCGACGCCTCGAGCATCATGAGGATGGGGGAACGCTCGTGCACAACAATCGGGAGCCAACGACAGGCCAGCCACGAGCGCCAATGCGCAGTAGAACAGAAGAGAGAGAATGGCGAGAGAGGTGGCGGGAGGGTGGGTCCCGAATGGGGACGCGGGTTTCCCTGGGAATTTCACCTGGGCGAGGCTCACCAGCACGGGAACAAGAAGGGCGACAATGATGTGGAGGGCGGTGAGGTCGGGGGAAACTCGGGCGTTTGTGTGGGGATGACCGCTGGTCGGCATCGTGGTGCGCTTCTAGAGTATCGGTGGTCCTATGTAAAGGATGATTATCGAAATGATTAGAGAAAGAGATGGCTAAGAGGGGAAACCGAAGTTGGGTTTTTATAAGGTCTCGAAGTCAAGGGTGCCCAGGCAATTTCTGGGTTGTTCACGGTGAAACATTTGCGTCGAAAAAGCACTTTTGTCCTTTTTGGGTCTAAAAAACACTTTGACGAGAGCGACTCTGCCCACGTTGAAAGGTTAGACCCACACCGAGAGAGACGTTGCCACGCTCCACGTCAGCATACTCCCTCTCCAATCTCTAATCGGTTGGGGGTAGGGGAGACACGTGGCGCCCGAGAACGGCGAGAGAGGTGGCGACGGGGTGTGTCTCAAATGGCGACACTTTCCCTTGGAATTTCACCTCGACGAGGTTGACCAGCACGGAAACAAGAAAGGCGACAAAGGTGTGGAGGGCAGTGAGGTCAGGGGAACTCTGGGCGTTTGTGTGGGGATGACCGCCTGGCGGCATCGTGGTGGGCTTCTAGAGCATCGGTGGTCCTACGTAGAAGATGATTGGCTAGAGCAGGAAGCACATCCGACACAGGGCTTCGTACTTGGACCTCGCGGGGGGTAAATGTGGGCTCTTTTATGGTCAACAAGTTTCCCGGTGGTCACGGTGGGCAATTCTTGCTTATCCGCGTTCGGCCCCCTTTGACGGAGGGACTTTCGATTTGCGTTCAACTTCGTGGGCGAGTTGCCTTTGACCTCGTCATTAGTATCTTTCCTCTCCATTTTACACTCGGTGGCGAGACACCTGAAGCCACCCCTTACCGACATAGATTTGAAATTCTCTCTAATAGGCTTAATATCCTACAAAATTCCTAACTTTAGGTGTCCTCCCAATTCTATCATAATTTTTTTTTTGGTCCCATAAAAGTCCTCCGACTCTAGATTCACTTCCAATTCTACCCTTAAATCTTTATTGACAAACAAAAAATTATCAACTTTAAGCCCAATCTCAATTTTTTACTAAACTGTTTTGTCTTAAAAATCTGCCCCATTAACCCTTCCTCTAAAATTCTTGAGCCAACTTTTCAAGGGTCCTCAAGGCCGAGTGTCTTTAGCGCGAGCGTCTCAAGCATGAGCTCTCCAACCATTAAAAATTGAAGACTCACAAGCATGAGAGATTGAAGAAGAAGCCCAAAATTGAAGATCTCTTGTGAGATGGAGGAAGACTCTCTTAAAAGTAAGAATAATTGATGAAAGTCAACCCTAAATTTCCTAGTTAATATCATATCCAATAAGACATATCTATCTTAAAGTATGATGGTGACAAAGGAAAACGCAGTGTGCTTTCCGGGCCGACATCTTTACAGCGTGCACTCTGTTCTCGAGATGGAAGTTGAACAAATAATTAAAAGAAACTACGAACATTTTATGCAGAAAGAAATTCATGTACAGCCGGAATCCCTAACAACCACAGCGAACAGTGAGGGGCAGGCTTATACGTGGAGGCACCTGCAAAGCTAAGACCGTCCTTCTGGGTGGATTGAAGGATCATCTCAAGACAATTAGGAGGAGCCGGAGGATTGTTTTTATTGGTTGTGGTACGAGTTATAATGCTGCTTTAGCTGCAAGGCCCATCTGGGAAGAACTTTCAGGCAAGTAGTGAATGATAGCTTATGTGGGCTGGAGATGTTAATTTATTTTTACCAACTCTTTTCTTGTTTGCTTGCTTTCAAAACAGGAATTCCTGTGACAATGGAAATTGCAAGTGATCTTTTGGATCATCAAGGCCCAATTTATAGAGAAGATACAGCAGCATTTGTGAGTCAGTCTGGTGAAACAGCAGATACCTTACATGCACTGGAATATGCTCTCCAGAATGGTGCATTATGTGCAGGAATTGCTAATACTGTTGGCAGTGCAATTGCCAGAAATACACATTGTGGTGTCCATATAAATGCTGCGTGCTGAGATGGGTGTGGCAAGCACCGAGGTGAGAGAGTACCTTTTGACATTCTGTTGCAGAAACGGTCCTCTCTTCTTCATGGTTTTCTTGTCTTTTCTTTTTCTTTTTTTCTTTTTTTCATGAAATTGATTTGCAGATATGCTTTTTGAGCAGGCATATACAAGTCAAATAGTTGTTATGGCTATGTTAGCTTTAGCAATTGGAAGGATGCTATTTCTAATGAAGTGAGAAGAGAAGCAATAATTGATTGTCTTTTTGACCTTCCAAGTATGTGTCAATTCCTATCTCACCTTTGCAATTTCTGAACTTCTATTGGATGTGCCTTTTCTTTCTAAACTCATGTAGATAAATTTTTTGTATGAAACATTAAATCCCTTGTTAATACCTTGCAGACAAAGTTAGAGAGGTGCTGAAGCTTGACCAGGAAATGAAATATCTTGCTAAGCTACTCATTGCAGAGCAGTCACTTCTCATGTTTGGCAGAGGATACAATTATGCCACAGCTTTGGAAGGTTCTTTAAAAGTAAAGGAAGTGGCATTGATGCACAGTGAAGGAATACTTGCTGGTGAAATGAAACATGGTCCTCTGGCTCTAGTGGATGAGAGTCTTCCCATTGTAGTGATTGCTACTCATGATGCTTGCTTCAGTTTAGCTTTTGTTGTACAGGTTTACTCGCATCCATGAAATCTGCATTTGTTCTAAAGCTGAAGTTGCCAATGTTAACTGCAAGCAACAATCTTTTATTCAGCAATTCCACGCTTGCAAAGGATGCCTTATTGTCATGTGCTCAAGGGGGATGCTGCAGCCGTGTCTCTTGGTGGAGCATGTAGAGTCATTGAAGTTCCTCGGGTGGAGGACTGTCTTCAGCCTGTAGTCAATATAGTTCCTTTGCAGGTACAGAGTACTTCCAATAGTTTTCTATGCTTGCCAAGATGCAGCATCTTTTTTTCCTACTCTACTAATGCGTTAAAATTTGTTGAAGATGAAGCTATGATGTAGATAGGTGGAGCTGGATGGGAGCATGTAGCTTTTTTGTTTTTGCATTAAGAGTTCCAAAATTCTCTCCATGATTTGGCGTTTACTTCTAAAAGAGATTTTTTTTTTTTTTTAAAGTCTTAACAAAAACAAAAGAAATCAATTTTATTGATTGAGCCTTAACATTTTGCTGTTTTTATTTGTTTATTTATTCATTGCTTATAGAGTATTTTCACATTCCTGTTATTCCTTTCAAATAGCTTGTTTTGTTCTACTAGATTTTTCTAATTCGTCGGCCATGAGATCACTTTTTGACATTTGGGGTGCAGTTGTTGGCATATCATCTCACAGTCCTAAGAGGATACAATGTCAACCAGCCTAGGAACCTCGCAAAGAGTGTGATGACAGAGTAGAAGCCTACTAACAGATTTCTTCCGATTGTGTTTACCCAGCAGTGAAATGGATTATGTCATGAGAATGTAAAGTATCTTCTGACATAGAGTATATATTTTATTGATCACAAGTACTTTTTGGAATGGCAATCCTTGTAAGATCTTTATTTATGATCAATTAGGAAAAACTATTTTACCCACCTTTGTGCACGTTTGCTTCTTGTTATGCAATTATTTGTCAATTTGCCCCCAAGTGCAGTGCTCATGGTACCTAAACATTGTTTCAAGGTGGAGGTTGGAAGAGGAAGATTGTGTCCTTATTCGGGAAAAGAGAGCAGACAGTATGGCAAAAAATGTGTTACTAAAGGTACAAGACTGATGGAATTGATCAAGTATATGAGCAAGATTTGCTTCGTTTGCTAAGATTGGTTTTTGGCATTAAGCGTGTCTCTCGAGTAGTGATTGTCATGTCAGTCATCAACGCAATTTTTTACCATGTTCTAGTTTATTTTTTTAGTGTGATATTTAGCTCCATGATGCAATTCAATTTGTAGAGACGCAGAGCCCTCATGTATTCAAATAGAAAGAATTTCGATGTCTACTTTCTCTGCGAGCAGCCCATTCTATCAATTAACTGTATACAATACGACTCTCACTAGATAATAAAAGCGAAACCCTAAGCTGCTTCTGGCGTTGTTAATGGTTGTGCAACGCGTTGTTCTTTTTCTTCTGAACTGTTGTTTCACTTTCCAGGGGTGTGCTGGGAGGGGCACCCCGTAAGACATGCGGGGATGGGTCAACTTGGACCGGTTCCCAATTCGGCACGAAGCGTGTGCATCCATGACTGTGCGAGGCAAGAGCGGCGGGGCTGCTAGTCGGCGAGGACGGAAAACGTGGACAAAAATAGATACGGTCTTGTGGTGAACCCATGTGTAAAGGTTTCGAGCGAGACAGGGCAAGAGGACCACGGGAAACAACATGAATGACAAGAGATAGGGTAATGATTGAAAGGGGCCCGGTACCAACAGCAATGCGAGGGACGCCACTGAAAGCGTGGCGGCAAGCATCATGAGGATGTGGAACGATCGGGCACAGCAAGCGGAAGCCAACGACAGGTGAGAGACAAGCGCCGGTGCGCAGTAGACTAAAAGACAGAAGACGGCAAGGGAGGTGGCTAAAGGGTGGGTCTCGAATGGGGACTCGGGTTTCCCTTGGAATTTGACCTCGACGAAGTTGACCAGCACGGAAACAAGGAAGGCGAGGATGGCGTGGAAGGAAGTGAAGCCAGGGAAACCTCGGAAATTTGTGTCGGGACGACGGTCAGGCGGCGTTGGGATCAGCTTCTTGAGGATCCGCAGTCCTGTGTAGAGGATGATTATCGAAATGATGAGAGAGAAAGATGGCTAGAGGGGGAGCATATCTTGGCTGATTGCAGATGCCTGGGCGGCGACGCATATATATACAGAACAAGGAGCGACGGCGGAGTGACTATTTTGCCTCGTGAAAGGGCCGGTTAGTCAGTACGATTAACTAAGAGGACCTGACCGCAGTGTAGCAGGACTCGCGACAGTAGGACTCGCGACAGCTGGATTCGCGACCCCCTTTCTTGTTTTTTATTTTTTTTCGGTCTGACAAAACCCCTTTGACGAGAGCGACTTTTCAAGCGCCATCCCACAAATGAAGACGCTGCCACGCTCCACGTCAGGATGGGGGGGGGACACGTGCTCATTGGGTGATCCTAAAATTCTCTCCAATAGGATTAATACCTAAAAGACTTTTTGCTTTAAATTTGCTCTTAATTCTATCCTAAACCTTTTTTACGCCATAAAAGTCATCTAGCTTTAGGTCCGCTCCCAATTCTATCATAAAATCTTCAGTATTTTACTTATAAAAATTGCGTACAACGTTTTGGTACGGGAGCAGTTTTTTCGAAATAGTTTTTTTCTATTTCTATTCCTAGGAAAACGATTTCTCGAGTAAAAGAATCCGTTTGGTAACTACACAAAATTCCTACTCTTGGAATAGAATAAGAATAGAAATGCGTTTGATAACGTAACAACTTCTTTTTCGTATTTTTTTTATTTTTTTATTCTTGTTCACGGATCGCTGACCGTCGCCCGCCGTCGCCCGCCACCCGTCGCCGCCTGCCGCCGCCGCCCGCCGCCGCCGCTACACGACCGCCCGCAATCGACCGTCTCCCACGACCACCGTCGCAGAGCCCATCGGCCGCCGCCTCCCGCGGTTGGCCGTGGGTGGTCGTGGTACAAGGCACTGGCGGCGACGGCCGGCGGTGGCTCCGAGCGATTGAAGGTGGCCGCGGCAAGAGAAAGAAACAAAAGAAAAAAAAAAGAAAATTGGTTTATTTCTAGAAATTGTTCCCGGGAACAAGAAACTATTTTTTTTTGTTTCTCAAAACTGTTCTCGGGAACAAAAAATTAGAGAAATTGTTCCTGGGAACAAATATTTTACCAAACAGGTTTTTGTTCTTTTTTTTTGTTCCGGAGAACAAAAGAACAGAAATTGGGAGAAACAGAAACGTTACCATGCGCTGCCCTAGTCTCAATTTATTCGAGTTCTCAATAATATAATATGAATTCTTGATAATACTGTTCATACTTTTGGTTTTATATATCGATATAGGCAGCCAACCACTTAGGCTGCGCATGACAACGCTTCTATTCCAAAGAAGAGTTTTTTTTTTTTTTTTCAGAAATAGTTCTTTTCTATTTCTGTTCTGGGGAACAATTTCTGAGTAAAAAAACCTGTTTGATAACTACAGAAAATTTCTACTCTTGGAATAGAAAAAGAATAGAATTGCGTTTGGTAGCGCAACAATTTCTTTTTTGTATTTATTCATTTTTTATTCTTGCTCACGGATCACCGACCGTCCGGCCGTCGCCGCGCCGTCGCCCGGCCGGCAGCGATGGCGGCGGTGGCGAGCGACGGCCGCAACGGCGGCGAGGCCGGGCGGCGGGCGACGGCGGCGGCGGCGCGGTCGGTGGTGGCTCCGGGCGATTGAGGCGGCCGCGGCAAGAGAGAGAAACAAAAGAAAAAGAAAAAGGAAAATTGGCTTATTTCTAGAAATTGTTTCCGAGAACAAGAAGCAACTTTTTTTGCTTCTCAAAATTGTTCCCGGAACAAAAAATTTGAGAAATTGTTCCCGGGAACAAATGTTTTACCAAACAGTTTCATTCTTTTTTTTTCCCAGGAATAAAAGAACGAAATCGGGAGAAACGGAGTGTTACCATGCGCTGCCTTAGCCTCCCACGTTAACCTCTCGCCTCACCTTGCCATCTCACGGTTGAGGAAATGGCCGCGCTCCACCACATCAGCATAATCTCTATCCACTCTGTGAGTGACACATGGAGCCGTATCCCGTCGGGACAGATCTGAAAATCCTCTCTAATATTTCCACAGCAGCATAAAATTTTCGTTTTCTTTTTTCGTTTACATCTCGTTCAAGCACACAACCGGTTCCGGAGTTCATTAGAGCTTATTATTTCTTGACGAATCGTCGTCGATCATCATCCATCGAATCCTTCGAGGAAGAAGAATAAGAAGAAGAAGAAGAAGAAGAAGAGCGGGTCAAAGGTCAGAAGTGATCTCCATCTCTGGCTACTTCTCTCTCTCTCTTTCTCTCCCCGTCTCCGTCTCCCTCTTGCGGATTTTTTAGTCGGAGCTCCGGCAGCCATGAAGGAGGAGGCGGACGCCGGCGCAGAAGGCAAAGGGGGAAGAAGGGGAGAAATGTGCGGCATATTCGCCTGCCTGAACTACAATGTGAAGAGGGAGAGGAGCTACATCCTCCAGGTCCTCTTCATGGCCTCCCTCCCCACTCTCGTCTTTCGCCAGGAAGGCAACATCGAGTGCCTCGTCAAATCCGTCTACCAAGGTATACCAACCCGAATTTCCGCTTACCTCATGATCTGACGAAGCTTTCTTATATATTATGCTTCTAGTTTGATTTGGAAATTGATTTCGGCCCGTTTGGTTTGTCTGCCCTGCTTGACTTGATTCTTGTGGAAAAGGTCTCTTCTTTTTTGATTTTTTCACTACTTTGTCTGATTAGTTATGGAAGTGTACTGTTATGCTTTGCCGATCATGGATGCTGCATATGATTTTCATGCGCACCTCGGATACAGTTCATCTCCTCGACCTGGTTCAGTCTCTCTCTTCTTCTTTTTTCTTCTTTTTTTATGTTATATTATTATAGTTAATTTACTTTTGTTTGCCCTCATGAAGGACGTTGTTCTGCGTTTAGACAAGCGCCTCGTTCAAGAAGCCTGCTATGCCGTTTGTCATTTTGTCCCCTTATGCACTAATTTCGAGCAACCGTCCCACATGGTCAGAATGCACTGCTGGAGTGCGTCTTTTGGACTGGAACAGAAAGACCCCTCTTTTTCATCATTCTGCTGTTTCTATTCAGAAAAGCTCGATAATCCAAAGGGCTGCCTTTTCTTCTTTGGCTCTCTGATTTTGGTGAAGTAACACGGTTACTTGGCTAAAATAAAGAAAAAGAAAATAAGAAGAGAAGGGTGGAAGCATCGTGACGATGAAATTGGCTTCAGTGGATTTTAATCGAGACCAACCTCATTGCTGATGGTCGTGGACATTATCTAAACTCGCCACAAGTTGTTTCAATATCTGAGTTTCTGGATAAAACCAGATATTCATTGGGGGGGTGAAAGTTTAACCTTATTGCTAATAGTCGCTGGACATAATTTAAACTCATTGAGGGGGTGAAAGTCCATCTTTTCTCCGAGATTCTCTTAGAAGTTAATTCAGCAAAAGTACAAGTTGAGAGTATTTTCATTTCAAGCAGCATTAGGACTTCTTGTTGGAGATAGAGGAATGTTAAGCAGCGATCCACATGTTCACTGTCTAGTATAAATGCAGTTTTTGGATTCAAGGAAATATTATTACATAGACCATGTATATTCATCTTGATTCCATTTGTACCATTGAATCTATCACGCCTCATTTGTAAATTCTAGGGGCCCCACCGGATTAAATGCTGCAGTTTTTAATGGGTTCATGCATTACTCAACATCTTCGAACTAGGAATGTATTTTTATGCAGGATTTTTCTCTTTTATTCTGTTAAACAAAACTTCTGTGTGACTGTTCTACTTTGTTATATTTGTGTGATGGATTATTTGACATCTCCATATTTCAAGTCTGGCTCTCTAATTTCCTCAATCAAGTTCAAGGAACTCACTGTTAATTATATTATCATCAGAGGTTGATGCCACAGACTTGAATTTGGGGGAATTATTTCTTACTCATGCTGGAATAGCGCACACACGGTAGGCAACTCATGGAGAGCCTGCTTCTAGGAATAATCATCCTCAGAGCTCCGGTGCTGAAAATGAGTTTTTGGTTGTACACAATGGCGTCATCACTAATCATAAGGCTTAACTGGCAACTATTTGGACTATAGTATACTTTTTATTTATATTCGGGTTGCAATTTGCTGTATAAATTATGAAAGCTTTCTTTCACCTTTGAGGTGAGTTAGCTTTCAAATTTTCATGTAGGCCGAAAGCACATCCTTGTCATTGATTATTGTAACATTATGACAATGTAATGCTTACATCTCCTGAGGTATTGCAGATCATACTGGGTGTTTGGATGATTTCATGCCATAAATAAGTTTATGCATCTTAAAAATATTAAATCTAGACAGCTACTCCTTTCTTAGAATGCGAGTGAAGGAATAGCTGCTGACTAGAGGGAAAAGTTGATTCAATCAATGAAGTTTCATTTGATTGATCTAGTAAGGGGTGTTATGAGTAGGCCACATTAGTAATTGTTAATAATAAACTGAGGCGAAGGCTTATCCTTCTGTCATATTATGATGGACCTTTCATCGAAGTTTTCATAAAGAACATGTAGCTTGAAGTGTGGATTATTAGCAGCAAATGTCCTATGTACCACAAGGAACCTTGCAACAGGTTATGGACCTCATCTTACCCCAATGAGAAGCATTTTTAGATATCAAGACACTTTCCTTATGAAACTATATGATATGCTCCTAATATATATGTTACTCTATTTGTGATGAGTCTGTAAAATGCTGTACAATCTCAATGGTAAACTAACGAAGAAATTTTGCCGGTATATTCTTCTGAGGTTCTTACCTTTTCGTTTACATTTGCAGGTCTTGAATTAAACACTAATTCGACATGGGTTCACATTTGAATCTGATACTGACACAGAAGTGATTCCTAAGCTTGCCGAGTACGTTTTTGATGAATCTAATGAAGATTCAGGTAATAGCTTATATGCAATGAAGATCATCTTTGCATTTTAATGAGCTTCTTACCGAGTTTGTATATGAATAATAGGAAACCTCAGTCAACACAATTTCATGAGACACTGAAATTAAAAAAGATGTCGAAGTTAATCATTTTAGTTTTTTGCTTAACAATCTTCCAATTCAAGCTATATGAATCTATGGATTTTAGATGAATCTTGTGGAACTATATGAAGTTGTCATGTTGGAAATCTGTTCAACTCTTTGTAAACACTAAAGAGCCATCTGATGGATAAAGCATCTCTGACATCTTTCGTTGAAAGTATCATTTATGTATGTCAGGCGCATGTTGCGCCAGTACTTTTCCAACAAGTGTAGGGGCTTCAAACCTTAAAACAAATTGTATTGGTGACTCATTTTCTTTCTGTATGGCATCAATAAATGGATACTTAATTATGCAACAGCATTTTAGTGTATGAATGACATCATTTTGGGCAAAAGTTGATTTTATTTCTCCAATTGTTTGCTTGTAGTGAGTTAACTGGCAATAGGACCACCAATGGGATTGTGCTCAACGTATATACATGTGCCACATAATTTACTTTGTGTCTTGAAGTGTGCTATCATGTTAATTTACCCTAGAGAACAATGTTCAGTGACATTTTATTTGTGAATGGTATTTAATTTGGACTGCAGGTGACACGACTGTCATGTTTAGTCAAGTTGTGCTGGAAGTCATGAGGCATCTTGAAGGAGCCTATGCCCTTATTGTTAAGAGCCGGCATTGTCCTAATGAATTGATCGCTTGTAAGTGTGGCAGTCCATTACTTCTTGGTGTCAAAGTAAGTTCCATTTAAAACTTGGGTGGTACTTGTTGCAAATGAGTTACTTTTGATCACATCTTGTGAATCATTTTCTATTTCAATTGTTTTGTCCTTTCAGCTTCACTAAAAGCTACGTTATGTGCGTTCCTCTAGAACTGAGTCTATTAACCATAGTTCAATCAAATGTTTCTTATAATACAATGTTTTCTGCAAAGTATAGAATAGCATCCGTGTTGCTTGGTGGAGACAGTATATTGAGTTTTTACTAGAGTGCCTTATAAATGCTAAGTTGGATGCACATTTCCTATTAGAACCAGGAATTTGAATAGCGTTGTTACTATTGTCCACCATGGCACATATTTTTGGTCTTGATACGATAAGTTTGAGAAAAGCATGTGGTTGTCTATGGTGCTGAACTCTTACTTCATTTTTAGGTTTCAATGATGCATCAACTGTAGCTTAGGCTTAGGATTTAGGAGTTCTTTCTTCATATATGCAGTTGTCCATTCCTGTGTATGTCTTACCTGTGCATTTTCCTTGTCAAAATTCTTGTTTGTCTTGTAATTTATCATAACTGTAACATAGTCATTAATTCATTCAGGCATTGACAGAAGAATCAAGCAAAGGTTCATTATTTCATGATGACAAGTACCCTTCGCAGAATGGGAATCCGAGGGAACATTCTTATCGAGTGATGCAAATGCTCTGGTGGAGCACACAAGAAAAGTTTTGGTTGTTGAAGATGGTGAAGTTGTTCATCTGAAGGTAATTACATAGTTGTTTTAAGGAATTTATGTGTATTCTTAGCCTTTATGGCATGGGCTGCCTTATCAGTCTCATGATCTTATGTTTTATTGATCTACCAAATGTATCTTAGTAGTTAAGATTTTAGGGGTGGGGGGTACTTCAGTTTAACTTGAGTTGTATCGATTTCATTTCAATATCAATTTGGCGCACCGAACAGAGAAGCAGCAGAGATCCCCAACGAGGCAAACAATGGCGAAGGGGAATTCGACGTGAACGGCGATGGACCAAAGCTCGCGGCGCGGCAGGTTGAGCCATTCCAAAGGGCGACGATCCTCTGGACGTGACCGACGACAGCGTACCAAAGAGCATCAGCGCCGAAGTTGCCGGCATGGAGCCAAATCCATTGGAGAATGAAGGTGCAGAAGATGCCGACGAAGAGGAAGAGGAGGGAAGGAAGCCAACGGGAGCGCAGGAAGTGCTAGGGTTGGAGGAGGCGGCGGTGACGAAAGGGAGTGGGCGAAGGAGAAGGAGAGAGGGGAGGAGGAGTTAAGGATTACGTTCACGGGCAAACGAAGAAAAGAAAAAACAAAAAAAACAAAAAAAAGAAAGAAAAGATATAATTATAATAAATTCAAAATTTTAATTAGAATTTTTTTTAATAATAAATTTTTCATTAAGCAAGGACCTTAAAACATTTTGGAAAACGTATTCCGGTTCTTTCAAAGGGAAAATCGTTTTCCGAACTTAAATTTTGGAAGGAAAATATTTTCGGTTGACTAGGAAAATATTTTCCATTGATCGATTTTCTTAAATGAACCAAACAGGAAAATGATAAAAATATATTTGAAAATTTGTTTTTCACGAAACAAACGCACCTTTAATGTCAATAATAAGATATATGAACACGTGTCAATATATCATTAGATATGAGTAACAAAAAATATATGCCTTGTAGGGCGTTGTGTGGTGGTATTAAAGCACCACATCTACAGTTTCTACGATAAAATCTACGGTCTCTACAGGAGTTTCACTTGCCCCATCATCTTCAGTCTCTATAGTCTCACTTACTCACTCTTCTCCCCCGTCTACACTTTCTCCTCCGTCTCCGGCCATATCAAGCCTATCCTCCCCGTATCCCTCTGCCCCCGTCGCCACCTGAGGAGTTACCAATGCTGAGTCCAAGGAGAGAACTGCCCCGGGGGGGGGGGGTGGTTGCAGATATGCAAGTCGAACACCGTCGCTGGCGGCCCTGGACGGGCCGCTGTCACCGGAGCCACGGTTGCGGATCGGGAAGTCGGTGTGTTGGTGGTGGGCACCCCTTTGGACGTCTGGGGTCATGTCAACCTGGACTGATTCCCGATTCTGGGGCGCTTCAGCGTTCACATGCTGGCGTGTAAGAGGCAAGAGTGGCGGGGCTGCCGGTTGGCCAGGACGGAACACGTGGACGAAAACATACAAGAGGGCCATGGAAAGCAACACTAATGACAACAGATAAGGGAAAGAGAGAAAGGGCCACCGGACCAACAACGACATGAGGGACGCCACCGAGAGTGCGGCGGCGAGCATCATGAGCATGGCGAATGCTCGGGCAAGACAATCGGGGGTCAGCGACAGGTGGGCAACGAGGGCCAATGAGCAATACAACAGAAGAGAGAAGACGGCGAGAGAGGTAGCAAGAGGGTGGCTCTCGAATGGGGACGGTTTGCCCTGGAAATCCACCTGTACGAGGTTGATCAGCCCGGTAATAAGAAAGGCGACAATGGTGTGGAGGGCAGAAAGGTCAGGGATCTCTCTGGCATTTGTGTGGGGAGGACCGTCGGTCGGCATCGTGCTGGGCTTCTGGAGGATCTCTTAGTACTATATAAAGGATTATTTATTAAAATGATGAAGAAAGAGGGTTTTATAGGGTCGAGGCTGGGAAGAAGAGGTTGGGAAATCTTCGTTGGATCCAGGTTTATCTCGTTCTCGTGGGACCGGGGAGCACCGCCGAAGCTGGGGTTTTTCTTCTTCTTTTTTGCAGTAAGCCGAAAAGTGGGGTGTATCACTGGAGAAAATATTGGGTGGGTGTATCACTGGGGTTGACGAGATGACGAGAAAAGGTTGGTGGAAAACTTCACGTAGATAATTTAGAAAATCGGGAAAATGACACGATTAGTCCCTGAAGTTTTATGTAATATTCAATTTCGTCCCTATACTTTTGATTGGCTCAATTTGGTCCTTGAATTATCGATAAATGTCCGATCTAGTCCCTGACTATTTGAAAATTGATCAATTTCGTCCTTCCGTTAACTTTCCGTTAGTTAAACTTAACGGAATGGGGGCATTTTGGTCTTTTTATCTTTTTAATTTTTTTTTTCTTTTTTTCTTTTTGTTTTTTTTCTTCTTCTTTTCTCTTCCCTCCACCGGCCATGGCGGAGCCGGCGGAGGGAAGCCGGCGTCCGGCGAGGGTCGCCCGACGCCGGCAGGGGCGGCCCTCGCCCGACGCAGGCGAGGGGGGCCCTCGTCGGCGTTGGGCCGCCCCTGCCGGCGTCGGGCGAGGGGTGCCCTCGCTGAGTTGCTGGGTTCGCAGGTCGCGCCACAGGGGAGCACAAGGCTTGGCGCAGAGGCCAGAGGGGATCGTGGTGGTGCCGACGGAGGGAGGCCGAGGTTCGAAGCGGGTGCAGGGGGATTGGGTGCTGGCGTCACTGGAGCTACGGTGAGAAGAGAAGAGGAAGGCCGAGGAAGTACAGACTTGGTGGAGGAGCCATGCGGTCGGCGTCCTCATCTCGTGGCCTCGTGTGGCGGGGCTCGGCGAGCCGCGGCAAGGGGAGGCATCGAGGTCCCTCCCGTGGGCCGGCGAGGGCAGCCCTAGCCTGCGTCTGGCGAGGACGGCCCTCGCTAGATTTGGAGAGGGCACCCCTCGCCCAACGCCGGCAAGGGCGGCCCTCGCCCGACGCAGGCGAGGAAGGCCCTCACCGGACGCCGGCAGGGGCAACCCTCGCCGGACACCGGCTTCCCTCCGCCATGGCCAGCGGAGGGAAGAGAGAAGAAGAAGAAGAAGGAAAAAAAAAAAGTAACGGAAGGACTAAACTGAACATTTCTTAATAGTTCAGGGACCAAATTGAGCCAATCAAAAGTATAGGGACGAAATTGAACATTACATAAAACTTCAGAGACTAATTGTGTCATTTTCCCTAGAAAATCATACAAAAGTCCACACACGTTCTTCCATAGACCCTGGCCCACCTCTCTGCAGGGAAGATGAAAAATAACGAGATCGTTTCTTTACCAAAAAATGCGACGCTGGCCCACCTCTCTGCAGGGAAAATGAAAAATAACGAGATCGTTTCTTGACCAAAAAATGCGACGGGTGATCCAATATTACCGGAATAGTTATATATGATATAGGGAAACAAGTACAAGGCATTGCGGGGCTAAAGTTTAATCTCTTTTTGTAACTAAATGGAATAAATCTTAGCTTTGACACTCTCTCTCCTCTAACTTTAAATCCACTCCCAATTCTATTATAAGATGAAAAAACCATCAACTGTAAGTCTAATCTTAATTTTCCCCTAAACTTTTTTCATCTCATAAATCTGCCTTCATTAATCCTTCGTCTAAAATTCTCGAGCGAACTTTTCGAGAATCCTCAGGCCAAGTATCTCCAGCGCGAGTGTCTCGAGCACGAGCTCTCCGACCGCGAAAAATTGAAGACTCCCAAGCATGAGAGTTTGAATACCAAGCCCAAAATTAAAGATCCTTGTGAGATGAAAGGGAGACTCTCTTAAGAGTAAGAACAATTGAAGAAAATCAACCCGATTTTTTTTTAATTTTTACCCAAATATCATATCCAATAAGATGTCGTTTTGGCTGATATGAAAATTCATCGCAAAAAAAAATTTTTTGGTTGTGAAATTTTAGGAAAAAAAATTTGTAGTGATGTCATGAAAGCCACATCACTAAGGATGATTGGACAGAGAATTAATGGTTGTAGATATAAGATTTAAATAAAAGTTGATGATTTACTGTAAAGACCGATTATAAAGACCCCACATTTCAAGAAAAGTTTGCGTTGACGCTCATTGAAGGGCTTAGGGAATTGAATCTTGTCGTGCGGAATGGCAATATCTTTGCTTTCGAGGCCTTTGTCGGCACTGGTGAGTAATTCCTTGCTACCTTGAACCAATTTTACTAAAAACATGGTGTTGACTTGTTTTGGATTTTGGTCCTTGAGTGGTGGCTTGTGTTCTTATCTTAGTTGTGTTTTCCATGGTCTCAAAGGGTTAAGCTCCGTAAGGTTCTTTCTCGGAGCTTCGATAATACGGCCTTGCCTCTTCAAACTAAAAGAATAGGCAGGTGTGATCCATTGAATCTATTCTTCTTTTCTTATGCACGTAGAATTATGTATCTTGTTGAAAAGAAAAATATAAAATAAAAAAACAAAAATGTCAAAAGTCAAAAGTTGGAGTGCATGTGAAAGAATTGTGGTGTGGTTTCTCTAATTCACTCGGCTTTCCAGCAATATAATGTGAGTCTTTGATAGTACTGTTCACACCTTTTGTTTCATATAATGATATAGGCAGCCGACATCTTAGCCTCCCACGTAAGCCTCCTGCCTCACCTTGTGATCTTCCAGTTGAGGATGTGGCCGCACTCCACCACATCAGCATAATCCCTCTCCACTCGGTGAGTGACACATGGAGCCACATCCCACCAGGATAGATCTGAAAATTCTCTCTAATATTTCACAATCTTGGGTCTCCCTCTTGTCAATGAAGAAGACTCTCTCTTCGTCTTTTCAAAATTGGCTCCTCTCTCGCCTTTGCTCCCGATCCGCTGCATCCTCCGGCACGTCGCTGCAGCATAATAAATAGACAGATTCATTCATCCAACTATTGAAGTGTATTAAGCCACATCAAAATTCTGGCAACACTGAACGGAAAGCTTCTGAGTACAGTCGCGGCGAGCATCATGAGGATGTGGAACAGTCGGGCACAGCAAGCGGGAGCCAACGACAGATGAGTGACGAGCACCAGTGTGCAGTAGAACAGAAGACAGAAGACGGCAAGGGAGCTGGCAAACGGGTGGGTCTCGAATGGGGACTCGGGTTTCCCTTGGAATTTCACCTGGACGAAGTTGACCGGCACGGAAACAAGGAAGGCGAGAATGGCGTGGAGGGAAGTGAAGGCAGGGGAACCTTGGACGTTTGTGTTGGGATGTCGGCCGGTCAGCATTGGGGTTGGCTTCTGGAGGATCCGTGGTCCTATATAGAGGATGTTATCGAAATGAACAGAAAATGACATTCTGACCGTGTGAAAGGAGAAAAGTGTACCGACCAAAAAAAAAAAAAAAAGAAAGGAGAAAAGTGCAGATGCAGATATAATTTTCGTCGTTTTCCTCCACTGGTCAATCGTCACAGCAATTGAGTTCAACGATGCTTCCCAACGGTTTCGAGGCAATATGAAATATACATGTATATATACGTGTATGCATGTATATATATACACGAAGGCTCGCCTATGGCCTGGCCAATCTCCGCCACCACATCAGCAGTTCCTAACCGCTCAGAAATTGACACGTGGAGCCCATCGGCGGATGGGTCTCGCCGGGACAGGTGTGAAAATTTTCCGATATATCAAAATTTTGGGTCTCCCTCACGTCGATGAACAAAACTCGCTTCTCCTCTCTCTCTATCTCGCCTTTGTTCCCAATCCGCTGCACTCTCCAGCGCGTCACCGCTGTGAAAATGAAGAACCAGATGAAAAATATGAAGATGAACAAATGTAGATGGAGATGAAGAATAGAATCTAGGATAGAGTAACCGATTCTGGAAGTGCTTCGTATTTCATTGTATCAAAGTATCATTGTAGTACAAAGTATCTGAAACAACAACAATGAATATAGATCCTCTTTTCTTCCCCCTCTGCTTTATCTTACTTGTATCTCTTGAATTGAAACCTTCAGCAACTGATAATTCCTTCGAGGCTTTCATTTGATACTGTGATGCAGAGCATCCATGGAGGATATCTCTCTCTTCCTTTGTCTCTTATCTCTCTCTATCTCTCTACTTTTCATCATCTCTCTTATTATATCACTCCTCCTTTTATAGAGGAAGAAGTACTTTTTCTAGTAACAAAAAAACTAAATATTGTTCATAAGGAAAACAGAATACAACTAACAGATTACACCTTATAGCACACGTGTTAGTTTTTGGATTTATATAACTTGGCGATCCATGTCACTCACCATTTCAGGCGTCTCCTTCATTGATGTCGATCCAAGCTGGTCTTCATCATGAGTTCTTCACCGTTGATCATCATCTCTTTGTAGTTTGCTGCATCGCCAAGTCCTCTGCTTTCTTTTGTTTCTTGTTTTTCAACACGTGCTGTTCTTCTTCTTCAACTCTGTTCCTTTATATTTAACATCCCCCCTCAAATTGGGAAGGGTGAAGGATCCCATTCCCAATTTGGTGCGAAGAGACATATGAGTTGATCAGGAGAGGGATTTAGTGAAAATGTCAGCTAACTAAAGCGGGCTAGGAATGTGTTGGACCTGAATGGAACCAAAAGACACCTTTTCACGAATGAAGTGAAAATCAACTTCAATGTGCTTTGTGCGAGCATGCAATATTGGATTTGCGGTGAGGGAAATAGCTGATCTGTTGTCACAAAATAAAGATGTAGCTGCTGCAAGAGGAATACCAATATCACGAAATACAAAGCTGATCCAAGTTAGTTCAGCTGTTGTAGAAGCTAGTGCCCGATACTCTGCTTCTGTGGAGGATCTTGAAACAGTGGATTGTTTCTTGGCTGACCAAGAAATCAAATTAGAGCCAAGAAAAGTGCAGAAACCTGTAGTAGATCGTCGAGTGGTAGGACATCCTGCCCAGTCAGCATCTGAAAAGCCGTAGAGACTCGTTGAACTCCTGGAGTGGAGATAGAATCCAAGGTGGACAGTCCCTTTGACATATCGAAGGACTCTTTTTAATTGATGAAAGTCTGCCACTGTTGGATGTTGCATTTTTTGACAGAGAAGATTTGTTGCAAAAGCTAGATCTGGTCGAGTTATTGTTAAGTATTGAAGACCACCTACCAAGCTTCTGTATTCAACAGGATCTGTTAGCTGAGTTTCAGCATTGGCCATGAGAACTAATCGAAGTGGCAAGGGTGTTGAGATTGGTTTGCAATCTGTCATACGAGCTTGTTTAAGTAAGTCAATAGCATATTTTGTTTGGCATAGAAATAAATTCTGTGAGGTACGTTTGGCTTCAATGCCTAAGAAGTAGTGAAGATATCCAAGGTCCTTCATATGGAACTGAAGACTGAGATTCTGAATCAATGTGGTTAAGAGTTGAGGTGAGCTACCTGTCAAGATGATGTCATCGACATATAGCAGCAACAATACTGTATGTGACTCAATATGAAGAACAAATAAGGAGGGATCAGCTGTGCTACAGAAAAAACCAATTTCAAGAAGAAAGTTGCTGAACTTATCGAACCAGGCTCTTGGAGTTTGTCGAAGGCCATATAAGGACTTGTGAAGTAGACAGACATAACTCGATTTCTAAGGATGTATGAAGCCAGGAGGCTATTCCATATAGACAGTTTCATTCAAGTCTCCATGAAGAAAGGCATTTTTCACATCAAGTTGGTGTATTGGCCATTGTTTGATTAGAGCTATGGACAGTACTATGCGAATTGTTGCATGTTTCACAACAGGGCTGAAAGTCTCAGTAAAGTCAAGTCCTGCTTCTTGATGAAAGCCTTTGGCTACTAGTCGAGCCTTTAGCCTATCAAGACTACCATCAAGTGCCAGTTTGGTCTTAAAGACCCACTTACAGCCTACGACATTCATCTGGTTTGTTCTTGGAACCAGTGTCCAGGTGTGATTGTCATACAGAGCACTCATTTCTTCTTGCATTGCACTGTACCAGGCTTTATCAGCCAATGCTGACTTAATGGATCTTGGTTCCATGGGAACTCGATACTCAGCCAAACAAGCATATTTTGGATTTGGCTTGATAATACCTGATTTCAGTCGAGTCTGCATATGATGAACAACATGATTACTTTGAGAAGAGGATAGGCCAGGATTGTGTTGTTCTTGAGAGGTAGATACTGGTTGTGTTTCTGTGATGAAGTCATTCTGCATTGGTGCTGATGAAGTAGCTTGTGGCATCTGTTCACTATATAGATTATCATTGTAATAACCATCCATAATAGGATGATACTGACTTTTGCTTGCTGACTGATGAAGAGGGCTATTGTTTGTTGTGTCAGTACTTGGAGGTTCGAGCAATTGAACTTCTCCAATCCATTGTTTATATAAAGGTGTATACTGTCCATACTCGTTGATCACCCTCTTTGTGAAAGGAAAAAGTGTTTCATCAAAGACCACATGCCTACTGATATATATGCGATTATTAGTAGGTACAAGACATCGATACCCTTTATGCAGTTCACTGTATCCCAGAAATACACAGGTAAGGGATCGAGGATCAAATTTGTGTTTTGTGTATGGTCTTAAGCATGGATAACATGCACAACCAAACACCCTCAAATGATCATATTGTGGCTGACTATTATGAATCTTGTTATAGGGTGTATCCATCTTTAGTTTTGGTGTATGAAGTATATTTACAATGTAATTTGCTGTGACAAAGGCATCCACCCAAAATTTCAGTGGAACCTTGGAGTGATATAACATGGCTAATCTCAGTTCTACAATGTGTCGATGTTTTCTCTCTGAAACCCCATTCTATTCTGGAGTGTGTGGACAGGATAGGTGTTGTTTTATGCCACAATTCTGCAGATGACATTGGAATCTGTTACTTACAAACTCTCCTCTCCATCACTTTGGAAGATTTTGATTTGATGATTGTATTGTTTTTCAACTAATTTCTGAAATTGAACAAAGATATCATAGAACTCAGACTTCAACTTCATGGGATATAGCTAGCTATATCGTGAGAAACTGTCAACAAAAATCACATAGTATCTAAACTTCTGAAATGAATTGACTAGTGAGGGTCCCCAAATGTCATAGTGAATCTTTTCTAATGGCAAATTCGATGTAGAATCTGATAATGAAAAAGAGAGAGCTGTACTTTTTGCTATTTGACAGCTGCTGCAAACATTCGAAGAGGTTGAATTAAAGTGAATCAGCTTCTGATGTTGCAGATGTTTCACTATCTGAGAATTTGTATGAGCCAGCCTCTGGTGCCATATATCTTCATCCACAGTTTTTTGCCTTTGAGTAAAAAAAGCTGCTGTAGTCTATGTATCAACTTGATAGTGGCCTCTAGTCTTCCTTCCGAGCTTGACTGTTACTTTGGTATTGTTGTCCTTTACATAAACACCAAGTTTGTCAAAGATAAATGAGCAAGGATAGTCATCTGTGAGCTTAGAAATTGAAAGAAGATTCTTCTTTATTTCTGGTACGATTAGAACATCATTGAGAGGTAATGTATTACCTTCTGTATTTAGACAGGTGTTACCAATATGTGTAACAGGTAAACACGATCCATTTCCTACCATCACAGTATCAGGTCCTTGGTATTTAAAAAAGGTATGAAGAATACCGGGATTAGCATTGATGTGGGCTGTAGCACCAGTATCAGGGTACCATTCACTTCCTTTTGGATCTTCAATATGCATTGCTGTCAGTGCTGCTGGAATATCTTCTGCTTGATAAGAGTCGTCAAAGCGATACCAGCAACGGAGAGCATCATGCTCAGGTCGTTTACATATTTGGCATTCCAATCTAGCAGTGCCTGTGTCTTTCTCATTCTGCAGATTTTTACTTGAGTTTAATGAGAAAGAAGGATAAGATTTGGTATTCTGGTACCTTTGAAAGTAAGTGGCATAGGGTCGAAATCCCTGATTAGCTGCAGAGAAGGTATTTCTTTGTCTGAAATGCTGATCTCCTTGCCCTTGAATTGGGACATCTCCTCTGTAATTCTGATTTCTTTCAGCATAACTAAATCCTTGACCTCTATTATTAGCAGTTCTACCACGACCATAACTGCGGCCACCCCTGTAACTTCCTCTTTGAGCTATAAATCCAGAGGTTTGAGAAATATATTCTCCATCAGTATTCTCTTTAGGCTGCATCTGAGATTGTCTCTGCCCAAAATAGGCCAAATTGGGATTGAACTGACTTCTGGAATAAGTCTTCATCCTTGACTCAAACCTTTCTAGCTAAGCAATAACCTCATCATAATCAGGTTGAGGCTTTAAACAATATATGGTGGTTCGAAGATTTTCATATTCAGGGCCTAAACCTTCCAGCACACCAAAAATTTTGGTTATTTCATCCACAGGTTTGCCTATTGCATTCAACTGATCACATATAGATTTGTATTCTCTAAGATAAACAGAGAGAGTTTGATCAAGCTTCTGGCAAGATTGTAGTTTCCCTCTAAGTTCGAATTCCCTAGCAATTGATTTCTGTGTAAATCGCTTTAGAAGTGTCTGCCATACTTCAAAAGATGTCTCTAAACCAATTATTAGGCTCAAAATACTCTCAGTGACAGCTCCACTGATCCAAGACGATACCAACTGATCTGTTCTTGTCCAGTCATCATAGTCAGGATTAACAAGTTCAGATTCACAGCCTTCAACATCATTTTGTAGCATTCGAGGAGGTGAAAGAATATCACCATTAATGAAACCAAAGAGCTCTTGACTTTTCAGAAATCTTTGGACCTGAGCTTGCCACAACAGAAAGTTATCTTCGGCAAGTTTGATTGTGACAAAATTTGAGATGTTCACATGTATTGGAAAAGGATACTTTGGTGTTCTTATTGCCATTGTCACAAACTTTCAGCTTGAGAGAGAAGATATCAGTAATACTGATGAATTCTTATATGTTTACCGTAAGACTTGAAGTTGCTGTTGCTTCAGATTCTCCATTTTAACACGAATAGCAACTTCTGAATGAAACTTTCCATCAGATACAGTAAATCAACCAGTGCTCTGATACCATGTGAAAATGAAGAACCAGATGAAAAATATGAAGATGAACAAATGTAGATGGAGATGAAGAATAGAATCTAGGATAGAGTAACCGATTCTGGAAGTGCTTCGTATTTCATCGTATCAAAGTATCATTGTAGTACAAAGTATCTAAAACAACAACAATGAATATAGATCCTCTTTTCTTCCTCCTCTGCTTTATCTTACTTGTATCTCTTGAATTGAAACCTTCAGCAACTGATCATTCCTTCGAGGCTTTCATTTGATACTGTGATGCAAAGCATCCATGGAGGATATCTCTCTCTTCCTTTGTCTCTTATCTCTCTCTATCTCTCTACTTTTCATCATCTCTCTTATTATATCACTCCTCCTTTTATAGAGGAAGAAGTACTTTTTCTAGTAACAGAAAAACTAAATATTGTTCATAAGGAAAACAGAATACAACTAACAGATTACACCTTATAGCACACGTGTTAGTTTTTGGATTTATATAACTTGGCGATCCATGTCATTCACCATTTCAGGCGTCTCCTTCATTGATGTCGATCCAAGCTGGTCTTCATCATGAGTTCTTCACCGTTGATCATCATCTCTTTGTAGTTTGCTGCATCGCCAAGTCCTCTGCTTTCTTTTGTTTCTTGTTTTTCAACACGTGCTGTCCTTCTTCTTCAACTCTGTTCCTTTATATTTAACAACCGCTGCCTCCCGGAGCCCCGCCGACGACCGGATAATGGCAGCACCAGTGATTCGGCCTGGCCTCTTCAGGCTGAAAACCAGGCAGTTACGATCCGTTGAATCTATTCCTACTCTTTTCTTTTGCATGTAGATTATGGATCAGGTTTAAAAGCGAGATAAAAAAAAAAAGAAAAAGAAAGAAAGAAAGAAAAAATGTCGAAAGATGGAGTACATAAGATGATCTTTGTGTAAGAATTGTAGTGTGATTTCTCTAATTCACTCGGGTATAACTTTGCTTTTGAAAATATATACCAACTGCCGATTTATTGGTGGTGTTGTTGTCATCATCATCATCGTCATAATTACTAATCATTAAGTACGTTTGATTGCTGGAACAATTTGCTGGAAACCTGGGTGCCTGATTGTTGTGGCTGCATTTTCCATATCCACTTTACTTAGTCATTGACTCATTTGCGTGTTGGGGCTTGGCATGTCGTATTTGCTGACTTAAAATGTTTTATGGTCTATGGATATCATATATTTTGTTCATTGGTGAAATATGAGCTATTTGCTTTTATTGAGAGTATCTATTCCTTCCAGCAGTAAAAATGCTGCACAATTTAGTTGTCCCACTAGTGACTATTGCTGGCAATACACTAGTTCTTCTAGCCAGATTCTAATATTGTTAATTTTGCAACGGACTAAGTAGGATACTCATCTTGGTAGTGTGAACAAGGCCTTGGCCTTTTCCTTTTAATTTTCAAGGATATCGTTAGGCAGTTACAAACATTTGATACGACAGCTTTTAAAATTAAAACATACGGATATGTCCAACCATTTCTGTAAGATTGACATAGGCTAATTCCTACAGATGAAGTTATGGAGTCTTTATATATTTTCAAGGGTGTGAGACGGGCGTTGTTTAGAACCCTATATACTGCCAGGTAAGCTTCTGTTCTTAAGCATCCTTTTGTGGGTCAGGGCTAGCTGAACTAATGTGGGATCTCCAAATCATTGAAATCATGTCGCCCATGCATGTGCTATTGGAGCACTTGTCTGAGTATCTTAATATATTGTGGTATCAGTGAGTGCTGTGATCAGGACAAATTTGATGTGTGCTCCATTTCGTTCTCAGATGGCTTATCTACAAAAGAGAGTTCGAAACGATTTATGTGGGGTTCATGAGAGATGGAACAAAATGGTTGGTAGAGGACACAGACATTAAATTTGCTGGTAGGATTCATCCGTCTTTACTATGCTGATGCAATCTGAGTGCTAGTCATGTTGCAATTCTAGTGCTTGGTATAACCCTTAGACTTGGGGTGTTATTTTCCCATAAGCTCTAAGCCTCGAGTTTGATAACTTAACTGCAGCTTGGCTCTTCTTCTTCTTGCATTCTTTGACAATTTACGCGAATCCTCATCTAACTCAAATTGCAGTGACTTTCCATCTTCCAAGCTACCCTTTTCAGCAGTTGATGCTTACACTAATCTTTACACCTCTTTTATTTATCAGGCCTTCCTTCTTCAAGAAGGTCCTTTGACTTCAGTAGCTGGTGCCTCTGATTGTTGTGTACTCTCCATTCCTTCTCACTAGAAGGAGCAAGCTTCTTCAACGAAACATTGCCTCTTCAGCTCTCTTTAGCAACGATAGTTTCCGTTTCCTTTTACACTTTCCTTCCTTAGAAGATATCGTTTCTTCATTATGTGCCTCGGGACGCAACCAGACTCCTCGTCCTCGTCCTCATCCTCATTACTGTCATCCTTGCCTACACCATCTACCTTGTGTCTTAAGCTTCTATCTCTAGCTGCTAAGAATCCATCCTTGGACTCTGATTCGTCCCAGTCAATCTGGAGTCCAAGCAATTCATCTTCTTTCTTGAAGTATGGTTTTTCAATTTCTCCACCTTCTTCATCTCCATCACATCCAAAGTCAGGGTGCACATCTTCTGCGATGTAATACTTCTCATCGAGAGCTTGCTTCATAATCCTAGCGTATTCCTAGGATCAAAGTCATCAATAAGGTCAACTCCATCAATTTCTCCACCTTCTTCCTCTCCATGACTGCCAAAGTCAGGGTCCACATCTTCTGCATTGTTATACTTCTCACTGAAAACTTGCTTCATCGCCGTATCATATTCCTGAGGATTGAAGTCATCAAGATCAACTCCATCCATTTGGCAGCCCTCATCTTCGCCTATCCCAGCAATCTGCTTAACTTCGAGCTTCTGCTTCATCTCCTCTTTTTTTTTTTTTAAAAAATGCTTTAAGTGCTTCAACTCCTCGAACGGCCCAATAGCCCGTTGCCTGCACTCTTCTCGTACCTGAAATTGGTTTTATAATCCTTGCTTCTAAATTCTTCCTTATCCCTCAACAGCCCATCCAACTCTTCTCATTGACACGTCCTTTGTTCTTGTAATCCTCATCAACCCACATCTTATACGAAAAGAACTTTTTCAGAAACATCTCATTCTCACCCAAACCCTCTCTCTTGCCGAAATATAGATCCAGCTTCTGCTGAAATTCTGCAGCATCACCACCTTTAACTGGCGCACCATCATCTCTCTTCTTCACTGTCAAAAAGTCACTGTTGTTGCCATCAGCCTCTGCAGCCTCTGCAGCTTCCAGAAAATGCCCTGCTCATCTCCTCTTGTGCCTCACTGCAGCTCCTCTTCTTAGTGGCTACTATTTGCTCATCCTTAAAATCAGGTCCCTCCTCAATCAGGTTGGCCACCACATCTTTCAAGTAAAGCTTATGTCTTCTCTACTTCAGCTCTTGTCTGTCTCTGTCGCTATATTCAGACTGGAAAAGAGAGACATTTTTCTGTTTAATACTTGGTTCTTGGCTTCGCACCTTAATTAGTGCATTATAGAACTCAAAGTCCTTCTACTAGCCTTACTCACATCAACAACATCATCCGAAGAGGATGAGCGCTCAGAGTAGGATTTGTCACCTGATTCAGTTGAACTTGAGTTTTGTCGATTTCATCTTGTTGTCATTTTGGGAATATACCATAGCCATATGGTAAAATTTGCTCAATATCACCAGTAGTAACCATGTATTTGGTACTGCGAAGCTTTCCGCTCAATGTCACGAGAATTTTTATGTGGCTTACTTCTTGCGCAGAGTCGAACCGCAATTTTTTTTTTCCTTTTTCCAGTGGAGGAGCATGTTGCCAACATGTGAGGGGAACTTTGCTGCAGAAAGTCCTGCTATCTCACCTTAATTGAGGGCCGATAACTATGATCCCTACATTGATCATTTCCTGTTTTGAGCCCAAGCTGCACATTGCGGACAGCTTTCAATAATCGCTTTGGGTAAGCATTTTGTGGGCACGTAGACTTTCTTACAATATATGATTGTCTTTTTGACCTTCCAAGTATGTGTCAATTCCTATCTCACATTCACAATTTCTGAACTTCTGTTGGTTGTGCCTTTTCTTTCTAAACTCATGTTGATAAATTGTTTGAGTGGAACAGTAAATTCCTTGTTAATATCTCGTTGACAAAGTTAGAGAGGTACTAAAGCTTGACCAGGAAAAGAAATATCTTGCTAAGCTACTCATTGCAGAGCAGTCACTTCTTATGTTTGGCAGAGGATACAATTATGCCACAGCTTTGGAAGGTTCTCTAAAAGTAAAGGAAGTGGCATTGATGCACGGTGAAGGAATACTTGGTGGTGAAATGAAACATGGTCCTCTGGCTCTAATGGATGAGAGTCTTCCCATTGTAGTGATTGCTACTTATGATGCTTACTTCAGGTTAGGTTTTGTCGTACAGGTTTACTCGCATCCATGAAATCTGTATTTGTTCTAAAACTGAAGTTGTCAATGTTAACAGCAAGCAACAATCAGTTATTCAGCAACTCCATGCCCGCAAAGGACGCCTTATTGTCATGTGCTCAAGGGGGGATGCTGCAGCCGTGTCTCTTGGTGGAGCATGTAGAGTCATTGAAGTTCCTCAGGTGGAGGACTGTCTTCAGCCTGTAGTCAATATAGTTCCTTTGCAGGTACAGAGTACTTCCAATCGTTTTCTATGCTTGCCGAGATGCAGCATCTTTTTTTCCTACTTTACTGAATGTGTTATAATTTGCTGAAGATGAAGCTATGATGTAGAGAGGTGGAGCTAGATGGGAGCATGTAGCTTTTTGTTTCCTTGATTTGTTTTATGCTCTCGTTGTTTGTTTTTGCATTAAGAGTTCCAAAACTCTATGATTTGGCATTTAGCTCTAAAAGAGAGTTTTATTTTTATTTTTATTTTTATTTTTTTTAAAGTCTCAACAAAAACAAAAGAAATCAATTTTATTGATTGAGCCTTAACATTTTGCTGTTTTTATTTGTTTATTTATTCATTGCTTATGGAGTATTTTCACATTCCTGTTATTCCTTTCAAATAGCCTGTTTTATTCTACTAGATTTTTCTAATTCGTCGGACATGAGATAATTTTTTGACATTTGGGGTGCAGTTGTTGGCGTTGTTGGCGTATCATCTCACGGTCCTAAGAGGATACAATGTCGACCAGCCCACGAACCTCGCAAAGAGTGTGACGACAGACTAGAAGCCTACTAACAGATTTCTTATGATTGTGTTTACCTAGCAGCGAAATGGATTATGTTATAAGAATGTAAAGCATCTTCTGACATAGAATATACATTCTATTGATCACTTGTACTTTTTGGAATGTCACTCATTGTAAGATCTTTATTTATGATCAATTAGGAAAAATTGTCGTAACCCACCTTTTTGCGCGTTCTCGTCTTGTTATGCAATTATTTGCCAATCTGCCTCTGAGTGTTGTGCCCATGGTACCTAAACATTGTTTCAAGGTGGAGGTTGGAAGAGGAAATCGTATCCTCATTGGGGAAAAGAGAGCAGGCAATATAACAAAAAATGTGTTATTAAAGGTACAAGATTGATGGAATTGATCAAGTATATGAGATAGGATTTTCTTCTTTTGCTAAGATCGATTTTTGGCATTAAGCATGTCTCTCGAGTAGTGATTGTCATGTTGGTCATCAACGCAATTTGTACCACGTTCTAGTTTCCTTTTTTAGTGTGATATTTAGCTTCATGATGTGGTTCAATTTGTAGAGACGCAAAGCCCTCATATATTCAAATAGAAAGAATTTCGACGTCTACTTGCTCTGCGAGCAGCCCATTCTATCAATTAACTGTGCGTGGAAAATACGATACGACTCTCACTAGATAATAAAAGCAAAACCCTAAGCCGCTCCTGGCGTTGTTAATGGTTGTGCAACGCGTTGTATTTTTCTTCTGAACTGTTGTTTCGCTTTCCAGGGGTGTGCTAGGGGTGGGCACCCCGTAGGACATGTGGGGATGGGTCAACTCCAGTTCCGGCACGAAGTACGCGCATCCATGACTGTGCGAGGCAAGAGCGGCGGGGCTGCTAGTCGGCGAGGACGGAAAACTTGGACAAAAATAGATACGGTCTTGTGGTGAACCCATGTGTAAAGGTTTCGAGCGAGACAGGGTAAGAGGACCACGGGAAACAACACGAATGACAAGAGATAGGGTGATGATTGAAATGGGCCCGGGACCAACAATGATGCGAGGGACGCCACTGAAAGCGTGGCGGCGAGCATCATGAGGATGTGGAACGATCGGGCACAGCAAGCGGGAGCCAACGACAGGTGAGCGACAAGCGCCAGTGCGCAGTAGAACAGAAGACAGAAGACGGTAAGGGAGGTGGCTAAAGGGTGGGTCTCGAATGGGGACTCGGGTTTCCCTTGGAATTTGACCTCGACGAAGTTGACCAGCACGGAAACAAGGAAGGCGAGGATGGCGTGGAAGGAAGTGAAGCCAGGGAAACCTCGGACATTTGTGTGGGGACGACGGTCAGGCGGCATTGGGATCAGCTTCTTGAGGATCCGCAGTCCTGTGTAGAGGATGATAATCAAAATGATGAGAGAGAAAGATGGCTAGAGGGGGAGCACATTGCAGATGCCTGGGCGGCGACGCATATATATACAAAACGAGGAGCGACGGCGGAGTGACTATTTTGCCCCGTAAAAGTGTCCGCTTTGTAGTACGATTAACGACTGTGGGACTCGCGACAGCTGGACTCGCGACCCCTTTCTTGTTTTTTATTTTTTTCTGACGACGGGTGTGTAACGCGTAAGAACCTGTCATTCGGAGGGGCAGAGCAACTTTTCAAGCGCCATCCCAGGATTGAAGATGCTGTCACGCTCCACGTCAGGATGAGGGGGAACACGTGCTCACTGGGTGATCCTAAAATTCTCTCCAACAGGATTAATACCTCAAAGACTTTCAACTTTAGATTTACTCTTAATTCTATCTTAAACCTTTTTTATGCCATAAAAGTCATCCAGTCCGCTCCCAATTCTATCATAAAATCTTCAGTATTTTAAGGCTAGTCTCAATTTTTCCCTAAATTTTTTTGTCTCATAAATTTATCTCCATTAACCCTATATCTAAAATTCTCAAGTGAATTGTTTGAGGCTCCATGACCCGAGTGCCTTCAACACAAGCATCTTGAACGTGAGCTCTCCAACCGCAAGAACTTGAAGACTCCCAAGCACGAGAGATTGAAGACCAAGCTCAAAATTGAAGATCCCTTATGGGTCAAAGGTAGACTCTCTTTAGAGTAAGAACCATTGAAAGAAGTCAATCTTGATTTTTCTAGTTTTTACTCAAGTATCAAATCCAATAAGATGCCGTGTAGACTGATATAAAAATTTATCTCCAAAAAGCATATTTTGGGATGTAAAATTTTAGGAAAAAATTATAGCAATGATGTGAAATGTCATATCACTAATAAAAGTTTGTAATTTTTAGGATCAAATTAGGACCGGATCTAAAATTGGTGGTTTTTAATAAGACATAAAACAGTTAAGGTAGAATTAGAATAACTTTGCGAGAAAAAAAATTAGGTTAGAAATGTCGTAGAAGAACCCTCCCAATATTCCAAAATTTTGGGTTTCCCTCTCGTCTTCGAAAAGGACTCTCTCTCTCTCTCTCTCTCTTCTGCTTTACAAAATTCGCTCTCTCACCTTCGCTCCCAATCCGCTGCTTTCTCCGGCAAATCGCTGCTGCCTCCGCCTCCGCCGTCGCCACCAGGAGCCCCGTCGACGGCTGGAATATGGCAGCACCAAGTTTCGCACTGGAACTTGCACCGGTAATTCTAAATTGCACACCAAATGTTTGCACAATTACCTCTTTTCCCGTTCAGATCTGGACATGGGGTTTCGTTATTGGGGTTTGATCGGCGAAGTTTCTGGTATTGAGCTAATTGGGAAAATTGTGTGAATGGACATCTTACTTTTGATCTGATTTGCTGTGCAGGCCGATTATAAAGACCCCACATTTCAAGAGAAGTTTGCGTCGATGCTCCTTGAAGGGCTTAGGGAGTTGAATCTTGCGGTGCGGAATGGCAATATCCTCGCTTTCAAGGACTTAATCGGCACTGGTGAGTAATTACTTCCTGCCTTGAACCCATTTTACTAACGACATTGCTGTGGACTTGTTTTGAATTTTGGTCCTTGAGTGGTGGCTTGTGTTAAGCCACATCAAAATTCTGGCGACACTGAGTGGGAAGCTTCTGAGCACAACTAAAAGAGAACGCAATAATTCATTGTCTTTTTGACCTTTCAAGTCTGTGTCACTTCCTATCTCACCTTAACAATTTCTGAACTTCTAAGTTGTGTCTACCTTTTCGTCTAAACTTATGTTGAGAGAATTTTTCGTTTGAGGCATTAAATCCTTTGCTATTATCTTGTAGACAAAGTTACAGAGGTGCTGAAGCTTGTGACCAAGAAATGGAAGATCTTGCTAAGCTACTAATTGCAGAGCAGTCACTTCTCATGTTTGGCACAGGATACAACTATGCTACAGCTTTGGAAGGTTCTTGAATAGTAAAGGAAGTGGCATTGATGCATAGTGAAGGAATACTTGCTGGTGAAATGAAACATGGTCCTCTGGCTCTAGTGGATGAGAGTCTTCCCATTGTTGTGATTGCTACTCATGATGCTTGCTTCAGGTTAGCTTTTGTCGTACAGGTTTACTCGCATCCATGAAATCTTTATTTGTTCTGAAGCTGAAGTTGTTAATGTATACAGAAAGCGACAATCAGTTATTCAGCAACTCCATGCCTGCAAAGGGTGCCTGATTGTCATGTGCCCAAGGGGGATGCTGCAGCTGTGTCTCTGGGTGGAGCATGTAGAGTCATTGAAGTTCCTCAGGTGGAGTGTGTTGACACCTAAATTTTTGCCCAAAAACATTTCATGTCAAATTCTCGCATATAGATTACCTAGGTGTTTAGTATAGTTTTATTAATGAAATATGTTTTTCCTATAAAAAAAAGAAAGAAAAAGAAAAAAAGAAAGAAAAAGAAGCAAGATGGGCCAATGATCTAAATGTGACTAGCCAAGCCTAGGAGGTCAGATTGGAATTAAAATGGCAAACTAGGGTCAAAATGCAATTTTCAAAAGTTGAGGGATCAATTCGCAAACTTTGCAAAATTTCGCCCGAACCCTTAAATCATCATCTTGGTCACCAATTAAGTTGAAATTGAACTTGGGCCAACTCGAATCAATCAAATCGGGCCAAAAGGACCAAGTTTACATTGAATTGGGTATTTTCGGATAAGAAAATGACCAACTTTGAGGGACTTTATTGCAAATTTGGGTGGGCACAATTGCAAAATCTGGTCGAGATCTTAAACTACTATACATGAGCTTTCTAATTGATCAAAAAACGCAGCCAAATTAGTGGATTAAAGCACTCAAATCAGCAGCCAAAACTCAGTCCACGAGTTGGTCTTAATTCGGAGTTGCTGAGTAAGCATTTTGGTGGCCCCACCATATCCTCCTCGGCTGCCCAACCAGCCCGATATTTGCACGTGATGGAAGACCGTATATAGTAGTGCAAGTGGATGAAAATTGGCTAGGGATAAGCTGCTGACAGCACCGGAAAATCGCAGCAAAATCCGCACACTCAACAGCTGCAGAACTGAAAAAAAATTGGCTAAATCAGAGAGTGGTTGAAGTAGCCCTGTTGACAGGCTTGGTAAGTGGACAAAAGGCTGACCAAAAATCCTCTAATTCAGGGGATACGATCTACAAAAGGAGCTCTCGGAAGGGACGAGAGAGAGGAGACGAGAGAGAGAGGAGAGAGCTCGGAATCGTTCCCAAAAGAAGCTCTCAGAAGCAACTCTAGAAAACAAAACCCAGAAATTCCAGATCAACCTTCAGAGAGAAAAGTGAAATTTTCGCATACTTGCAGCCAAAATTAGCCAAAACCTTCAATTAGAGAGTGAAACGTCACTCAAATATATTTCCAACCATAGGTCGCATGTCCCAAATGGAGATCGGGAAGGCCTCCTAAAGCCCCCCGAAACAGTGCCCTCCTAGCGGGCCAAGAAAGTCCGAAAATTTTTAAGTGTTGAGACTGGTTGGTCACGGGTGAAGGAAAGAGAGTTCTTTTGAGAAAATTGAGAGGCAAATAAGGAAAAGCTTGACCTATACCCCAAACTAGAATACATATAGTTTGGTTTAGTGTTAAGTTTTCCAACAAAAGAGGTCTTGAAGTTTAATTTTAGAGATCAACAAAAACCTTCATTGTCAGTTCTTTTTTCTGCAGATCTCATTCCCAGTTGAAGGAGCCAACTTCCATGTGCCCCCCGAGGATAATTTCTTAATTTTCTTGGCCAAGACTCACTTGCAAAAGAAACTATGAAGCAAGGTAAGTATCCTAGATGTATTTCTGTTCGAGTTTGAGCATGTTTTGATCATGAAAATCAAGAGGAAAGCTAGTCCGGAAAACTGATTTTTGAGACTGGAATTTTTCTAAGTGTTGAAATCTCTTCAAGAGTTTTACATGTGTGCTTCTTAGAGATGTCGTTTTGATGTTGTTCGGTGGGTCATTCTCTATGATGTTTGTTGCATTTGAAAGCTCATATTACCTACTTTCACTCGGACTAAGTAGTGTTTTCCTTATATCTCGTATGTGATGAGTGTCGGGGCTTGAATATGGGCATTCAACCTGTTTGCTTGACTTGGGTTCAAACCCAGATTTGCAAAATCAGCTCAAACCCGCATATTTGATGATGATTCCAGCTTGGTTTTCGTGTGTTTTAAGCTGTGATTTCTTTCTAATCTTGCTCCTTACATGTGATAGTATAATCTTGATACTTTAGTGCTGCGTGAGATTGCTTATGGATTGAGATTGAAGGCCGCAAACATGGCCCGGCGAAGCTGTTTTGGGGTGATTTAATGCACGCCAATTGTTCGATGAAATGTGCAAACCAAGTTTCGATCTTGAAACGGTCGGTTTGAGCTTGATTATTGTGATATTCATGTGCTGTGTTACTCCATGTTAGCATAGATCGGTTTAAGGAATTATTATTAATTTTTAAAAAAAGATAATTAAAAAAAAAAGAGAAAAATATGAAAATTTCAAATACATCAAAAAATGTTAGATATCATCAAATTAGGATAGAAATGACATATATGAAATTTTCCTAATTTTAAAAGGTCATTTTCCTAATTTAATGCTATTTTGGTATTTTATAACCATTTTTGTAAATAATCCATTTTGCGTAGATTAAAACTATTTAAAGTAATTTCATGCATATAGAGTAATTTCATGCGTATTTGAATTCTCATTTTGCTCATGGGGGTCCTGTCCCGGGGCGTGATAACAAGGCCATGTAATATTATTTGCCCGACTTGTATCGGGTTTACTTTTTCCGCGTTTATTTTCAAGTCATTTCAATTTCTTGGATGTTTACTTACGCGCCGCTTTTCATTAATTTGAGTGTAAATTTCTCTTCTAAATTATGTTAGGATTAGTCTAGACATTAAAAAAAAAAAAAAAGTACAAAAACATTTGCATGGACACTTAGTGGTTTCATAAAGATTATAATTGGTAATCAAGATTGTGTGGCCATTTAGATAAACAACCTTCCAAGTTAGTGGTACCGCAAGGGCGCTAATAGAAACATTGGCGTAAACAAGTCCCGTTCCTAGAAATCTCTGGTTGCGTAGGAATCGAGACAACACTCCCTTGTCTTGATTGGTTTCTAGCCGACCCCAATAGGCTAGTGGCGACTCCTAGAATTACATAGGTTGTTAAGAACTAAAAAACGAATCCAACGTCGTGCAAGGTATGGGCTTGGGAGAGCCCGCGCCTAACCTAGGGCCATTGGTTCGCCTCTTTAGACAAATACCCCTAAACCTTCTTCCTTTTCCCCCAGACGGAAAAAAGGAGGTCGTGACAGAGTGCTGTCTTCAGCCTGTGGTCAATATAGTTCCTTTGCAGGTACAGAGTACTTCCAATAGCTTTCTATGCTTGCCAAGATGCAACATGTTTTTTTCCTACTCTATTGAATGCGTTATAACTTGCCGAAGATGAAGCTATGATGTGGATGAGGTGGAGCTGAATGGGAGCTTCTAGCTTTCTGTTTCCTTGATTTGTTTTATGCTCTCGGTGTTTGTTTTTGCATTAAGAGTTCCAAAATTCTCTCTAGGATTTGGCGTTTAGTTCTAAAAGAGAGTATTTTTCTAAGTCTCAACAAAAACAAAAGAAATCAATTTTATTGATTGAGCTGTAACATTTTGCTGTTTTTATTTGTTTGTTTATTCATTGCTTATAGAGTATTTTCACATTCCCGTTCTGCCTTTCAAATAACCTATTTCATTTTAGTAGATTTTGCTAATTTGTTGGACATGAGATAATTTTTAACATTTGGGGTGTAGTTGTTGGCATATCATCTCATGGTCCTAAGAGGATACAATGTCGACCAGCCCGAGAACCTCAAAGAGTGTGACAACAGAGTAGAAGCCCACCAACAGATTTATTTTGATTGTCTTGACCTAGTAGTGAATTGGATTATGTCATGAGAATATAAAGCATCTTTTGGACACAGAGTATGTATTGTGCTAATTACTTGTACTTTATTGAATGGCAGCCCTTGAAAGCTCTTTCTTTATGATCAATTAGGAAAAACTGTTGTAACTCACCTTTTTTTAGCATTCACGGCTTGTTATGTATTTACATATCAATCTACCTCGAAGTGTCATACTCATGGTACCTGAACATTGTTTCATGATTGACATAACAACGATGACTACAACTTACTTTCACCAAGGATGCTATGCAACTTAGAGCGATGCATGGTTCATTAATGCCTTCATCTTAAAGGTCACGAAAAAGTTCTACTGCTGAAAATATTAGTTATCGTTTTTAGCATTTAGTGGGAACTCCATTTTTTATGGTGGACCTTTGGTTGAAATATCTTTTGCTTCGTCATGAGAAGTAAAAGGAGTCAAGTAAAGGTCGGAAGATGAAGATTGTATCCTTTTTGGGAAAAAAAGAGTGGGCAGTACAACAAAATTGTGTGTCATTAAAGGTGCCAAATTTTGATGGAATCAATCAAGTATCTGGGACTTGCTTCTTTTGCGGAGATTGGTTTTTGGCATTTTGCAGTCTCTCAAGTGGTGATTGTCGCGTCATTCGTCAAACCGCTAGTTAACTCTCGGTTCATACCTTTCTTAGGAAATAGTCTGAGGTAAATTGTACCATGGTTTGATCTACTTTTTCATTATGATATCATAAGGATAGGCGTCGTGTATTCAAATGGAAAGAATTTCAATGTCAGCTTGCTGCAAAACTAGTCCATTCTCTCAATTAGTCATATAGGTAAATTACAATACGACTCTCAGAATATACCAACAGAAACAAAACCCAAAGTTCCTATTGTCGCCGTTATTGGTTGTCCAAGGCAAAGTTGTCATGTTTCTTCCCTAGTCGTGTAATCTTTTGCAGGGTTGTGCTAGTTGTGGGCGTCCCGAGGGACATCTGCGGCCGTGCCAAGATAGCCCAATCCCCAAGCAATTCCCAATTCCGGCGCAAAGCACGCATCCATGACGGTAACGGGCAAAGGTGGCAGGGCTCTTCCACCATGTAGACAGCAAGAACGGCACACAGCGACAAGCATAGGTGCAAGCTTGTGTCGAACCCACATAAGAAGGTTTCGAGCAAGACGATACAAGAGGACCATAGAAAGCAACACAAATAACAAGAGAAAGGGGAAACAGCGAAAGGGGCCCAGGACCAACAAAGCTGCAAGGGAAGCCACCGAGAGCAAAGCTACGAGCATCGCGAGGACGGGAGACGCTCGGGCACAGTAATCGTGAGCCAACCGCAGAAGAGTAACGAGTGCCAATGCGCCCTACAACACGTCACAGAAGACGGCAAGGAAGATGTGGAAAGGGTGGGCGTCGAATGGGGACGCGGATTTCCCTTGGTGTTTCAGCTGGAGGAGGTTGAGCAGCGCGGAAACAAGAAAGGCGAGGATGGCGTGGAGGGTAGTGAAGGCAGGAGAACCTCGGACGTTTGCAAGGGGACGACGGCGGATCAGCATGGGGATCGGCTCCTATAATCCCCAAGTCCTATGTCGAAGATGATTATTGACACGATCGGAGAGAGATGGTAGAGTAGGAGCAGATCTTGGGGGGTTTTATTTTATTGTTGAAAAAGAGGTCGGGTGGTCCTACCGCACAGGCGGATCTGAGAAGCTTCCCAGCAGTTTACCACGACATTGGTCGTCGTCCTTGCGTCTTCCCATGCTTTTACATTTGGTCGAAGACTTCTCATTTGCGACTTTGCCTTGGCATTTACGGGGGAATATATTGGCTGAGCGATGACGTGCGAGGTCGGTCTCATGCAATATTTTCTTATATTTTCTTAACTCGCCTTATTGAGGACGGGGCCATTTAGAAAGTCATTTCCCAGGAAAGTGACTTTATTTTTCTGTATTTGATAAAAACTGGAAAAAAAATCTGAAAAGTATTTTCCATCGATTAATAAAAAAATCTAACGGTGAAATGTATTATGTTATGAGAATGTAAAGCATCTTTCTAATACAAAGTATACATTCTGTTGATCACTTGTACTTTATTGAATGGTAGCCTCTACAAGATCTTTGTTTATGATCAATTAGAGAAAACTGTCGTAATCCACATTTTTTGCGCATTCGCGGCTTGTTATCAATCTGCCTCAAAGTGTTGCACTCTTGGTACTTGAACATGGTGTCCTGGTTGACATAACAAACAACGACGACTATAACTTAGTTTCATCCGGGATGCTATTGTCACGGCCCGAAGGAACAACGATCCAAGAGGGTTCTAAGGGACGGCTGTGACACATCGATGGATCAAGCGACCCTCGCTTGTATTCTTGAGACTTAGAGTATTCTCGAGTCTTCTAGAATACTTTGGGGATGGGCGATACGGTATTTGTATGCATGCATTATAAATGCAGGTAGTTATAATTAATATGGGTAGTTGGTAGTTGGGGAGATCTAATCTCCACCGTTAGATCGAGAAGAGATCTATGGATACGGTTTGCCTTGTTTTTGTATAAAAATGGGTCTCCTCCCTCTCATTGTATCATCTCATTCTCAAGTGAAATACAATCTAGAGTTTCTCTCTCTACGATCCTTATGAGTGAGTGTGAGAAAGGCTGACTTGGGAGGAATTCCTAAGGCCGCATGGGTAAGGGAACGCTAGATCAATCGGCCCGTGACACTATGCAATTTAGAGCAATATGTTGTTTTGTTAATACCTTCATCTAAAAGGTCACAATACGTTATGTTGCTAAAAATGTTAGTAATTGTATTCAGCATTTAGTAGGGAATTCCATTTTTTTTAGAGAGGACTTTGATTGATGTATCTTGGGCTGCATCATGAGATGTAAAAGGAGTCTAGTGGAGGTTGGAGGTTGGAAGAGGAAGATTGTATCCTTATTCAAGAAAGAAGTGTAGGCAATATAACAAAAAATGTGTGTTATTAAAAGTGCAAAATTGATAAAATCAATCGAGTATCCGAGACATGATTTGCTTTTTTCACTGAGATCGGTTTTTGCCATTAAAGATGCCTCTTGAGTGTTGACTGCCGTGTCGGTCATCAACTCTTGGTTCATACCTTTCTTGGGAAAATGTCCAAGGCAACATGTGCCGTGTTCTAATTTCTTTTTTCAGTGGGATATTTACTCCATGATGTGGTCCAATTTGCAGACACGCGGAGTATTCAATTGGAAAGAATTTCGAAGTCAAGTTTCTCCAAAGCTGTCCATTATTCTAACAATTGATCATTTTTCGAAAATACAATGCTACTCTACAGAAGCAAAACCACAAGCTCCTGATGTCGCTGTTATTGGTTGTCAAGCACAACCTCGTCATGTTTCTTCACTAGTCGTGTTATCTTTTCCAGGGTTGTGCTAGTCGTGGGCACCCCCCCTAGCACAACTGTGGCCGTGTCGGCACGGAGCCATTCCCAATTCGGGCGTAGAGTACACGTCCATGTTGGTACGAGGCAAAGGCGTGTAGTCGGCAAGAACAGAACATGGGGACAAAAATAGATACATCTTGCGTTGAACCCACATGTGAAGGTTTCGAGCGAGACGATGCAAGAGGACCACAGAAAACAACACATATAACAAGAGATAGGGGAAACGGTGAAAGGGGCAAGTTTGTGATTTTTTTTTAGAAAAAAATTAGGGTCAAATTAGTATTTGGTCTAAAGTTGGTGATTTTTTATAAGACAAAAAACAATTTAGGGTAGAATTAGAATAACATCAAAAGTTGAAGGGTTTTTACAAGACAAAAAAAATAACATAGAAATATCGTAGAATTGAAATTCGAGGTAAAGTTAAAATTTAAAATGGCATTAGACCCTCCTCATATTCCAAAATTTTGGGTCTCCATCTTGTCATCGAAGAAGACTCTCTCTTCTCCTTTCCAAAATTCATTCTCACCTTCGCTCTCAGTCCGTTGCTTTCTCTGGCGCATTATTGCTACCTCCACCTCCAGGAGCCCCATCCACTGCTAGAATATGGCAGCACCAAATTTCGCACTGGAACTTGCACTAGCAATTCTAAATTGCACGCCAAATGCTTGCGCAATTACTTCTTTCCCTATTCAGATCTGGACATGGGGTTTACAGGGATCTAATGGGTGAAGTTTCTAGTGTTGAGTTAATTGGGAGAACTGTGCGAATGGACATCTTAGTTTAGGCGGGGATTTTATATTTATCAGGAAAAATTAGAAAGGAAAAATAGATGAAAAGAGAATGAGTTAAAGTAAATGAAAAGAATAAAAAAATATTTATGGGTAGGCGATTTTTATGGAAATGTGGATGTGTAAAAGGAAGAATCATTTTTTTTCACGACCAAAACACAACGACAAATATACTCCTCAATAAGAGGAACACCATGCACGTAGCGTGTATTTTCATCCTCATTTCAAATCTTTATAATAAAGATTGACCGTACATTCCACAATGAAGAAAATGAAATTTCAAATCTCTATGGTACCTTTGTCGATGGCAGATCTGAAGATCCTCATTTCAGCATAAAATTTTCGTTTTCTCTTTTCGTTTACATCTCGTTCAAGCACACAACCAGTTCTGGAGTTCATAAGAGCTTATCCTTTCTCGACGAATCGTCATCGATCATCATCCATCGAATCCTTCGAGGAAGACGAATAAGAAGAAGAAGAAGAAGAAGAAGAGCGGATCAAAGGTCAGAAGTGATCTCCATCTGTGGCTACTTCTCTCTCTCTCTCCGTCTCCGTCTCCCTCTCGCGGAATTTTTAGTCGGAGCTCCGGCAGCCATGAAGGAGGAGGCGGACGCGGGCGCGGAAGGCGAAGGGGGAAGAAGTGTACTGTTATGCTCTGCCGATCATGGTCGCTGCATATGATTTTCATGCGCACCTCGGATACAGTCCATCTCCTCGATCCGATTCAGTCTTTCTCCCTTTATTTTAGATAATTTATTTTTGTTTGTCACTCGCAAAGGACGTTGTTCTGCGTTTAAACAAGCGCCTCGTTCAAGATGCCTGCTATGTCATTTGTCATTTTGTCCCCTTTTGGACTAATTTCGAGCAACTGTCTACATGGTCAGAATGCACTGCCGGAGTGCGTCTTTTGGACTGGAATTCTGCTGTTTCTATTCCATTGTAGCCCCTGATATATCAGAAAAGCCCATAATCCAAAAGGCCGCCTTTTCTTCTTCGGCTCCCTGATTCTTGGTGAAGTAACACAGTTACTTGGCTAAAATAAGGAAAAAGGAAGTAAGAAGAGAAAGGTGGAAGCGTTGTGACAATGAAATTGGCCTTTGTTCAGTGTACTTTAGTTGAGACCAATCTTATTGCTAATGGTCGTGGATATTCATTGGGGGGCAAAAGTTTAACCTTATTACTAATGGTTGCTGGACATAATTTAAAATCATTGAGGGGTGAAAGTCCATCTTTTCTCCAAGATTCTCTTAGAAGTTAATTCGGCAAAAATACAATTTGAGAGTATTTTCGTTTCAAGCAGCATTAGAATTTCTTTTTGGTGATAGAGGAATGTTAAGCAGTGGTCCACATCTTCACTGTCGAGTTTAAATGCAGTTTTTGGATTGAAGGAAATGTTATTACATAGACCATGCATATTCACCTTGAATCCATTTGTACCATTGATTCTATCGTGCCTCATATGTAAATTCTAGGGGCCCCACTGGATAAAATGCTGCAGTTTTATATGGGTGCATGCATTACCCAACATTTTTTTAACTTGGAACGTATTTTTGTGGAGGAATTTGCTCGTATATTCTGTTAGACGAAACTTCTGTGTGGCTGTTCTACTTTGTTATATTTTTGTGATGGATCATTTGACATCTCCATAACTCAAGTCTGGCTCTTTAATTTTTCTCAACCAAGTTCAAGGAACTCACTGTTGATTATGTTATCATCAGAGGTTGATGCCACAGACTTGAATTTGGAGGAATCTTTTCTTACTCTTGCTGGAATAGCACACAAACGGTGGGTGACTCATGGAGAGCCTGCTCCTAGGAATAGTCATCCTCTGCTCCGGTGCTGAAAATGAGTTTTTGGTTGTACACAATGGGGTCATCACTAATCATGAGGTTGGTTAAGGCTTAACTGGCAACTGTATGGACTTTAGTATACTTTTTATTTATATTCGGGTTGCATTTTGCTATATAAACTATGAAAGCTTTCTTTCACCTTTAAGGTGAGTTAGCTGCAAATTTTGATGCAGGCCGAAAGTACATCCTTGTCATTGATTATGGTAACATTATGACAATGTAATGCTTACATCTCCTGAGGTATCACAGATCATATTGTGTGTTTGGATGATTCTACGCCATAAATCAGTGCATGCATCTTAGAGATATTTAATCTAAACAAATACTCCTTTCTTAGAATGTGAGTGAAGACATAGCTGCTGACTAGAGGGAGAAGTTGATTCAATCAATGAAGCTTTATTTGATTGATCTAGTGAGGGTTGTTATGAATAGGCCAGATTAGTCATTGTTAATAAGAAACTGAGGTCAAGGCTCATCCTTCTGTCATATCATCATGGACCTGTCGGTGAAGTCTTCACAAAGAACATGCAGTTTGAAGTGTGGATCATTAGCAGCAAATGTCCCGTGTACCACAAGGAACCTTGCAACAGGTTATGGACCTCATTTTACCCCAATGGGAAGCATTTTTAGATACCAAGACGCTTTCCTAATGAAACTATACGATATGCTCCTAATTTATAAGTTACTCTATTTGTGACGAGTCTGTGAAATGCTGTACAATCGCAATGGTATTTCTCTCTAGCTTAAAACTAATGAAGAATTTTGCCTGTAGATTCTTCTGAGGTTCTTACCTTTTGGTTTACATTTGCAGGTCTTAAAGCAAACGCTAATTCGACATGGGTTCACATTTGAATCTGAAACTGACACTGAAGTGATTCCTAAGCTTGCTAAGTATGTTTTTGATAAATCTAATGAAGAATCAGGTAATAGCTTATATGCAATGAAGATCATCTTTGCATTTTAATGAGCTTCTTACTGAGTTTGTGTGTGAATAATGTGAAACCTCAGTCAACACAATTTCATTAGACACTGAAATTAAAAAAGATGTTGAAGTTAATCATTTTAGTTTTTTGCTTAACAATCTTCCAATTCAAGCTATATAAATCTATGGATTTTCAGATGAATCTTGAGAACTATATGAAGGTTGTCGTGTTGGAAATTTGTTCAACTCTTTGTAAACACTAAAGAGCCATCTGATGGATAAAGCATCTTTGACATCTTTTGTTGAAAGTATCGTTTATGTATGTCAGGCCCATGTCGCACCAGTACTTTTCCCAACAAGTGTAGGGGTTTCAGATCTTAAAACAAATTATATTGGTGACTCATTTTCTTTCTGTAGGGCCTCAGTAAATGGATACTTAATTCTGCAACAGCATTTTAGCGTATGAATGACATCATTTTGGGCAAAAGTCGATTTTATTTCTCCAATTGTTTGCTTGTAATGAGTTAACTGGCAATAGGACCACCAAAGGGATTTTGCTCAACATATATACATGTGCCACATAATTTACTTTGTGTCTTGAAGTGTGCTATCATGTTACTTTACCCTAGAGAACAACGGTCAGTGACATTTTATCTGTGAATGGTATATTATTTGGACTGCAGGTGACACGACTGTCACATTTAGTCCAGTCGTGCTGGAAGTCATGAGGCAGCTTGAAGGAGCCTATGCCCTAATTTTTAAGAGCAGGCATTACCCTAATGAATTGATAGCTTGTAAGCATGGTAGTCCATTGCTTCTTGGTGTCAATGTAAGTTCCATTTAAAACTTGGGTGGTATTTGTTGCAAATAAATTACTTTTGATCACATCTCATGAATCATTTTCTATTTTCAATTGCTTTGTGTCCTTTCAGCTTCACTAAAAGCTATGCTATGTGTGTTCTTCTAAAACTGACTCTATTAACCTTAGTTCAATAAAATGTTTCTTATGATACAATGTTTTTATGCAAAGTGTTGAATAGCATCTATTTTGCTTGGTGGAGACAGTATATTGAGTTTTTACCAGAGTGCCTTAAAAATGCTAAGTTGGATGCACATTTCCTATTAGAACCAGGAATTTGAATAGCATTGTCACTGTTGTCCACCATGGCACATACTTTTGGTCTTGATACAATAAGTTTGAGAAAAGCATGTGGTTGTCTATGGTGCTAAACTCTTACTTCATTTTTAGGTTTCCTTGATGCGACAACTATAGCTTAGGCTTAGGACTTATGAGTTCTTTTTTCGTATGTGCAGTTGTCCATTCCTCTGTGTATCTTACCTATGCATTTTCCTTGTCAAAGTTCTTGTTTGTCTTGTAATTTATCATAATTGTAACATACTCATTAATTCATTCAGGAATTGATAGAAGAATCAAGCAAAGGATCATTGTTTTACGATGACAAGTACCCTTCGCAGAATGGGAATCCCAGGAACTGTTCTTATCGAGTGATGCTAATGCTCTGGTGGAGCACACAAGGAAAGTTTTGGTTATTCAAGATGGTGAAGTTATTCATCTGAAGGTAATTACATAGTTTTCTTAAGGAATTTATGTGTATTCTTAGCCTTTATGGCATGGACTGCCTTATCAGTCTCTCGATCTTATGTTTTATTGATCTACCCAATGTATCTTAGTAGTTAAGATTTTAGGGGTGGGGGGTGCTTCAGTTTAACTTGAGTTCTGCCAATTTCATCTCAGTATCAATTTGTGAAGATACCATCAGACTGTGTAGGAATATGGTCAAATTTGCTCAATATCACCAGTAGTAACCACCTATTTAGTTGTACTGGGAAGCTTTCAGCTCAATGTCACCAGAATTCTATTTGGCTTGACTTCTTGCATATAGTTGAATAGCAGTTTTGTCCTTTTCCAATGGAGGGGCAGACTTATATGTGGAGGCACCTGCAAAGCTAAGACTGTCCTTTTGGGTGGATTGAAGGATCATCTCAAGACAATTAGGAGGAGCCTGAGGATTGTTTTTATTGGTTGTGGTACAAGTTATAATGCTGCTTTAGTTGCAAGGCCCATCTTGGAAGATCTTTCAGGCAAGTAGTGAATGGTAGCTTATGTGGGTGGGAAATGTTAATTTGTTGTACCAACTCTTTTCTTGTTTACTTGCTTTCAAAACAGGAATTCCTGTGACAACGGAAATGCAAGTGATCTTTTGGATCGTCAAGGCCCAATTTATAGAGAAGATATGGCAGTTTTTGTCAGTCAGTCTGGTGAAACAACAGATACCTTACATGCACTGGGTTATGCCCTCCAGAATGGTGCATTATGTGTAGGAATTACAAATACTGTTGGCAGTGCAATTGCTAGAAATACACATTGTGGTGTCCATATAAATGCTGGTGCTGAGATAGGTGTGGCAAGCACCAAGGTGAGAGAGTACCTGTTGACATTCTGTTACGTAAACGATCCTCTCTTTGTCATGGTTTTCTGGTCTTTTTTTCATGAAATTGATTTACAGATATGCTGTTTGAGCAAGCATATACAAGTCAAATAGTTGTTATGGCTATTTTAGCTTTAGCAATTGAAGGGGACGCTATTTCTAACCAAGCAAGAAGAGAAGCAATAATTGATTGTCTTTTTGACCCTCCAAGTATGTTTCACTTCCTATCTCACCTTCACAATTTCTGAACTTCTGTTGGATGTGCCTTTTTTGTCTAAACTTTGTTGATAAATTGTTTGTATGAAACATTAAATCCCTTGTTATTATCTTGTAGACAAAGTTAGAGAGGTGCTGAAGCTTGACCAGGAAATGAAAGATCTTGCTAAGCTACTGATTGCAGAGCAGTCACTTCTCATGTTTGGCAGAGGATGACTATGCTATTGTAAAATATGGGTTTTGACCCAGTCAAAGAAAAAGAAAAAGGTAGAAGCGCAGCAGAGAGAGAGGAATCGAAAGTTTTCGGGAGAGAGGGAAAAGAGAAGAGAGAGAGAGAGAGAGAGAGAGGAAGAAAATAAAGAAAGAAAACAGAAAACAGAAAAAGGGGAAGAGATAGAAAGAAAAGAAGAAGAAGAAGAAGAAGAAGAGAAAGGGGAAGAAGGAAAGGGTTTTTGACACGTGCACACCACGGATGCCTCGCCAAGCCGACTCTACTCCATAACGCAGCACCCGGTAAGAGATTAGGCCCTCCGTCGTCCAATTGAAGTAATTTTTGGGTTTAGGGCTCAAATTCGGAATTGTTGGAAAATCAAGTGGCGAAGTCCGATTTTGGAGTCGTTGAGCCGCGTATTTTTGTAGTAATGATGATTTAGGGTGTTGTGGAGCCGTGGGATTTTACGGATCGTGATTTGAGCTTGTGGTTTGTCCGAAACAAAATTTCAAAGTTTCCCGCGCGCAGTAAACAGTACGCGTCCAGCAGCTTTGGGCCTGTATTTTGTCACCTTTCGGCTTGATTTTGGGACGGTGAAGTTGGGATTCTTGTAATATTTGTCAAGGGCTCTCTATTGACTATAAGTACGTTCGGATCGGGGTTCGGAGGAGAAAGTTATGGCATGATCAAGTTTTGCGCTTAAACTCCGTGTTGCGAATAGTTCGATCAATCGCCTTAGTTATGCGATTTGTTAGCGCGTAGAAGTCCTCTTGTTAGAGTTAAGGCGTAATTTAGTCGTTTCATAGTTGAGATAGAGTTTTATTAGATTTTAACATTATTCCTCGATTATTTGATAGGGCCGTGAGTTCGACGATACGGGTATCGTTCGTCGTTTGGTTGTAGACGACGAGGTGAGTGGTACTATATCTTCTTTGGTTTTAAAAAATTCATGTCTTGAAGTATATATGTATATACATTGAATTGAGGAGAGCATTTTGATTGCATAAAAGCCAGATCGAGCAATTGCTACTCTTTGGTTGATTATAAATGTTTGAAAAGTGTGTTATACAAAGTAAGTGGAGAAATATATATGAAATTGCTTTGCAATTGATTTATGGAAAGCTTTATAATGATTTGAGAAATTAATATGAAATGGATGATGGGCTATGCTGAAATTGTTATTTGTTTGGTTTAAGATATTGATTTCTGGATTGGATTTTTAGTATTGGATGATGGTTTTCTATGCTCAATATGACTGTGAACCCAGTGAGGGGTTTTTGGGGTATGCATACCAGGTTTAGGATATCCTTCTGGGCCCAGCCATCGGCTTTGTAGGTGGAGACCTCGCCAAGGGGAAAAAACTTGGTCGCCTTGTCACAAGGCGTTATGTCGTGACCATGGTGGAATATTGAGCAATAGATTAATCAATGGATTGACCATTGATATGTGATATTTGATGGAGATTATTCAATGGACTTGACCATTGATACTTGATTTTTGATGGTGATTTAAATGAGTTTTCCATATTAGTATAAAGCTTTGATGATATCAAATAACTCTTATATGATTTGATATGTATTTTATAGATTGAGTTGGCGTTATGAGGTTTGGTATTACTTTGTATTCATGCATAGTGGTTGTTCGATCTGCTTAGAAGATATGTACTATTCACTTGAGCTGTTGTTGCTCATTCCACTCCTCCTTTAATATTTTCAGGTTCCTCGGTTAGCGGCGAATAGAGCGAGTGCGTCGTCGGTGGGAAACTTTTGGGGAGTTCTATTTTTGGGTACGGCCAAAGGAAGTGGTGCACTTTCCTTGCTAGTGGTTGGTTTGTCTCGAGTTCTAATTGTATATTTCTTTTTGGTGGATTATAGAAACTCTGATGTTGCAACCAATCTGTTGGTCTATCTGATATGTATATATGGTTTGATATATATATAAGTTGATATCAGGTTATTGGTTGTGTTTGAGGCTGCGTCCTTCGTGTGGAGGGACGGCCGTGTCATCCCCATTCTTCGTAGTTTTGGGGTGTGACAGCTATAGCTTGGGAAGGTTCTTTAATAGTAAAGGAAGTGGCATTGATGCACAGTGAAGGAATACCTGCTGATGAAATGAAACATGGTCCTCTGGCTCTAGTGGATGAGAGTCTTCCCATTGTAGTGATTGCTACTCATGATGATTGCTTCAGGTTAGCTTTTGTCGTACAGGTTTGCTTGCATCCATGAAATCTCTATTTGTTCTTAAGCTGAAGGTGTCAGTGTAATTGCAAGCAACAATCAGTTATTCAGCAACTCCATGCCCGCAAAGGATGCCTAATTGTCTTGTGCTCAAGAGGGCAGCTGTTGACACCTAAATTTTTACCCAAAAATATTTCATGTTAAATTCTTGCATATAAATTATCTAGGCATTTAGTATAGTTTTTTTTTTAAATGGAAGATGTTTCTACTTTAAAAAAAATTAAAAATATAAAAAAAAAAAAAGATTAAAAAAAGAAAAGAAAAAAATTTGGGGCCAATGATCTAAATGTGGCTAGCCAAGTCCAGGAGGTCAGATTGGAATTCAAATGGCAAATTGGGGCCAAAATGCAATTTCCAAAAGTTGAGGGACCAATTTGCAAAATTTGCAAAATTTTGACCAAACCCTTAAATCATTATCTTGGCCCCAATTGAGTTGAAATTGAACTTGGGTCAGGTCTAATTAATCGAATCGGGCAAAAAGGACCTAATTGCATTGAATTTGGCATTTTCGGGCAAGAAAATGACCAACTTTGAGGGACTTTCTTGCAAAATTGGGTGGAGACAATTGCGAAAAATGGTCAAGATCTTAAACTACTATACATGAAATTGCTAATTGATTAAAAGCCGCAGCCAAGTTGACGGATTAAAGCACCCAAACCAGCTGCCAAATCTCAGTCCATGATTTAGCCTCATTTCGGAGCTACTAAGTAAGCTTATTTGTGGCCCCACCATATCCTACTCAGCATCTCAATCAGCCTGATCTTTACACGTGATAGAAGAACATATATAGCAGTGCAAGTGGACGGAAATTGGCCAGGGATAAGCTGCTGAAAGCACGGTAAAATCGCAGCAAAGTCCGCACACTCAACAGCTGCAGAAGTTAAAAAATTGGCTAAGTCAGAAGAGTAGGTGAACCAGCTCAGTTTGCAGGCTTGGTAGGTGGACAAAAGACCGACCAAAAATCCCTTAATTCGGGGGATAAGATCACGGAAGGAAGGTCTTTCGAGGGAGGAGAGAGAGGAGACGGGAGAGAGAGGAGAGAGCTCGGAATCGTTCCCCAAAGAAGCCCTCAGAAGCAACTCCAGAAAAGGAAACCCAGAAATTCCAAATCAACCTCCAGAGAGAAAAGGGAAATTTTCGCAAACTTGCAGCCAAAATTAGCCAAAACCTTCAACTAGAGAGTGAAACTTCACTCAAAGATCTTTCCATCCATAGGTCGCAAGTCCAAAATGGAGATCGGGAAGGCCTCATAAAGCCCCCCGAAACAGTGCCCTCCTGGCGGGCCAAAGAAAGTCTGAAAATTTTTCTAAGTGTTGAGCCCGGTTGGTCACGAGTGAGAGAAAGCGAGTGTTTTTGAGAAAGTTGAGAGACAAATGAGGAAAACCATGAGTTCAATCCCAAACTAGAATACATATAGTTTGGACTGGTATCAAGTTTTTCAACAAAAGACGTCTTGAAGTCTAATTTTGAAGGTGAGCTAAAACCTTCGTTGTCAGTTCTTTTTTTCTGCGGATCTCATTTCCAGTTCGAAGGAGCCAACTTCCACGTGCCCCCGAGGATAATTTCTTGGTTTTCTCGGCCAAGAGCCACTTGTAAAAGAAACTAGGAAGCAAGGTAAGTATCTTAGATGTATTTTTGTTCGATTTTGAACATGCTTTAATAGTGAAAAATCAAGAGGAAAACTAGTCCAAGAAACTGATTTTGAGGCTGGAATTTTTCCGAGTGTCGAAATCTCTTCAAGAGTTTTGCATGTATGCTTCTTGTAGAGGTCGTTTTGATGTGTTCAATTGGTCATTCTCTATGATTTTTGTTGCATTTGAAAGCCCATGCTACATACTTTTACTCGGATCAAGTAATGTGTCCCGTAGATCTTGCATGTGATGAGTGTCGGGGCTTGAATATGGGCATGCAACCTGTTTGCTTGACTTGGGTTCAAACCCAGATTTGCAAAATCAGCTCAAACCCGCATATTTGAGACCAATTTCAACTTAGTTCTTTTGTGTTTTAAGCTATGATTTCTGTCTAATCTTGTTCGTTGCATGTGCTAGTTTAACCTTGATGTTTTAGTTCCACATAATATTGCTCATGTGTTGAGATTGAAGGCCACAAACATGGCCTAAGGAAGCTGGTTTGGGATGATTTGATGCACGCCAAGTGTTCGACGAAATGCGCAAATCAAGTTTCGATCTTGAAATGGTCGATTTGAGCTTGGTTCTTGTTATATTCATGTACTGGGCAGTCCCATATTAGTGTAAATCGGCATATATCGGTTTAGGGAATTAATTTTAAATAAAAATTAAATAAAAAATAAAAAATATGAAAATTTCAAAAAAATTATAAAAATGATGGATGATATCAAATTATGATAGAAATGAAGTCTAAGATTTTTTTCTTATTACAAAAGGTCATTTTCTTAATTTAATGATATTTTGGTAGTTTATAACCATTTTTGTAAATGATCTATTTTGTGTAGATTAAAATTATTTAGAGTAATTTCATGCATCTAGAGTAATTTCATGCATATTTAAATTCCCATTTCGCTCACGGGGGTCCTGTCCCGGGGCGTGATAACAAGGCCATGTAATATTATTTGCCCGACTTGTATTGGGTCTTTCTTTTCCGCATTACTTTCAAGTCATTGCAATTTCTTGGATATTTACTTGCGTATCGCTTTTCATTAATTTGAGTGTAAATTTCTCTTCTAAATTATGTTAGGATTAGTCTAGACATTAAGGAAAACAAACTTACAAAAACATTTGCATGGACGCTTAGCGGTTTTATAAGGATTATAATTGGTAATCAAGATTGTGTGGCCATTTAAATGAACAACCTTTCAAGTTAGTGGTACCGCAAGGGCGCTAATAGAAACATTGGCGTAAACAAGTCCCCGTTCCTAGAAATCTCTGGTTGCGTAGGAATCGAGGCAATACTCCCGTGTCTTGATTGGTTTCTAGCCGACCCCAATAGGCTAGTGGCGACTCCTAGAATTACATAGGTTGTTAAGAACTAAAATTCAAAATCCAATGTCGCGCGAGGTATGGGCTTGGGAGAGCCCGCGCCTAGTTTAGGGCCATTGGTCCGCCTCTTTAGGCAAATACCCCTAAACCTTCTTCCTTTTCCCTCAGATGGAAAAAGAGAGGTCGTGACAGCTTGGCGACTCCACTGGGGACTTGGTTGCAAATCTTAGAGGACTTAGGCCGTGATAACTTGGTTGGTTGTTGACTAACATGGTCTTCATTTGATAGTGCGTGTCAAAGTCGCGTGGAAAATAAGGTTAGTCCGCTAACAATGTGTTAAATGTTTTTGTAGGTTTGGAGTAATAAGGGGTGGAGTGTTTGTTAACCCATTTCTTTTGTAGGGAGGCGTAGGAATGTATGCCTATATGGATGAAATTGAAGTGTTGTTTGGATATCAATTGTTGTGCGTGCCTTCATACTTGCACTACACATTTACACACACAACCCGCGATCTAAAACCCCGATCGCACTAGGAAGCCCATAGGAGGTGCCAAAAGATGGAACCCGTGCGGGGAATGACCCATGGTTATCCACTTTTGGTCCCGCTCATTATAATTAATGATAAAGAGAACTGTCCGACATAAGTGCGGAGTGGGGAAAACTCTTTTGATCTAATCAAAATGGGGACTTTAAGCCTTTAGAATTCCACATTTATGCGTCAAACCTCACAAGTTTACATCCGCATGTCTATGTGATTGAAAAAAAAAAAAATTGTCTCTTCACCCACTGTAAGTATGATTTCTCCATCTACTTGCTCACTTTGGATTGAAATTTTCATTTTTTTGAGATTCGCGGAAATCAATGGAATGCCCTTGAAAATATAGGCTTGGCACTCACTTTTGATAAATAATCATTTCAAATACCTATGATCTACTGAACATATGTTTTTGTTTAAACTTTCAATTATGAACTTAAAGTCACATTTTGTATAGAAATTCTTCCAAATCAAGATTACATTTTGGGGCATAGAATTAAAATCAAATTTTCAATAAAACTCTTTATTGGTCACATTTCAAAATTAAAATTCAAATCCCATTTTGTATATTGATTTTTCAAAATAAAAATCACCTCACCTTTGCATGAGTGAAACCACAAATTAATTTTTCAAAATCGATGCCTCATTTGTGTATGAAACTTTTGGAACAAAGTGGGCATTCAATTGATAGTCGCGGATCGATCTTTTAATGAAATCTCCTCTTACTAATAAAATCTTGACGAAATACCAAATTCTCGTAAGTGGATACTATGGAGAAGGTATCGTCGCCTTGATTTCATTGTAAGAGGCGGCTTTATTGAAAGATCAATTTTTCATTCATATACTGACATTATCTTCCTTTCGCAGGTCATGCGTGACAACCATTCATTGAACTCCTCTTGCTTGACCATGCCAAAAGTGGACTTTAAAGCTAGGACGATGATTGTGTTTATTATGCTCCTCTACGAAAGAGCTTCTTGTACTTTATCCTTGTCATTATTCCTATTAGGAACTGTGTTTTGCATTTTGGGTTTTGATTGTGGACCCAATCAAATGTTTTTGTAAATCATACAACTCACATTTTTGAATAATGAAGTTAGAGTTCGTAAAAATCATATCCTTTAAAACACTTCAAACATACCATTTGGGTTTTTTATGCCTTAGCTTCAAAATGTTTGAAAATGAGTTTCAAGAAGAACTTGCAAAATAGTTTATCTCTTCACTTAATCGCTTTCGCAGGTTGATCTGTGGAATGATGCTTTGAGGGGGTAAGGTTGTAATCGTTCCAATAGGAATTTCTTTTTCAAAAAACTAACTCGGCCATCCATTTTTGTCAAATAGGTAAAATGACGGTTTTGTTCAAGACTGACAAAAGCGCGGGCCTTTCCCTAATGGACATATGAATTCAAATATTGTGATTATGTGTGAAAAGAACCATCAAAGTATCGAAGATCACAAATCCACTGGCCTGATGAAGTTCCACATCCTGGACGAGCTCATATTAATTTGACATTCTTCGTGGAAGAAGAAATCTGTAGTATCAAACTATTGCGTTGGTTGCAAACAAGAAGCAACTGTAATCCCTACACTTCCAACAGTTTCTTGGCTTCCAATCCTGTATGGAGATGATTATTGGTGGTTTGCAAGACAACACTTCAAGATGTAGATGGACACAAACAAGAATCGGTCATCAAATGTTGCCTTCAAATAAAAGGTGGTAATCGTTTCAAGTTAAAATCGATTTATTTTAGGAATGACTTGTCCTTGCACTTTGTGCAGATTTTAGTGAGGCAAATTACTGGCAAGCAACAAGATTACATGGGGAGGACAACCTGGTCCAGAATCACACGATCTCTAAAAGAAAAGGGTGTGTTCGTTCCAAAAGTCAAAACAACTCATTCATAAACTGACATAGCCACCCATGCTTATAGATTGTGAAGTGGGAAATACATTGACGTAGCAAAAATGGCGAAAGATCACCTAGCCTAAAAGGGGAAACTTTAATTGGGGCAGATAGCCACAAAATGGATCGGGGGCACGCAATGCCTGAGTCACCCGACTTCTAAAAAGGGAAAGAGTCAAATGGAATAGACGTTTGCCAAGTAAATTGCTGTCAATCATGAGAGCGAATCCCTCTCCACAGCCGAGGAAACGGGATGGAACGTAGTCATTAGCTATGTTGAAAAAGGGAGTATACCGTTCCTAAAATTAATCACGACGAATATGAAAAATAACATATTACGTCTCTTTTTCCTTGCAGTTGGTAAACGGGGCAAATCACTCGAAGTAGAGTAACTCTCACCTGTGAAGCAAGACGAAACAAAGTCAATTGACTCGACACAAAAAAGGGAGTATTGTTCCTAAATTAGTCCAATTCAATTTTGGAATATAAGTAACATGCCCCATCTTTTGTAGGAAAAGGTGCACATTGATCGTTGAAGCAACACCTTATACCAAAAAGGCATGCTAAGGCCCAACCATCCATTTTGATGGAATAAATGGAGTAAAGCATCCAAGGAGCAATGCCCTCATGTGTCGAAACAAGGAATACCCCTCTCCTTTCATCTTTGACGCCCACTCAAGAAGAGTGAATTCGATAACATCTAAATGGCCCATTTGAAAGCAAGATCTTAAAGGAAATGTTAACACCTGAGGAGCAAAAGCACATGAAGAGGAAACACAAGACATTTAAAGTCAGATGCAGGAGAAGGGTAATTTGGTATCGTTTCCAAAATGCCTCATCTAAACTTCATTTTTGACGTAGTTCCCTTGTTTGACAGGAAGCGTCGGTATTCGAGGAACAAAATCGAGAAATTGATTTAAGCATAATCTATATCGACCAAGCAAGCATGTGGAGGTAATAAGTGTCAAATTCACCTACCTTGATTTAAAAGAGGTGTCATTCTAGAGCCGGTTCAAATAAATAAAAAAGGAAGCACCCCATGGACACTACTAGCGCTTCGGCCTGGTGGTATGGGGAATGAATGAATGGGTCCGAGAGGTACGGGGTTCGATCCCCGAAAACGGCAACGAGGTTGCCATGTAAAAAAATAAATAAAAAAAATAAAAAAAAACTTTTGCATCTCTTATTTTTGCAAAAAGAGGAAAATGCTTGAACTAATGAGACCAAAGACTTGAGAATCTCTTCAAGCCTTAAAACAATAGGTTCATGCCACTGTTTGCTACCAAATGGTGAAACTGATCAAGGGTAATGTTGTATCGTTTCCAGTTTTACGGTCCCTAAGGATTCATGTACTAACACATTCCCTTTTGCTCTTCGTAGGGTCGCCTGGCTACTAAGGCATAGGTAAGTACCCTTCTTCTCAAAATCCAATGGAAAATAAATGGAGAGTTTCCATTGCAAAAAAGAACGTTTAGTGTTTTTTTTTTAGAAACAAGCACAAAAAATGGAAATTGAAGAAACAAGCTTTCCACAAAGTTTGCAAAAATCTTCTTTACCTTTAAATTGTTCATCCACTCGACGGATCACTCATTTTGAATCAAAATTCCCTAGGGAAATTAATCCATCCAAATGATCTCAACAAAAATGAAAGGCGGTGTTACTTATGCCAAGCGAGAAACACTTAGGATGAGGAAAGGCAACCCATTTCCAAGCATGTCCTTTAAGCACTTTGGGATTCGAGCGAAAAAGAAAACCCGTGTCATCTAAGGGCAATGAATTCATTCGCAAGCGGTACATAGATCAGGATGATAAGAGGCATTTCTTTCCTCTATCATACACACCACAGGTGACAATAGTTAGCCCATTTGAGCCTTTTAATGTGAAGAATTTTCTACAAAATACCCCTGTCAAGAACCACCCCACGATGGGGCAATTATGGAGGTTTGGGTTGACATTATTTGGAGAGGAAAGATGAGAAAGGTTTCTTTGCTCTCACTTGCATAAATCTTTTCGCGGTAACTTCAGGTGAATTCTTATGGAAGCTTGAAGCATCCCACGGTGAAGAAGAGCATTCTTTTCTCTACCCAAACACATATACCCATTGCTTAAACCATATTGAGCCTAACTATTCATTTCTAAAACCCGCGTGGTGATTATCTCCCCACATTGGGGGCAAGGCACATGATTTACCAATGCAATTGGTGTTTACATGGGAATATGAAATGCATCTCGAAAGTCCTAAAAGCTCAAAAAGTTCAAAAGAGCAAAAGTCAAATGAAAATTAAGGGGCATAAAAAAGCAGTGTGCCTAGTAAAAGCAAGGTCAATGCCCGAAAAAAAAAAGTATGGAAGAGAAACAATTGCATCAAGAGGAATATCTCTATGAAAGCAAAAATGGCAAAAAAAAAAAATGCCTGCATTGAAAAGAAAATCATTGCAAATGCAAAAGCCATTATGTTAGGATGATTAGTCACAGAACTTTCGAGACAATTTGAATTTTAAAAGCCGAGTGCTTTAAAAGAAGAAAACAAAGGGATGATAAGGTAATGATGCCATGACAATCACCAACTCTCAAATCCCTTTTCGAAAAAGTGTTGAGCCTTTTGAGCCTCCGAAGTCTCTTCAGATTGGGATAATTCAAGTGGAAATTAGGACTCTCTAAAGAAGATGCCGCTTGAAGAAGTGAGAGCAAGGTTATCTTATCTCATCTTAAGGTTTCTTGACTTGTAAACCCGGCGAAGATGTTGATCGGTGATTAATTCATTTCATAGCCAATGATGCTTATCCATTGCTAAAACCATGACCAAACCTGCACTACGGTCCTCCTAAAAGACCTCTTTGATTGGTCAATGTGTACTTATTGCGAATGATTCAAAGCCTTGCATACTGGAAGAGTGAGGTTTAGTGATCAGTTTATTTCCCACATGAGTAGATGGGATCAAATAGCCATTTTCTTGAGAATATGTGAGAAGCCCTTTCTGACTAGGTGTCCTTGCTCGGCATACTTAACAGACCTTTCTCATAAGTCAAGGTCATTTCAACAAGGATTTTTCTCCCAAGAGAATTTGACGATTAATGATATCATCCGAGCGTGATGACAGTTTTGCGAGTTTGTCAAGTGGTCGGAATTAATTTTATTTATTTATGCAATCATTGCCTTCTCATTACCGATACACTTTTGATATTGTTTCTGATGACATGTGCTAAAATTGATCTCATCTAGTATGCTTTCACTACTAGAATACTTATTATAATGAATACTATTTGATGTTCAGTATCCATTTCAAAATATTCTCGAATGACAGGTTCCTCCAGTGAAACCACACAATTTCAAAGGGTTCATGGGTTAGCCTTAAACCATGTACTTTCAAGAGGTTCTTGGTCATCCTTACACCTTGCAATTTCAAAGGGTTCATGGGTTAGCCTTAAACCATGCATTTTCAAAAGGTTCTTGGTTATCATTAAACCATACAATTTCAAAGGGTTCATGGGTTAGCCTTAAACCATGCATTTTCAAAAGGTTCTTGGTTATCCTTAAGCTTTGCAATTTCAAAGGGTTCATGGGTTAGCCTTAAACCATGCATTTTCAAAAGGTTATTGGTTATCCTTAAACCTCACAATTTCAAAGGGTTCATGGGTTAGCCTTAAACCATGCATTTTCAAAAGGTTATTGGTTATCCTTAAACCTTGCAATTTCAAAGGGTTCATGGGTTAGCCTTAAACCATGCATTTTCAAAAGGTTATTGGTTATCCTTAAACCTTGCAATTCTAAAGGTTCATGGGTTAGCCTTAAACCATGCATTTTCAAAAGGTTATTGGTTATCCTTAAACCTTGCAATTCTAAAGGTTCATGGGTTAGCCTTAAACCATGCATTTTCAAAAGGTTCTTGGTTATCCTTAAACCTTGCAATTCTAAAGGTTCATGGGTTAGCCTTAAACCATCCATTTTCAAAAGGTTCTTGGTTATCCTTAAACCTTGCAATTTCAAAGGGTTCATGGGTTAGCTTTAAACCATGCACTTTCAAAAGGTTCTTGGTTATCCTTAAACCATGCAATTTCAAAGGGTTCATGGATTAGCCTTAAACCAAGCATTTTCAAAAGGTTCTTGGTTATCCTTAAACCTTGCAATTTCAAAGGGTTCATGGGTTAGCCTTAAACCATCCATTTTCAAAAGGTTCTTGGTTAGCCTTAAACCATCCATTTTCAAAAGGTTCTTGATTATCCTTAAACCTTGCAATTTCAAAGGGTTCATGGGTTAGCTTTAAACCATGCACTTTCAAAAGGTTCTTGGTTATCCTTAAACCATGCAATTTCAAAGGGTTCATGGATTAGCCTTAAACCATATATTTTCAAAAGGTTCTTGGTTATCCTTAAACCTTGCAATTTCAAAGGGTTCATGAGTTAGCCTTAAACCATGCATTTTCAAAAGGTTCTTGGTTAGCCTTAAACCTTGCATTTTCAAAGGGTTCTTGGTTATCCTTAAACCTTGCAATTTCAAAGGGTTCATGAGTTAGTCTTAAACCATGCATTTTTAAAAGGTTCTTGGTTAGCCTTAAACCATGCATTTTCAAAAGGTTCTTGGTTAGCCTTAAACCTTGCATTTTCAAAAGGTTCTTGGTTATCCTTAAACCTTGCAATTTTAAAGGGTTCATGAATTAGCCTTAAACCATAAGGTTAGTGGGACTGCCTTAAACCACACGGTTAGTGGGACTGCCTTAAACCACAAGGTTAGTGGGACTGCCTTAAACCACACGGTTAGTGGGACTGCCTTAAACCACAAGGTTAGTGGGACTGCCTTAAACCACACGGTTAGTAGGACTGCCTTAAACCACAAGGTTAGTGGGATTGCCTTAAACCACATGGTTAGTGGAACTGCCTTAAACCACAAGGTTCGTGGGACTGCCTTAAACCACACGGTTAGTGGGACTGCCTTAAACCACAAGGTTAGTGGGACTGCCTTAAACCACACGGTTAGTGGGACTGCCTTAAACCACAAGGTTAGTGGGACTGCCTTAAACCACAAGGTTCGTGGGACTGCCTTAAACCACAAGATTTGTGGGTATATCCTTAAACCACACTTTTCAAAGTATTCATAAGTACATCCCTAAACCACGCTCTTTACATTAAGCTCACTTGCATTTTCATTTCATTATTGTAAAAAACAAACAAAAAAAACAAAAAAAAAAAACAAAAAATTAGGTGTCACCTTATCTTTGAAAGAAATCTCTTTGAGCTTCCTTCCAAAGAGGGGCAGCTGTTGACACCTAAATTTTTACCCAAAAATATTTCATGTTAAATTCTTGCATATAAATTATCTAGGCATTTAGTATAGTTTTTTTTTAAATGGAAGATGTTTCTACTTTTAAAAAAAAAAAATTAAAAATATAAAAAAAAGATTAAAAAAAAAAAAAAAAAAAATTTGGGGCCAATGATCTAAATGTGGCTAGCCAAGTCCAGGAGGTCAGATTGGAATTCAAATGGCAAATTGGGGCCAAAATGCAATTTCCAAAAGTTGAGGGACCAATTTGCAAAATTTGCAAAATTTTGACCAAACCCTTAAATCATTATCTTGGCCCCAATTGAGTTGAAATTGAACTTGGGTCAGGTCTAATTAATCGAATCGGGCAAAAAGGACCTAATTGCATTGAATTTGGCATTTTCGGGCAAGAAAATGACCAACTTTGAGGGACTTTCTTGCAAAATTGGGTGGAGACAATTGCGAAAAATGGTCAAGATCTTAAACTACTATACATGAAATTGCTAATTGATTAAAAACCGCAGCCAAGTTGACGGATTAAAGCACCCAAACCAGCTGCCAAATCTCAGTCCATGATTTAGCCTCATTTCGGAGCTACTAAGTAAGCTTATTTGTGGCCCCACCATATCCTACTCAGCATCTCAATCAGCCTGATCTTTGCACGTGATAGAAGAACATATATAGCAGTGCAAGTGGACGGAAATTGGCCAGGGATAAGCTGCTGAAAGCACGGTAAAATCGCAGCAAAGTCCGCACACTCAACAGCTGCAGAAGTTAAAAAAATTGGCTAAGTCAGAAGAGTAGGTGAACCAGCTCAGTTTGCAGGCTTGGTAGGTGGACAAAAGACCGACCAAAAATCCCTTAATTCGGGGGATAAGATCACGGAAGGAAGGTCTTTCGAGGGAGGAGAGAGAGGAGACGGGAGAGAGAGGAGAGAGCTCGGAATCGTTCCCCAAAGAAGCCCTCAGAAGCAACTCCAGAAAAGGAAACCCAGAAATTCCAAATCAACCTCCAGAGAGAAAAGGGAAATTTTCGCAAACTTGCAGCCAAAATTAGCCAAAACCTTCAACTAGAGAGTGAAACTTCACTCAAAGATCTTTCCATCCATAGGTCGCAATTCCAAAATGGAGATCGGGAAGGCCTCATAAAGCCCCCCGAAACAGTGCCCTCCTGGCGGGCCAAAGAAAGTCTGAAAATTTTTCTAAGTGTTGAGCCCGGTTGGTCACGAGTGAGAGAAAGCGAGTGTTTTTGAGAAATTTGAGAGACAAATGAGGAAAACCATGAGTTCAATCCCAAACTAGAATACATATAGTTTGGACTGGTATCAAGTTTTTCAACAAAAGACGTCTTGAAGTCTAATTTTGAAGGTGAGCTAAAACCTTCGTTGTCAGTTCTTTTTTTCTGCAGATCTCATTTCCAGTTCGAAGGAGCCAACTTCCACGTGCCCCCGAGGATAATTTCTTGGTTTTCTCGGCCAAGAGCCACTTGTAAAAGAAACTAGGAAGCAAGGTAAGTATCTTAGATGTATTTTTGTTCGATTTTGAACATGCTTTAATAGTGAAAAATCAAGAGGAAAACTAGTCCAAGAAACTGATTTTGAGGCTGGAATTTTTCCGAGTGTCGAAATCTCTTCAAGAGTTTTGCATGTATGCTTCTTGTAGAGGTCGTTTTGATGTGTTCAATTGGTCATTCTCTATGATTTTTGTTGCATTTGAAAGCCCATGCTACATACTTTTACTCGGATCAAGTAATGTGTCCCGTAGATCTTGCATGTGATGAGTGTCGGGGCTTGAATATGGGCATGCAACCTGTTTGCTTGACTTGGGTTCAAACCCAGATTTGCAAAATCAGCTCAAACCCGCATATTTGAGACCAATTTCAACTTAGTTCTTTTGTGTTTTAAGCTATGATTTCTGTCTAATCTTGTTCGTTGCATGTGCTAGTTTAACCTTGATGTTTTAGTTCCACATAATATTGCTCATGTGTTGAGATTGAAGGCCACAAACATGGCCTGAGGAAGCTGGTTTGGGATGATTTGATGCACGCCAAGTGTTCGACGAAATGCGCAAATCAAGTTTCGATCTTGAAATTGTCGATTTGAGCTTGGTTCTTGTTATATTCATGTACTGGGCAGTCCCATATTAGTGTAAATCGGCATATATCGGTTTAGGGAATTAATTTTAAATAAAAATTAAATAAAAAATAAAAAATATGAAAATTTCAAAAAAATTATAAAAATGATGGATGATATCAAATTATGATAGAAATGAAGTCTAAGAATTTTTTCTTATTACAAAAGGTCATTTTCTTAATTTAATGATATTTTGGTAGTTTATAACCATTTTTGTAAATGATCTATTTTGTGTAGATTAAAATTATTTAGAGTAATTTCATGCATCTAAAGTAATTTCATGCATATTTAAATTCCCATTTCGCTCACGGGGTCCTGTCCCGGGCGTGATAACAAGGCCATGTAATATTATTTGCCCGACTTGTATTGGGTCTTTCTTTTCCGCATTACTTTCAAGTCATTGCAATTTCTTGGATATTTACTTGCGTATCGCTTTTCATTAATTTGAGTGTAAATTTCTCTTCTAAATTATGTTAGGATTAGTCTAGACATTAAGGAAAACAAACTTACAAAAACATTTGCATGGACGCTTAGCGGTTTTATAAGGATTATAATTGGTAATCAAGATTGTGTGGCCATTTAAATGAACAACCTTTCAAGTTAGTGATACCGCAAGAGCGCTAATAAAAACATTGGCGTAAACAAGTCCCCGTTCCTAGAAATCTCTGGTTGCGTAGGAATCGAGGCAATACTCCCGTGTCTTGATTGGTTTCTAGCCGACCCCAATAGGCTAGTGGCGACTCCTAGAATTACATAGGTTGTTAAGAACTAAAATTCAAAATCCAATGTCGCGCGAGGTATGGGCTTGGGAGAGCCCGCGCCTAGTTTAGGGCCATTGGTCCGCCTCTTTAGGCAAATACCCCTAAACCTTCTTCCTTTTCCCTCAGATGGAAAAAGAGAGGTCGTGACAGAATGCTGCAGCTGTGTCTCTTGGTGGAGCATGTAGAGTCATAGAAGTTCCTCTGGTGGAGGACTGTCTTCAGCCTGTAGTCAATATAGTTCCTTCGCAGGTACAGTGTACTTCCAGTAATTTTCTATTGTTGCCAAAATGCAACATCTTTTTTTCCTTTACTACTGATTGTGTCGTAACTCGCTGAAGGTGAAGCTATGATGTAGATGAGGTGGAGCTGGATGGGAGCATCTACCTTTCTGTTTCCTTGATATGTTTTATGCTCTTGGTGTTTGTTCATGAAGAGTTTCAAAATTCTCTATGATTTGGCGTTTAGTTCTAAAAGAAAGCATTATTTTTAAGTCTCAACAAAAACCTGTTCCATTTTACTGGATATTGCTAATTCGTCAGATAATTTTTAACATTTGTGGTGCAGTTGTTCATGTATCATCTCACGGTCGTAAGAGGATACAATGTCAACCAGCCCAAGAACCTTGCAAAGATTGTGACAACAGAGTAGAAGCCTACTAATAGATTTCTTTTGATTGTGTTTACCTGGCAGTAAAATTATGTCATGATAATGTAAAGTATCTTTCTGACACAGAGTATACATTCCGTTGATCAATTGTACTTTATTAAATGGCAGCCCTTACAAGATCTTTATCTATGATAAATTAGGAAAATTTGTCATAAACTATCTTTTTTGCGTGTTTCCAGCTTGTTATGGATTCACCTATCAATCTACCTTGCATTGTCGTGCTCATGGTATTTGAACATTGTTTCGTGATTGACATGATAATGATGACGTCAACTTAGTTTCATTGGGGATGATGTGTAACTTAGAGCAATATGTTATTTTTCAATGCCTTCATCTTAAAGGTCAAGAAAAAGTTCTATTTCTAGAAATATTAGTTATTGTATTTAACATTTTTGTAGGGAACTCCCCTTTTTTTTTTTTTATGGTGGACTCTGATTGAAGTATCTTTTGCTGCATCACGAGATGTAAATGGAGTCTGGTGGAGGTTGGAAGAGGGAGATTGTATCACAAAAAATACAGGTTATTAGATGTGCAAGATTGATGGAATCGATCGATGTCTCTCAAGTGATGATTGTCGCGTCAATCATTAAATTATGAGTTAAACTCCCGGTTCATACCTTTCTTGGGAAATGTAGTCCGAGACAAATTGTATTGTGTTCTAATTTCTTTTATCAATATGATAGTTAACTCCATGGATGACCTACTTTGTAGACACAAGAGGCCTCGTGTATTCAAATGGAAAGAATTTCAATGTCAACTTGCCCCAAAAAAGTCATCGTATTAATTAATCATATTTCAGTGGACAATTCTCTCCCTACATACCAACGAAAGCAAAACCGTAATCTCCTGCACAACCTTATATTGTCAATTTTTCTTCCCGACTCGGACTGTACGGTTTTTTAAACTCAAACAAATCACAATTTGACACACATTTAGAGGTGTCAATTTAATTAAACAAACTAAAAATTACTTTTCTCCCCCACCTACACTTTCTCCTCCGTCTCCGGCCATCTCGAGCCTAACCTCCCCGTCTCCCGCCGCCGTAGCCACCGACGGAGTCCCCAACGACGAGTCCGAGGAGAGAACTGGCAGCCGGAGTTGCAGATCTGCAAGTTGACCACTGTCGCTTGTGGCTGTGGATGAGCCGCTGTCACTGGAGCCACGGTTGCAAATCTGGACGTCCTTTCCTGGGGTTTGTTGCTGGTGGGCACCTCGTGGGACATCCGGGGCCGGGTCCGGGTCCGGGGCCGGGTCCGGGTCCCGATTCCTGGACGAGGCGCGTGCATTCGTGACCGTGGAATGCAAGTCCGACGAGCCTGTCAGTCGGCGAGGACGGAATACCTGGACCAAAATAGACAAGAGGAGCAAGGAAAGCAACACTAATTACGAGATATAGGGGAAAGAATGAAGGGGCCTCCGAACCAACAACGATGTGAGGGAGGCCACCGAAAGCGTGGCGGCAAGCATCATGAGGATGGGGAACGCTGGGTCACAACAATCGGGAGCCAACGACAGGTGAGCAACGAGGGCCAATGAGCAATAGAACAAAAGACAGAAGACGGCAAGAGTGATTATACAAGGGTGGGTCTCGAACGGGGACGCGGTTTCCCCTTGGAATTTCACCTGGACGAGGTTCACCAGCACGGTAACAAGAAAGGCGAGAACGGCGTGGAGGGCAGTCAGGTCAGGGGAACCTGGGGCGTTTGTTTTGGGGCGACCGCCGGTCGGCATTGGGATTGGCTTTTATAGGATTTCGTAGTCCTATGTAGAGGATGATAGCCGAAATGACTACAGTAAAAGATGGCTAGATTGGGAAGCAGAACTTGAGGTCCCCCTTTATAGCAGTGAAATAAAAAAGGAAGCATATCGAGCGACGGAAGCCTAGTCTGTCGGACAGGAAACTTCCTTCCTCGCCTAGGCATCATCAAGCACGGAAGCACGCAAGACGTCAACGCAAGACGTCAATTTCGAGTTCCTATTGGGCCTGCCTCGTTTTTTTTTTTTTTTGGTCAAACTCTTTGACGCCTTAGCACCTTCAAACTCCTCCTATTTTAGGTCCACCAAAATTTTCTTATCCCACAAAAAAAAATGCATTCATTTTAGATCCGGTCTCAATTTTCCCTTAAACTTTTTTGCCACATCAATTTATCTCTATCAACCCTTCCTCTAAAATTCTTGAGCAAACTGTTTAAGTGTCCCCAACTCAAGTGCCTCTAGTGCGAGTGTCTTGAATGTCAGTTCTCTGATCGCCAGAGATTGATATATCTAAAATAGATAGATAAATATATTAAATATATAGAATAAAGAATAAATAGAAAAAATGTGAAGTGATACAAAAAAAAAAAAATGAACTCTATTCGATTTTTTTTATTATATCTATAAGAGGAGATTGTATGAAAAATGTAACCGATTCTTTCGTTTCCTTGGGTCACTGGCCATCGACCGGGAGTTTCGGATTTAATACCGATATTTTAGCAACAAATCCAATAAATCTAAGTGTAGTCCTTGGTGTATTGATCTTTTTGGGAAAGGGAGTGTGTGCTAGTTGTTTATTTTAAGAATTGGCTGGACTAAACTAGCTACACTTTTTTTCATTATAACTAGTAAAAAGTAAAAGATGCATGATCCCGCGAATTACTTCTAATTAAATTAAGTGAATAAATTAATAAATAATATTTAAGAACCATAGCATTTCGTGATTCATTGGTAAATGCACTTTGATTCTCGAGAGAGATTGAAGACCGAGCCTAGAATCAAAGATTCCTTGTGAGATGGAGGGAAGACTATTTTAAAAGTATAAACAATTGAACACAATCACTCATTTTTTCTAATTTTACCTAAATATTATATCCAATAAGATGTCGTGTAGGCTGATATGAAAATTCATCTTCAGAAAATATCTTTTTGGATGTGATATTTTAGGAAAAAATTATAGCAAGCCACATCACTAAGGGCAATTGAACGGAGGATATGAGACTTAATTATAAGTTTCTGATTTTTTATGAGATAAAAAATTTTAGGGTCAAATTAAGAATGAATTTAAAGTTTGTGATTTTTAATAAGATAAAAAATTAAGGTAAAATTAGAATAAGATCAAAAGTTGAAGATTTTTAATGAGATAAAAAAAAGTTAGGCTAGAGATATCATAAAATTGGAACCGGAGATAAAGTTAAAATGTTTAACGGTATTTAGACCCTCCGCCTCGTCATCGATGACAGCTATCTCTCCTCTTCTTTCCAAATTTCACTCTCTCGCCTTCGCTCCCAATCCACCGTTTTCTCCCGTACATCGCTGCTGCCTCCGCCTCTGCCGTCGCCTCTAGGAGCCCCGTCGGTGGCTGGAATATGGCAGCACCAAGTTTCGCACCGGAACTTGCACCGGTAATTCTAATTGCACACCAAACGTTTGCACAGTTACCTCTTTTCCCGTTCAGATCTGGATATGGGGTTTCGTTATTGGGGTTTGATGTGTGAAGTTTCTGGTGTTGAGCTAATTGGGAAAACTTCGCGAATGGACATCTTATTTTTGATTTGATTTGCTGTACAGACCGACTATAAAGATCCCACATTACAAGAGAAGTTTGTGTCCACGCTCGTTGAAGGGCTTAGGGAGTTGAATCTTGCAGTGCGGAATGGCAATATCCTCGCTTTTGAGGACTTCATCAGCACTGGTGAGTAATTACTTGCTGAACCCATTTTACTAACAAAACTGCTGTTGACTTGTTTTGGATTTTGGTCCTTGGGTGGTGACTTGTGTTCTTATCTTAGTTGTGTTTTCCATGGTCTCAAAGGGTTCGGCTCCATAAGGTTCTTTCTTAGAGCTTCGATAATACGGCCTAGCCTCTTCAGACTAAAAAATGGGCCGGTGCGATTCATTGAATCTATTCCTCTTTTCTTATGCATGTAGAATGTATCTGGTTCAAAAGCAAAATACCAAAAAAAAAAAAAAAAAGTCGGAACATGGCCTTTGTGAAAGAACTGTGGCGTGGTTTCTCTAATTCACTCTGGTTCCCAGCAATATTATGTGAGTTCTTGCTAGTACTGTTCACAAGTTTTGTTTCATAGAACAATATTGGCAGCCGACCGCTTAGCCTCCCATGTTAGCCTACCACCTCACCTTGCGATCATGTGCTCCACCACATCAGCATAATCCCTCTCCACTCGGTGAGTGACATATGGAGCCACGTCCCACCGGGACAGATCTGAAAATTCTGTCTAATATTTCCAAGTCCTGGGTCTCCCTCTTGTCAATGAACAAGACTCTCTCTCTTCTTCTTTTCAAAAGTGGCTCCTCTCTCGCCTTCGCTCCCAATCAGCTGCATTCTCCGGCGCGTCGCTGCAGCATTATAAATAGACAGATTCACTCAACTATGAGAGTGTGCTTAGCCACATCAAATTCTGGCGACACTGAGCATAAAGCTTCTGAGTACAACTAAAAGAGAATGCAACAATTGATTGTCTTTTTGACCTTTCAAGTATGTGTCACTTCCTATCTCACCTTAACAATTTCTGAACTTCTAAGTTGTATCTGCCTTTTTTCGCCTAAACTTATTTTGAGAGAATTTTTTGTATGAAGCATTAAATCTTTTACTAATATCTTGTAGACAAAGTTAGAGAGGTGCTGAAGCTTGACCGTGAAATGGAAGATCTTGCTAAGCTACTGATTGCTGAGCAATCACTTCTCATGTTTGGCAGGGATACAACTATGCTGCAGCTTTGGAAGGTTCTTTAGTAGTAAAGGAGGTGGTATTAATGCACAGTGAAGGAATACTTGCTGATACTTGCTGGTGAGATGAAACATGGTCCTCTGGCTCTAGTGGATGACTGTCTGCCTGTTGTAGTGATTACTATTCATGATGCTTGCTTCAGGTTAGCTTTTGCAGTATAGGTTAACTTGCATCCCAGTATTCCCTATTTGGTCTAAAACTGAAGGTGTCAATTTTAACAGCAAGTAACAATCAGTTATTCAGCAACTCCGTGCCAGGAAATGACGCCTGATTGTCATGTGCTCAAAGGGGGATGCTGCAGCTGTGTCTCTTGGTGGAGCGTGTAGGGTCATTGAAGTTCCTCAGGTGGAGGACTGTCTTCAGCCTCTAGTCAATATAGTTCGTTTGCAGGTACAGGGTACTTATAATAATTTCTTTATGCTTATCTATCAAGAGAAAATCTCTTTATGCCTTGCCAAGATGCAACAATTATTATTTTTATATATATATTTTATATGTTGTACTGAATGCGCCATATCTTGCTGAATGCGAAGCTATGATGTAGATGGGGTGGAACTGGGAGGGAGCATTTAGTTTTCTGTTTTCTTGATTTGTTTTATGCTCTTGGTGTTTATTTTTGGATTAAGGGTTCCAAAATTCTCTCTATAATTTTTTGTTTAGTTCTTAAAGAGATTCTTTTTTTTAGTCTCAACTAGCACAAACAAAACCAATTTTATTGATTGAGCCTTATCATTATGCTGTTCTAAATATTTTGTTCTTATAAAGTACCTTAACATTACTGTTTCCTCTTTTCAGATGGTCTGTTTCGTTTTAGTTGATTTGCTGATTTGTTGGACATGGGATAAATTTTAACTTTTGGGGTGCAGTTGTTGGCGTATCCAGCCTAAGAACCTCGCAAAAAATGTGACAACTGAGTACAAGCAATTTCTTCTGATTTTGTTCATCTGGCAGCGAAATGTATTATGTCATGAGCATATAAAGCGATTTTGCAGCAGAGTTTACGTTCTACCGATCACGTTGATTCACTAATACTTGTACTTTTCTAATCAATTAGGAAAAACTGCCGTAACCCAACCTTTTGCGCATTCCCAGCTTGTTATGCGTTCAACTATTGATCTATACCTTGAAGTCGTGATCATAGTACCAGATCACTGTCTTCTATAATTGACATAGCAAGAATGACTACAACTTAGTCTCATCTTGGATGCCATGCATAACAATATGTAGTCGTGATCATAGTACCAGATCACTGTCTTTTATAATTGACATAGCAAGTGTGACTACAACTTAGTCTCATCTTGGATGCCATGCAAATTAGAGACAATATGTAGTTCATTAGTGCCTTTTTTTCAAAGGTCATGAAAATGGTTATTGCCAACATTTTAGTTATCATATTTAGCATTTTTGAGGGTGCGGCTATCCTCGAGTAATACCATATTTGGAGACTCCTTACTTATGGTGGACTTTGTTTGAAGTATCTTTTGCTGCATCATGAGATGCAAAAGGAGTCTGGTGAAGGGAAGAGGAAAATTGCATCCTTATTCTAGAACAAGAGCAGGTGGTGGGAACAAAAAAAGTGGTTATTAAAGGTGCAAAATTGATGGAATCAATTGAGTTTCTGAGACATGATGTAGCTTTTTCACTCAGATCAGTTTTTGACTTGAAAATGTCTCTCGAGTGGCAATTTTCATCAAACTGTTGTTGAACTCCACATGGTTCATACCTTTCTTGGGAAATACTCTTGAGGTTACTTGTACTGTCTGCTGAATCGACCAAATGGGCATATTAGCATGTATTCCTCCATGAAAACGTTCCACTCCGTAGGCACAGCGGGCACTTGTGTATTTAATTGGAAAGATCTTCATGTCAACTCCCTCCAAAGCAGTTGTTTATGGTCTCTCACTTTGACATTTTGTTACCTGAGTTCATTTTATATAGTCAATCGTGTTACAAGATACAATGCGACTCTCACTAGATACCAGCAAAAAGCAAAGCCATAAGTTCCAACTAGGCTGTTATTTTGTCTAACACACTGTTATATGTTTCTTCCCTACTCATTTTTTCCCTTAGGGTGTGCAAGTTGCGGGCACCATTTGGGACATTTGCAGCTCTGTCAATATGGACCAATTGGCATTTCTGGCACAAAGCGCCTATCCATGACTGTATGAGGCAAAAATAGCCATGCTCTTCCACCATGTAGCCGGCGAAAACGGGACACTCGGACATAAGTACAATCTTGTTTTGAACCCACGTGAAGTTTTCGAGCAAGACCATGCAAGAGAACAATGGAAAGCAATACCGATAGCAACAAATAGGGGAGAGAGCGAAAGGGGCCTTGGAACAACAACGATGCAAGGGAAGCCACCGAGCACGAAGCAGCGAGCATCATGAGGATGTGAGATGCTCGGGCACAACAAGCGGGAGCGAATGATAGATGAGCAACAAGTGCCAATGAGCTATAGAACAGAAGACAGAAGATGGCAACAGAGGTGGTAAAAGAGTGGGTGTCAAAAGGGGACTTTGGTTTCCCTCGATATTTCACCTCCATGAAGTTGAGCAGCATGGGAACAATAAAGGTGAGAACTGCGTGGTGGGAAGTGGAGACAGGGAAACTTCGGACATTTCTGTGGGGACGACTGCCGAGCGGCATTGGAAACTGGAATAAGTTTCCAGATCATCCTTTATCCTGTGTACAAGATGATTATCAAAGTAATCAGATAGAAAGATGGGCTACTAGAACAGGGAAAATGCCAAGGCATTAGAGTGGGAGCAAATCTTGCCTTTTATAATGGAGTGGTTGAGCACTGCACTAGCAGATTGTCGACCTATTCTATTATTGTCTTGCCACTCTTCGGGAATTTGATGAAGCTAGACCGACGGAGGGTGACATTGTAGTCAAACTGTCGTCTTGCAGTGAATGCAACGGGGGTGGGGACATCACACATAAGATAGCATACTATGACTTTCATCCCTTGTCCACGAAACTTTTACATTCATCTTCTGCTTCACACATTGGAGGACAAACGAAAGTTGTCTAGCTTTTCCACTTTATGGAGCGCTGAATGGTCTCCGCATATTTATTTCTTTATGGAGACAGAAGCAGACCCTCCAATGAGCCAAAAGAGTTTAGTGCCTCCAAAATGCAAAATTCCAAAGTCAACATTGACGGACCTGACATAAGTACGAGAATTTAAAAATAAGTTCCTCTGGAGCGTACGGAAGTTTTGGCTCGGCAGCTTGGAAGCTGGTTTCAAGAGCCCCACCCATTCGTGCAAATAAGAAAGGAAATAGACGGTTATTATGAAACTACCAGCCAGTGGGCCTCCGGCTAGTGGGCCATAGAGAGATTTGTTTGGATTATCCATCCCTGTCCATTTCGGTCGAGGCTAACGCCAGCAGGACTGAATCTACAAGGGCCTACCTCAATTGTTAGATTCAGTGCGCAATGGCTTTTCAGCCGTTGTTACTTACTGCTTGCAGGCTCGAAAATCTCTCCTCCGCCTCCCCTCTCCGTCTCAACATTGGTCAATCATGAAATATTGTTTAAAGCGTTTTTAACTCTGAAAAAGATTCCACGTGCGGGAAAATATTGGGAAAATATTGGGCGATCCTGGACTACTAATCCAGACTACCAGCTTGAAAAAATAAGGAATAAGTGTATTGGAAGTCCTAAAATTTATCATGAAAATGCAATTAAGTCTTGAAACTTGTTACAAAATGCAATTAAGTCCTAAAACTTTCAAAAAGTGCAACCAAATTCTAAAACTTATCAAAATGATTCAATTTAAGTCCTTTCATTGATTGTATTTTTTGAAAGTTTTAGGCCTCGATTGTATTTTGAAGACAAGTTTTAAGATTTTATTGAACTTTTTGAAAGTTTTAGGACTTGATTGAACTTTTGTAATAAGTTTTAGGATTTAATTGCACTTTTTGAAAGTTTTAGGATTCAATGCATTTTCATGATAAGTTTTAGGACTTCTAATACATTTATCCCAAAAAGTAAAAAGTGGTCCCAGACTACGAGATTGAAAAAAAATTGGGTGGTCCTCTGACCACTTACGAAGCGCCGTGTGGACGTGTGACCCCATTGGAAATTTCTGCGTCCCTCTCCTCTCCCTACCCTTCTTCCCTCTCTCTCCTAGGCTGCACCGTACCCCTGCCTCCTCTCTCTCTCTCTCTCTCTCTCTCTCTCCTCTACAATGCATTTATTAGGGTATGGAACTTTTCTTCCTTCTCCCTCCACTGGAGAAAACTTCAGCCTGGCTTTCTAAAAAATTTCAAAAAAGGAAGGTCTCTTGCTCTTCCCTCCCATTGCTCTGAAGGCTTCTCTCTATTCGAGGATGGACCACGCCGCCACCACCTCTGCCGTCGCCTCTCGGAGCCCCATTGGTGGCTCCAACGAGCTCGAGTTGAACTTTGTGCACGCTTCCCTTCTCTCTCTCTCTCTCACCGGGATTTTGGGAAATGAGAAGTGAAGAGCAACGAAAAAGAAGCTTCTCCATTTTTTTCTGCATTTTCTTGGAGACATTTCTTCTTGTTTTCGCCTAACCCGTATCCCTGTTTCGACACCACCATTTGAAAAGCTCATTTGTCATTGTTAAGCTCAAAATTGTCTTGTTGTTTTATTCTCTGTCGAAGTTCATCTCTTAACACTAAATAAATACTCTGTTTTTCTTTGCCCCGTTTTTATTTCAAGCTCAAAAACAACTTATTTTCAAACAATTTTTTCCCTTCATTCAAACACTCACAATGTGCACGCATTTTCTTTTTTTTTTGTAAGTACGCTTTACTTGTGTAGGATCCTAACAAGTACTGGGAAGATGTGAGTGTGCATGACGGTGTTGATATTGATGAAGGCTTTGGAGAGTGAAGCTTGCATCTTCATATCATGACGTTCAGATAAAGCTCTTTCCTTGGAAATATCTCCAGAAGCGAGGGCTTCGAGATGGCAAGCCTCGGGAGGTCACGGAAGAAAGTGTGGAGGAGGGTTTTCATCATCATGGAGCTGGAAAGAGAAGGTGGAAGCTTCATGGAGAAACTATGAAGACGATGATTTTTTTTGCCTAAAATGTTGAACCTAGATTTTGATTTTCTTTTTCTGACCTTATGCAACATTAGATTACTGCCGGGGAGATGGACAGATGGCATACTGAATAATTTTAATTCTTTGTGAATGGTTGCAATTTTGGGATGGGAGGCATCAAATGAGCTGATGATTTTTTTGCCTAAAATGTTGAACCCCAGATTTTGATTTACTCGGGGCTTTTCCAGTAAAGGATTGAGGATTAAGGATGAAAGATAGGTGAGGAAATGAGCAACGGTTGATTGAAGTGGATATTAGTAGAAGCATGAGTAGAAGCAGAAGGGAACTTGAGGAAAAACTAAAGGAAAAAATTGAAGCGTGTAAAAAGATCTCTTGTTATTAACTAACATTACATGAAGGAGAAACGGCTCGTTTCTTTAAGCCTGCCATTCCCACTCGTCACTTAATTTGTACATTCTAACCTTGACCTGAAAGGTACGTTCAACCTGCTCAAAAATTTGAAGCCAAAAACACCCGTAAAATAGAAACATGAGCCACGAACTACATTTTTGCAGCCAAAGTTGGAGATTGATTATCTAATGATGCATCATCGGCTTCCAATAATCAGTCGTCAATAGTCAAGAAGGTAAGACGTTTCTTTGCCTCCGCAACTCTAGAGAAAGCTTGGGTACTTGCGCGCATGAAATACGGATTCTCCAGTTAGGCCATAATTGCTTGCTAATCTCTTCCCCGCTTCCCGTGTCTTTCTTCACCATTTACAAAAAGACCACCTTTTTGCACATTTACGGCTTGTTATGCATTTACCTATCAATCCACCGCGAAGTGCTGTACTCATGGTACCTGAACATTGTTTCATGATCGACATGATGACGATGACTACAACTTAGTTTCATATGGGATGCTATGCAACTTAGAGCAATATGTTGTTCATTCATTTAAAGGTCACCAAAAAGTTCTATTGCTGAAAATATCGGTTATCGTGTTTAGCATTTAGTAGGGAACTCCTTTTTTTTTTTTTTAATGGTGGACTTTGATTGATATATCTTGTGCTGCACCACGAGCGAAGCCAGGCCTTTTCTGATTTAATACCTTCAACGACCTCTAACTTTAAGTTCGCCCTCAATTCTATCCCAAACTTTTCTTGCTTCATAAAAATCCTTCAAACTTTGGTTCACTCATAATTCTACCCTAAAATTTTTTTATCCAATAAAAAATCATCAATTTTAAGTCTAATCTCAAATTTTCCTTTAAAATTTTTTTGTCTCATAAATCTGCCTCAATTAACTCCACATTTAAAATTCTCGAGCGAACTATTTGAGGGTCCCTAACCCAAGCATCTTGAACATGTGCTCTCCAACCGCAAGAGATTGAAGACTCCCAAGCACGAGAGATTGAAGATTGAGTCCAAAATCGAAGATTTCTTGTAAGATGGAAGGAAAACTCTCTTAAGATCTCAAGAGCGATTGAAGAAAGTCAACCCTAATTTCTCTATTTTTTATCCATATATCATGTCTAATAAGACGCCGTTTAGGTTGATATAAAAATTTATGTTTGAAAACATCTTTTTAGACGTGAAATTTTAGGAAAAAATTATAGGAATAACATGAAATACCATGTCACTAAGGCCAATTGGATGGAGGGTTAATAGTGACGAATATGTGATCAAAGTAAAAGTTTATAATTTTTTATGAGACAAAAATTTTATGGTCAAATTGGGATTGAATCAAAGTTGGTGGTTTTTAATAAGACAAAAAATAATTTAGGATAAAATTACAACAAAATCAAAAGTTGAGGTTTCTTTTAAGAGGAGAAAAACAATTAGGATAGAAATATCCTAGAATTAGAATTTTTGGTAAACTTAAGATTTTTTATGGTATCTGACCCTCCTAATATTCCAAAATTTTGGGTCTCCCCCTCTCGTCATCGAAGAAGACTCCTCCTTTTCAAAATTCGCTCTTTCGCCTTCGCTCCCAATCTGCTGCATTCTCCGGCGCATCCCTGCCGCGTCCGCGTCCGCCGTCGCCTCCAGGAGCCCCGTCGGCGGCTGGAATATGGCAGCACCAAGTTTCCCACCGGAACTTGCACCGGTAATTCTAAATTGCACTCCAAATGTTTGCACAATTACCTCTTTTCCCTTTCAGATCTGGATATGGGGTTTCGTTATTGGGGTTTGATGGGTGAAGTTTCTGGTGTTGAGCTTATTGGGAAAACTGTGTGAATGGACATCTTAGTTTTGATCTGATTTGCTGGGCAGGCCGATTATAATGACCCCACATTTCAAGAGAAGTTTGTGTCCACCCTCGTTGAAGGGCTTAGGGAGTTGAATCTTGCAGTGCGGAATGGCAATGTCCTCGCTTTCGAGGACTTCGTCGGCACTGGTGAGTAATTACTTGCTACCTTGAACCCATGTTACTAACGGCACTGCTGTTGACTTGTTTTGGATTTTGGTCCTTGAGTGGTGGCTTGTGTTCTTATCTTAGTTGTGTTTTCCATAGTCTCAAAGGGTTCGGCTTAATAAGGTTCTTTCTCAGAGCTTTGATAATACGGCCTGGCCTCTTTAGACTAAAAAACGGGCGGGTGCGGTCCATTGATTCTATTCCTCTTTTCTTATGCATGTAGAATTATGTATCTGGTTCAAAAAAAAAAAAAAAAGTCGAAAGATGGAGTACATAAGACGGCCTTTGCGAAAGAATTGTGGCGTGGTTTCTCTAATTCACTCGGGTTCCCAGCAATATAATGTGAGTTTCTTGACAGTACTCTTCACACATTTTGTTTCATAGAACGATGTACGTAGCCGACCACTTAGCCTCCCAAGTTAGCCTCCCGCCTCACCTTGCGATCTCGCAATTGAGGACATGGCCATGCTCCACCACATCAACACAATCCCTTTCCACTCAGTAAGTGACACATGGAGCCATGCCCCACCAGGACAGATCTGAAAATTCTCTCCAATATTTCAAAATCTTGGGTCTCCCTCTTGTCAATGAAGAAGACTCTCTCTCTCTCTTCTTCTTTTCAAAATTGGCTCCTCTCTCGCCTCAGTGCCTTTGCTCCCAATCCACTGCATTCTCTGGAACGTTGCTGCAGCATTATAAATAGATAGATTCACTCAACTATTGAAGTGTGTTGAGCCACATCAAATTCTGGCGACACTGAGCGCAAAGCTTCTGAGTACAACTAAAAGAGAATGCAACAATCAATTGTCTTTTTGACCTTTCTAGTACGTGCCACTTCTTATCTCACCTTGACAATTTCTGAACTTCTAAGTTGTATCTGCCTTTTTTGTCTGAACTTATTTTGAGAGAATTTTTTGTATGAAGCATTAAATCTTTTACTTATATCTCGTAGACAAAGTTAGAGAGGTGCTGAAGCTTGACCATGAAATAGAAGATCTTGCTAAGCTACTGATTACAGAGCAGTCACTTCCCATGTTTGGCAGAGGATACAACTATGGTGCAGCTTTGGAAGTTTCTTTAAGTAAAGGAAGTGGTATTAATACATAGTGAAGGAATGCTTGCTGGTGAGATGAAACATCGTCCCCTGGCTCTAGTAGATGACAGTCTACCTGTTGTAGTGATTACTATTCATGATGCTTGCTTCAGGTTAGCTTTTGCGGTATAGGTTAACTTGCATCCCAGTATTCCCTGTTTGGTCTAAAACTGAAGGTGTCAATGTTAAGAGCAAGCAACAATCAGTTATTCAGCAACTTCGTGCCAGTAAATGACGCCTAATTGTCATGTGCTCGAGGGGGGATGCCGCAGCTGTGTCTTGTGGAGGAGCGTGTAGGGTCATTGAAGTTCCTCAGGTGGAGGACTGTCTTCAGCCTGTAGTCAATATAGTTCCTTTGCATGTACAGGGTACTTATATAATTTCTTAATGCTTATCTATCAAAAGAAAATCTCTTTATGCCTTGCCAAGATGCAACATTTTTTTTCTTAAGCTGTACTGATAGCGCCATATCTTGCTGATTGCGAAGCTATGATGTAGATGGGGTGGAACTGGAAGGGAGCATTTAGTTTTCTGTTTTCTTGATTTGTTTTATGCTTTTGGTGTTTGTTTTTGGATTAAGGGTTCCAAAATTCTCTCTATAATTTTTTGTTTAGTTTTTAAAGAGATTCCCTTTTTAAGTCTCAACTAGCACAAACAAAACCAATTTTATTGATTGAGCCTTATCATTATGCTGTTCTAACTATTTTGTTCTTATAAAGTACCTTAACATTACTGTATCCTCTTTTCAGATGGTCTGTTTCGTTTTAGTTGATTTGCTGATTCGTTGGACATGGAATAATTGTTAACTTTTGGGGTAAAGTTGTTGGTGTATCCAGCCTAAGAACCTCGCAAAAAATGTGACAACTGAGTACAAGTGATTTCTTCCGATTTTATTCATCTGGCAGCAAAATGTATTATGTCATGAGAATATAAAGCGATTTTGCAGCAGAGTTTACATTCTACTGATCACGTTGATTCACTAATACTTGTACTTTTTTAATGAGTTAGGAAAAACTGCCGTAACCCAACTTTTTGCGAGTTCACAGCTTGTTATGCATTCACCTATTAATCTATACCTTGAAGTCATAATCATGGTACCCGATCATTGTTTTTTATAATTGACATAGCAAGAATGGCTACAATTTAGTCTCATCTTGGATGCCATGCAAATTAGAGACAATATGTAGTTCATTAGTGCCTTTATTTTAAAGGTCATGAATATGGTTATTGCCGACATTTTAGTTATCATAATTAGCATTCTTGAGGGTGTGGTTAACTCACCATATTTGGAGACTCCTTTTTTATGGTGGACTTTGTTTGAAGTATCTTTTGCTGCATCATAAGATGCAAAAGGAGTCTAGAAAAAGAGCAGGTGGTGGGAACAAAAAAATAGTTATTAAAGGTGCAAAATTGATGGAATCAATCGAGTTTCTGAGACATGATGTTGCTTTTTCACTCAGATTGGTTTTTGATGTAAAAATGTCTCTCGAGTGGCGATTTTCATCAGACTGTTAGTGAATTCCACATGGTTCATACCTTTCTTGGGAAATACTCTTGAGGTTACTTGTACTGTCTGTTGAATCAACCAAATGGGCATATTAGCATGTATTCCTCCATGGAAACATTCTGCTCCGTAGGCACAGCGGGGACTTGTGTATTTGAATGGAAAGATCTTCATGTCAACTCCCTCCAAAGTAGTAGTTTATGGTCTCTCACTTTGACATGTTGTTACCTGAGTTCATTCTATTAGTCAATCATGTTACAAGATACAATGCAACTCTCACTAGATACCAGCAAAAAGCAAAGCCATAAGTTCCAACTGCGCTGTTATTTTGTCTAACACTGTTATATGTTTCTTCCCTACTCATTTTTCCCTTTTCAGGCTGTGCGAGTCGCATGCACCCTGCGGGACATTTGCAGCTCTGTCAACACGGACCGATTGCCACTTCTGGCACAAAGCGCATATCCATGACTGTACGAGGCAAAAGTAAGTGTGCTCTTCCACCTTGTAGCCGGCGAAAATGGGACACTCGGACAGACATAAGTACATTCCTGTTTTGAACCCACATGTAAAGTTTTTTAGCAAGCCATGCAAGAGGACGATGGAAAGCAATACTGATAACAACAAATAGGAGAAAGAGCGAAAGGGGCCTTGGAACAACAATGATGCAAGGGAAGCCACCGAGAGCGAAGCAGCGAGCATCATGAGGATGTGAAATGCTCGGGCATAACAAGCGGGAGCGAATGATAGATGAGCAACAAGTGCCAATGAGCTATAGAACAGAAGACAGAAGATGGCAACAGAGGTGGTAAAAGAGTGGGTGTCAAAAGGGGACTTTGGTTTCCCTCGATATTTCACCTCCATGAAGTTGAGCAGCATGGGAACAATAAAGGTGAGAACTGCGTGGTGGGAAGTGGAGACAGGGAAACTTCGGACATTTCCGTGGGGACAACTGCCGAGCGGCACTGGAAACTGGAATAAGTTTCCAGATTATCCTTTATCCTATGTACAAGATGATTATCAAAGTAATCAGATAGAAAGATGGGCTACTAGAACAGGGAAAATACTACTGCATTAGAGTGGGAGCAAATCTTGCTTTTTATAATGCGAGTGGTTGAGCACTGCACGAGTAGAGTGTCGATCTATTCTATATTTGTGTAGCCACTCTTCGGCAGTTTGATGAGGCTGGACCGAAGGAGGGTGACCTAATAGTCAAACTGTCGTCTTGCAATGAATGCAACGGGGGTGGGGACATCAGACATAAGATAGCATACTATGACTTTCATGCCATGTCCACGAAACTCTTACGTTCATTTTCTGCTTCACACATCGGAGGACAAACGAAAGTTATCTAGCTTTTCTACTTTATAGAGCGTTGGATGGTCGCCACGTATTTATTTCTTTATGGAGACAACGAAGCAGACCCAATGAGCCAAAAGAGTTCAGTGCCTCCAAATGCAAGATTCCAAGTCGACATTGATTAATATACAAGAATTTTAAAAAGAACCTCCGGAGAAAACGAAAGTTTCGGCTGGGCAGCTCGGAAGCTGGTCTCGGAACCCCCTCCCCATTCGCCCGAATAAAATGGAATAAGACGGGCGTTATGAAATTTACCGGTGGGCCTTGGACAGATATTATTGGTCGAGGCTAACGCCAGCAGATCTGAATCTACAAGGGCCCACCTCAATGCCTAGATTCAGTGCGCGATGGCAGTTCAGCCATTGTTACTTGCTGCTTGCAGGCTCGAAAATCTCTCCTTCGCCTCTCCTCCCTGTCTCAACATTGGCTAATCATGAAATATTGTTTATGGTCACCCCAGGTTTCTGATGGGCTTTAGTAAAGCCCTCCTGGTTAGAGGCGATAAAAATCGTTTTTTAAGTTGAGAGAATGTTCCACAAAGCTGGGACATCGATGGAGGTGGAAGAGGGGATGATCTCTCTTCCCTGGCTTGCTCTTTGGGCCACTGCTATTATTCACCTGTCCCCAGTGATAGGCTTTGTTTATACTCTGCACTTCACTTGCAGAAAAATTGCAGGAGCTTTTTACAATTTCCTCTCCCATTTTTCACTTTAGACAAAAGATAACTAGGTGCCACCAAGGTCACATGCAAAATGCATACTTGAGCAATCCCATTCACAGTATGTCCATCTTCTAGAACGGATGCACTTCTTATATGGTCACCTTCTACTGAACAATGGACACCCGTACCTATATTACTAACTTGCTTAGGCTTCGAAAGCATGTCAGTCCTTTTAATCATGTCACTTAACCTCTATTAGATAGAACGAAAACAAAAGTGCAATAGAACGGAAGCCATTTCTTGACAAAACCGTTACTTTGGTCCGTTTCTTTACTGGCTACCTCTCGATGCATGTTGAAAAGCGGGCGGCATCTTGAAGAGCTTACTTGTTGCGAAGCTAGCTGCTGCGTCCCTGACCCTTTTTCCGGTTTTGTACAGAACAATTGAGAGGTGAATCTGATTAGTTGCCATCATCCGAGAGACTTGATGACAATTACGTCATAGTCACAATATAAACAACACAAAGGGAGTTGTATGGATGATCATTTTCCTCTCCAATCAGCAGAGAAAGCTTTAGTCAATACGGTGCGAATAAACAAGTCACAGTCCTTCAAAGTATAGTTGAAGGGATAATTATAGCCTTATGAAATCATGATTCTTTCTGGAATGCTTAAAAATAAGAGATAACTATACCAAAATTTTTAGAATTTTTTTGAAAAATGCAATTCAATCATAGGACTCCGAAAAAGTACAATAAATCATGATACTCGTGGAGTTGATTAATGTGGTTTTTTTCTTACTACTTTCATAAAACACATAGCGTTTGTGGCTTTTTCTTCTTTTTTCTCTCTTCATTTTCACGCTTTCTTTCCCTATCACTGTTCATCTTCTTCACCGCACAAACTCAACCACGATGCAGTCATCATTAGTGTTTGCCCGCCAACCAAGTCTCGGGAGAAATGTCACCACCAATCTCTTCCCTACCGTTGACAGCCAATGGCGAGGCTAAACAACATCCCCTAGTTTCAGCTCACCATTTTTGTAGTTCCAAGCAGCCCTTTTTTTTTTTTACTATGACAGTTCTCAAGCTGTCCCCAATGCTCACCCGTGCTCCGTAGACTTCTGAGTAAAGGCCAGCGACACCTAGAATCCACCACCGACCGAGATCCAAACACCCTGTTTTCATGCTCATGTCTTAATCATAACCCACCCTTTTGCTCGTTCACAGCTTGTTATGCATTTACCAATTAATCTCTTGAAGACGTAATCATGGTACCTGAACATCGTTACATGATTGACATGGCAAGAATGACTAGGCTTAGTGTCATCCAAGATGCCACGACTCTCAAAGCAATATTTAAATTTATTAATGCCTTTATCCTATAGGTAATGAAAATTTTCTATTGCCGACATTTTAGTTATCTATCAAAGTTGTAAACTTCTTGTTTTTATGATATATTTTTGTTTAAGTTATCCTTTGCTGCATCGTAGAATGTAAAAAGGAGTCTGGGTGAGGTCGGAAGAGAGAGGTTGTATCCCGCATGCGGAAAAAAGAGTAGGTGGGGGAACAAAGTGGGTCATTACAAGTGCAAGATTGATTGAATCGATCGATTATCTGAGACCTAATTTCGCTTTTTCGAGTGGTGATTACGAGGCCTCTTGGATTCAAATGGAAATAATTCAATGTCAACCCCTCCAGAGCAGTCGTTCGTGGTCTCACTTTTGACTTTTTATCACCTAAGTCCATTCTATTAATCAGCCATGTTACAAGATGCAATGCTACTCTTCACTATATATACCAACAAATGCAAAGCCATAAGATCCAAACTGCGCTGTTATTAGTTATCTAACTCGCTGTATATATGTTTCTTCCCTGCTAGTGTTTCCTTTTTCAGGATGTTCGAGTTGCCAGCACCCGTTGGGACATTTTGCGGCCGTGTCAACATGGACCAATGGCCTATTTCGGTACAGAGCGCACATACATGACCGTAAGGGGCAATTTGTTTGTGTTCTTTCTTTTTGGTCATGAACACAATTTCTGTTTTTTTGTTTCGGGGAAAAAAAAAACGGAAACGCATTTGTTTACGTTTTTGTTCTCGGGACTTGTTTCTGTTCCAGGGAACAAACTTGGAACAGAAACAAGAAATAAAAAAAACTTAGTTCTTGTTCCCAGAACACTTCCAAGAAACAAATTTTCACTCTCCTATTTTTTCCTTCTTTTTCTTTTCTTCTTCTTTTTTCTTTGGTCGGTCACCGGTCTCGGCTATGGCTTTACCAAACGTGTTTCTGTTCCTTTTCTATTCCAGGAACAAGTTTACCAAACGCGTTCTTCTGTTAAAAAATTGTTCCTCAAAACAGAAATAGTTTTTTCTTTTTTTATTCCCTGAAACAATTTTTGACCAGAAACGTTACCAAACGCACTCTAAAAGGTAAAAGTGGGCGCACCCTTCTACCGTGTAGGCAGCGAGAGCTGGACACAGGGAGAGATAAAAGTACAATCTTGTGTTGAACCCAACCCACGTGTAAAGTTTTCGAGCGCGACCAAGCAAGAGCACCACGGAAAGCCATACGGGTAACAAGAAATAGGGGAAGGAGTGAAAGGAGCCTTGGAACGACAACGAAGTAAGAGAAACCACCAAGAGCAAAGCAGTGAGCATCGTGAGGATGTTAAACACTCGGGCACAACAAGCGAGGGCCAATGATAGCTGAGCAACATGTGCCAAGTGCAATAGAACAGAAGACAGAAGATGGCAACGTAGGTGGTAGACCGTGAAATAGAATCTTGGGTTCCGCTTGATATTTTACCTCGATCATGGTGAAAGCTTTTGTTATAACCATGCGAATAAACAATATGATCCTTTAATGGAGTGGAAAGGAAAAGTGATGGCTTATCAAATAATCATCCTCTGCAAAATTCTTAAAAACAATGACTCACAATCGAAACACATATTTAACTAGTGCAAAACTAGAAAATTCAGATTTTCTCTTCCTCTTTGACTTCAAGCCCACGAATTCATTTCTCTCTATAGGATTTCACCCAGCTTGACATGATATACATTGTGACAGTCAGCTCAACAATGATAGCAACACACATGCATTCAATAAATAAGCTTTTTAGTTAACATTTTAAAAGAGAAAATTGCTCTTGTAGTCCTCATTAAGCCACGCATTTGTCCAAGAAAACTATTTCCATTAGGTAATGTCAAACTTATCAGATAAAGGGGTAATAGGGGATAAAGTTCTTGAGAAAAACTTTGCATTCAACATTCTATATGTGAAAAACAGACAGTCACTCAGAGGACTATTGGACCAAGATTGACTAACTACTAATGAATATATTATTTCATCCAGAAGATTAATTACAAAATAACACAATGACTATTCATCCCTGAGATAACATGATTATTATATGTGATATGACTAGACAAAATGAGATGTCCAGAAGGTTAATCACAAAATAACACAATGGCTGTTCACCACCGGGATGACATGATAAATAGACAGATTCATTTTAGTGCCAGTCACCCCTAAACAACTTCCCACCTGACCAAAATCCAATTTCTAGGTAAATATCTCTAAAAGATGAAAGAATTCAGATGCCTCACAAAAATCTAATTCAGATGCCTCACAAAAATCTAAGCATCTTCCTTAAGACGCAACACTTAACATCCGTATGTCCGCAGCTCCAAAAAGGGTCCCAATTCAATATAAAGCTCTAAGACCAGAATCCTCCTACCTTGGTTTAGTGATAGTCTCGTTAAAATTCTAGTACTTGGTTTTTAACCTTAGACTTGGGAGTTTTTATCCCACAACCTATGAGCCCCGAGCTTAATAACTTCACCTCAGCTTGGCGTCGCCTTCTCCTTGCGCTCTTAGACAATTTACGTGAATCCTCATGTAATTCAACTTGCAGTTCTTTTCCATCTTCTGAGCTACGCCTCTCACCTTAACCGAGGGCTGATAACTATGATCCGTACATTGATCATTTCCCGTTTTGAGCCCAAACTGAGCATTGCGGACAGCTTTCAATAATCGCTTTGGATAAGCATTTTGTCGGCACACACACTTTCTCACAATAATTGATTGTCTTTTTGACCTTCCAAGTATGTGTCACTTCCTATCTTACCTTAACAATTTCTGAACTTCAATTGGATGTGACTTTTGTGTCTAAACTCATGTTGATAAATTGTTTGTATGAAACATTAAATCCCTTGTTAATATCTTGTAGACAAAATTAGATAGGTGCTGAAGCTTGATCAGGAAATAAAAGATCTTGCTAAGTTACTCATTGCAGAGCAGTCACTTCTCATGTTTGGCAAATTGGCAGAGGATACAATTGTGCTACAGATTTGGAAGGTTCTTTAAAAGTAATGGAGTAGCATTGATGCACAGTAAAGGAATACTTGCTGGTGAAATGAAAGATGGTCCTCTGGCTCTAGTGGATGAGAGTCTTCCCATTGTAGTGATTGCTACTCATGATGCTTGCTTCAGGTTAGCTTTTGTCGCACAGGTTTACTCGCATCTGTGAAATCTTTATTTGTTATGAAGCTGAAGGTGTCAATGTTAACAACAAGCAACAATCAGTTATTCAGCAACTCCATGCCCGCAAAGGACGCCTAATTGTCAAGTACTCGAGGGGGGATGCGGCAGCTGGGTCTCTTGGTGGAGCATGTAGAGTCATTGAAGTTCCTCAAGTGGAGGACTGTCTTCAGCCTGTAGTCAATATAGTTCCTTTGCAGGTACAGGGTACTTCCAATAGTTTTCTATGCTTGCCAAGATGCAACATCTTATTTTCCACTCTACTGAATGCGTTATAACTTGCTGAAGATGAAGCTATGATGTAGATGAGGTGGAGCTGGATGGGAGCATCTAGCTTTCTGTTTCCTTGATTTGTTTTATGCTCTCGGTGTTTGTTTTTGCATTATGAGTTCTAAAATTCTCTCTGGGATTTGGCGTTGAGTTCTAAAAGAGAGTATTTTTTTTTAAAATCTCGACAAAAACAAAAGAAATCATTTTTATTGATTGAGCCGTAACATTAGGCGGTTTTTATTTGTTTGTTTACTCATTGCTCATAGAGTATTTTTACACTCCTGTTCTTCCTTTCAAATAGCCTATTTCATTTTAGTAGATTTTGCTAATTTGTTGGACATGCGATGATTTTTAACATTTGAGGTGCAGTTGTTAACGTAGCATCTCACGATCCTAAGAGGATACAATGCCAACTAGCCCAGCAACCTCTTAAAGAGAATGACGACAAAGTAGAAGCCCACCAACAGATTTCTTCTAATTGTGTTAACCTGGCAATGAAATGAATTATGTCATGAGAATGTAAAGCATCTTTATGATACAGAATATGCATTCTGCTGAACACTTGTACTTTATTGAATGGCAGCCCCTGCAAGATATTTCTTTATGATCAATTAGGAAAAACTGTTGCAACCCACCTTTTTTGTGCATTTGTGGCTTGTTATGTATTTACTTTTCAATCTGCCTCAAAGTGTCATACTCATGGTACCTGAACATCGTTTTATTATTGACATAACAATGATGACTACAACTTAGTTTCATTGGGGATGCTATGAAACTTAGAGCAATACGTTGTTCATTAATGCCTTCATCTTAAAGGTTCTATTGCTGAAAATATTAGTTATCGTTTTTAGTATTTAGTGGGAAACTCCATTTTTTATGGTGGACCTTTGATTGAAGCATCTTTTCCTACGTCACGAGATATCAAAGGAGTCAGGTAAAGGTTGGAAAAGGGATATTGTATCCTTTTTGAGGAAAAAAGAGCAGGCGGTACAACCAAAATGTGTGTCATTAAAGGTGCCAGATTTTAATGGAATCGATCAAGATTTGCTTCTTTTGCGGAGATCAGTTTTTTCGCGTTTTGAAGTCTCTCAAGTGGTGATTGTCGCATCGATCGTCAAACCGCTAGTTAACTTCCAGTTCATACCTTTCTTAGGAAATAGTCCAAGGTTAATTGTATCATGGTCTGATTTCCTTTTTCAGTATGATTTTGTAAGGAGAGGCCTCATGTATTCAAATAGAAAGAATTTCAATGTCAACTTGCTGCAAAACTAGTCCATTCTGTCAATTAGTCATGCATGGAAAATACAATGCGACTCTCAGAAGATACCAACAGAAACAAAACCCAAAGTTCCTACCGTCGCTGTTATTGGTTGTCGAAGGCAACGTTGTCATGTTTCTTCCCTAGTTGTATTATCTTTTCCAGGATTGTGCTAGTTGTGGGCATCCCAAGGGATATCTGCGGCCGTGTCAAGGGCCAATCCCCAAGCAATTCCCAATTCCAGTGCAGAGCGTGCATCCGTGACGGTAACAGGCAAAAGCGGCTGGGCTCTTCCACCATGTAGGCAGCAAGAACGGAACACAGCGACATGCATAGATATCCATAAGAAGGTTTCGAGCGAGACGATGCAAGAGGAATATAATACAAATAACAAGAGATAGGGGAAATAGCGAAAGGGGCCCGGGACCAACAAAGCTGCAAGTGAAGCCACCGAGAGCAAAGCACGAGCATCGTGAGGATGGGAGACGCTCGGGCATAAGAATCGGGAGCCAACGACAGAAGAGTAACGAGTGCCAATGCGCCGTACAAACACATTACAGAAGATGGCAAGGAAGATGTGGAAAGGGTGGGTGTCGATTGGGGACGCAGGCTTCTCTTGGTATTTCAGCTGGGTGAGGTTGAGCAGCGCGGAAACAAGAACGGCGAGAATGGCATGGAGGGGAGTGAAGGCGGGGGAACCTTGGACGTTTGCGAGGGGACGACAGCGGATCAGCATCACGGTCGGCTCCTAGAATCCCGGAGTCCTATGTCGAAGATGATTATCGACACGATCGGAGAGAGATAGCTAGAGTAGGAGCAGATCTTGGGGGTAATTATCGTTGAAAAAGAGGTCGGGTGGTCGTACCGCACAGGCGGATCTGAGAAGCTTCCCAGCATTTCAGCAGTTTACCACGATACGGGTCGTCGTCCTTCACCTTCCGTCTTCCCATGTTTTGAGTTTTGGTCGAAGACTTACCATTTGCGAGCGACTTACTTTTGCGCCTTTGCTTGGCACTTACGGGGAGAAAATATTGGCCGGATGCCGTGCAAGGTCAGTCTCATGCAATATTTCCTTATATTTTCCTAACTCGCCTGGTCGAGGACGGGACCATTTAGAAAGATACCATTTAGAAAGTCATTTTACAGGAAAATGACTTTATTTTTTGGTATTTGATGGAAACCTTAAAAAAAAAAATCGAAAAGTATTTCCCGAAATATGTTTTCCACAAAATGGATTATGTCATGAGAATGTAAAGCATCTTTCTGATATAGAGTATACATTCTACGGATCACTTGTACTTCATTGAATGGCAATCTCTACAAAATTTTTGTTTATGATCAATTAGGGAAAACTGTCATAACCCACCTTTTTACACCTTCGCGGGCTTATTATGCATTTACGTGTCAATCTCCCTCGAAGTGTCGTACTCATGATACCTAAACATGGTGTCATGATTGACATAACAAACAGTAGCAACTACAACTTAATTTCACTTGGGATGCTATGGGAGGCTATGCAACTTAGAGCAATATATTGTTTCATTAATACCTTCATCTGGAAGGTCATGAAATGTTATACTGCTGAAAATGTTAGTCATCGTATTTAGCATTTAGTAGGGAACTCCAATTTTTCAATGGTGGACTTTGATTGAAGTATCTTTTGCTGCATAATGAGATGTAAAAGGAGGCTGGTGGAGGTTGGAAGAGGAAGATTTTATCCTTATTCAGGAAAAGAGAGCAGATGGCATAACAAAAAATGTGTGTTATTAAAGGTGCAAGATTGATGGAATCGATCAAGTATCTAAGACATGATTTGCTTTTTTCGTTGAGACTGGTTTTTGCCGTTAAAGATGTCTCTCGAGTGGTGACTATTGTGTCAGTTATCAAATCGCTAGTTAACTCCCGGTTCATACCATTCTTGGGAAAAAGTTCGAGGCAACATGTACTGCGTTTTGGTTTCCTATTTCAGTGTGATATTTAGTCCACGATATGGTCCAATTTGCAGATACGCCGAGTATTCAATTGGAAAGAATTTCAATGTCAACTTTCTCCAAATCTGTCCATTCTAACAACTAATTGTATTTCGAAAATACAATGCGACTCTAAAAAAGCAAAACCATAAGCTCCTGCTGTTGCTGTTATAGGTTGTCAAGCGCAACATTGTCATGTTTCTTCACTAGTCGTGTTATCTTTTCTGGGGTTGTGCTAGTCGTGGGCACCCCCCAAGCACATCTGTGGCCGTGTCAACACGCACCAAATCCCAATTCCGGCTCAGAGCGCACGTCCATGTTGGTACGAGGCAAAGGCGGTGGGGCTGCCCTTACACCATGTAGTCGGCAAGAATGGAACATGGGGACAAAAATAGATACAATCTTGTGTTGAACCCACATATGAAGGTTTCGAGCGAGACGAAGCAAGAGGACCACGGAAAGCAACACAAATAACAAGAGATAGGGGAAACAGTGAAAGGGGCCCGGGAGCAACAACGACGCAAGGGAAGCCACCGAGAGCGACGCTGCGAGCATCATGAGGATGGGGAACGCTCGGGCACAAAAATCGGGAGCCAACAACAGGTGAGCAACGAGGGCCAATGAGCAATAGAACAGAAGACCGAAGACGGCAAGAGAGGTGGCAAAAGTGTGGGTGTCGAACGGGGATGCGGGTTTCCCTTGGAATTTCACCTGGACGAGGTTGACCAACACGGAAACAAGAAAGGCGAGAATGGCATGGAGGGTGGTGAAGGCAGGGAAACCTCGGACGTTTGTTGGGGGACGACGGCCGATCGGCATCGTGGTCGGCTTCTGGAGGATCTCGTAGTTTTATGTAGAGGATGATTATCGAAATTATCAGAGAAAATGATGGTTAGAGTAGAAGCAGATCTTGCCGTTTTATAGTTCAAGAAAAGGTCGGTTCGTCCATTGTGGCATTTGTCGGTTTGGGAAGAAGCTTCCCAGTGGTTTACATGAGACTGATCGTCGACTTCGCCTTGCTGACTTCCGACTTTTGCGAGCCACTCAGCGTGCGACTTCCCATTTGCGAGCGATTTGACGTGCGACTTCCCCATCGCGAGCGACTTTTAGTTTGCGGTTCCTTATTTATCGCGAGGATGATGACGCGGCCAAGCTTTTCTATGCATTGCGTGTGTTTTGGGTGTTCAACATTATTCTATTATCAGGCAATTACCATTTGAAAATCCATGCATTGAACCTATTAAATAAATCGAAAACAAAAAGCAAATGGGGTGATTTATCGCGAGGATGATGACGCGGGCAAGCTTTTCCATGCATTGCGTGTGTTTTGGGTGTTCAACATTATTCTATTATCAGGCATTTACCATTTGAAAATCCATGCATTGAACCTATTAAATAAATCGAAAACAAAAAGCAAATGGGGTGGCCATGGACTTTCATGATAGCTTTGTCCTTTTTAGATATTTAATCACCTGGGGAATTCCTACTAGCAAAAGGGCGTTTTCTGCGTGCGAAGCAACCGAGGCAAGAGCCCAGATAAAACCCAGCAAAAAAAAGACGAGAAGAGAACTAGGGGTGAGCATCGGTCCAGGGTCAACCTAGACTGACCCTGGACCGGCCCAACCTTGCTGGTCTTGGTCCGGTTCCCAAGGAAATTGGGTCGGTCGTTGGTCCTAAAATTCCTGGACCGAGAAGACCAATACTGTGCGGATCAGTTCTCGGTCCTAAAAGTTTCGGGTTGGTCAAACCCGAACCAACCCTAACTATATATATAATATTATTTATAATTTTTTTATAAAGAGAAAATCTTAAAATAAACGGCGTTAACAATATTAAACAGCTCTTTAGTGAGGAGTTCAAGCAATTTTATATTGTTATTTAATAACTTAGGTTTTTAATGTCTTTTACGGTATCAATAATCATAATTTACGAAAGAGAAAAATGTTTTTATGATGAGTCCTTACGGTGTCCAAAAAGGCACATTATGGCATCCTCTTTTAGTATTCGTTATCTTTTGTTTTATTTGTCCTATTAGTCTTCAATTTGCTAAAATCGAAAAAAAAAAAAAACTTCTTCGATTGCCACTCGACACTCGCCTTGCTCGCTTTGGGTCACTTATGCTGCTTGCCGCTCTTTGCTCGCTTGGCTTGTTGCTCCCCGCTCGACATTCGATACTCATTATGTTCGACGCTCACCCCACTTGACCCTCACTGCTTGCCTTTCTTAGCTGACCTTGCTCATCATCGAACCCATTGGGTCGGTACGATCCTCTGTTGCTCTTTCAAGGAGTACAAAAAATGAAATAAAAAATTATTGGTTAGTCTTGGGTTGATCTTGAAACCGAACCGAACCCATTGGGTTAGTCCGGTCCTCAATCGTTTTTTTAAGAAGTACAAAAAATGAAATAAAAAATTATCAGTTGGTCCCGGGTTGACCCTGCAATCGGACCGAACCCATTGGGTTGGTCCGGTCCTCGATCCCAAGCTCAATAGGGTCGGTCTTTGGTCCCAAAAATTGAGGATCAGTATTGTGCGGATTAATCCTAGGGTTAGGGAGTGGACCGATCCAACCCGGACCATGCTCACCCCTACTATGTATTGCGTGTGTTTTGGGTGTTCAACATTATTCTATTATTAGGCATTTACCATTTGAAAATCCATGCATTGAACCTATTAAATAAATCGAAAACAAAAAGCAAATGGGGTGGCCATGGACTTTCATGATAGCTTTGTCCTTTTTAGATATTTAATCACCTGGGGAATTCCTACTAGCAAAAGGGTGTTTTCTGCGTGCGAAGCAACCGAGGCAAGAGCCCAGATAAAACCCAGCAAAGAAAAGACGAGAAGAGAAGACAAAAAATTGGAGTCTGATTCCTATATTCCGATGGGTTCGAGGGAAACGAATTTATTTATTAACATTACTTGTGTTAGACATATTTTAAATATTTCTTTAATATTCCAAATCTCTCATGATGTTATATATATATATATATATATCTAGGAGAATGACCTACTTGATCTTCTTGTTAATCTATTCTTATACTAGAGGACTGAGATGCATTCCTTCTTTTTTGGGTAGGGAAAATAAAGAATAATATTAGAACTTCAAAAAATGAAGACCATGTACGACCGTGTGACACAAGCTTGTTTGTGGCCGACAAAAGTAGGTATTAATTATAGAGCACAAACTGACAAACAACTTTAGGATGGTGGATACTCGTGATCTATAGGTCCCAGGAAATGTGAGAGAAAGAGAGTGAGCGATTGAGTGAGAGTGTAGGTTCTTGTGAGAGATGGGTAGAGAGCTGAAATTTTGCAGGCATTGGTGGCGAATCAGTGAGTGGAAGAGAGAAACCAAGCGAGTGATCGATGTTTTTATTAGAAAAAACCAAAAAAAGAAGCTCCATTGAAACTCCAATGCATGTGGCCGAAGACGACGAGGCTTAGAAGATTGATCTAATAAGACTTCACGGGAAAAGTACACTAAAAGTGCATTAACTTATGTAAGGCGTTCATTTTAGTACCATAACTTTTCTTTGGCTCACTTAAGTGCCATTTAAAAAAAAATGATCACTTAAGTGCTAACTTCGATGTGAATCGTCGAAAATCTGACGTGGCAATTAATTTCTAAATCTTATGTGACTTCCCAGTGTGCCCAATCAACACTTAATCTATGACATCTTGGCAGCGTCACATATTAAGCGTAAGCAGAAACTATACAGATTATCATTGGGACAAGACCTGTTTAATTCAATTATTGCATTGTAGTATCCCAACCTAATTGGTTAGCATGTATAACATGAATATTTTATGATCTGAAACTTTTCTAACATGCGATGATCTTGTAACAGTCCTGTCACCTAGCGTTAGACAATCCAATTAAGAACATATATAAAGATCATAAAGGGCTTTGTTACCTTTTTTGCATAATTCATTCGGGCTTACATACATTGACCTGGATTACTTACAAGTGTTGTCCCTATGCACAACATATATTTACAAGTTCATGAACAAAAGTGTAAGTAAACAGCTAGGGAAAATGGTGAAAAGGGTTCCTAACTTCTCTACCCCCGTACTAGCCCACGTCCATAAAAAACAAAAGACGTCTTCTCTGACTACATCATGAATTGGCGCCTATGCACCTCTTGCCCCGGCTCCAAGTCCTCTAGTGTCGAACTGAGGAGGGCCAAACAGCTTCCCTTCATAGTTTAGGATTTGCATAGGATTATATTTGGTGAGTAGCAAATACAGTAGAAAAGAATTCTATTAGCAGAAGAAGCTCGAAAAAGAGCCACTCTTAATGCTAAAACTAAATACCTCTTGTATTGTGCATTATCATCTTCTGAGTTTGCAAAGTAAAATGAATCTTACCCACCCTAAATAGAATTTGATTATCACAAGTTTTTGGGGTCTCTGTAGGTTCTTTTTTGCATACATTTTGCATTTTAAAGGTAGGCTATATTTGTACTTGATTAGGCTTTTATTTTGGGCAAGCTTGATGGACAAGAGCCAAGAGAAGTGATGGCGCATTAATTGGAGACAAGACTTCACTCTCTTTCCTCCCTTTCCTCTCCAAAACTGCCATGGAATGATTGAATTGGGTGGACAGAAACAGAAACAGCCTAGAATAATCGTGATCTTCTCCAATTAAATAGGTTTGTATGCACATAAATCCCATCTAGCATTGACTACCTTTTAACAATATATCATGCAACCAATAGTGACCCATTGGACATTCGGTGTGTAACTTTAAATCATCCATCATAACATAAAGCATTGCTCAAGTTGGGTTGGGAGGGTGATGGGCTCAGCCCTCTTATAAAACCATAGTCGGAGATTGAACTATGTCCAATTGATGATGGCAGACTTGTCCCATTGGTCACATCATCATCTGACTTGGCACTCCAATTCAGACATGTGTGTCACACATTAAAATTTTGCTAATGTGACCGTTGATATGACAATGACATCACTGCCACGTTAATATTTTCATCCTATCAGGAACTTGTCCTGTGTAGTGAAAATGGTGATCAGGTTGCCTTCTCGAATTTTTATAAAATTTTCCCTTTCAAATTTAACCATGCTTCCTTCTAAAGTGACCATTTTGCCCACATCCAAAACACCTCTGGTGATCTAGGCAGGAGAGAGAGAGAGAGAGAGAGAGAGAGAGAGAGAGAGAGGCCAAGAAGGATAGTTTTAAAGGCGGCTAGCAAGAAAAATTAGCCAAAGACTCGTTCAATGTATCTTTTTTTCACAATTACTTTGATCCTCGTGGATTTGCGAAGAAGCCCTTCGTATAGTAATAGGGAAACCATAGAATCACATAGCACATAACCTAAATAGCATGTTTAACCATAGAACTACATGTCACGAAAGTTCAATTGAGTTCTAAAATTTTCAAAAAGTATAATTAAGTCCTAAAACTTATTATGAAAGTGCAATCGAGTCAATACATTTTATTATAAAAGTGTAATAGAGTCCTAAAATTTCAAAAATTGTTATCAATAGAAGGACTTGATTTAACTAATTTGACAAGTCTTAAGACTTGATTCTACTAAAAATATTTGCACTTACACTGATTTGAGTCGCCATCTAAGATAGTCATACATATGAGAAGATATGCGTTCATTTGGGGAGGGGGGGATGATGGGAATTGGAAAAAGAAAACCGAGAGGTGGGGACATAGAAAATGGAACGAACTTTAAAATCATGACTCTGCTACAAATTACTCCTTTGAGAAACATAGAAACTAGAGTTGATTTTGATGGTGTAATTTATTCAAGATAAATCAATCAAGATTAATTTGTTGACTATTCAACCGCCAGTTGATTCTGATTATGCTCAAATAGCTTATATGTCAAAAAGAGGGAAATTTCAACTCATATATCTAGTGTCGCGACCTCTCTTTTTCCGTCTAGGAGAAAGAAATAAGGTTTAGGGGTATTTGCCTAAAGAGGCGGACCAATGGCCCTGGATTAAGCGCGAGCTCTCCCAAGCCCATACCTCGCATGACGTTAAATTTCGTATTTCAATTCTTAACAACCTAAATATTTCTAGGAGTCGCCACTAGCCTATTGAAGTCGGCTAGAAACCAATCAAGACACGGAAGTGTTGTCTCGATTCCTACGCAACCGGAGATTTCTAGAAACGGGGACTTGTTTACGCCAATGTTTCTATTAGTGCCCTTGTGGTACCACTAACTTGAAAGGTTGTTTATCTAAATGGCCATACAATCTTAATTACCAATTATAATCTTTATGAAACCACTAAGTGTCCATGCAAATATTTTTGTAGGTATTTTTTTTTTTAATTTCTACAATAATCCTAACATAATTTAGAAAAGAAAATCACACTCAAATTATTGAAAAGCGGTGCGGTAAATAACATCCAAGAAATTGAAATGACTTGAAAGTAATGTGGAAAAGAAAGACCCGATACAAGTCCGCCAAATAATATTACATTGCCTTGTTATCACGCCCGGACAGGGACCCCGTGAGCAAAATGGAAATTTAAATATGCATGAAATTACTCTAGATGCATGAAATGACTCTAATTAATTTTAATCTACACAAAATAGATTATTTATAAAAAATGATTATATAATATCAAAATAGCATCAAGTTAGGACAACAACTTTATAAAATTAGGAAAATCTCATAAATGTCATTTATGCCCTAATTTGATACTATCTAACATTTTTTCTTATATATATATTTTTGAAATTTTCAGATTTTTTTTATTATTTAAAAAAAAACATTAATAATAATTCTTTAAACTGATCTTTGCTAACATAGAATAACACAACACATGAATATCACTATAACTGAGCTCAAATCGACCGTTTCAAGATCGAAACTTGGTTTGCGCATTTCGTTGAATACTTGGCGTGCATCAAATCATCCCGAACCAGCTTCCTTGGGCCATGTTTGCGGCCTTCAATCTCAACCCATAGTAATCTCATGTGGAACTAAAGTATCAAGATTATACTACCACATGCAAGGAGCAAGATTAGATAGAAATCATAGTTTAAAACACAAAAGAATTGAATGGACCTAGACTTAGAACAAGGGAGACACCGTCGCTCGGCCAAGAAGTGATGGGAAAATAGGAGGTGAGGGCGGAGGAGGAGGAGGAAGAAGGGGGGTTGAAGGTGCAGAGAGAGAGAGAGAAGACGATGAGTGCGAGGGAAACAAGGAGGGTGCAGATGGAGATGGTGGATTGAGCTCTGCTCAGAGAGTGGCTATTGTTGGTGTTGTTCTTCAGGGAAGAAGACGACATCGCCATGGCTTCTCTCTCTCTGCTGGTGTTGTTCTTCGGGGAAGAAGACGACGCCGCCATGGCTTCTCTCTCTCTCTCTCTCTGTTGGTGTTGTTCTTCGGGGAAGAAGACGACGCCGCCATGGCTTCTCTCTCTCTCTCTCTCTCTCTCTCTCTCTCTCTCTCTCTCTCTCTCTTGGTTTGGGGATTTAGGGTTTCGACTTGGGGTTTAAGATGCCAAACGACGTCGTTTGGTGGTTTACATGCTGACTGGACTCTCCGGCGAGTCACATTAGCATAAAAAATTAATAAAAGAAGGCCACGTCGGATTTCCGGCCGATCAGATCGTCGTTGGCACCAAAGTGAGCGTTTTTCAAATTTTTTGGCATTTAAGTGATCCGATGGAAACTTTTGGCACCAAAGTGAGTGTCGTACACAACTTATGGCATGATAGTGTACTTCTCCCACATAACAAGCCATGAATGTACAAAAAAGGTGGGTTGCAATACATTTTCCTAATTGATCATAAAGAAATATCTTGCAAGGGTTGCCATTCAATAATGTACAAGTGATCAGCATAATGCATATTCTGTGTCATTAAGATGCTTTACATTTTCAAGACATAATCCATTTCATTGTCGTGTTAACACAATCAGAAGAAATTTGTTGGTGGGCTTCTACTTTGTTGTCACACTCTTTGTGAGGTTGTTAGGCCGGTCGACATTGTATTCTCTTAGGACCGTGAGATGATATGTCAACAATTGGACCCCGAATGTTAAAAATCATCTCATGTCCGACAAATTAGCAAAATCTACTAAAATGAAATAGGCTATTTGAAAGGAAGAACATGAATGTAAAAATACTCTATGAGCAATGAATAAACAAACAAATAAAAAAAGCAAAATGTGACGGCTCAATCAATAAAAATGATTTTCTTTTTTGTTTTTGTCGAGATTTAAAAAAATACTCTCTTTTAGAACAAGACGCCAAATCCCAGAGAATTTTAGAACTCTTGATGCGAAAACAAACACCGAGAGCATAAAACAAATCAAGGAAACAGAAAGCTAGATGCTCCTAGCCAGCTCCACCTCATCAACATCAAAGCTTCATCTTCAGCAAGTTATAACCCATTCAGTAGAGTGGGAAAATAAGATGTTGCATCTTGGCAAGCATAGAAAACTATTGGAAGGACTCTGTACCTGCAAAGGAACTGCATTGACTACAGGCTGAAGACAGTCCTCCACTCGAGGAACTTCAATGACTCTACATGCTCCACCAAGAGACAACTGCAGCATCCCCCCTCGAGCACATGACAATTAGGCGTCCTTTGCAGGCATGGAGTTGCTGAATAATTGATTGTTGCTCGCTGTTGACATTGACACATTCAGCTTCAGAACAAATAGAGAGTAAACTTGTGCGACAAAAACTAACCTAAAGCAAGCATCATGAGTAGCAATCACTACAATGGGAAGACTCCCATCCACTAGAGCTAGAGGACCATGTTTCATTTCACCAGCAAGTATTCCTTCACTGTGCATCAATGCCACCTCCTTTACTTTTAAAGAACCTTTCAAAGTTGTAGCACAATTGTATCCTCTGCCAATTTGCCAAACATGAGAAGTGACTGCTCTGCAATGAGTAGCTTAGCAAGATCTTTCATCTCCGGATCAAGCTTCAGCACCTCTCTAATTTTGTCTACAAGATATAAAGAAGGGATTTAATGTTTCATGCAAACAATTTATCAACATGAGTTTAGACACAAAAGGCACATCCAACTGAAGTTCAGAAATTGTGAAGGTGAGATAGGAAGTGACACATACTTGGAAGGTAAAAAAAAAATCAATTATTGTAAGAAAGTGTATGTGCCGACAAAATGCTTAACCAAAGCAACTATTGAAAGACGTCTGCAATGCTCAGTTTGGGCTCAAAACAGGAAATGATCAATGCGGGGATCATAGTTATCGGCCCACGGTTAAGGTGAGAGGGGAAGTTCAGAAGATGGAAAGAAACTGCAAGTTGAATTACATGAGGATTGACGTAAATTGTCCAAGAGCGCAAGGAGAAGGCGACGCCAAGGTGAGGTCAAGTTATCAAGCTCGGGGCTCATAGGTTGTGGGACAATTGTTACGAAATCGCACGTTGATTTCAGAAAAATAACGCTCGTAAACAATTCACCAAGCAGAATATAATAATAAAATAACAGAATCAGATGAACACGCCAGAAAATTTGTTATCGAAGTTCACCCAAACCTGGGCTACGTCTCTGCGCAGAGGAACTCTACGAATCCACTAGACTTCGAAAAAAGTTGGAATACAACGATGATCTTCTCTCGAGATCAGGGCACAAAGAGATTGAGAACCCTCATCAAGAAAAAACTCACTTTTTTCTTCTCTCTTTTTCTTGTCTCTCTATTTCCTTTTTTAGCGTCTTGACGGCTAGGGTTTTTTTTTTTTTTGCCATTGCTAATATAAAGATACCACTTTTAACCTAAAAGCAAATCTGATAGAAAAGATAAAAAAGCCCCTAAAAACAAATATTTGGCTTCATCTATAACAATCTCCCACTTGAAGACAAATATACTCAAGCACCAAGCAACTTTGCATCCATCTTCTTCAAAAAATATTAGTTGAAAAACTTATGCCTCTGCGATACTCCTCATCAATCAACATGGAGTAATACCAATGGTAGTAGTACATAAAATATGATTCTCTCTATCTACTACCTTGGTCAACATGTCAGCTGGATTCTTCGAGCCATCAATTTTTTGTAACTTTAACTCATTATCTTTCAATGCTGACCTGATAAAGTGATAACGCTTCTTGATATGTCTAGTCCTTGAGTGATAAGCTGCATTCTTTGCTAAGTGTACTGCACTTTGACTATCACTCCAAAGTGTACTGATTGGTTGTTTTCGATGTAACTCGTCCATATAATCTTGTGACCACATGATTTCCTTGGAGGCTTCTGTGATCGCCACATATTCTGCATCTGTCGTCGATAAAGCCACTACTTTTTGTAGTTGAGATACCCAGCTCACTGTTGTACCTGCAACTGTAAAGACATATCCAATGGTACTCTTACCACTATCTCGATCACTCGAATGATCTGCATCTACATAACCCTGCAACTCTAGAGATGTACTAGCATAATAAAGTGAGTAATTGGAAGTACCTGCTAGATATCTCAATATCCATTTTACTGCATTCCAATTCTCTCCGCTTGGGTTCTACATATATCGACTCACAACTCCCACTGCTTGTGCAATGTCTGGTCTTGTGCTCACCATGGCATACATCAAACTCCCCACTGCTGATGCATATGGAACTACCGCCATCTCATCTTTCAAAGCCTGAGTGCTTGGACACATATCCTTGGAAAGTTTGAAGTGACTCGCTAGAGGAGTTGCAACCGGTTTTGCCTTGTCCATGTTAAATCTCTTTAACACCCTATTCACATAGTCTTCCTGTGACAACCATAATTTCTTATTTTTCCTGTCCCTGATGATTTTCATGCCTAAAATATTCTTGGCCTCTCCCAAGTCTTTCATAGCAAACTGTGATGATAACATCTTCTTTACTTCTACGATTCTCTTCATATTGGAACTAGCCACTAGCATGTCATCCACATATAAAGAGAGATACACAATGTCACCATCATTATACTTGCGAAAATAAACACAATGATCAAATTCACAATGTGCAAATCCTTTTTCATTTATGAAACCATCAAATTTTAAGTACCATTGCCACGGAGCTTGTTTCAAGCCATACAAGCTTTTCTTCAAGCGACATACCATGTGCTCTTTACCTTTGACTTCAAAACCCTTAGGTTGTGCCATGTATAATTCTTCATCTAAGTCACCATGTAAAAACGCTGTTTTTACGTCTAACTGCTCAATATGAAGATCCTCCACTGTAACTATACTCAACAGAACTCTAATTGATGTCATTTTCACTACAGGTGAAAATATCTCGGAGTAGTCAATCCCTTCTTTTTGAGAAAAGCCCTTGACTACAAGTCTCGCCTTGTATCTAATACTACCATATGCTTCATTCTTAATCCTGTACACCCATTTATTTAATAAAACTTTTTTACCTGTGGGCAACTTGGTCAACTCCCAAGTTTTGTTCTGAAGTAACGAGTTCATCTCGTCTTTCATAGCACACTCCCACTGTAAGTGAGACGTGTCTACCTTTGCCTCATCGTAAGTCTCCGGTTCTCCTGAATCTATATATAAGACATGGCTTAGAACAGTATTAGCTGATGGATCAAAAATTAGCTTTGGCTTTCTCACACATGTAGACCTCCTCAAGACAGGTACTTTAGGGTTGTTAGTCTACTCCGAATCATTGCGTTCCTCTTGAACTACCTCTTCACTGATAATAGGCTCATCTTGAACCTCTCTTTCAAGTGCATTTTGATCTACTGGAAACATCTTCACGGGCATTGTGTCTAATTCAACGTATTCTGGTTCTACTACATTCTCATGCTCTGTCTGACGATCCTTGTACATCTTTTCTTCATGGAATATCACATTGTGACTGCGGATGACTTTGTTATTCTCATAATCCCAAAGCCTATAGCCATACTCATCACCGCCGTATCCGATAAAGACGCACTTTTGGGACTTAGCATCAAGCTTTTTCCTATCCTCCCTGTCAATCAAAGCATATGCAATACAACCAAACACCTTTAGATGTGAATAATTAATCTTTTTACCTAACCACCATTCTTGTGGTATTTCTCCATCCAACGCACTAGATGGACTTTTGTTGATAAGATAAACAGCTGCATCAACTGTGGCAGCCCATAAGTGTAGCGGGAGACCCGCATGTAGCCTTATGCATCTCGCATGTTCTAGAATAGTCCTGTTCATCCTTTCAGTTACACCATTCTCTTGAAGAGTTCTAGGAACAGTCTTTAACCCGTGTATGCCTTCTCAACTCAAATATTCTGCAAATTCCTTACTTGTGTATTCACCACCATTATCAGACTTTAGAGCTTTAATCTGATAACCTGTCTCTTTTTCTACCATGGTTTTCCACATTCTGAACATCCCAAATACTTCTGACTTTTCTCTAAGAGCATAGACCCAAGTCTTCCTTGTTGCATCATCAATGAATGTGACAAAATATCTCTTACCACCATAAGAGAGTTCCCCGAGCGAGTCCCCATACATCGGTATGAACCAACTCTAGCTTCGACCTTTATTTTGTCGCCCATTCAATTGAAAACTAACAGCTTTTTGTTTTCCATAAATGCAACTCTCACAAAAATCTAACTCAAATTTTTGCAAACCTGGAAGTAATTTCCTCGAGTGTAAGCTTTTTACACCTTTTTCACCAAGATGTCTCAAACGATAATGCCAAAGAGTAGACAAATTACCTATAGCCATTGTAGTTGCAACCATATCACTGATATTGTCTCCTTAGAGAAGGTAAAGTGTACCTGTACGCTTTCCCTTTGCTACTACTCTTGCTCCTGAGGTTATCTTCCACTCTCCGCATCCAAAGGTTATTACCAAACCTTCTTGGTCAAGTTTACTGGTTGAAATTAGATTTTTCTTTAATTCTGGAATATGCCTAGTTTCACGCAAAACTAGACGTCCTCCACCTGAGATGTTCACAATCATAGTTCCTTTCCCAACAATTGGACACATGTGGCCGTTTCCCACAACCACTTATCCGAAATCTCCATTGGCATAATCATCAAATATGTCTCTTTGCGAGGTGCAATGAAAATAAGCACCGGAATCAATAAACCATTTATCTGTCGTCAAGTCAAACCCTGCAGACAAACACAAGTTATCTAGCAAAGATTCATCGCTAACCACATTAGCACATTGATTCTCATCTTGCTGCTTCTTTTTGTAGGCTTCACACTGAAACCTCTGGTGTCCGATTTTGTGACAAAACCAACACTCATCTTTTGCAACCTATCTCTTACCCCTTGATTGTGATCTGCCACGCCCGCTGAATTTTCCTCTACTTTTACTTCTTCCACGGTTCTCTACTGCAAGTGCCGTTGAAGATGTAGATGTAGAAAAATTATCTCCACCAAAGACTTTCCTTCGCATCTCTTCATCCATGATACTACTCACAGTATCATCAAGAGTTAAATCATCCTTCATAGTGCTTGAAATTCCCTGCACTGCGGTATTATAGCTTTCTGGAAGAGAACATAAAAATAATAAAGCTTGAAGCTTCATATCTAAATTTATGCTTGCGGATTCCAATTGACCCGTGACCTGCGTGAAACTATTAATATGCTCTGCCACAAATCCTCTATCAAATAACTTCATATTAACCAGTTTCTTCAACAAAAATACCTGATTTGATGTGGATGGCTTCTCATAAATATTCGTTAGAATATCCATGGCTTCTTTTGCAGTTTTTGCTTTCGCGATGTGGTACCCTATCTTTTTCGTCAACCCTCGACGAATCGCACCTAATGCCTTTCGATCAAGAATTTTCCATCCGGCTTCTGCTGTTGGATCCACTTCCGCCATCTCGGGTTTCCAACCCTCAAGTGGTGCATAGAGATCTTTTTGATAAAAATAATCCTCTATTTGTAGTTTCCACCATCCGAAATCCTCCCCATTGAACTTATCGATTCTGATTTTATCTTCTGCCATACTGTTTGTTTTCAATCGAACGTCACCGAAAAACCCTCGATGTTCTCGATTAGCCAACCCAGGCTCTGATACCAGTTGTTACGAAATCGCACGTCGATTTCAGAAAAATAACGCTCGCAAACAATTCACCAAGTAGAATATAATAATAAAATAACAGAATCAGATGAACACGCCAGAAAATTTGTTATCGAAGTTCACCCAAATCTGGGCTACGTCTCCGCGCAGAGGCACTCTGCGAATCCACTAGACTTCGAAAAAAGTTGAAGTACAACGATGATCTTCTCTCAAGATCAGGGCATAAAGAGATTGAGAACCCCCATCAAGAAAAAACTCACTTTTTTCTTCTCTCTTTTTCTTGTCTCTCTATTTCCTTTTTTAGCGTCTTGACGACTAGGCTTTTTTTTTTTGCCATCGCTAATATAAAGATACCACTTTTAACCTAGAAGCAAATCTGATAGAAAAGACAAAAAAAAGCCCCTAAAAGCAAATATTTTGGCTTCATCTATAACAAAAATAACCCCCAAGTCTAAGGTTAAAAACCAAGTACTCGAATTTTAGCGTGACCATCACTAAGCCAAGGTTAGGAGGATTCTGGTCTTAGAGCTTTCTAGACAATATATTGAATTGGGACCCTTTTGTGGAGCTACAGACATACGGATGTTAAGTGTTGCATCTTAAGGAAGATGCTTAGATTTTTGTGAGGTATCTGAATTCTTTCATCTTTTAAAGATATTACTTAGAAATTGGATTTTAGTCAGGTGGGAAGCTGTTTAGGGGTGACTGGCACTAAAATGAATTTGTCTATTTATCATGTCATCCCGGTGGTGAACAGCCATTGTGTTATTTTGTGATTAACCTTCTGGACATCTCATTTCGTCAAGTCCTATCACATATAATAATCATGTTATCTCAGGGATGAATAGTCATTGTGTTATTTTGTGATTAATCTTCTAGATGAAATAATATATTCACTAGTAGTTAGTCAATCTTGGTCCAATAGTCCTTTGAGTGATGGTCTGTTTTTCACATATAGAATGTTGAATGCAAATTTTTTCTCAAGAACTTTATACCCTATTACCCCTTTATCTGATAAGTTTGACATTACATAATAAAAATAGTTTTCTTGGACAAATGCGTGGCTTAATGAGGACTACAAGAGCAATTTTCTCTTTTAAAATGTTAACTAAAAAGCTTATTTATTTAATACATGTGTGTTGCCTATCATTGTTGAGCTGACTGTCGCCATGCATATCATGTCAAGCTGGGTGAAATCCTATAGAGAGAAATGAATTGGTGGGCTTGAAGTCGAAGAGAAAATCTGAATTTCTAGTTTTGTACTAGTTGAATATGTGTTTCGATTGTGAGTCATTGTTTTTAAGAATTTGGAAAGGGATGATTATTTGATAAGCCATTACTTTTCCTTTCCACTCCATGAAAGGATCATATTGTTTATTCGCATGGTTATAACTAAAGCTTTCACCATGATTGAGGTAAAATATCAAGCGGAACCCAAGATTCTATTTCACGGTCTACCACCTACGTTGCCATCTTCTGTCTTCTGTTCTATTGCACACTGGCACATGCTGCTCATCTATCATTGACCCCCGCTTGTTGTGCCCGAGTTTCATCCTCATGATGCTCACTGCTTTGCTCATAGTGGCTTCCTCTTACTTCGTTGTTGTTCCAAGGCCCCTTTCACTCCTTCCCGCATTTCTTGTCACCCATATGGCTTTCCGTGGTGCTCTTGCCTGGTCTCGCTCAAAAAATTTACACGTCGATTCAACACAAGATTGTACTTTTGTCTCTCAGTGTGTCCAGTTCTCGCCAGCTACACGGTGGAAGGGCGCGCCCACTTTTGCCTCTTACGGTCATGGATGTGCGCTCTGTACCAGAATAGGCAATTGGTCCATGTTGACACGGCCGCAAAATGTCCCAACGGGTGCTGGCAACTCGCACATCCTGAAAAGGGAAACACTAGCAGGGAAGAAACATATATACAGCGAGTTAGATAACCGATAACAGCGCATTTTGGATCTTATGGCTTTGCTTTTGTTGGTATATATAGTGAAGAGTAGCATTGTATCTTGTAACATGACTGATTAATAGAATGGACTTAGGTGATAAAAAGTCAAAAGTGAGACCACGAACGACTGCTCTGGAGGGAGTTGACATTGAATTCTTTCCATTTGATCCAAGAGGCCTCGTAATCACCACTCGAAAAAGCGAAATCAGGTCTCAGATAATCAATTGATTCAATCAATCTTGCACTTGTAATGACCCACTTCTTTGTTCCCCCACCTACTCTTTTTTCCGCATGCGGGATACAGTCTCTCTCTTCCGACCTCACCCAGACTCCTTTTTACATTCTACGATGCAGCAAAGGATAACTTAAACCAAAATATATCATAAAAAAAGGAGTTTACAACTTTTATAGATAACTAAAATGCCGGCAATAGAAAATTTTCATGACCTATAGGATAAAGGCATTAATGAATTAAAATATTGCTCTGAGAGTCGTGGCATCCTGGATGACACTAAGCCTAGTCATTCTTGCCATGTCAATCATGTAACAATGTTCAGGTACCATGATTACGTCTTCAAGAGATTAATTGGTAAATACATAACAAGCCGTGAACGAGCAAAAATGTGGGTTACGATTAAGACATGAGCATGAAAACATGGCGTTTGGATCTCGGTCAGTGGTGGATTCAAGGTGTTGCCTTTACTCGGATGTCTACGGAGCACGGGATGAGCATTGGGGACAGCTTGAGAACTGTCATAGTAAAAAAACAAAAACAAAAAAAAGGTTGCTTGGAACTACAAAAATGGCGAGTTGAAACTAGGGGATCTTGTTTAGCCGCGCCATTGGCTGTCAACGGTAGGGAAGAGATTGGTGGTGACATTTCTCCCGAGACTTGGTTGGCGGGCAAACACTAATGATGACTGCATCGTGGTTGAGTTTGTGTGGTGAAGAAGATGAACAGTGGTAGGGAGAGCAAGTGTGAAAACGAAGAGAAAAGAAGAAGAAAAAGCCACAAACAGTATGCGTTTTAAGAAAGTAATAAGAAAAAAACCACATTAATCAACTCCACAAGTATCATGATTTATTGTACTTTTTCGGAGTTCTATGATCGAATTGCATTTTTCAAAAAAATTCTAAAAATTTTGGTGTAGTTATCTCTTATTTTTAAGCATTCCAGAAAGAATCATGATTTCATAAGGCTGTAATTATCCCTTCAACTATACATTGAAGGACTGTAACTTGTTTATTCGCACCGTATTGACTAAAGCTTTCACCTTTGATTGGAGAGGAAAATGATCATCCATACAACTCCCTTTGTACTTTAGCTAGTACGTCCATAATGGGGTGCGATTGGATCGCACCGTATCGTCTTGATACGTTACGATGGAAAGACACTATTGAAAGGGTATGAAGGGAGATGTATAAAAGCCTTTTGAAGAAAACCGTTGGAGGTTGTTGTTGGTAGAGCAATACGATCAGAAAATCCTCTCATTTTGTTTGTTCCATTTCCATCAAAGGGTGAAGGCATTCCATTTCACCTTTACAAGAACAATTTGCATTTACGCCGTGGAAATCGGGTGCTTTCCTCGTGATCGCATCCAGATCAACGTGAGATAATATTGTTTGTGTTTCATCGACAATTCAACGTTCGTTCCGGGGCTAATTGTTGTTTGCGCATTGGATAAAGGTAAGTCGTCTTCTGCTGACTTGAATTCCATCACAATTGTCATCAAGTCTCTCGGATGATGGCAACTAATCAGATTCACCTCTCAATTGTTCTGTACAAAACTGAAAAAAGGGTCAGGGACGCAACAGCTAGCTTCTGCAACAAGTCAGCTCTTCAGTATGCCAGCTCTGCTTTTCAACATGCATCAGAGCGGTAGCCAGTAAAGAAACGGACCAAAGTAACGGTTTTGTCAAGAAATGGCTTCCGTTCTATTGCACTTTTGTTTTCGTTCTATCTAATAGAGGTTAAGTGACATGATTAAAAGGACTGACATACTTTCGAAGCCTAAGCAAGTTAGTAATATAGGTACGGGTGTCCATTGTTCAGTAGAAGGTGACCATATAAGCAGTGCATCCGTTCTAGAAGATGGACATACTGTGAATGGGATTGCTCAAGTGTGCAATTTGCATACGACCTTGGTGGCAACTAGTTATCATTTGTCTAAAGTGAAAAATGGGAGAGGAAATTGTAAAAAGCTCCTGCAATTTTTCTGCAAGTGAAGTGCAGAGTATAAACAAAGCCTATAATTGGGGACAGGCGAATAATAGCAGTGGCCCAAAGAGCAAGCCATGGAAGAGAGATCATCCCCCTCTTCCACCTCCATCCATGTCCCAGCTTTGTGGAACATTCTCTCAACTTGAAAAACGATTTTTATCGCCTCTAACCAGGAGGGCTTTACTAAAGCCCATCAGAAACCTGGGGTGACCATAAACAATATTTCATGATTAGCCAATGTTGAGACGGAGGAGAGGCGAAGGAGAGATTTTCGAGCCTGCAAGCAGCAAGTAACAATGGCTGAATCGCGCACTGAATCTAGGGATTGAAGTGGGCCCTTGTAGATTCAGATCTGCTGGCGTTAGCCTCGACCAATAATATCTGTCCAAGGCCCACCGGTAAATTTCATAACACCCGTCTTTTTCCATTTTTATTCGGGCGGATGGGGAGGGGGTTCGGAGACCAGCTTCCGAGTTGCCCAGCCAAAACTTTCGTTTTCTCCGGAGGTTCTTTTTAAAATTCTTGTATATTAATCAATGTCGACCTGGAATCTTGCATTTGGAGGCACTCAACTCTTTTGGCTTATTGGGTCTGCTTCGTTGTCTCCATAAAGAAAAAAATACGTGGCTACCATCCAGCGCTCTACAAAGTAGAAAAGCTAGACAACTTTCGTTTGTCCTCCGATGTGTGAAGCAGAAAATGAACATAAGAGTTTCGTGGACATGGCATGAAAGTCATAGTATGCTATCTTATGTGTGATGTCCCCACCCCCGTTGCATTCATTGCAAGACGACAGTTTGACTATAAGGTCACCCTCCTTTGGTCCAGCCTCATCAAACTGCTGAAGAGTGGCGACACAAATATAGAATAGATCGACACTCTACTAGTGCAGTGCTCAACCACTCACATTATAAAAAGCAAGATTTGCTCCCACTCTAATGCATTAGTATTTTCCCTGTTCTAGTCGCCCATCTTTCTATCTAATTACTTTGATAATTATCTTGTACATAGGATAAAGGATAATCTGGAAACTTATTCCAGTTTCCAATGCCGCTCGGCAGTTGTCCCCACGGAAATGTCCGAGGTTTCCCTGCCTCCACTTCCCACCACGCGGTTCTCACCTTTATTGTTCCCGTGCCGCTCAACTTCATTGAGGTGAAATATCGAGGGAAACCAAAGTCCCCTTTTGACACCCACTCTTTTACCACCTCTGTTGCCATCTTCTGTCTTCTGTTCCGATCTGAGTGAAAAAGCAACATCATGTCTCAGAAACTCGATTGATTCGATCAATTTTGCACCTTTAATAACTACCTTTTTTGTTCCCACCCCCGGCTCTTTTTCTAGAATAAGGATGCAATTTTCCTATTCCCTTCACCAGACTCCTTTCGCATCTTATGATGCAGCAAAAGATACTTCAAACAAAGTCCATAAGAAAGGAGTCTCCGAATATGGTATTACTCGAGGATAGCCGCACCCTCAAGAATGCTAATTATGATAACTACAATGTCGGCAATAACCATTTTCTTGACCTTGAAAATAAAGGCACTAATGAACTATATATTGTCTCTAATTTGCATGGCATCCAAGATAAGACTAAAATGTAGCCATTCTTGCTATGTCAATTATAAAAAACAATGATTGGGTACCATGATTATGACTTCAAGGTATAGATTAATAGGTGAATGCATAACAAGCCATGAAAGCGCAAAAAGTTGGGTTACGACAAATTTTCCTAATTGATTAGAAAAGTACAAGTATTTGTGAATCAATGTGATCAGTAGAATCTAAACTCTCTGCCGCAAAAACGCTTTATTTTTCATGACATAATACATTTCGCTGCTAGATAAACACAATTAGAAGAAATTATTAGTGGGCTTGTACTCTGTTGTCACTCTTTGCGAGGTTCCTAGGCTTGATACGCCAACGACTGCAGTGCAAAAGTTAAAAATCTTCTCATGTTCAACGAATCAACAAAATCAACTAAAATGAAACAGACTATCAGAAAAGAGGAAACAATAATATTAAGGTACTTTATAAGAACAAAATAGTTCGAACAACATAATGACAAGGATCAATCAATAATATTGGTTATGTTTGTGCTAGCTGAGACATAAAAAAGAAATCTCTTTAAGAACTAAACCCCAAATTATAGAGAGAATTTTGGAACCCTTAATCCAAAAACACACACCAAAAGCATAAAACAAATCAAGGAAACAAAAAACTAGATGCTCCCTTCCAGCTCCACCTAATCTACATCATAGCTTCGTATTCAGCAAGATATAACGCATTCAGTACAACAAGAAAAAAAATGTGGCATCTTGGCAAGCATAAAGAGATTTTCTCTTGATAGATAAGCATAAAGAGACTATTGTAAGTACCCTGTGTTGAAAAGCAAGTGGATGTACAAATAAAATAATTGCTTTATTTTATATAAATAATATTACGAACTCTCTATACCATCACACTCTCACAACTACTCATTGTACTTGCTCACTCACTCACTTCACAAACCACACGCACACACCCACTCACTTCTTATCACCCTACACTTACACTATACAAGACCCCTACACACACCCACACACCTCACGTACACACTCCACACACACTCACACAAGGGGCAAGAACCCCTATTTATAGGGTGTAAAGTCGGTGAGAAAAATCTGGAGAGAGGGGGAGAGAAAAGTCTGGAGAGAGGGAGAAAAATCTGGTGCAGTAGAGAGAGAGAGAAATCTGGAGAAATCGAGAGAGAGAGAGAGAGAGAGAGAGAGAGAGAGAGAGAGGCGGTGCCTGTCACGCCCCGATCTTCGGGCACGCGCACATACTTCTACTTGGTCGATTTTAGAATGCGATATCCCAAGACTATGTATCGCCGACCATTTCATTTTTTTAAGCACATGCGGAAGTAGTTGTAAATCCCCAAACAATAAAACGATGGGATAGAAAAGTAAGGCCATATTTTTCATATTGAAATCTACAACCAAATCTTTATACATGGTATAACTCAAAGTCTATTCACAAGATTATTCATAACATTCTAGTCACAAGGTTCACAAAAAAGGATGGGATCTCAATCCTCATCCGGGTCGTACTCAGGATCATCCTGATCCCCTTCAGACTCTTCTTCACTGAGCTCATTTCCTTCAAGCTCTTCATCTTTTTCTGGCTCATCGTCCTCTTCTGGTTCTTCCTTCTTCGGTTCATCTACGGGCCTGAAATGTTGGCCCACAACCGAGATGAGACTACGTCTCAGCGAGTTCTACCCCACTAAGGCCCGATTAGTAAACCATTATACTATAGGCTGCCTAAACATGCACAGGTCAGATGACTTATCTTGGCCTCAGATTCCATCTGCAAGTCAGTACAATTCATAATAGGCACCCACTTATTCAAAACAAATCGAACTAGTTGATTACATGTCACCCAAATTATTCCCCACGGTGGAATATCTAGAAGTTAGGCCACGTGCATTCTCCAAGACGACATCCCAAGTCTCCGAGCCACGTGCCTCAAACCTTGGGCCCACGTGCATTCTCTAAGGCGACCTCTTCGCCAAAGTGGTACATCAAATCACCGAGCCACGTGCCCTTTTAGATGCCATTCTCGAATACTAGACCCATGTGCATTCTCTAAGGTACTAGTTCACCAAAGTGACGCATCAGATCACCGAGCCACGTGTCCTTTTAGATGCCATTCTCGAACACTGGACTCACGTGCATTCTCTAAGGTACTCGTTCATCAAAGTGACGCATCAGATTACCGAGCCACATGTCATTTTAGATGCCATTTCGAAATGTCGGGCCCACGTGCATTCTCTAAGGCACTAGTTCGCCAAAGTGACGCATCAGATCACCGAGCCACGTGCCCTTTTTAGATACCAATACTTAATCACCGAGCCACGTACCCTTCTTCAGGTGATTTACTTTCTACCGTGATTCCACTATGAAACAACGCAATTCTCTTTAGTTCGCCAGTCTACTATCGATACTCAATTATTTTTCAATCAAACAATCAAAACAACTCAATAGGAATATATCCTAAAATTCATAATTTAAATCAATTTCATACAAATTGAAGCTCAATTAAATAAACGGACTGCGCTACGATGATCAGCACAAAATTTCGGTCATCGACCATCCTGGTTGAATTTCCGGAAAAATAAATAAATAATTAATTAATTTCGAAAATTAATAATTAATTATTAAAAATCCAATTTAGGCCCGTATTGCCTAATTGAAGCCCGATAAGGGTCGGGGAAAATCCCGAGATGCATTCAATAAATAGTAGACTATATCTACTTGCTAAACGCACAATCAAATTGTCTAATATGCATCACAATTGTCTAATAATCACTAATCTACTCTAATCTAACCACCTAATTGCATTTAATTAAATCTAACCAATCCCTAAGCATAATTAGCAAACTAAGCCGGGATTAGTGAGATTACTCACTGGAATTAAGCGCAAAACGTATCAATCCGACGGGGACGACACGAGAAACGATAAATCCCAAAGCAAGTCCCAGGTTCGAGGCCCGGAAACGGCCCAAAACGGCCCACTAACTTGCTGGAAACCCACTCGGTGGGTTGCTGCTCATGGCTAGCCGGGGCTGGTCCGGTGGGTTAGACGGCGAGGCAAGGCTGGTTGAGGGCGGAGGGAGCTCCGGTGAGGCTGAACGGTGGCCGGAGGTGGTTGGGCGGTGGCCTGAGCTGGCCAAACAAGGCTGGGCAGAGGCGGTAGCTCGATTGGACGGGGCGGATGGCGACTGAACTGGCGGAGGGGAAAACGGACGGCAGCTTGGTGGGCGGCGCACGGCGGAACGGCGGGCGGCTGCTGCTCCGGCTTCAGGCGACGAGAGTCGTCGCTTCTGTTTCTACTTCCGCCGGGCTTCGCACGAAACAGAAAGGAAGAGAAGGAGGGTGGCGACGACGGCTGAGGGGGGGCAAGGAAGAGGTGGAGGGCGAGCGGTGAGCGGCAAGGCGGCGCGCGGGCGGCGACGGCGAGCTGCTTCGGTCTTCTCCTCTCGGTGCTGCTGTGCTTGCTTCTACTTCTGTTTCGCTGGTTTGCTCGAACCAGAGGAGAGAGAGTGTACCGAGAGAGAGAGAGAGAAGAAGAGATAAGAGAGAGAGTAGAAGATAAAAGTTTGAATAGTCAAAAGTAAAAAGTGAAGGAGGAGAAGCAAAGTTGGAACCGGCAAGGGGAAAGAAATTCCGCATGAGGGAAAGAAAAAGGGGAAAAATGAAATAAAAAGGGACAAAATGGTGTTTAGTCAAAAATGGAAAAAGAAAAGGGAATGGGAGGGAAACTAAAAAGAATTTCCTAACATAGAAAATTCTCATCCCATTTTCTTTTGAATTGGCTCAATTATTCCCAAAAGAATTTCCAACTAGAACACTTGGTCTCCACTTGCGTTTCTGCATCCAATTTCTCTCTTGAAATTCTCTCAAATGACTCTCAAAAATCAATTGATGTCTCACTTATCAAATTGATTATTTTCCTCATCCAAGAATCTTTCAAGCTTCTCAAATCCACAACTAGAATTAATCCCCGGCTTCTACTGAACGAAAACGGCCATAAACTGATTTTTTCCCAAAAAATCTCGGTTGTCAAAAAAATCTTCTAAGACTGAGTCATGGGTCCTAGAATTTATTGTAACATGACAGAATCTTCAATTTCTGAAATCAGACTCGAATTGGCGGTTAATTTCCATTTGGCGCGTTTTTAGCGTGACCTAGACTACCGGGTGGTTTTCAGAACTTTTTAAGGCAGATGACCCGTGGTCGATTTTCTTCGAACCACTATGAACTCATTCGACTCAATGGCGACTCTCAATTGTCGTGAAAATCTTGAGGATTTAATTATGGACATAGGGCGCCAAACGATAGTAAAAATCAGATTAGTGTTGTTCGACGAGAATTTTCCAATTTAGTGGAGTCACCCACGATCGGCCACACATCTCAGTCGAACAGACCTATCTCTGATCTCAACTCGATTTTTAACTGTGCCGCAATGGCCTCTAAAGATAAGCATGATCGAGAAGCCGATTCCTGATCGAATTCTAAAGTTTATTACCCTAAAATTTCTTAATTACTTACCCAGACAATCTAGTTATCTTAAGAGTAATCGGCTCTGAGAATAGCCCTATAAACGCGTTAACGAAATGCCCGATTAATTCAGTAGAAAATAGGTTGAGAAATTCAGGATGTCACAGTGCCCCCCTTTTTTTCTGACACTCCCCCTCACCGACTACTCTCTCTTAGCATGGACATTGTGATCATACCAAGTTGCCTTCGAAACTCTTCGAATTTTACAGCTCCAAGACCTTTGGTGAAGATATCTGCAACTTGATCATCTGTTTTGGCATACTCCATCTTTATCTTGTCTTGTAATACTTTTTCCCGTAGGAAATGATAGTGCACTTCTACATGCTTGGTCCTTGCATGGAAAACTGGATTCTCCGCTAAGCTTATGGCTGATAGATTATCACAATATATCCGTGTAGGTTGATTTATTGGTTGATGGAGATCCTCCATTAGCTGTACCAGCCATGTACTCTCTTGTGCTACCATTGCCGCTCTATACTCGGCTTACGTCGTAGATAGTGACACGGTTACTGTCTTTTGCTACACCATGACACTACGCTAATCCGAGGCTAAACATATATCCGATAGTTGATCGTCGCGTGTCACAATCTCCAGCAAAGTCAGCATTGCAATGGCCTACAACTTCACATGATGCTTCTTTCTTATACGAAGCCCAAAATCAAATGTACCCTTTACATACCTTAGTATGCGCTTTGATTGTATCTAAGTGGGGCCTTCGCGGCTTCTCCATGAATCAGCTTGCTACTCCCACTGCAAAGGCAATATCAGGCCGTGTTATGGTTAGGTAAATAAGGCTACCCACCAATTGCCTATACATAGTTGAGTCTTCCAATTCCCGTCCTTCAATTGCACATAACTTTACATTTCTGTCAATTGGAGTAGAAATAGGTTTGCAATCAAGCATCCCGAACTTGTCTAGGAGGTCTCATGCATACTTCTACTAACATAGGAATAATCCTTCATTGGTCTTCTCAATCTCGAGTCCCAAGAAATGTTTTAATTCTCCAAGCTCTTTCATCTGAAACCGTACTGAGAGGTTGATTCTGATTTGGCATATCTCCTCTTCATTATCTCTAGTGATGATTAGATCATCCACATAGATTAACACTATTGCAAGCTTGCCATCTTTTGCCTTCACAAACAAGCTCGAGTCTGCTGGGACTACAGAGTAACCACTTTGTACCAAAAATTCAGCAATCTTCCCGTACCATGCTCTCGAGGCTTGTTTTAAGCCATAGAGAGCTTTCTTTAACTTACAAACATAATATGGATGAATATTACTTTTGAAACCATCTGGCTGCTCCATGTATATATCTCGATCTAGTTCTCCATGTAAGAAGGCATTCTTCACATCCATTTGCCATAATTTCCACGACTTGCTTGCTGCAAGTGCTAGTAAGACTCGAACTGTAGTGATCTTTGCTACTGGACTAAAGGTCTCATCATAATCTAGGCCATACTTTTGAGAGAATCCTCGAGCAACTAGTCGTGCCTTATATCTTTCTATCGACCCATCTGGTCAAGTTTTAAGTTTATAGACCCATTTGCAAGATATAGGGCGTACCTCTTTAGGTCTCGGCACTAAGTCCCATGTTTCGTTCTTTCTTAGTGCTTGTATCTCTTCCTCCATAGCTTTCCTCCATTCCACGTCTTGCGAGGCTTCCTCATATGTGGACGGCTCAACTACTCCGACATCTTCGGTTAGCGCCGCATTTGCATATTTGGGATTTGGTCTTCTTTGTCTTGTTGATCTCCTAACTTGAGATTCCCGTTCTTCAGGTTCTTCCATCTGACTTGGTCGAAGCTCTTCTGTAGTTCTTGGATGTACACCAGTTTGCCATGGGCTCTTTGATTTTTCTGGTGACTGTGTTCCGACTTCTTTTCTTCCAATTACATTATCATTTCCTTCTTCAATTGGCTAGCCCTTATCAATCTCGTCATTTTCTTCCATTCCTTCACGAATCTCTTCTTCAACTTGTTTTGAATTAGGTTGTGATGTCCACCAAGATGATAGTTCGTCGAACACCACATTTCTGGAAGTGTAACACCTCCCTGTTGTAGGGTCACAACACTTCCATCCTTTTCTTTGATCATCGTAGCCCACGAATATGCAGCGAACTGTCTTTTTATCGAACTTGTTGCGAAGATGGTCTGGCACGAATGCATAACATACACACCCAAATATTCTAAAGTGACTTACTATGGGCTTGCGATTCCACAACTTCTCATAAGATGACATAAAGCCAAGCCTTGCTTGAGGTAGTCTATTGATCACGTGCCCTGCCGTCTTCATACACTCAGCCCAAAACTTGGGTGGGACACTCTTCGCATGCAACATACTCCTGCATGTCTCCGCTAAATGCCGATTCTTTCTTTCGGCAACTCCATTTTGTTGTGGCGTATTTGGGCAGGTAAATTGTAGACGTATCTTCCATTCTTGAAGAAATTTTGTAAAATCATCTGACTTATATTCTCCCCCATTATCTGTGCGAAGGCATAGTATTTTCTTGCCTACTTCATATTCTACCTTTGCTTTAAACTCCTTAAATTTGTTTAATGCCTCGGATTTTTCTTTCATGAAGTCGACTCAGACGTACTTGGGGAAATCATCGATGAATGTTATCATGTACTTTGATCCTCTGACCGATGGTTGCTTCACTGGTCCAAATACATCTGAGTGGATAAGTTTTAGAGGCATCTTAGCTCTGAATGTGGACTCTTCATATGGAAGCTGATGTGCCTTCCCATACTAGCATCCAGCGCATATGACATCTTCTCGGACTTCCAAGTGGGGGAGACCTTTTAGCATACCTTTCTTCATCATCACCTTTAATTTATGGTAGCTCACGTGCCCAAGCCGTGCATGCCACAAATCGGGCGTTTCGCTCTTTCGAGTTTTGTCTACATATGCAATCTGAGCTGACATCATGTAGACAGACTCTAATCGACGCCCCTCCATGATTGGTGTACCAATAGGTTTCAAATTGTGGTACACCTTAACGTCTCTAGGACCGAACACCACATAATTGCCCGAGTCTGTAAGTTGTGCCACAGACAATAGATTCTTCTTCATTCCTGGCACATGGTACACATTTTTCAGTTCGACTTGATGCGAACTGAATCGGGGTGTTATCATCGTTTGGCCCACATGGGTAATCGGCAACCTTGAGTTGTCTGCGGTGATAACTACTCGTCCACCTTTGTACTCACACATGTTTGATAGCTTGCCTTGATCTCCGGTCATGTGATTTGAGCACCCCGAGTCAACTATCCAATCTTCATCATAATCAATCAATTTATCACTTACCGTGATGAGAGCCATCGCATCTTCTGACTCTATGATGGAGGAGTTTGCAAGCTCTTCTTGTTCCTCCATTGCAAAAGATGCTTGGAAATCCCACTCTTCTTTGCTATCATTTTCCTTAGATGCCGCAACGTTTCCTTCAACTCTTTTGAATCGACAATCCCTGGCAAAGTGATCTACTTTGCCACACGTGTAACACCGTCCATTACGCCTTCTATTCTTCTTTTCTTCATTGTCGTCCTTATCGCGGTCTCGACGAGCTCCCCCTAGACGAGGTGCAGTTCCTTCTATTCACTTTGGCCATTCTCCATGACTTTTCCATGGTTTGCCATTTCTTGCACCTACTCTATTTCTATTCTAGCCCTTGAACCCTCTTTTATTACTAAAGAGGGCACTTTCATCCTCCTTAATTGTGACCTTAGAAATTTGTTTATCTAAGGCTTCTTGGTTGGCCAATATATTCTCCAACTCTGTTAGAGTTGGCTCATTTGTCCATCCACGAGTGGCCGTAACAATACCATTATATTCCGGCCTTAACTCGTGAATTATTATTCTTCTCATTCTTGTCTCAGAGATGGCATTCTCAGGATCTAATTTTGAAATTTCTTCGCAAATAGATTTAACTTTAGAAAAGTATTGACTCACCATCATATTTTGTTGCGAGATTGAGAGGAGCTCGTTCTCCAGGCATTGTAACTTGGCATCGTTTGTCCTCGCAAATAGCGTCGCCAAGTTATCCCAGGCCTCCTTCGAGGTTGTCGCACTCTTTATGTGTTGCAGTAATTCATCTTCAACAGTCACGGCAAGCACATAAAGAGCCTTACTTGATTTTATGTTCCATTTTCTTAATTCGCTATCATTCGTGGGTGGGGTGGTGTTGCTCCCGCCAACAATATCCCACAAATCTTGACCTAGCAAGTAATATTGTATGCGGGTACTCCAATTATTATAATTTGAGTTGTTGAGCTTCTCCATGCCATTCACCGAACTCGAGAAATCCGCCATCATGACTTGAGTATAATGCCCCGCACTATACCAAGTAAGCCTGGTCCCGGACCAACCGACTTCACAATCTCGAATTGTGCATTGGCAGAACTCCGACGTACTCCACTCCTTGGCTCAACGATCCTCGACAACCTTGCTCACTTACAATGGTCCCCGACCACTGTCTTCGCACGGCCTCTGACGACATACTCTGATACCAATTGTTGAAAAGCAAGTGGATGTACAAATAAAATAATTGCTTTATTTTATATAAATAATATTACAAACTCTCTATACCATCACACTCTCACAACTACTCATTGTACTTGCTCACTCACTCACTTCACAAACCACACGCACACACCCACTCACTTCTTATCACCCTACACTTACACTACACAAGACCCCTACACACACCCACATACCTCACGTACACACTCCACACACACTTCACACACACACTCACACAAGGGGCAAGAACCCCTATTTATAGGGTGTAAAGTCGGTGAGAAAAATCTGGAGAGAGGGGGAGAGAAAAGTCTGGAGAGAGGGAGAAAAATTTGGTGCAGTAGAGAGAGGGAGAGAAATCTGGAGAAATCCAGAGAGAGAGAGGCGGTGCCCCCCTTTTTTTCTAACACCCTGTACCTACAAAGCATCTGTATTGACTACAGGCTCAAGACAATCCTCCAACTGAGGAACTTTAATGACTCTACATGCTCCGCCAAGAGACACAGCGGCAGCATTTCCCCTCAAGCACATGACAATCAAGCGCCATTTACAGGCACGGAGTTGCTGAATAATTGATTGTTGCTTGCTATTTACACTGACACACTTGGTTCTAGACTAAATAGAGATTACTGGGATGCAAGTTAACATATACCGCAAAAGCCAACCTGAAGCAAGCAACATAAATAGTAATCACAACAATAGGCAGACTCTCATCCACTAGAGCCGGAGGACCATGTTTCATCTCACTAGCAAGTATTCCTTCACTGTGCATTAATACCACTTCCTTTACTATAAAAGAACATTCCAAAGCTGTAGCATAGTTGTATCCTCTGCCAAACATGAGAAGTGACTGCTCTGCAATCAGTAGCTTAGCAAGATCTTCCATTTCCTGGTCAAGTTTCAGTACCTCTCTAACTTTTTCTACAAGATAATAGTAAAGGATTTCATGCTTCACACAAAAAATTCTCTCAACATAAGTTTAGATGAAAAGGCGGATACAACTTAGAAGTTCAGAAATTGTCAAGGTGAGATAGGAAGTGATACATACTAGAAAGGTCAAAAAAACGATCAATTAGTGCATTCTCAATTAGTTGTACTCAGAAGCTTTCCCCTTAGGGTTTTCCATAATTTGATGTGGCTTAACACACTTCAATAGTTGAATGAATCTGTCTATTTTATTATGCTGTAGTGACGCACCGAAGAATGCGGCGGATTGGGAGTGAAGTGTGTGTGTGGGGGGGGGGGAGGAGAGAGAGAGAGAGAGAGAGAGAGTCTTCTTCATTGACAAGAGGGAGACCCGAAATTTTAAAATATTAGAGAGAATTTTCAGATCTGTCCTGATAGGACATGGGTCCCATGTGTCACTAAGTGGAGAGAAATTATGCTGATGTGTGGTGGAGCATGGCCACATCCTCAATTGCGAGATCGCAAGGTGAGGTGGGAGGCTAAGGATGCGTTTAGTTACATTTTTTAAACTTGGAGGAATTTTGTTTAGAACTTGCTTTTTTTTTTTCTATTTTTATTCCTTAGATGAGTTTACGAACAGAAGAATGCATTTAATAATTATACAAAAAATTTATTCACATAATAGAAAAAAAAAACATAAATGCGTTTGGTACAACTCTAGAATTTTTGTTCCCAATTTTTTCATTTAATTATAAAAAAGTTAGTGGAAATTTAAGAATTCATTTTTTAAATAAAACTAAACTTTTGTAAGGATTTAATTGATCCAAATATTCTAAAGATGGCATCAGAAAATCCAATGTAATAGTTAGTTAAAGATGAATGATTGGAAATGACAGCAAAGAGTTCTACTAGTTTATACCTCATAATAAGAGAATGTTAACAGTGAATTTTTGGGCATTACAATAAACATGTGCATAAACCTTAAAAACCTTAAGTTTTTTCGAGGTTGGTCTATAAAATCAAATATACAGATTGTTATCGGGTGTTAAACACGGCCCACTTATCTAATATCCATCCATAATCCATCACATCGATTTTGTAGATCAATCTTAATAAATCTATTAGTATTATCTAACCGTGCCATCACTGAGGAGTTCAGGTAATGGGTCCTCCTCTCTCCAAACGCGAGAGAGAGAGAGAGAGAGAGAAAGGTGGGGTGGGGGAAGTTGGGGGGGGGGGGGGGTGTGGGCAGTGGGTGGGACTCCAAACGTTGTCCCTATGTTATTGAATGGTTCCAAAAGTTCAAATCTAGAGAGAGAAGCGGGATGGCGACCGGCGCGTCCCCCCACCGATCAGAGGAAACAATCGAATAGCCTCCAAGGAATAGATTCTCTCTCTCTCTCTCTCTCTCTCTCCGGACAGATATTTGTCGCGAGCCACGAAGCAGGAGGCGGCGACACGTGCCCCCCCGGGTCAACCCTGTCCAGGCGTCGAACCAAAGGGTGGGAGCTTTGATTTTTTTTTTTTTTTTTTTGTGGCATATTTTCTCCTTTGTTAATACGGACAAAGGGGAATCCGCAAGAAAACAAATGTTTAGGAGGGAAGCAAATGACGGGCGGACCACCGACACGTGCCGATTCCCACTGACTTGTCCGTGGGACACCATTATAATTGTCAACGTTTTCCTCATCTTTTCCTCTCTCCTTTTGGGGTCGCTCAACCATTTTTTAAGCGTCCATGCATAGACCTTTTGACCATTTTTAATTGCAAGAAAAAGAGCAAACGTTGCTCAGTAGAATGGGCGATGACAGAACAACTGAGGATGGAGTCGATTTTTGGTGCACTTATTTGTACAAACTCATCAAACCTTCAAGGAAATGACATCGAAAATTCATGGAACATAGACTTATTTGCTATGAACACAAGACAAATGATAATGCAAAATACTTGTTCAAAGCCATCTATTTTTCTATTAAAATAGAACTATAAATGATTTGAAGGATGTCTCTAATATTATCTTAAGAGAAGAATACCGGAGTCGCTAAGCTCTCAACGTCTCACGACCTAGCATTATCTCTAAAAGAAAACAACATTCAAAAGTCCATATAGTAAGGTCTTAAAAGCTTATCCAATTTTGAATCCAATTTTCATCAAACTATTTCATATTTTTTTATGCTAAACTAATTCTAAACTAGAATTAACTCTAAAATCTGGTAAAACTACTCAAAATCTAATTTCTAAATTTTTTCCTAAATTTCTGATTTTTTTTTCATTCCGAAAAAATGGGGACTTTGATTAGGTCAGGAAATTGGACCTTGTGTTGATTGTGTAAAAACAAGCGTTAGGTTACGTTGAGCTTGTTTTTCAAAAAATAGCCTTATTTCTCTTTTTATTCTCGAGAAAAAAGAAGTAAGTTTTTGCTTACTTCTTGTTTTCGTTCCAAATCTATTCTATGGCTACTAATCTATTCAGGGGAAATAAAAAAATTAGCTGATGTTACCAAATGGATTTTTGTTCCTTTCATGTTTCTAAGAACAAAAGAATAGAAATATAGAAATATAGAATGATTATCAAACAAACCTTAAGTGGTTGGCAGCCTATATCTTCTATTAAATTAAACGAGTGAACACACGCTACCAATAACTCATATTCTATTGCTGGGACCTGAGTGAATTAGAATAACCACACCACAATTTTTACACAAAGGTCATCTTATGTACTCAATCTTTTGATTTATTATTATTATTATTATTATTATTATTATTATTATTATTATTATTATTATTATTATTATTATTATTATTATTATTATTATTATTTATTATTATTTTTTTGCATTTTGATTTTGAATTTGATACATAATTCCACATGCATAAGAAAAGAGGAATAGATCAATGGATCGTCCACTGCCCAATTTTAGTCTAAAGAGGCTAGGCCGTATTATCAAAGTTCTGAGAAAAAAATCTTATGGAGCCGAACCCTTGAAGACTCCCAATTTAATGAGCATATTAGCTTGGAGATTTTCGTGGTATTAACCAAATTTAATCGAAACTAACAGAGGATAAATTTATCATAAATGTATCAGTTTGAAGTTTTGGTGATAAAAAAATTAGTTTGTGATAAGTTTATCACATGTGTACCATTTTGGAGTTTTAATAATCCAAAATTTATTTTGAAATAAATCTGTTATAGATGTATCAGTTTGGAGTTTTTCGTGGAATATCCTAAGAAAATGAAATTTTTGATAATTTTTCCCATCACATTTTAGGGAAAATACTCTTTAGTTAGTTTTTTTTTTTTTTTTTTTTTTTTTTTTTTTTTTTTTTTCAGGTTGTAGCTAAACGATAGAAAATAAAGTCATATTCCTATAAAATGACTTTGTAGAATATGTTTTTCAGAAGTATCTCTCTCTGTGTATGGAATTGGGATAAAATTGGGAGCGAACCTAAATATTCTTGCTAAAATGACTATAGGATAAAATTGGTAGCGAACTTGATTTTTTAGGATATTAAGCCTCTTAGAGAAAATTTTCACATCCGTGTGTGGCTTCACAAGTTCACATGACCACCCCACCGAGTGGACACTCGAGAGGGATTATACGCTATTGCTGACGTCGAGCGTGGCCACGTCGTCGATCGCAAGATCGCAAGGCAACGTGAAAGTGCCGAGAAGAAGTCGCTCGAGTCTAAACGGTCGTCGCCCGCTGACTAAGCATTACTATAATATTTTGGCGAAATTTACTGGAAACTTACCAAAAGCGAATCCTTTGGGAAACTACTAAGTTGCTATACTCGTAGAAGACTGCCCTTGTCTTCAAATTCCACTATAAAACCCCAAGATATGCTTCCCACTCTAGCCATCTCTTTCTCCGATTATTTCGATAATCATCCTCTACATAGGACTCCAGATCCTCCATGAGCCGACCCCAATGCCGACCGACCACCGTCCCCACACAAACGTCCGAGGTTTCCCTGGCCTCACTTCCCTCCACGCCATTCTCGCCTTCACTGTTTCTGCGCTTCTCAACTTCGTTGAGGTGAAATATCAAGGGAAACCTGAGTCTCCATTCGAGACCCACCCCTTCACCACCTCCCTTGCTGTCTACTGCGTTCTGTTCTATTTCGCACTGGCGCTCGCAGCTCATCTGTCGTTGGGTCCTGCTTGCTGTGCCCCGGCGTTCCACATCCTCATGATGCTCGCCGCCACTCTCTCGGTGGCCTCCCTCGCATCGTTGTTGGTCCCGGGCCCCTTTCGCTCTTTCCCCTATCTCTTGCTATTCGTGTTGCTTGCCGGGGCCCTTGTGGCCCCTCTCGCCCGAATCCTTTACGTGTGGATCCAGCACAAGATTGAATCTATCTTTGAGGTCATGTTCCGTTCTTGCCGTCTTGCAGCCCTGCAGCTCTTGCCTCTTTGCCATGCTGGACGTGCGCTCCGTGCAGGAACTGGGAATCGCTCCAGGTTGACACGGCCGCAGATATCCTACGGGGGTCTCGACGGCTAGCACACCCCTGGAAAATGAAACACGAGCTGGGAAGAAACCTAACAATCGTTAACAGCACGGTAGGAGCTTAGCGCTGTGCTTTTGTAATGTTCACCTGTTAATATAGGTGGAAAAAGTGAAAATATTTTCCCGATAGGAGTACGATGAGTTTTCCTTTGTTTAATGATATATGATTGAACATGTTTTTTGATGTTTGGATTTCATTGGAAAATACTTTATCTCAAACAAACAAAATATTAAATAATATTTATTTTTTTCTCTTTTTTTCTTATATTCCTTCTCTCCCACCCGCCTCTCCACCTCACCCATCGCTCCTTCCTCCTGTCCACCGCCACCGCCGCCATCTCCGACGACCTCGCCTCCCTCTACGCCGGCTCCGTCCACCGAAGCTCGGCCGAGCTCGAAGCACAGGCACGGGCCGGCCCAAACAAGGACGAACCTGCAATTGCACTGGAAGAAGGCGCGGGCGTGCCGAACAGAGAAGCAGCAGGGCTTCCCGACCAGGCAAGCAATGGCGAAGAGGAACTCGACGCGAACGGCGACGGACCAGAGCTCGCGGCAGGCTGAGCCATTCCGAAGGGCGACGATCCTCCGGACGCGGCCGGCGACGGCGTACCAAAGAGCGGCAGCGAAGGGGAAGGGGCGAAGAAGAAGGAGAGGGGAGGAGGAGCTAGGTTTACGGCAGGTAAGGACAAAAAAGAGAAAAGAAGAGAAAAGAAGAGAAAACAAAAGGAAAGGAAAGAAAATAGAAAAGAAAAGAAATAATACGTACAAATTCAAAATTTTAAAAAATAAATAAAATTTCGATTTTTTTGAAAAATAATTTTATAAGAATAAATTTTTCATTAACCTAGCACCCTAAGACTAGGAAAACATTTTTGAAAACGTTTTCCGATTCTTTCAAAAGGGAAATTGTTTTCTTGAATTTAAGTTAAATGACTCATTTTCTTAAGTGAACCAAATATCGAAAAATGAGGAAGACATCTTCCTGAAAAATATTTTCCACGAAACAAATGCACCTCAAGTGATAGAATGGACAGATTTGCAGCAAGTTGACATCAAAGTTCTTTTCATTTGAATACACGAGGCCTCTCTATGTCTACAAATCAGACCATATTATAAAGTAACATATCATGCCAACCTTACAATTTACCTCAAATTAACGATCGATGTGACAATCAACACTCGAGAGATGTGCTTAACGTAAAAAAATGATTTTAATGAAAGAAGCAAATCATGTCTCAGATACTCAATCAATTACATCAATCTTGCACCTTTAATGACACTTTTTTTGTTATACCGCCTGCTTTCTTTTCCCGAATAAGGATACAATCTTCCTCTTCCAACCTCCATCTTGAAACAATGTTCAGGTGACACTTCGAGGTAGATTGACATGTAAATGCATAACAAGCCATAAACGTGCAAGAAGATAGATTACGACAGTTATTTCTAATTGATCATAAATAAAGATCTTGCAAGGACTGCCTTCAATAAAGTACAAATGATCAGCAAAATGCATATTCTTGTGTCCGAAGGATGCTTTACACTCTCATGGCATAATCCATTTCGCTGCTGAGTATACACAATTAGAAGGAATTTGTTAGTGGGCTTCTACTTTGTTGTCACACTCTTTGCAAGGCTCTTGGTCAAGTCGACATTGTATCCTCTTAGGAACTTGAGATGATACGCCGACAATTAAACCCCAAATGTTAAAAAAATATCTCATGTCTAACGAATTAATTGAAACCGGCTATTTGAAAGGAAGAACGGGTATGTGAAAATATTATATAAGCAATGAATAAATAAACAAATAAAAACAGCAAAATTCTGACCTACTCCTATAGAACCAAGGTCAAAAAGATTGAATAAAAGTCGGTCATTCACAAACAATGATGAAGGATTCCTCAAATAATCAAGGATTAGTAATCTAGTTCTATCGTCAATTATGGGTTCGAGTCTAAGAGAAATTTTAGAAAATGTTTGCTATCTTGAAATTTTCTTGTCTTTCCTAAATGATAAAGAGAAAAAAAAAATTAAACCATTTCCTTTTCAATTTGAACCACCAACAACCCCCCGTCCTTTGATTTCCATGTAAAGGACACAGCAGTTGTCCACCATGCTTTGGTCGCCGGCTTTACTGTCATCAAGTGCCCCCTTTTCTGCCCAACTCTTTGGTTTTAAGAATGTTGGTATGGCTATTGAAATCGTCAGCATCAACACGTAGGAGGCTCAATCAATAAAATTGATTTCTTTTGTTTTTTTTTAGACTTAAAAACATACTCTCTTTTAGAATTAAACGCCAAATCATAAAACAAACACCGAAAGCATAAAACAAATTAAGGAATCAGAAAGCGAGATGCTCCCATCCAGCTCCACCTCATCAACATCAAAGCTTCATCTTCAGCAAGTTATGACGCATTCAGTAGAGTGGGAAAATAAGATATTGCATCTTGGCAAGCATAGAAAACTATTGGAAGTACTCTGTACCTGCAAAGGAACTATATTGACTATAGACTGAAGACAGTCCACCACTTGAGGAACTTCAAAGACTCCACGTGCTCCACCAAGAGACACAGCTGCAGCATTGCCCCTCGAGCACATGACAATTAGGCGTCCTTTGCGGGCATGGAGTTGCTGAATAACTAATTGTTGCTTGCTGTTAACATTGACACCTTCAGCTTCAGAACAAATAGAGATTTCACTGATGCGAGTAAACCTGTACGACAAAAGCTAATCGGAAGCAAGCATCATGAGTAGCAATCACTACAATGGGAAGACTCTCATCCACTAGATCCAGAGAACCATGTTTCATTCACCAGCAAGTATTCCTTCACTGTGCACCAATGCCACTTCCTTTACTTTTAAAGAACCTTCCAAAGCTGCAGCATAATTGTATCCTCTGCGAATTTGCCAAACATGAGAAGTGACCTCTTTGCAATGGGCAGCTTAGCAAGATCTTTCATTTCCTAATTGAGCTCCAGCACCTCTCTAATTTTATCTACAAGATATTAACAAGGGATTTAATGTTTCATACAAACAATTTATCAACATGAGTTTAGACAAAAAAGGCACATCCAACTGAAGTTTAGAAATTGTGAAGATGAGATAGGAAGCGACACATACTTAAAAGGTAAAAAAGACAATCAATAATTGTAAGAAAGTGTACGTGCCGACAAAATGCTTACCCAAAGCAATTATTGAAAGCTGTCCGCAGTGCTCTGTTTGGGCTCAAAACAGGAAATGATCAATGTAGGGATCATAGTTATCGACTCTCGGTTAAGGTGAGAGGGATAGCTCAGAAGATGGAAAGGAACTGCAAGTTGAATTACATGAGGATTCACGTAAATTGTCTAAGAGCGCAAGGAGAAGGCGACGCCAAGCTGAGGTCGAGTTATCAAGCTCAGGGCTCACTGTGGGATAATAACCCTCAAGTCTAAGGTTAAAAACCAAGTACTAGAATTTTAACGTGACTATCACTAAACCAAGGTAGGAGGAATCTTGTCTTAGAGCTTTCTAGACAATATATTGAATTGGGACCCTTTTGTGGAGCTGCAGATAAACGGATGTCAAGTGTGGCATCTTACGGAAGATGCTTAGATTTTTGTGAGGTATTTGAATTCTTTCATCCTTCAGAGATATGTAGTTAGAAATTGAATTTTGGTCAGGTGGGAAGTTGTTTAGGGGTGACTGGCACTAAAATGAATCTGTCTATTTATTTATCAAGTCATCCCGATGGTGAACAATCATTGTGTTATTTTGTGATTAATCTTCTGGACATCTCATTTCGTCAAGTCATATCGCATATAATAATCATGTTATCCTGGGGATGAATAGTTATTGTGTTATTTTGTGATTATTCTTCTGGATGAAATAATATATTCACTAATATTTAGTCAATCTTGGTCCAATAGTCCTTCGAGTGATGGTCTGTTTTTCACAGAGAATGTTGAATATGAAGTTTTTCTCAAGAACTTTGTCCCTATTACCCCCTTATCTGACAAGTTTGACATTACTTAATGGAAATAGTTTTCTTGGACAAATTCGTGGCTTAATGAGGACTGCAAGAGCAATTTTCTCTTTTAAAATGTTAAATGTGTGTTACCTGTCATTGTTGAGCTGAATGTCACCATGTATATCATGTCAAACTGGGTGAAATCCTATAGAGAGAAATGAATTGGCGGGCTTGAAGTCAAAGGGGAAGAGAAAATCTGAATTTCTAGTTTTGTACTAGTTGAATATGTGTTTCAATTGTGAGTCATTATTTTTAAGAATTTTGCCGAGGATGATTATTTGATAAGTCATTACTTTTCCTTTCCACTCCATGAAAGGATCATATTGTTTATTCGCCTGGTTATAGCTAAAGCTTTCACCTTGACCGAGGTAAAATATCAAGCGGAACCCAAGATCCTATTTCACACCCGCTGGTCTCCCACCTACGTTGCCATCTTCTGTCTTCTGTTCTATTGCACATTGGCACATGTTGCTCATCTATCATTGGCCCTCGCTTGTTGTGCCCGAGTGTTTAACATCCTCACGATGCTCACTGCTTTGCTCTTGGTGGTTTCTCTTACTTCGTTGTCGTTCCAAGGCTCCTTTCACTCCTTCCCCTATTTCTTGTTACCCGTATGGCTTTCCGTGGTGCTCTTGCTTGGTCGCGCTCGAAAACTTTACAAGTGGGTTCAACACAAGATTGTACTTTTGTCTCTCCATGTGTCCAGTTCTCGCCGGCTACACGGTGGAAGGGTGCGACCACTTTTGCCTCTTAGGATGTATTTGATAATATTTCTGTTCAAAAATTGTTTTTTTTCGTTTTTGTTCAAAAATTATTTTTTTTTTTTGTGACCCAGGAACCCCGTACAACCGGCAGCCGACAGCCGGCGAGTAAACCTGAGGGGACACGTAAGCGGGAGGACCCACCACCCCCAGCGTCCCTGTTGCGACCAATTTTTCGGATGCATCACCTAAGTTTAGGCTAATGGACTACTAAGTCTTTAACTTAGCTCAGGCTCTCCCAAGCCCATACTAATTCACGACTTAAGGTTCAGTCATTTAGTATGCAAAAGATTATTAACTAAGAGTCGTCACTAATCAGTTTATGGTAGGTTGATTAGATATCTAAGTAAAATAATGGGAGAATTATTTTACTCCTACGAACCAGAGACTAAGGGTACGGGGAGTTGATTACACTAGATTTCTCTAATACCCTTTCGGTACCATTTCTTTTTAATTTTTAAAAATGTTTTTGAATGCAACTTGGATTGATTTTAATTTATTTCTCTAACATGTGAGGTGATCATGCGAGTGCGCAAATCACCAATTTAACATCCAAGAAAGTAATTAATAAATTGCAATAATATTAGATCAGAAATCACATCGACAGTCCTAGATATGATTTCTAATTAACATGCAATCACTCAATTTTTGTTTTCACTTATTTAATGAAAACCATGATTTATGCAATGCATGTTACTAATCTAACATGAAATGATATGACAACATGACCTAAACTATATGACATAAATAAGCATGCAATCTCTCCTAAAGCATGAAATGAATTTATTCTAATTCTTTTATATTTCCCATGAAATTTGAAATTAAAGAAATGCAACAATTAAATATGCAATCTAAATTAATCGAATGGCCTAATTTTAATGACGACCAATTTTTTAACTAATGAACCTAGCAACAATCACTAAGTTACATGCATTTTATGAACCTAATTTTACTAACAAACTCAAATTAAATGATCCTATTATGCAAACTAGTTAACATGCACCTAGTATTTTTGTATTTTTATTGAAATTCGGAATTAATAAAAATCCTAATTAAACTATCTAAAAAAGGAATAATTTTCTAATTCATTTTAGGAATTAATTTGACTTAAACCCTATCCTATCTTAGGAAACTACTTTTTTAAAGAAAAATAAGATTATCTAAATGTGCAAACATTTTCTAAGATCAATCTTAATCTATTCCAAAAATTATCTAAAAATGCAATCCTAAAATGCAATCTTAATTTACTAAACCAACAACCCTAATGCAAGATTTGATTTTTTTTTATTTTTTATGCTTTTTTAGTGTTTTTCAAAGATAAGCAATCTAAACTAATCAAGATATCCACCAAATAAAGGATTAGAATAATTAAAAAATAACCTGTTGTCTCACAGGTCAAATTAACGATTACTTTAACCCTAAACATCACGACGAAAATTCAAAATAATTAAAAATCTGATCCGAAGTCTTACGGATCAAATTAATAATTATAATGATTCAACATTAAAATACTATCAAGATATCCAAAAATTAATATAATTAAAAAAATGATCCGATCGTCTTACGGATCAAATTAATAATTATAATGATTCTGGATAAAACCCTATGGATAATGTCTAAGATATTCGTAAAATGAGCATATTCTGATTTGATCAATAATAACAATTTAAATAAAATAAGATAACATAAAATAAGTAAAAAATAAGAAATAAAAAATAAATAAACTACCTAATTTTTCCTCTTTTCCCTTTCTTGCTTTTTTTACCCACGATTCGGCAACTTCGTGGTGGGTTGCCAAGGACAGCGGGTCGCCGGAGCTTCGGTGAAGGGCAGCGGCGAGCAGACTGGCAGCAAGCAGACCAACGGTGAACGGGGACGCTGGTCAGAGCAGCACGGACGGAGGCTGGCGCTCGGGCGAAGGCGTCGCGGGCAGAGGAGCAAGGCCCGATCTAGCAGCAGATCGGTGCAGGGCGGTCACGGACTCGGGTCTGGCTCTAGCAGAAGGGAGACGAATTGGTTGAGCTGCAGGTCTCAGGCAAAGCAAAGGCGCGATCGATCGGAGGGTGGAGGCGCAGCAGCTTGGGTCGCAGTGTTGGATCAAAAGGCTCGAGCAGCAGGGGCAGAGACCGGCGGAGATGCTGCAAGCGGCAGACGGCGGGCGGCGGATGCGAGCAGCAGGAGGGGCAACGTCGCGGCTTCTGGGCTGAAGCGAAGGCACGGCACCGATGATCGGTTCGAGCTGCTGCAGAGGGAGTAGCGGCATCCAGTTGAGGCAGAGCGCGGCGAGGACAGGGGATGGGCGTCGGCTTGCTCAGTTGGCGATCGGTGACGGTAGAGGCGGTGGGCGACGAGCGGACTAGAAGCAGCGTCGGGGTCGTCGACTGGTGAGGGCAGGGAGTCAGCGAGCGGGGCAATTGGCAGCAAGGGATTCGGTGAGGAGCCTACGAAGAAGAAGACTTCTTCCTTTTTCTTTTTTTCTCACTTTTCTGTCTACTCATGTCATCTCTCTCTTTGACTCTTCTCTGCACTCATGTTTTCTCTCCCCCACAAAGAACTGAAGCCTCCTTTTTCTCTCTTTACACTTTTCACTTTTGTGTTCCCCAACCTTCACATGCGACATGCGTACGGCCTTTTATAGGGGGAAGGAGATAGGTTTTCAATTTCCCCTTCGAATCCACATCTGCAATATTTTTCACAAAATTCATCCCATACCGATAAGGATTTGAGATTAAGATGAAATTTTTCTTTAAATCCAAATCTTTCAAAGTCAAATCGCAATATTTTTTCAACACATATGCCCTATCCAAAAATTTATATCTCGGAAAAATTTCAAAATTTATATTTTCCCTATCTGATGAATATTCTCTCATAATTTCATCATATATTGCTAAAGATAAGATTGCAATGCGGTTTTCTCAATTTTAAAAAAAAAATCATCATAATATTGCATCAAATCTCAATTTTTCACAAGATAATTGATTAAAAAAAACAACGGGCTTGGGCTAATTTGCTCCTTTTGTGGGCCTAATCCGACTTGTCAATTAAGCTTAGAAACATTAATTCGAACCCGTCCACCACCGGTCCAATAAATAAAATGCAAAATATGCAAACTGAAAATAAATGTACCTAAATTTATATGCTATGCAATTAATATTTTTTCAGGGGTTAATAATTAATCCCTTATTTTTTAATGCAATAGATAAATAATTGGGTACCAAAATTTAGGTGTCAACAGTCCCACTTAAGACCCCAAGTGACCGTGAGGGGATTTGAACTCCTCCCCTTTGTGAGGGGAAGAGAGCCCAAACCATCGCGGCCACCAAGGTGGTTTCTATTCAAAAATTGTTTTAGGAAATAGAAATAGAAAAAACTATTTATGTTCTGGAGTACAATTTTTGAACAGAGGAACACGTTTGGTAAACTAGTATAATTTCTTCGTTTCTTTTAATTTTTAAATATTTTTATTTTATTTTTCCTTTTTTCTTTTTTCTTTTTCTTTTTTCTTTTTTTTTTTCTTCCTTTTGACCGGTCGCCGGCCTCGGCCATGGGCGCGATCGGCCGATGAGGGCTAGCGACCTCGCTGGATCTAGGCGAGCTCGAGCTCGCTCAGCCAAGGCGAGGCCGAGCCTCATCGGGGGCTGGCAACACTCCGACGAGGTCGCCGGCCCTTGACGGCCGGCTGTCGGCCATAGCCGAGGCCGGCAACCGGCCAAAGAAAAAAGAAGAAGAAAAGAAAAGGAAGGAAAAAATAGGAAAGAGAAAATTTATTTCTCAGAAGTGTTCCGAAAACAAGAAATAAGTTTTTCTTATTTCTTGTTTCTGTTCCAAATTTGTTCCCTGGAACAAAAACAAATCCCGGGAACAAAACTATAAACAAACGCGTTTCTGTTCTTTTTTTGTTTCTCGGAACAAAAAAAGAAAAAGAAATTGTGTTTATGACCAGAAAGTAAGAACACAAACAAACAACCCTTACGGTCATGGATGTGCACTTTGTACCGAAATAGGCAACTGGTCCATGTTGACACGGCCGCAAAATGACCCAACGGGTGTTGGCAACTCGCACATCCTGAAAAAGGAAACACTAGCAGGGAAGAAACATATATACAGCGAGTTAGATAACTAATAACAGCGCATTTTAGATCTTATGGCTTTGCTTTTGTTGGTATATATAGTGAAGAGTAGCATTGCATCTTGTAACATGGCTGATTAATAGAATGGACTAAGGTAATAAAAAGTCAAAAGTGAGACCACGAATGACTGCTCTGGAGGGAGTTGGCATTGAATTATTTCCATTTGAATCCAAGAGGCCTCGTAATCACCACTCGAAAAAGCGAAATTAGGTCTCAGATAATCGATTGATTCAATCAATCTTGCACTTGTAATGACCCACTTCTTTGTTCCCCCACCTACTCTTTTTTCCGCATGCGGGATACAACCTCTCTCTTCCGACCTCATCCAGACTCCTTTTTACATTCTACGATGCAGCAAAGGATAACTTAAACAAAAATATATCATAAAAAAAAAGAAGTTTACAACTTTGATAGATAACTAAAATGTCGGCAATAGAAAATTTTCATTACCTATAGGATAAAGGCATTAATGAATTAAAATATTGCTTTGAGGGTCGTGGCATCTTGGATGACACTAAGCCTAGTCATTCTTGCCATGTCAATCATGTAACGATGTTCAGGTACCATGATTACGTCTTCAAGAGATTAATTGGTAAATGCATAACAAGCTGTGAATATGCAAAAAGGTGGGTTATGATTAAGACATGAGCATGAAAACGGGGCGTTTGGATCTCGGTCGGTGGTGGATTCTAGGTGTCGCTGGCCTTTACTCAGAAGTCTACGGAGCACGGGATGAGCATTGGGGACAGCTTGAGAACTGTCATAGTAAAAAAAAAAAAGGCTGCTTGGAACTACAAAAATGGTGAGTTGAAACTAGGGGATGTTGTTTAGCCTCGCCATTGGCTTTCAACGGTAGGGAAGAGATTGGTGGTGACATTTCTCCCGAGACTTGGTTGGCGGGCAAACACTAATGATGACTGCATCGTGGTTGAGTTTGTGCGGTGAAGAAGATGAATAGTGATAGGGAGAGCAAGCGTGAAAATGAAGAGAAAAAAAGAAGAAAAGGCCACAAACGCTATGTGTTTTAAGAAAGTAAGAAGAAAAAAACCACATTAATCAACTCCACAAGTATCATGATTTATTGTACTTTTTCGGAGTCCTATGATGGAATTGCATTTTTCAAAAAAATTCTAAAAATTTTGGCGTAGTTATCTCTTATTTTTAAGCATTCCAGAAAGAATCATGATTTCATAAGGCTGTAATTATCCCTTCAACTATACTTTGAAGGACCGTGACTTGTTTATTCGCACCGTATTAACTAAAGCTTTCACCGCTGATTGGAGAGGAAAATGATCATCCATACAACTCCCTTTGTGTTGTTTATATTGTGACTATGACGTAATTGTTATCAAGTCTCTCGGATGATGGCAACTAATCAGATTCACCTCTCAATTGTTCTGTACAAAACCGGAAAAAGGGTCAGGGACGCAGCAGCTAGCTTCTGCAACAAGTCAGCTCTTCAGTATGCCAGCTCTGCTTTTCAACATGCATCAGAGAGGTAGCCAGTAAAGAAACGGACCAAAGTAACGGTTTTTTCAAGAAATGGCTTCCGTTCTATTGCCCTTTTGTTTTCGTTCTATCTAATAGAGGTTAAGTTGTAAGAGTTTACTTAATTTGGACTACATTAATTGATATTGTAATTTACCGTTTAACGTTTTCTGTTTTACGGGGTTTGGTCTAAGGTGAGATAGAATGTTTCTTAATTAGTCTAATATGGGTTGGCTAGTGTGGGCCGAGTTAAGCCTGGCCCGTAATGAGGGGGATTAGTTGGAAACTTTATAAATATTGCTCAAGTCTCTCCTCTAACCTGAATTCTCATATGTATCCTCACCTAAGGGGCGTTTACCTAACGCTAAACGTGAGGGAGACCGCCTCATTGAGCCAGTGATACGGAGGGCAATAGAGGAGAAGGACTTGCGCGTGGAATATTGTGTTTCCGCTTTCGCTTCAAGAACAATGGATCCAAAAACAGGTGCGTTATTCTTTCTGATTAATTATGCATGTTCTTGTTCTAGTTGTGAAGATCTTAGGGTTGCGTAATTTGCATCCAACATGTGATATCAAAGCCTCCATAACCTAGAATTCGAACGCAATGGATTTTGCCATAATTTGTGATTTTCGAGATTTTTTGTAAAATAAAAATGTAATTGAATTATATATTCGGATTGGGCTTGGTGAGACGAGCAAAATCGTGGGCGGCGCGTCGCCGGGGGAGGCCCCACGCGCCCCCACGCGCGGCCACGCGCCGCCGGGCGTTGAAGACACGCGCCCTCACGCGCTCCCACGCGCGGGGCACGCGGGCGCTGACGTCACGATGACATCAGCGACCCGGACCTGGACCTGGATTCGATCCGATTGGACCCGACCCGACCCGACTCGTTGACTTGACCGACTCGGTCAACCGTTGACCGGACCGGTCAACCGGTCGAACCGGGCGGTTGGACCGGAAGGTCGGACTGGGAACCGGTCGGACCGCCACCGGTTGGACCGGTTTTGACCGGACATTGACACTCGCGCGTGGGCTCCACGTGTCGCACACTCAAGCGGCGCGTGCGGGCGCGTGGAGAGTCCGATCGGCGAGTGGCCAGCGGCGTTGGACTCATATGGTTGTCCTCTATCTTGTGGTTTATTTGTTTTACATGTTTGATAATTTTATGGATGTGAAAATACATATAGAGCCCTAAATACGTGCTTTTTTAGTGTATTTTTTGCGTATTTTTCTTGTATTTTTCTGTGATTTTGGAAATACAGGTGCTGGGTTACTGGTATGTTATCACATGAACTTTATGAGTGTTATTCATTAATAATATACAATAAAGTTTATATTTTATTAATGAATGAAGCAATGTAATTAGCATAATATGTGATTTTAGTGATTTAATGCCCCTGTCACTAAAGTTAAAATCACATATGTATGGTTTATGTGAGATGTAATTTTATATCCTTGGTATGAGAGGGTTTCAATAATTCAATTGAGTTGTGACCGCCAAAGTGGCACACTTAATTGGGTTTGAAAAATTTCGGTCTTGTATAATGATTGGGATGTCTCCTGGTCTAATGTGTAGTCATACTCCCAAAGGGGGTGATTATGTATTAGTTCATGGAGGGATACATGATGATGTGGTGGAGGAGTGACTGATCCTAGTGGTTCATATGCCCAAAGGTGATGAATTCACGAAAGATTGGAATATATTCTCATAACCACTATCATGTGGGGAGTATACAATTGTATGTTATGTATTCTGCCCAAAGGTGATTATGTAATTTTGCATGTAACTCTCTAGATGTGTACTTGTTTACTTGTTCGTCAAGTTACACAATGCTCATATATATTGCTTGTTTTTCAGTCACCTTTTCTGTAAACGGTAACTTCGTTACCATTGAGATTCTTGCTGGTTCAAATTTTAAGAAATAGAGAGAAGATTTTTTGTTTGCTATGGAGATGGCATATGTTTATATGGCTTTTACTGTCGATCGGCCAGCAAATCTTACTGCCGAGAGTACAGAAGCTCAGAAAGCTCATTCTACTGTCTGGGAAAAGAGCAATAGAATCTGCTTATTGTCAATGAAGCGTTTCATTCAGGAACACTTGAAAAGTGGTTTGCCTGCAGACTGCACTGCTAGGCAGATGATGGAGGCCTTGATGGCTAGAAACCGTGTTTCACCTAATGCTGAGATAGGAACACACCTGCAAACATTATTTACTATGAAGTTTGATGGTTCTGGTGGAGTTAGAGATTATGTTATGAGGATGGTGGATTTGCAGACAAAGCTTGAGGCTCTCAATGTTTTATTCCCACTACTTGCATTGTGCATCAAGCTCTAATAATTTTCCTCTTGATTTTGGGATTATCAAGACTAATTATAATTCCCAAGATGAAACCTGGTCAGTTAATGACCTGATTGCAAGGGTAGTGGCAGAGGAAAAGAAATTGAAGAATGATAAAGGGCACGTTGCTCTTTATGTTTCTAGTTCTGGTAGTGACAAGGGTAAGAAGTTGAAAAACTATACCCACAAGGGCAATTCTGAAGTTGCTGGACCTTCCTACTATAAAGGAAATTCTGAAGGTGCTGGACCCTCTAACAATTTGGGTCCTAAGAAAGCATTCACCAAGAAGGATGGTGTTATTTACTACTTTTGTAGAGAGAGATGACACGTAAAGAAACACTGCAACAAATTTAAGGCTTGGTTGTCTAAGAGAAACAAGAATGAGCCTAAATATAATAATTATTTGGCATTTGTTTATAAATCCAATCTATCTGAAGTCCCGACCAATTCATGGTGGCTAGATAGCGGTGCAACTAATCATGTTGCATTTACCATACAGGGGTTCATAAACAGAAGGACGCCAAATCAGGATGAATTAAAACTCACTGTTGGGAACAGCATTGGAGTTAACGTCAAGTTCGTAGGAGATGTTATTTTGATTTTAGATTATGGTTTTAGGATGATGTTGAGAAACACTTTTTACGTACATTCTTTTAGGCGGAATTTAGTTTCAGTGTCTTGTTTGGACATGTGTGGATACTCTTTTGAAATAAAGAGTAATACTATTTCCATGTTTTATGATTCAAATAAGATTGGGTGTTGCAATTTATCTAATGGATTATATCGATTGAGTTTATCTCCCAACGACATGTACGTTGCTTATTTAGCTAAAAAAGTTGTTTCCAAAAGGCTTCTACCTAAGGAACAGTCTTATGCATTGTGGCATAAACGCCTTGGTCACATCTCTAAAGAAAGAGTAGAAAGGTTTATGAAGGCTGACATATTGCCTACTCTTAAAGGTGATCTAGAGGGTTGCGTGGACTGTTGTAGAGGTAAGATGACTAAGATAAAGAAGAAATCCGCTGTACAAAGTTCTGACTTGTTGGAGGTTGTTCACACTGATATCAGTGGACCATACACGGCTACTTTGTGCAGAAATTTTTATTTCATCACATTTATTGATGACTATTCCCGATATGGATACTTATACTTGATTAAAGAAAAATCCGAGTCTCTTGATAAATTCAAGATTTTTCAGACTGAAGTAGAGAAACAGTTGGGAAAAGTTATAAAGATTGTTAGATTTGAACAATGGATCCAAAAACAGGTGCGTTTTTCTTTTTGATCAATTATGCATGTTCTTATTTTAGTTATGGAGATCTTGAGGTTGCGTAATTTGCATCCAACATAAGTGACATGATTAAAAGGACTGACATGCTTTCGAAGCCTAAGCAAGTTAGTAATATAGGTACGGGTGTCCATTGTTCAGTAGAAGGTGACCATATAAGAAGTGCATCCGTTCTAGAAGATGGACATACTGTGAATGGGATTGCTCAAGTATGCATTTTGCATGTGACCTTGGTGGCACCTAGTTATCTTTTGTCTAAAGCGAAAAATGGGAGAGGAAATTGTAAAAAGCTCCTGCAATTTTTCTGCAAGTGAAGTGCAGAGTATAAACAAAGCCTATCACTGGGGACAGGTGAATAATAGCAGTGGCCCAAAGAGCAAGCCAGGGAAGAGAGATCATCCCCCTCTTCCACCTCCATCGATGTCCCAGCTTTGTGGAACATTCTCTCAACTTAAAAAACGATTTTTATCGCCTCTAACCAGGAGGGCTTTACTAAAGCCCATCAGAAACCTGGGGTGACCATAAACAATATTTTATGATTAGCCAATGTTGAGACAGGGAGGAGAGGCGAAGGAGAGATTTTCGAGCCTGCAAGCAGCAAGTAACAATGGCTGAACTGCCATCGCGCACTGAATCTAGGAATTGAGGTGGGCCCCTGTAGATTCAGATCTGCTGGCGTTAGCCTCGACCAATAATATCTGTCCAAGGCCCACCGGTAAATTTCATAACGCCCGTCCTATTCCATTTTTATTCGGGCGAATGGGGAGGGGGTTCCGAGACCAGCTTCCGAGCTGCCCAGCCAAAACTTTCGTTTTCTCCAGAGGTTCTTTTTAAAATTCTTGTATATTAATCAATGTCGACTTGGAATCTTGCATTTTGCAGGCACTGAACTCTTTTGGCTCGTTGGAGGGTCTGCTTCGTTGTCTCCATAAAGAAATAAATACGTGGCGACCATCCAGCGCTCTATAAAGTAGAAAAGCTAGACAACTTTCGTTTGTCCTCCGATGTGCGAAGCAGAAAATGAACGTAAGAGTTTCGTGGACATAGCATGAAAGTCATAGTATGCTATCTTATGTGTGATGTCCCCACCCCCGTTGCATTCATTGCAAGACAACAGTTTGACTATTAGGTCACCCTCCTTTGGTCCAGCCTCGTCAAACTGCCGAAGAGTGGCGACACAAATATAGAATAGATCGACACTCTACTAGTGCAGTGCTCAACCACTCACATTATAAAAAGCAAGATTTGCTCCCACTCTAATGCATTAGTATTTTCCCTGTTCTACTAGCCCATCTTTCTATCTGATTACTTTGATAATCATCTTGTACATAGGATAAAGGATAATCTGGAAACTTATTCCAGTTTCCAATGCCGCTCGGCAGTTGTCCCCACGGAAATGTCCGAGGTTTCCCTGCCTCCACTTCCCACCACGCGCTTCTCACCTTTATTGTTCCCGTGCTGCTCAACTTCATTGAGGTGAAATATCGAGGGAAACCAGAGTCCTCTTTTGACACCGACTCTTTTACCACCTCTGTTGCCATCTTCTGTCTTCTGTTCTATAGCTCATTGGCACTTGTTGCTCATCTATCATTTGCTCCCGCTTATTATGCCCGAGCATATCCTCATGATGCTCGCTGCTTCGCTCTCGGTGGCTTCCCTTGCATCATTGTTGTTCCAAGGCCCCTTTCGCTCTTTCCCCTATTTGTTGTTATCAGTATTGCTTTCCATCGTCCTCTTGCATGGTCTTGCTCGAAAACTTTACATGTGGGTTCAAAACAAGAATATACTTATGTCTGTCCGACTGTCCCGTTTTCGCCGGCTACAAGGTGAAAGAGCACGGCCACTTTTGCCTCGTACAGTCATGGATATGCGCTTTGTGCCAGAAGTGGCAATTGGTCTGTGTTGACAGAGCTGCAAATGTCCCACGGGGTGCATGCAACTCGCACACCCTGAAAAGGGAAAAATGAGTAGGGAAGAAACATATAACAATGCTTTAAACGATATAACAGCGCAGTTGGAACTTATGGCTTTGCTTTTTGCCGGTATCTAGTGAGAGTCGCATTGTATCTTGTAACACGATCGTCTGATAGAATGAACTCAGGTAACAACATGTCAAAGTGAGAGACCATAAACAACTACTTTGGAGGGAGTTGACATGAAGATCTTTCCATTCAAATACACAAGTCCCCGCTGTGCCTACGGAGCGGAATGTTTCCATGGAGGAATACAAGCTAATATGCCCATTTGGTTGATTCAACAGAGTACAAGTAACCTCGAGAGTATTTCCCAAGAAAGGTATGAACCATGTGGAATTCACTCACAGTTTAATGAAATTCGCCACTCGAGACATTTTTACATCAAAAACTGATCTGAGTGAAAAAGCAACATCATGTCTCAGAAACTCGATTGATTCCATCAATTTTGCACCTTTAATAACTACTTTTTTTGTTCCCACTACCTGCTCTTTTTCTAGAATAAGGATGCCATTTTCCTCTTCCCTTCGCCAGACTCCTTTTGCATCTTATGATGCAGCAAAAGATACTTCAAACAAAGTCCACCATAAAAAAGGAGTCTCCAAATATGGCATTACTCGAGGATAGCCGCACCCTCAAGAATGCTAATGATGATAACTAAAATGTCGACAATAACCATTTTCATGACCTTTAAAATAAAGGCACTAATGAACTACATATTGTCTCTAATTTGCATGGCATCCAAGATGAGACAAAAATGTAGCCATTCTTGCTATGTTAATTATAAAAAACAATGATTGACTACCATGATTATGTCACGGTATAGATTAATAGGTGAATGCATAACAAGCTGTGAACGCGCAAAAGGTTGGGTTACGGCAGTTTTTCCTGACTCATTAAAAAAGTACAAGTATTAGTGAATCAACGTGATCAATAGAATGTAAACTCTGCTGCAAAATCGCTTTATATTCTCATGACATAATACATTTTGCTGGCAGATGAATAAAATTGGAAGAAATCGCTTGTTCTCAGTTGTCACATTTTTTGCGAGGTTCTTAGGCTGGATACACCAACAACTCCACCCCAAAAGTTAAAAATTATCCCATGTCCAACGAATCAGCAAATCAACTAAAACGAAACAGACCATCTGAAAGGAGGAAACAGTAATGTTAAGGTACTTTATAAGAACAAAATAGTTAGAACAGCATAATGATAAGGCTCAATCAATAAAATTGGTTTTGTTTGTGCTAGTTGAGACTTACAAAAGGAATCTCTTTAAAAAATAAACAAAAAATTATAGAGAGAATTTTGGAACCCTTAATCCAAAAACAAACACCAAGAGCATAAAACAAATCAAGAAAACAGAAAACTAAATGCTAACTTCCAGTTCCACCCCATCTACATCATAGCTTCGCATTCGGCAAGATATGGCGCATTCAGTACAACATAAGAAAAAAACTGTTGCATCTTGGAAAGGCAGAAAGAGATTTTCTTTTGATAGATAAGCATAAAGATATTATATAAGTACCCTGTACCTGCAAAGGAACTATATTGACTATAGGCTAAAGACAGTCCTCCACCTGAGGAACTTCAATGACCCTACACGCTCCTCCACGAGACACAGCTACAGCATCCCCCCTTGAGCACATGACAATTAGGCGTCATTTACTGGCACAAAGTTGCTGAATAACCGATTGTTGCTTGCTATTAACATTGAGACCTTCAGTTTTAGACCAAACAGGGAATACTGGGATGCAAGTTAACCTATACCGCAAAAGCTAACCTGAAGCAAGCATCAGGAATAGTAATCACTACAACAGGTAGACTGTCATCCACTAGAGCCAGGGAACGATGTTTCATCTCACCAGCAAGCATTCCTTCATTGTGCATTAATACCACTTCCTTTACTTAAAGAAACTTCCAAAGCTGCACCATAATTGTATCCTCCGCCAAACATGGGAAGTGACTGCTCTGCAATCAGTAGCTTAGCAAGATCTTCCATTTCACGGTCAAGCTTCAGCACCTCTCTAACTTTGTCTACAAGATATAAGTAAAAGATTTAATGCTTCATACAAAAAATTCTCTCAAAATAAGTTCAGGCGAAAATGGCAGATACAACTTAGAAGTTCAGGAATTGTTAAGGTGAGATAGGAAGTGATACATACTAGAAAGGTCAAAAAGACAATCGATTGTTGCATTCTCTTTTAGTTGTACTCAGAAGCTTTGCGCTCAGTGTCGCCAGAATTTGACATGGCTCAACACACTTCAATAGTTGAGTGAATCTATCTATTTATAATGCTGCAGCAACGCGCCAGAGAATGCAGCGGATTGGGAGTGAAGGTGAGAGAGGAGCCAATTTTGAAAAGAAGAAGAGAGAGTCTTCTTCATTGACAAGAGGGAGACCCAAGATTTTGAAATATTAGGGAGAATTTTCAGATCTATCCTGGTCGGACATGGGTCGATGTGTCACTCACCAAGTGGAAAGGGATTATGCTGATGTGGTGGAGCATGGCCATGTCCTCAATTGCGAGATCGCAAGGTGAGGTGGTGAGGCGGGAGGCTAAGTGGTTGGCTACGTATATCGTTCTATGAAACAAAATGTGTGAACAGTACTGTCAAGAAACTCACATTATATTGCTGGGAACCCGAGTGAATTAGAAAAACCACGACACAATTCTTTTGCAAAGGCCATCTTATGTACTCCATCTTTCGACCTTTTTTTTTTTTTTTTTTTTTGGGGTACTTTGCTTTTGAACCGGATACATAATTCTACATGCATAAGAAAAGAGGAATAGATTCAATGGATCGCACCCGCCCGTTTTTTAGTCTGAAGAGGCCAGGCCGTATTATCGAAGCTCTGAGAAAGAACCTCATGGAGCCGAACCCTTTGAGACCATGGAAAATGCAACTAAGATAAGAACACAAGCCACCACTCAAGGACCAAAATCCAAAACAAGTCCACAGCAGTGTCGTTAGTAAAATGGGTTCAAGGCAGGAAGTAATTACTCACCAGTGCCGACGAAGTCCTCGAAAGCGAGGATATTGCCGTTCCGCACCGCAAGATTCAACTCCCTAAGCCCATCAGCCAGCGTGGACACAAACTTCTCTTGAAATGTGGGGTCTTTATAATTGGCCTGCACAGCAAATCAAATCAAAACTAAGATGTCCATTCACACAGTTTTCCCAATTAGCTCAACACCAGAAACTTCACCCATCAAACCCCAATAACGAAACCCCATATCCAGATCTACACGGAAAAAGAGGCAATTGTGCAAACATTTGGTGTGCAATTTAGAATTACCAGTGCAAGTTCCGGTGGGAAACTTGGTGCATATTCCAGCCGCCGACGGGGCTCCTGAAGGCGGAGGCGGAGGCGGCAGCTGGCAGCGATGCGCCGGAGAAAGCAGCGGATTGGGAGTCAAGGCGAGGGAGCGAATTTTGTAAAGGAGAAGAGAGAGAAAGAGAGAGATAGACAAAGCCTTCTTCGAAGACGAGAGGGAGACCCAAAATTTTGGTATACCGGGAGGGTCTTCTACGATATTTCTAACCTAAATCTTTTTTTTTTCCTCGTAAAGTTATTCTAATTCTACCTTAAACTATTTTATGTCTCATCAAAAACCACCAATTTTAGATCCAATCCTAATTTGACCCTAAAAAATTACAGACTTTTATTAATGACGTGGCATTTCAAATCATTTCTATAACTTTCTCCTGAAATTTCACATCCAAAAAGACATTTTTTTGGAGATAAATTTTCATATAAGTCAACACAGCATTTTATTGGATTTGATATTTGGGTAAAAACTAGAAAAATTATGATTGACGTTCTTCGATTGTTCTTACTTTTAAGAGTATCTTCCTTCAACCCATAAGGGATTTTTGATTTTGAGCTTAGTTTTTAATCTATTGTGCTCAAGAGTATTCAATCTCTTGCAGTTGGAGAGCTCATGTTCAAGACACTCATACCGGAGGCACTTGGGTTGGGGAGCCTCAAATAGTTAGCTCGAGAATTTAGACATAGGATTAATGGGACAGATTTATGAGACAAAAAAGTTTAAGGGAAAATTAGGGTTGGACGTAAAGTTGATGATTTTTTATAAGATAAAAAAGATTTTAGGATAGAATTGAGAGTTGACCTAAAATTAGATGATTTTTATGAGATAAAAAAGTTTATGAGATAATTGAGAGCAGACTTAAGATCGAAGGTCTTTTAGATGAGGTGAGGTGAGGCTCTACGTCATGTTTGCCCCACTTTGGCACTTCACCGCTCCCACAAACCCACAGGAGCAAGAGTGGGCCCTCCCCCCAAGCCCACGTGAAGACGTCCCGATCACTGGATCGCTAGGCGATTGGAAGGTCGCTCGAAAAGGCACAATTACAATTGAAACCGCGTGGCCTTCCTTGACCTCGACCTCGACCTCGACTTTAAAAACCCGAGCTTTGCTTCTTTATTCTGCAAATCTCATTCCCAGTTGAAGAAGCCAACTTCCACAGGCCCCTGAGGATAATTTCTCGGTTTCCTCGGCCAAGAGCTACTTGCAAAAGAAACTAGGAAGCAAGGTAAGAATCCTAGATGTATTTTTGGTCAATTTTAAACATGTTTCAACCATGAAAAATCAAGAGGAAAACCAGTCCAGGAAACTGATTTTCGAGGCTAGAATTTTTCTTAGTGTTGAAATCTCTTCAAGAGTCTTGCATGTTTGATTTGCTATACCCCATTTTCGTGCATTACTTGTCTTTGTGACTTTGATTAATGTTATATGAGAGTACAAATGATGCATAAGTCAGCTTGGTTTGGTCTTTAAATCCCTGTGTGAACTATGAGATCGTAAAAAACCAAGCCTATCCACATTAGTTCATGGCTGGTCAGTGTGGACTTTGCATATGGGCTTCTTGGAGAGGTTATTTTGATGTGTTCGGTTGGTCATTCTCTATGATGTTTGTTGCATTTGAAAGCTCATGTTACCTACTTTCACTTGGATCAAGTAATGTTTCCCTTAGATCTCGTATGTGATGAGTGTCAGGGCTTGAATATGGGCATGCAACCTGTTTGCTTGACTTGGGTTCTGATACCATTGAATGGACCTAGACTTAGAACCAGGGAGAACAAAGTCAGTTTTCTGCAGGTATGCCTTCCCACAGTGGGCGAACAACTATATCAAGCCCTTCAGGGATAGCTTTTTAGCAGAAAACCACTCTATCATTTAGTTCAGAGCCTAGAGACACCCAAATAGAGCCAAAATGGTAACATTTTTAACTATCTGAGCTGCATTTCTTAGAGGATCCTACCAGGCTGGAGAAGAAGAGAAGTTTTAGAAAGCCATAGAGAGAATTACACAAAGCACTCACTTTACTTCAAGGAACTCTATCCAACACAATACATCCTCCTCGCCTTTTATAGGCAATTAGAGGTTACAAACAAGTAAGGACCAAAACACACGGGTCCTTAACAGACAAAGGCTTCCGAAAATTTTGGTTGAGAATTATTCGCACGGTATGAACAGTGACAGTGAACAGTCATTTTCCTAGCCTACTGCTATAGTAAAAGTGAACAGTAACTTGCTACAGTAAACTTGTACGGACATTGGTCTTTCAGCGGTCTCGTCCGTCACGAGCATTATAACTGTAGTCTGAGTCATTTGAGCTGTGTTTCGTTGCTAGAAGATGTGCATCATATTTTTGTTCAAGTGCTTCAAGATCTTTTGGTGTAAGGATCTGGTTCAGCCGATGGGATGAGGATGCCTCTTCTTGAGGATATGTTGCAGATGCCAGTTCTTGTTCCCAACCTGTATTGTCATCTGTTGTGTCGGCAGGAAGATTTGGCTGAGGCCAATTGGATGGTTGTGCATAAAAGGATGTGTCCATGCATTGAGATAAGGACAAAGGTCCTTGATCATAGGGGTCTTGGGAAAGAGGACCTCCCCATGTAGCATAGGGGTCTTGAGAAGACTGTGTAGTGTCATCTTTGTCTGACATCTGGTGATCTTGTGATGATGCAACTTGTCTGAATTCTTCGAGCGCTTCTTTGGCTTCTGGTGTAAGGCTATAATGATCCCATGCTGTGGGTAAATCATAATTTCGTGTATCTGGAGGAATGGTCTTGTTTTCCTGGCATAAGATTCTCTGGAGTTCTCGATATTGGTGCTCACAGCAACCAACAAGACCTGGATAAGATTTGTGAACTCGAGCATCCTTGCTATCTAGCAAGGGTTTATAGGATGTGGTACCTATACTCCGTGGAGCATTGATAATGTGGCCATTATTTGTGAAAAAATGCCATGGACGTCGAAAGAACAGAATAGTGTGAACTTCAGGGTTTGGTTGTGTGGTTTTCAGTTCTTTCTCGAGGAGCCATTTCCAATGAGTTGGAGGATAAAACCAATTGAGGAAATCTAAAAGATTTTTGTCATTTTCATTTTTAATCTTACCTCTAACAAGTCCAAATATCCTAGTGAGGTTGGCAATGAATCTTCTGGTTGGAATTTCAATAGCTATTAAGTACTTATTGGTTAAGTACCATAATAACCATTGAAGTTGATCAGGAAAATCATACTCTTTCCAGATTAGAGGATGTATGAATGGATAATCTGCATTTAATCCAAAAGGATAGAGAACCGATCCTCCATTGAACCTGAACAAATCTGCGTGGCATTGCCACATGAGTTTATCCAAATTTTCAGTGAGACTGTCATTCTGGATATATTCAATGATTTCTTGGGGATACTTCCAACTTAGCCAATCTTTGATCTTCTCAATCTTATACTTCTCACCATATTGACGCATATGGAAAGCACGTCTCATGACGTACACATTGATTTCAACTGGTGCTTTTGGCCTTGAGAGGAAGTCAGCAAGCACATTTTTGTCTCTAGCAATATGCTTGGTCTCAAAAGAATATTTTGAAAACCATTCAGCCCATCGAAGCAGCTGAGAATTTGGAATCTGCTTCTGTTTGAATTTGGTCATTTGAGGGAAAGATGCCATATCCAATCCAACTAGGAAATGATGGCCAATAAGATGGAATTCAAACTTTTTTATTCCATTTTTCACTGCCAGGATTTCTTTAAAAGTGGAATGATAATGCATTTCAGCCTGAGAAAATTTTCCACTTTTATATGCACACAGATGTCTCTTACCATCAATTTTTTCGAATAGGACGGCAGCCCAATATTCATCACTAGCATCAGTTTGGAGGATTCTTTTTCCTGTTGATGGAATTTGCAGTGGAGGAAGAGATTGCATGAATTCTTTGAGTTCAACGACTGCACTAATCTGAGATTTTCCCCAAGGTGGGGGATTCCTTTTCAACATTGTCTGCAATGGGATTAGTAGTTTTGCAATGTGTAGAACAAAATCCCTGAGATAATTAATTATCCCAAGAAATTGCTGAACTTGCTTTCTTGTAAAGTTTTCTTCAGGAAATTTCAGCAATTCCTGAGCAATATGTGGCCCTGGATGGTATGTCCCTTTATTAAGGTGCATACCAAGAAATTCAATTTCTGTTTGGGCGATATTCATCTTTCTCTGAGAAAGCATGATGCCGTGCTTTTTTACAATGTCTGCAAACTGCTCAAGAAGTTGGCAGTGTGATTGCTCATCAGGACTGTAGATCAATATATCATCAATATAAACTGCTGCGCTTGCCAGAATTGGCTAGAAAATTCGGCACATTGCCTTTTGAAAGAGGGATGGAGCAACCTTTATGCCAAAAGGAAAAACTTTTCATTGGAAATGTTGGTTTGGAATACAGAACCCTGTCTTGGGTCTGTCTTCAGGATGGATGCCCAATTGCCAAAATCCAGCTTTGAGATCAAATTTGGAGTAAATATGGGCTTTGGATAATCCAGCAAAAAGAGAGTTTCTGGATGGTAAAGGGAATTTATCATCTCGAAGAAAAAGATTAAGTGGCTGATAATTGATTACCGGTCTCATTTTTCCTCTGTTTTGCTCAGCACGCTTATTGACATAAAAAGCTTCACAAGCCCATTGAGAATGTGAGACCTCAATAAGGCCTTGTTGCAGCGATTCTGAGCATTCTCTTTGAGCCAAAATCAAGTGTTCTAGATTCATTCCCATATAACTCGCTTTGGTTGGATTGATATCTTCATTTTTCTTGAAAGGAAGTCAAACAAAGAATTCTGGGTTTTTCCATAAAGGATGTGAACATTTCTAAGCAAATTCAGAATGAGATTCCGAACAGGATTCCAACAACTTTTGCATGATTAGATCTAGCAAACTCATTTCAATGGAGAAAAGTCTCTGGATATTGACAAATTCAGAGAATTGGTGTTTATACTTAAGACATTTTCCAAGGATGATGCGAAGTTGAGAAATTTGAGTCATGATATCCCAACCAATGATCAAATTTTTGTTGGGAAGACTAGAGCCAAAGATTTTTGTAGTTATGGAACACTGCGGGAAAAACTGAACAGTTATAGGAGTAGTTCTCACATTTGTAGAGAAAGTATCTCCTGAGGCAAAGTTGAAATACCGAACACAAGAGGTCCAATATTCTTCAGGAAGAACTTTAGTGTCTAAAATTGAAGAAGCAGCTCCAGTGTCTCCAGTGTCTCTGAGAGCAATGACAGTGATTGGTTTAGCAAACTTTGAAGTGAATATTTTCACAGGAAAATGAGGACAATGAGTTTGGCTTGAAAATATGTCAGTACTTTCTTCTGAAGGGGTGAGAGATATGTGAAAGATATCTTTAGGATCTGAATCTGAATTAGTATCATTGGGAGTTTGGTAACAAGGGATAACGCAAAGAGCTTGTTCACATGGTTCTTCATCCGCAGAAAATAAAGATTCGATATCATCATTTCCAAGAGAAATATCAGTTTCATTCTCTATATGATGTATCAAATGATTCTGACCTTTTTTCGCCTGGGGACAATTTTTGGCAAAATGTCCTTTTTTGTTACAGGTGAAGCATCGGTTTGACTTTTTGTGGCCCGAGCGATCCTTCCTTTGCGTAGATATCGCCATTTCTTCTTTCTTCGAAAGTGCTTGGAGCCATGCTTGGATTTGTTTATCCATATCATTTTGAAATGCTTCTTTTTCCTGGAGGGTTTTCCACAAGAACCATCACAATCTTTCTTGGAGCATTTGATCTTTAAGTTCTGTTGAGAACATGCCCTGTCAAGTTCTCCGTTGTCATGGACATAAGACCGAATCATCTGATGCTTCATACACAAGTCTTCTAAACACAAATGGATTTCTTGTTGGAGTTCTCCCAACGTAACATCCTGGATTCTCCTTTGTCTAGAGAGAAAATTTCTCTCCACTGGTTGAGATAATTCTTTAGGAATGGAGGTTAGGAAAACATGCTCTAAATTTGCATCAGCTCCGACTTAGTAGAAGAGCTGAAGCATTTCTCGATAATGCTTATCAAGATGTTTTTTATGAAGAGAACAGCACCTTCTTTCGAAAAATTCTCTTCTTCTGAGTTCCACGAGATCGATGGGTTTTCCCACAAAGAAGTGGTACATAAGGGTGATGGCATACTGAAAGCTTGGTGCAAGTAAAAAATGGAGTTGATCTTGTTCTGACACAGATGCCCACCAAAGTTTGAGGCTACTTGTGAATCTTGTGACAAAGTTAAAAAGAACATCATACTTGTCCTAATTGGTAATGGCTTGGGTGTTTAGCCAGGTATGAAATTCTTCAAGTCTGTTTGGCCATTTGCGATAAGTAATATCATCAATAGTGAAAAACTGTTTTGATGAAGTGACGATATTTTGAGAGAAATTGTTTGGCTAAACAACTTCTGGTTCAGAATGATCTGAATCCATGTCATAGTCTGGGGGATCAGCCATGAACACTGATGAGGTTACTGGTGCTATGGGAAGAGAGTCAGTGGTAGGAATTGAAAAGGAAGATGAAGACGCAAGAGATACCGAATCTGATTCAGTTTCAAAGATGTTTGGAAAGGATGTCGCTGTTGGAAACAGAACCTGATCTGTTGGAATGACAGGATCAGTCTGTTGTGGAGGCTGTGGAGGATCAGGCTGCGGTTCCTGATTACCCAAATCTCTAAGAAAAGATTCTAATGGGTTTGACAATATTAGTTGTTCTGGCCTTTCTCTTATAACTAACGAGGGTGAGGGTGCTTCGATCTTCTTTTCTTTTCCCTTTTCTTTCCTTAATCGATCTAGTTCCCTGAGACGATTTCTCATCTCGGCCACATCTGTCTTTTGAGTAACAGGAATGTCTGGAAGTGTAGCAAAGATAGATGTCTGAGGTGGTGGAGGTAGAGAAGGAAGGATCTCTGTTCTTAGAGTGGAAGGGAATGGATTGATTCTTCCTGGGTTGAGTTTTCCTTCTTCAAGGATTTAAATTTGCCTTTTAAGCTTGTCTATCTCAACCTTGGGATTTTTCAAGATAATGATAGCCCAAATTTTGTCCAGATTCCACGGCATGAAGCCTCTTTTGGAAATCTGAAAGCATCTTCTTGGTGGTTTCATCGTATCTTCACAAATCTTGTTGCACATTTCCAATCTTGGAATCAATTGCTTTGAAAGCATTGTTGTGTGCAAGAAGAGTCTCCGATTGCCAATTTAGAACAGCTTCAGCAACAGGAGTTCTTTTCTGCTTTTCATGCTTATCCACATCAGTAGGGGCAGGTATCTTTGGGATATGCTTGTATCTGCTTTGTGGATCAATAAACTCTTCTGATGCAGGAAATGAGAGTTTAGAACTTTCCCGAACAAGAGGAGGAAAGTCTGATTCATGGAACATAGCGATGGTAGAGCTAGATGGTGTTTCTTCCGGTACTTCAAGTGGGTAGGAATGTTTCTTTGCCCACTTAATGATTGGCTTATAAAACGGAGAAACAACTGGTTTTTTCTGAGGTGGAGATGGAAGAGGTGATGATGGTTCTGGTGATGCGGAGGGAGAAACATTGAACTCTGGTGGTGGAGTTGGTGCATAGGAAACCATAAACTAGAATTTATCACACTCTCCAAGAGTATCAACGGAAGGATCTCCATTCAAGTGCCTTTGAAACATGGAATCTTTTGGCCTTTTATGCTTCCTTTGGGGTGGAGGTTTTGCAAATGGATCTACCTCGTCAGGAGAGTTTAGACAATAAGAACATTGACAGAATGGATCCCAAAAACAATGACCATACTGGTCTTTGTAGTAATGAACAAGATGTCCATCACTCTTGAAATATTTGACAAGCTTTTTTGGATCTGGCTCGGAAATTGAAGCAGGAACGCATGGTTCAATCATAAAGAGGGTCTGGAAGATAGAATGACTTTCTTCCTTTTCCTTGCCAAATTTGATGGAAACAGTGCCATCTCTCTTTCTGACAAATTCAAAGTCGAAGGACTGGAAAGGCTTGTTGCTTTGATGCAACTTTTCATAGTTGGTGATCCATGTTTTTGGAAGGAGGGTGGCCAATTTTTCTTTCCGTATTTGTCTGGGAACATGAATGCAGGAGGCCTGGTCATTTTGCATGGAAATGAATAATGCATCTTCATTTCCATTGTGGAAGTTTAAGTCGAGAGCATGGCTCTGCACTCGGTAAACCATCTGGTAGTGCAGTGTTGCTGCTATTGAGTCAGCAATCTGAGGGGCTCCAGTGAGCTGAATTTGAACTTTTAGAAAAGAGAGTAACTGAGGATCTGAAAGAGCAATATTGAAATTTGGATACAGCGTCACAAAGACTGTTCCAGCATTTAAAGTGGTTTGAACAGTATGTATGCAGGCATGTTGGTATTCTAAAAACCTGGTATCCAAAAAAGCAATTCTTGCCACAACTGGCAAACCCTTTCAACCATGAAAAGTAAGAGCAAGACGAACAACACCATAATGCACATGAGAATATCCCTGCTGGATCCATTGTCTAGGAAATTCTGGGGGAATCTAAAGAGTAACAAAGTATTCCTTTTCAGTAGCAGGAATAGGTGTTGGTCGAACTTGGAAGATTGAACATATTCTTTCACTTCCTTCGGAGTCTGGCGGATGAGTTGTCTAATAGAGCGGATGGGAGAAAATGATGAAGTAGGTTTAGCAAAAGCAGAGTAAGGGTTCATCAGCAGGAGTTGGGTTTCAGAGATCTTGGTTTCATCATTAAGAGAGACTTCATAGAGATAGTCTATCTTAGAAGCATTTGAAATCCGAAAATCTGAAGAGGTTGAAGAAGACGAAGCCGTAACGAGAGAAACGGGTGCTTCAAGTATTTCTGGTTGATTTGACATGATGTGAAGAGATCTTCTCAGCACTGGATTCACCTACTAAGCGCATGGAACGGATACCATTACAAATGAAACCATGGCTCTGATACCATTTCTAGTTGTTCGTTTGTAATGGTATCCGTTCCACGCGCTTAGTAGGTGAATCCAGTGCTGAGAAGATCTCTTCACATCATGTCAGATCAACCAGAAATACTTGAAGCACCTGTTTCTCTCGTTACGGCTCCGTCTTCTTCAACCTCTTCAGATTTTCGGATTTCAAATGCTTCTAAGATAAACTATCTCTATGAAGTCTCTCTTAGTGATGAAACCAAGATTTTTGAAACCCAACTCCCGCTGATGAACCCTTACTCTGCTTTTGCTAAACCCATTTCATCATTTTCTCCCATCTACTCTATTAGATAACTCATCCGCCAGACTCCGAAGGAAGTGAAAGAATATGTTCAATCTTCCAAGTTCGACCAACACCTATTCCTGCTACTGAAAAGGAATACTTTGTTACTCTTCAGATTCCCCCAGAATTTCCTAGACAATGGATCCAGTAGGGATATTCTCATGTGCATTATGGTGCTGTTCGTCTTGCTCTTACTTTTCATGGTCGAAAGGGTTTGCCAGTTGTGGCAAGAATTGCTTTATTGGATACCAGGTTTTTAGAATACCAGCATGCCTACATACGTACTGTTCAAACCACTTTAAATGCTGGAACAGTCTTTGTGACGCTGTATCCAAATTTCAATATTGCTCTTTCAGATCCTTAGTTACTCGCTTTTCTAAAAGTTCAAATTCAGCTCACTGGAGCCCCTCAGACTACTGACTCAATAACAGCAACACTGCACTACCGGATGGTTTACCGAGTGTAGAACCATGCTCTCGACTTAAACTTCCACAATGGAAATGAAGATGCATTATTCATTTCCATGCAAAATGACCAGGCCTCCTGCATTCATGTTCCCAGACAAATACGGAAAGAAAAATTGGCCACCCTCCTTCCAGAAACAGGGATCACCAACTATGAAAAGTTGCATCAAAGCAACAAGCCTTTCCAGTCCTCCGACTCTAAATTTGTCAGAAAGAGAGATGGCACTGTTTCCATCAAATTTGGCAAGGAAAATGAAGAAAGTCCTTCTATCTTCCAGACCCTCTTTATGATTGAACCATGCGTTCCTGCTTCAATTTCCGAGCCAGATCCAAAAAAGCTTGTCAAATATTTCAAGAGTGATGGACATCCTGTTCATTACTAAAAATACCAGTATGGTCATTGTTTTTGGGATCCATTCTGTCAATGTTCTTATTGTCTAAACTCTTCTGACAAGGTAGATCCATTTGCAAAACCTCCACCCCAAAGGAAGCACAAAAGGCCAAAAGATTCTATGTATCAAAGGCACTTGAATGGAGATCCTTCCGTTGATACTCTTGAAGAGTGATAAATTCCAGTTTATGGTTTCTTATGCACCAACTCCACCACCAAAGTTCAATGTTTCTCCCTCCGCATCACCAGAACCATCATCACCTCCTCCATCTCCACCTCAGAAAAAACCAGTCGTTTCTCCGTTTTATAAGCCAATCGTTAAGTGGGCAAAGAAACATTCCTACCCACTTGAAGTACCGGAAGAAACACCATCCAGCTCTACCATCCCTATGTTCCATGAATCAGACTTTCCTCCTCTTGTTCTGGAAAGTTCTAAACTCTCATTTCCTGCATCAGAAGAGTTTATTGATCCACAAAGCAGATACAGGCATATCCCAAAGATACATGCCCCTACTGATGTGGATGAGCATGGAAGGCAGAAAAGAACTCCTGTTGCTAAAGCTGTTCTAAATTGGCAATCAGAGACTCTTCTTGCACACAACAATGCTTTCAAAGCAATCGATTCCAAGATTGGAAATGTGCAACAAGATTTGCGAAGATACGATGAAACCACCAAGAAGATGCTTTCAGATTTCCAAAAGAGGCTTCATGCCCTGGAATCTGGACAAAATTTGGGCTATCATTATCTTGAAAATCCCAAGGTTGAGATAGACAAGCTTAAAAGGCAAATCCAAATCCTTGAAGAAGGAAAACTCAACCCAGGAAGAATCAATCCATTCCCTTCCACTCTAAGAACAGAGATCCTTCCTTCTCTACCTCCGCCACCTCAGACATCTATCTTTGCTACACTTCCAGACATTCCTGTTACTCAAAAGACAGATGTGGCCGAGATGAGAAATCGTCTCAAGGAACTAGATCGATTAAGGAAAGAAAAGAAGATCGAAGCACCCCCACCCTCGTTGGTTATAAGAGAAAGGCCATAACAACTAATGTTGTCAAACCCATTAGAATCTTTTCTTAGAGATTTGGGTAATCAGGAACCGCAGCCTGATCCTCCACAGCCTCCACAACAGACTGATCCTGTCATTCCAACAGATCAGGTTCTATTTCCAACAGCGCCAGCCTTTCCAAACATCTTTGAAACTGAATCAGATTCGATATCTCTTGTGTCTTCATCTTCCTTTTCAATTCCTACCACTGACTCTCTTCCCATAGCACCAGTAACCTCATCAGTGTTCATGGCTGATCCCCCAGACTATGACATGGATTCAGATCATTTTGAACCAAAAGTTGTTCAGCCAAACAATTTCTCTCAAAATATCGTCACTTCATCAAAACAGTTTTTCACTATTGATGATATTCCTTATCGCAAATGGCCAGACAGACTTGAAGAATTTCATACCTAGCTAAACACCCAAGCCATTACCAATCAGGACAAGTATGATGTTCTTTTTAACTTTGTCACAAGATTCACAGGTAGCCTCAAACTTTGGTGGGCATCTCGTGTCGAACAAGATCAACTCCATTTTTACTTGCACCAAGCTTTCGCATGCCATCACCCTTATGTACCACTTCTTTGTGGGAAAACCCGTCGATCTCGTGGAACTCAGAAGAAGAGAATTTTTCGAAAGAAGGTGCTGTTCTCTTCAGAAAAAACATCTTGATAAGCATTATCGAGAAATGCTTTAGCTCTTCTACTAAGTCGAAGCTGATGCAAATTTGAAGCATGTTTTCCTAACCTCCATTCCTAAAGAATTATCTCAACCAGTGGAGAGAAATTTTCTCTCTAGACAAAGGAGAATCCAGGATGTTACGTTGGGAGAACTCCAACAAGAAATCCATTTGTGTTTAGAAGACTTGTGTATGAAGCGTCAGATGATTCAGTCTTATGTCCATGACAACGAAGAACTTGACAGGGCATGTTCTCAACAGAACTTAAAGATCAAATACTCCAAGAAAGATTGTGATGGTTCTTGCGGAAAACCCTCCAGGAAAAAGAAGCATTTCAAAAAGATCTGGATAAACAAATCCAAGCATGGCTCCAAGCACTTCCGAAGAAAGAAGAAATGGCGATATCTACGCAAAGGAAAGATCGCTCGGGCCACAAAAAGTCAAATCGATGCTTCACCTGTAACAAAAAAGGACATTTTGTCAAAAATTGTCCCCAGGCGAAAAAAGGTCAGAATCATTTGATACATCATATAGAGAATGAAATTGGTATTTCTCTTGGAAATGATGATATCGAATCTTTATTTTCTGCGGATGAAGAACCATGTGAACAAACTCTTTGTGTTATCCCTTGTTACCAAACTCCCAGTGATATTGATTCAGATTCAAATCCTGAAGATATCTTTCACATATCTCTCACCCCTTCAGAAGAAAGTACTGACATATTTTCAAGCCAAACTCATTGTCCTCATTTTCCTGTGAAAATATTCACTTCAAAATTTGCTAAACCAATCACTGTCATTGCTCTCATAAACACTGGAGCTGCTTCTTCAATTTCAGACACTAAAGTTCTTCCTGAAGAATATTGGACCTCTTGTGTCCGGTATTTTAACTCTGCCTCAGGAGATACTTTCTCTACAAATGTGAGAACTACTCCCATAACTGTTCAGTTTTTCCCACAGTGTTCCATAACTACAAAAATCTTTGGCTCTAGTCTTCCCAACAAAGATTTGATCATTGGTTGGGATATCATGACTCAAATTTCTCAACTTCGCATCATCCCTGGAAAAGGTCTTAAGTATAAACACAAATTCTCTGAATTTGTCAATATCCAGAGACTTTTCTCCATTGAAATGAGTTTGCTAGATCCAATCATGCAAAAGTTGCTGGAATCCTGTTCGGAATCTCATTCTGAATTTGCTCAGAAATGTTCACATCATTTATGGAAAAACCCAGAATTCTTTGTTCAACTTCCTTTCAAGAAAAATGAAGATATCAATCCAACCAAAGCAAGTCATATGGGAATGAATCCAGAACACTTGATTTTGGCTCAAAGAGAATGCTCAGAATTGCTACAACAATGCCTTATTGGGGTCTCACATTCTCAATGGACTTGTGAAGCTTTTTATGTCAATAAGCATGCTGAGCAAAACAGAGGAAAAATGAGACTGGTAATCAATTATCAGCCACTTAATCTTTTTCTTCGAGATGATAAATTCCCTTTACCATTCAGAAACTCTCTTTTTGCCGAATTATCCAAAGCCCAAATTTATTCCAAATTTGATCTCAAAGCTGGATTTTGGCAATTGGGCATCCATCCTGAAGACAGGCCCAAGACAGGGTTCTGTATCCCAAACCAGCATTTCCAATGGAAAGTTCTTCCTTTTAGCCTAAAGGTTGCTCCATCCCTCTTTCAAAAGGCAATGTGCCAAATTTTCCAGCCAATTTTGGCAAGTGCAGCAGTTTATATTGATGATATATTGCTCTACAGTCCTGATGAGCAATTACACTGCCAACTTCTTGAGCAGTTTGCAGACATTGTAAAAAAGCACGGCATCACGCTTTCCTAGAGAAAGATGAATATCGCCCAGACAGAAATTGAATTTCTTGGTATACACCTTAACAAAGGGACATACTATCCAGGGCCACATATTACTCAGGAATTACTGAAATTTCCTGAAGAAAACTTTACAAGAAAGCAAGTTCAACAATTTCTTGGAATAATTAATTATCTCAGGGATTTTGTTCCACACATTGCAAAACTACTAATCCCATTGCAGACAATGTTGAAAAAGAATCACCCACCTTGGGGAAAATCTCAGACTAGTGCAGTCGCTAAACTCAAAGAATTCATGCAATCTCTTCCTCCACTGCAAATTCCATCAACAGGAAAAAGAATCCTCCAAACTGATGCTAGTGATGAATATTAGGCTGCCATCCTATTCGAAGAAATTGATGGTAAGAGACATTTGTGTGCATATAAAAGTGGAAAATTTTCTCAGGCTGAAATGCATTATCATTCCACTTTTAAAAAAATCCTGGCGGTGAAAAATGGAATAAAAAAGTTTGAATTCCATCTTATTGGCCATCACTTCCTAGTTAAATTGGATATGGCATCTTTCTCTCAGATGACCAAATTCAAATAGAAGCAGGTTCCAAATTCTCAACTGCTTCGATGGGCTGAATGGTTTTCAAAATATTCTTTTGAGACCAAGCATATTGCTGGAGACAAAAATGTGCTAGCTGACTTCCTCTCAAGGCCAAAAGCACCAGTTGAAATCAACATGTACATTATGAGACGTGCTTTCCATATGCGTCAATATGGTGAGAAGTATAAGATTGAGAAGATCAAAGATTGGCCAAGTTGGAAGTATCCCCAGGAAATCATTGAATATATCCAGAATAACAGTCTCATTGAAAATCTGGATAAACTCATGTGGCAATGCCTCGCAAATTTGTTCAGGTTCAATGGAGGATCGATTCTCTATCCTTTTGGATTAAATGCATATTATCCATTCATACATCCTCTAATCTGGAAAGAATATGATTTTCCTGATCAGCTTCGATGGTTATTATGGTACTTAACCAATAAGTACTTAATAGCTATTGAAATTCCAACCAGAAGATTCATTGCCAACCTCACCAGGATATTTGGACTTGCCAGAGGTAAGATTAAAAATGAAAATGACAAAAATCTTTTAGATTTCCTCAATTGGTTTTATCCTCCAACTCACTGGAAATGGCTCCTCGAGAAAGAACTGAGAACCACACAACCAAATCCTGAAGTTCACACTATTCTGTTCTTTCGACGTCCATGGCTTTTTTTCACAAATAATGGTCACATTATCGATGCTCCACAGAGTATAGGTACCACATCCTATAAACCCTTGCTAGATAGCAAGGATGCTCAAGTTCACAAATCTTATCCAGGTCCTGTTGGTTGCTGTGAGCACCAATATCGAGAACTCCAGATAATCTTATGCCAGGAAAACAAGACCATTCCTCCATATGCATGGAATTATGATGTACCCACAGCATGGGATCATTATAGCCTCGCACCAGAAGCCAAAGAAGCGCTCGAAGAATTCAGACAAGCTGCATCATCAAAGATCACCAGATGTCAGACAAAGATGACACTACACAGTCTTCTTAAGACACCTATGTTACATGGGGAGGTCCTCTTTCCCAAGACCCCTATGATCAAGGACCTTTGTCCTTATCTCAAGGCATGGACACATCCTTCTATGCACAGCCATCCAATTGGCCTCAGCCAAATCTTCCTGCCGACACAACAGATGACAATACAGATTGGGAACAAGAACTGGCATCTACAACATATCCTCAAGAAGAAGCATCCTCATCCCATCGGCTGAACTAGATCCTTACACCAGAAGATCTTGAAGCACTTGAACAAAAATATGATGCACATCTTCTAGCAACGGAACACAGCTCAGATGACTCAGACTACAGTTATAATGCTCGTGACGGACGAGACCGCTGAAAGACCAATGTCCGTACAAGTTTACTGTAGCAAGTTACTGTTCACTTTTACTGTAGCAGTAGGCTAGGGAAATCACTGTTCACTGTCACTGTTCATACCGTGCGAATAATTCCCGACCGAAATTTTCGGAAGCCTTTGTCTGTTCAGGACCCGTGTGTTTTGGTCCTTGCTTGTTTGTAACCTCTAATTGCCTATAAAAGGCGAGGAGGATGTATTGTGTTGGACAGAGTCTCTTGAAGTAAAGTGAGTGCTTTGTGTAATTCTCTCTATGGCTTTCTAAAACTTCTCTTCTTCTTTAGCCTGGTAGGATCCTCTAAGAAATGCAGCTCGGATAGTTAGAAATGTTACCATCCCGATTCTACTTGGGTGTCTCTAGGCTCTAAACTAAAGGGCAGAGTGGTTTTCTACTAAAAGGTTGTCCCTGAAGGGCTTGATATAGTTGTTCGCCCACTGTGGGAAGGCATACCTGCAGAAAACTGACTTTAAGCACGGTGGCCAAGCGACGGTGGCCGAGCAAGCTAGGTTGGCGAGGATGAACAAAAAAAAACCCTAATTTCAATCCCAAATGAGCTATGCGGTGTCGTTTTTCCTAAGCCATCCACATAGGACAGCAAAACGACGTCGTTTTCTTAAGTATGACGGAAAACGACGTCGTTTAAAGGGTTTATCGATTTTTTTTTTTTTAAATATAAAAGCCACGTAATCATTTTGGCCGGAATTTCTCGCCGGTGGTACCAAAGTGATCGTTTTTCCTCCGATTTGACACTTAAGTGATCTAACAGAAACTTTTGGCACCAAAGTGAGCGCCGTACACAACTTATGTCACTGATAGTGTACTTCTTCCCTTGTTATGTATTTACTTGTCAGTCTGCCTCAAAGTGTCATACTCATGGTACTTGAACATCGTTTTATGATTGATATAACAATGATGGCTACAACTTAGCTTCATTGGGGATGCTATGCAACTTAGAGCAATATGTTGTTCATTAATGCCTTCATCTTAAAGGTCACGAAAAAGTTCTATTGCTGAAAATATCAGTTATCATTTTTAGCATTTAGCGGGAAACTCCATTTTTTATGGTGGACCTTTGATTGAAGTATCTTTTGCTATGTCACGAGATATCAAAGGAGCCAGGTAAAGGTTAGGAGAGGGATATTGTATCTTTTTTGGGGAAAAAAGAGCAGGCGGTACAACAAAAATGTGTGTCATTAAAGGTGCCAGATTTTGATGGAATCGATCAAGTATCTGAGACTTGCTTCTTTTGTGGAGATCGGTTTTTTTTTTTTTTGCGTTTTGCAGTCTCTCAAGTTGTGATTGTCGCGTTGGTCGCCGAATTGCTAGTTTAACTTCTGGTTCATACCTTTCTTAGGAAATAGTCCGAGGTTAATTGTATCATGGTCTGATTTCCTTTTTCAATATGATATTGTAAGGAGAGGCCTCATGTATTCAAATAGAAAGAATTTCAATGTCAACTTGCTGCAAAACTAGTCCATTCTGTCAATTAGTCATGCATGGAAAATACTATGCGACTCTCAGAAGATACCAACAGAAACAAAACCCAAAGTTCCTACCGTCGCTGTTATTGGTTGTCGAGGGCAACGTTGTCATGTTTCTTCCCTAGTTGTATTATCTTTTCCAGGATTGTGCTAGTTGTGGGCATCCCAAGGGATATCTGCGGCCGTGTCAAGACGGGCCAATCCCCAAGCAATTCCCAATTCCAGTGCAGAGCGTGCATCCATGACGGTAACAGGCAAGAGCGGCTGGGCTCTTCCACCATGTAGGCAGCAAGAATGGAATACAGTGACATGCATAGATACCCACATAAGAAGGTTTCGAGCGAGACGATGCAAGAGGAATATAATACAAATAACAAGAGATAGCAAAGCACGAGCATCGTGAGGATGGGAGACGCTCGGGCATAAGAATCGGGAGCCAACGACAGAAGAGTAACGAGTGCCAATGCGCCGTACAAACACATTACAGAAGATGGCAAGGAAGATGTGGAAAGGGTGGGTGTCGATTGGGGACGCAGGCTTCTCTTGGTATTTCAGCTGGGTGAGGTTGACCAGCGCGGAAACAAGAACGGCGAGAATGGCATGGAGGGGAGTGAAGGCGGGGGAACCTTGGACGTTTGCGAGGGGACGACAGCGGATCAGCATCACGGTCGGCTCCTAGAATCCCGGAGTCCTATGTCGAAGATGATTATCGACACGATCGGAGAGAGATAGCTAGAGTAGGAGCAGATCTTGGGGGTAATTATCGTTGAAAAAGAGGTCGGGTGGTCGTACCGCACAGGCGGATCTGAGAAGCTTCCCAGCACTTCAGCAGTTTACCACGATACGGGTCGTCGTCCTTTACCTTGCGTCTTCCCATGTTTTGAGTTTTGGTCGAAGACTTACCATTTGCGAGCGACTTACTTTTGCGCCTTTGCCTTGGCACTTACGGGGAGAAAATATTGGCCGAGCGATGCCGTGCAAGGTCAGTCTCATGCAATATTTCCTTATATTTTCCTAACTCGCCTTGTTGAGGACGGGGCCATTTAGAAAGATACCATTTAGAAAGTCATTTTACAGGAAAATGACTTTATTTTTTGGTATTTGATTGAAACCTTAAAAAAAAATCAAAAAGTATTTCCCGAAATATGTTTTCCACAAAATGGATTATGTCATGAGAATGTAAAGCATCTTTATGATATAGAGTATACATTCCACGGATCACTTGTACTTCATTGAATGGCAATCTCTACAAAATTTTTGTTTATGATCAATTAGGAAAATTGTCATAACCCACCTTTTTACACATTTGCGGGCTTATTATGCATTTACGTGTCAATCTCCCTCAAAGTGTCGTACTCATGGTACCTGAACATGGTGTCATGATTGACATAACAAACAATAGCAACTACAACTTAATTTCACCTGGGATGCTATGGGATGCTATGTAACTTAGAGCAATATATTGTTTCATTAATACCTTCATCTGGAAGGTCATGAAAAGTTATATTGCTGAAAATGTTAGTCATCATATTTAGCATTTAGTAGGGAACTCCAATTTTTCAATGGTGGACTTTGATTGAAGTATCTTTTGCTGCATAATGAGATGTAAAAGGAGGCTGGTGGAGGTTGGAAGAGGAAGATTGTATCCTTCTTCAGGAAAAGAGAGCAGGCGGCATAACAAAAATGTGTGATATTAAAGGTGCAAGATTGATGGAATCGATCGAGTATCTAAGACATGATTTGCTTTTTTCATTGAGACTGGTTTTTGCCGTTAAAGATGTCTCAAGTGGTGACTATTGCATCAGTCATCAAATCACTAGTTAACTCCCAATTCATACCATTCTTGGGAAAAAGTTCGAGGCAACATGTACCGTGTTTTGGTTTCCTTTTTCAGTGTGATATTTAGTCCACGATATGGTCCAATTTGCAGATACACAGAGTATTCAATTGGAAAGAATTTCATGTCAACTTTCTCCAAAGCTGTCCATTCTAACAACTAATTGTATTTCGAAAATACAATGCGACTCTAAAAAAGCAAAACCATAAGCTCCTGCTGTTGCTGTTATAGGTTGTCAAGCGCAACATTGTCATGTTTCTTCACTAGTCGTATTATCTTTTCTGGGGTTGTGCTAGTCGTGGGCACCCCCCCCCCTAGCACATCTGTGGCCGTGTCAACACGCACCAAATCCCAATTCCGGCGCAGAGCGCACGTCCATGTTGGTACGAGGCAAAGGCGGCGGGGGTGCCCTTACACCATGTAGTCGGCAAGAATGGAATATGGGGACAAAAATAGATACAATCTTGTGTTGAACCCACATGTGAAGGTTTTGAGCGAGACGAAGCAAGAGGACCACGGAAAGCAACACAAATAACAAGAGATAGGGGAAACAGTGAAAGGGGCCTGGGAGCAACAACGACGCAAGGGAAGCCACCGAGAGCGATGCTGCGAGCATCATGAGGATGGGGAACGCTCGGGCACAAAAATCGGGAGCCAACGACAGGTGAGCAACGAGGGCCAATGAGCAATAGAACAGAAGACCGAAGACGGCAAGAGAGGTGGCAAAAGTGTGGGTGTCGAACGGGGATGCGGGTTTCCCTTGGAATTTCACCTGGACTAGGTTGACCAGCACGGAAACAAGAAAGGCGAGAATGGCATGGAGGGCGGTGAAGGCAGGGAAACCTCGGACGTCTGTTGGGGGACGACGGCCGATCGGCATTGGGGTCGGCTTCTGGAGGATCTCGTAGTCCTATGTAGAGGATGATTATCGAAATTATCAGAGAAATGATGGCTAGAGTAGAAGCAGATCTTGCCGTTTTATAGTTCAAGAAAAGGTCGGTTCGTCCATTGTGGCATTTGTCGGTTTGGGAAGAAGCTTCCCAGTGGTTTACATGAGACTGATTGTCGACTTCGCCTTGCTGACTTCCGACTTCCCCTTTGCCAGCGACTTTGTCCTAACGAGCGACTTTGTGACTCTCATCGCGGGCGACTTAGCGGGCGACTTCGCCTTGGCACTTTCGCCTCGCCGTGCGTTACGTGATTGAGGGCGACGGCGTGGCCACGCTCCACGTCAGCATAATCCCTCTCCACTTGGTGGGTGACCCGTGGAGCCACATCCCACCATGACGGATTTGGAAATTTTCTCCAATAAGCTTAATACCGTAAAAAAACCCTCCAATTTTAGGTTCGCTCTTAATTTTATCCCAATTTTTTTTTGTTTTACCAATTCTACCATGAACTTCTTTTTTGTCATATAAGGATCCATTTGTTTTGCGAAAAATATACCATTTTTAAAAAATATTTTCTAGAAAGTCATTTTTATAAGAAAATGATTTTATTTTCCATTGCTTGGTTGAAACCGGGAAAAAAACTTGAGAAGTATTTTCCTTAAAATGCGATGGGGAAAATTATCAATAAAATCGTTTTTAAAGGTATTTAATGAAAAATCCTAAACTATTACATTTATAATAGATTTGTCTCAAACTAATTTTTGCATTATCAAAAGCTTTAAACTAGTATACCTGTGATAAATTTTATAAATAAAAAATTCAAAATGACATATTTATGATAAGTTTATCATCCGTTAGTTTCCGTTAAATTGAATTAATATCATGAAAATCTCCAAACTAGTACGCTTGTGATAAACGAATAGTAAAATTGTAAACTGGTACACGTGTCAACTGTCACGTGTGATCCAATTTAGTAATTTAATAGTGAAATTTAACAGAATTTAATGGAAGCTAAATTTGTTACAAGTCTACCAATCTAGAGCTTTTTGTGGTCAAAAAATTAGTTTGGGGATTTGTCACATGTGTACTAGTTTGGATTTTTTTGTGGGATAAACCCTTTTTCTTAATAATTGTTCCTTTTATTCCTTTTTTCTTCTCCCTTGGAGGTTGCCAACCACTACAACGGGGCCAGTGCCAAGCCACAAGTGAGCTCGAGGCTCATGCAAAAGGCCCAAGCTTGCTAATCATCACCATGACCGGTGAACAGTTGAGAAGAACAAAAAGAACAAAAATAAAAGAAAATAAATTAGAATTTTTTTAAAGAAATATTTTTATAAGAGGAAATGTTTCATTAACAATGACCTGAGACCTAGCGCCAAATATCCAAACACGGCCTTTGTGGACCCGACCCTAAGGATCAAGACCGGACCTTGAGCATTGGTGCCTTGAGCATGGCCTTTATGACCTAAGCTTGTGTGCTTAAACATCAAGTATAGGCACCAGGGGTTCGGCCCCGGCCTCCCGAGTCCTAATCCTAATCACCGGGACCCGAGAATCAATATTGTGGTTTCTGTGTTTAAGCGTACAGTTTTCGAGTCGAAGCATCGATACCTAACTATATTTTGAAAATGTTTTCCCGTTCTTTCAAAGAGAAAATTATTTTCTTGAATGTAAGTTTTAGTAGGAATACATTTTCCAATGCTTAAAAAGACATTTTTTGCTAACTCATTTTCCTAAACGAATCAAATTATCATAAAATGAGGAAAATATTTGTCTCGAAAAATGTTTTTAGCAAAATAAACGGACCCTTAAAAACTCTCAACTTTAGGTCTACTCTCAATTTTCTCCTGAACATTTTTTGTCTTATAAATCTGCCCCCATTAACCATATGTCTCAATTTTATTTTATTTTTTTACATCCAAGAGATGGAAAACTCCTAAGTGAGCTATTCAAGGGTCATGAGTTAAGTGTCTTGAGCACCAGAGTCTCGAGCATGAGCTCTTTGATCTCGAGATTAAAGACTCCCAACCATGAAAGATTAAAGACTGAGCCCAAAATCAAAAATCCCTTGCAAGATGGAAGGAAGACTCTCTTAAAAGTAAGAACACTTGAAGAAAGCAACACTAAAGGTGCATTTGTTTCTAGCACAATTTTTGGGAAATCATTTTAGGAAAGTAGATAGCTTTTATTTGTCTGGTTATATGTGATCAAAAACATTTTCTGGTGTTTGGATCTCATTTTAAAAAAGATTTCAATCTCATGGGAAAATTTTTTGGAATTTATAAATAATTTTTGTTTTTTCTTCCCCTCTGCTTGTATTCGGCCTTTGGCGACCCGGTGATAGTTACTTAACAGCCATAGGCATTGGCTGGCAAGGTACGAGCTTGCCTGTGGTTGGTCGCTAACCTCTGTTGTGGCTAGCGACTAGCCAAAGAAAAAGAAGGAAAAAAAATGAATAAAATAAATTAAAATAAAATAAAGATATTCAAGATGGGCAATTTCGGAAAGTGATTTCACCTCTTTTAATTTAGAAAATTACTTTCCTAAATTTATGTATTAATGTTTTCGTTGACTAGAAAGTATTTTTGATTTACTAGTTATTTTCCATGAACCAAATGGATGAAAGTTTAGAATATCAATTCTCGGAAAATACTTTCCCTCAAACAAACGCACCCTAATTACTATAGTTTTTACCCAAATATTGGATATGATAGAACACCATTTGGGTTGGTGGAAATTCATCTAAAAATGAAATATTTTTGGATATGAAATTTGGGGGAAAAAACTATAGTAACAACGTGAAAAATGCCCCATCACTGAGGGCAATTTTGGATGGAGGGTTAATGTTGGTAGATATGAAATTTAAGTAAAATTTTAGGGTTTTTCATTAGACAAAAATAAATTAGGATAGAATTATGACTGAATCTAAAGTTGGTGGTTTTGTTATGGAACAAAAGAGTTTGAAGATCAAAAGTTGGAGGTTTTTTATGATCATAAAAATGTTTGAAATAAAATTGAGACTGAAGTTAAAGTTGGAAGTTTTTATGGCATTACACCCTCTTGATATTTCAAAATTTTGGGTCCCCCTCGTCAACAAAGAAGACTCTCTCTTCTCTTCTTTTCAAAATTCGCTCTCTCTCACCTTCGCTCCTGATTCGCTGCATTCTCAAGTGCTTTGCCTCCGTATCCACTGTCGCATGCAGGAGCCCCGTTGGCAACTGGAATACAGTAGCACCAAGTTTTGCACTAGAACTTGCACCGATAATTTTAAATTGAATGTCAAATGTTTGCGCAATTACCTCTTTCCCCGTTTACCTCTGAATATGGATTTTGGTCTCAAAGGGTTCGGCTCCATAGGGTTCTTTCCCGGAGCTTCGATAATATGGTCTAACCTCTTTAGGCTAAAAAATGGGCAGGTGTGATCCATTGAATCTCTTCCTCTTTTTTTATGCATGTAGAATCATGTGCAAGTTCAAAAGCAAAATAAATAAATAAAAATATCAAAAGTTGGAGTAGATAAGGTGGCCTTTCTGAAAGAATTGTGGCATGATTTCTCTAATTCACTCGAATTCTTAGCAATATAATGTGAGTCCTTGATAGTACTATTCACACGTTTTGTTTCATAGAACCATATAGGCAGCCGACCACTTAGCCCCATGTCAGCCTCCTGCCTCACCTGGTGATCTCGTGATTGAGGACGTGACTGCACTCTACCACATCAGCATAATCCCTCTCCACTCGATGAGTGAAACATGGAGCCACGTCCCACTAGGACAGCTGTGAAAATTCTCTCTAATATTTCAAATCCTCTGTTCTCATTCTTGTCAATGAAGAAGACTCTCTCTTCGTCTTTTCAAAATTGGCTCCTCTCTTGCCTTCACTCCCAATCCGTTGCATCCTCTAGCGTGTTGCTGCAGCATAATAAATAGACAGATTCATTCAACTATTGAAGTGTATTAAGCCACATCAAAATTCTAGCGACACTAAGTGGAAAGCTTCTGATCACAATAAAAAAAGAATACAATAATTCATTGTCTTTTTGACCTTTCAAGTATCTGTCACTTCCTATCTCACCTTAACAATTTCTGAACGTCTTGATAGGGCTAGTATAAGCACCTAAAGGGGGTGAATAGGTGTAAAAACAATATTTTCGAGATAAGTGTGCAGCATTCAATAATAGATAAAGAAATGAGAGTTTTTCTCTTAACAAGATACAATCAAAGTAAAAGAGAGTAGGGAAGAGAATATGAACACAGAGATTATAGTGGTTCGGCTTATTCCAAGCCTATGTCCACTCTTCCGCACTGACAGCCCACTGTCTAGATTTCACTATGAACAAAAGAGATGTTACAGTAGCTCTTCCTTGATTCCATAGAGTAGAGACTCTACTACCCTTCCTCAAGGTCTCTCAAAGATATAGACTCTCTTTTGTGTACAAGATTTCGCTCAACAGCTTAATTGACTAAGAACAAGGAGCTTCAGACTTTGGAATTCTTCTATCGCGCACACCTTCAAATGACTAGAACGTCTTCCTTATATACTCCTTTATGCCATCATACCCGTTGGCACTTACCAAATGAATTCTTCCAATCTACCCGTTGGACAGAATCAATTAGGAAGATCTTCGAGCTATTTAAGGAACATGACGATAGCCCATCAATCATGCTCGCCCATACAATCAGAATCTTGGTTTCCATAAGCAGAACCTTCCAAGAATACTTCGTCAATCATCGGATCCAATCATCCCTGAATCAATCTTGATTTGAGTAAAGGATTCCGACATGCTATATCCAGCCAAGAGATTTAATCATGTCGATAAGGTCAAATCTTTAACGAAACATCCAGTTCTGGATAAGCCTTCTTCGACGGTCTAGAGACTGTCAATGGGATAGACTTTGAGTCTTGAGTCTGGTAGTCCGGAGGTCTTTAGACTTTGATGGAAGAGTCTACAAGTCTTCAGACTAGACTGATGGAAACGTTTTGTCAGCTTCAAATTATTTCAAAGACGATTTCTCCAACACATCTAAGTTGTATCTACCTTTTCGTCTAAACTTATGTTGAGAGAATTTTTTGTTTGAAGCATTAAATCCTTTGCTAATATCTTGTAGACAAAGTTAGAGAGGTGCTGAAGCTTGTGACTAGAAAATGGAAGATCTTGCTAAGCTACTGATTGCAGAGCAGTCACTTCTCATGTTTGGCAGATGATACAACTATGCTACAGCTTTGGAAGGTTCTTCAATAGTAAATGAAGTGGCATTGATGCACAGTTAAGAAAAACTTGCTGGTGAAATGAAACATGGTCCTTTGGCTCTAGGGGATGAGAGTCTTCCCATTGTGGTGATTGCTACTTATGATGCTTGCTTCAGGTTACCTTTTGTCGTACAGGTTTACTCGCATCCGTAATATCTTATTTGTTCCAAAGCTGAAGTTGTCAATGTTAACAACAAGCGGCAATTAGTTATTCAGCAACTCCATGCCCGCAAAGGACGCCTAATTGTCTTGTGCTCGAGGGAGGATGCTGCAGCTGTCTCTTGGTGGAGCATGTAGAGTCATTGAAGTTCCTCAGGATTGTCTTCAGCCTCTGGTCAACATAGTTCCTTTGCCGGTACAAAGTGCTTCGGATAGTTTTCTATGCTTGCCAAGATGCAGCATCTTCTTTCCCCACTCTACTGAATGTGTTATAATTTGCCGAAGATGAAGTTATGATGTAGATAGGTGGGGCTGGATGGGAGCATCTAGCTTTCTGTTTCCTTGATCTTTTTTATGCTCTCGGTGTTTGTTTTTGCATTAGGAGTTCCAAAATTCTCTCTATGATTTGGCGTTTAGTTCTAAAAGAGAGAATTTTTAAGTCTTAACAAAAACAAAAGAAATAAATTTTATTGATTGAGCCTTAACATTTTGCCTTTATTATTTGTTTCTTCATTCATTGCTTATAGAGTATTTTCACATTCCTATTCTTCCTTTTAAATAGCCTGTTTCATTTTGCTAGATTTTGCTAATTCATCAAGCATGAGATAATTTTTAACATTTGGGGTGCAATTTTATCATATCATCTCACTATCATAAGAGGATACAATAGGAACCTTGCAAAGAGTGTGACAAGAGAGTAGAAGCCTACTAATAGATTTCATTTGATTGTGTTTGCTCGGCAATGAAATGGGTTATTTCATGAGAATGTAAAGCATCTTTCAGACACAGAATATATATTTTGCTGATCACTTGTACTTTATTGAATGGCAGCCCTTGTAAGATCTTTATTTATGATCAATTAGGAAAATTGTTGTAACCCACCTTTTTTGCTCGTTCACAGCTTGTCATGCATTTACCTATCAACTGCCTCAAAGTGTTGTGCTCATGGTATTTGAACATTGTTTCGTGATTGACATAACAATGATGACGTCAACTTAGTTTCATTGGGGGATGCTATGCAATTTAGAGCAATATGTTGTTCATTAATGCCTTCATCTTAAAGGTCACAAAAATGTTCTATTGCTGAAAATATTAGTTATCATATTTAGCATTAAGTAGGAAACCCTTTTTTTTCCTTTTTTCTTTTTTATAGTGGACTTTGATCGAAGTATCTTTTGTTGCATCATGAGATGTAAAAGGAGTCTGGTAGAGGTTGGAAGAGGGAGATTGTATCACAAAAATACGGATTATTAAATGTGCAAGATTGATGGAATCGATTGAGTATCTAATACAGTTGACATCAGTTTTTGCCATTAGAGATGTCTCTCGAGTGGTCATTATCACATCAATCATCAAATTGCGAGTTAACTCCTGGTTCACACCTTTCTTGAGAAATATAGTCCGAAGCAAATTGTATTGTGTTTTGATTTCCTTTGTCAGCATGATAACTCCATATATGGTCCAATTTGTAGACACAGAGAGGTCTCGTGTATTCGAATGGAAAGAATTTCAGTGTCAACTTACCTAAAGTAGTCATTTTAGTAATTAATCATATTTTGAACATACCATTCGGCTCTCCCTAGACACTAACAAAAGCAAAACCGTAAGCTCCTGAGCTCCTGCGGGAGCTAATGTTATTAATTTTTCTTCCTGACTCGTGTTTCACTTTTTGCGTACGTTTTATCAACTTAAACCAATTAAAATTTGACACATTTACTGTTGTCAATTTAATTAAACAAAATAAAAATTTCAGTCCGCCTCACTTTTCTACCCCGTCTACACTTTCTCCTCCGTCTCCGGCCATCTCGAGCCTCTAACCCCCCTGTCTCCCTCTGCCATCGCCACCAGCGGAGTTGCCAACGCCGAGTCCAAGGAGAGAATTGGTGGGCGGAGTTGCAGATCTGCAAGTCGACCACCGTCGCTCGTGGCTGTGGACGAGCCACTGTCACTGGAGCTACGGTTGCAGATCTGGAAGTCGTTTCCGGGGGTGTGTTGGGGGTGGGCACCTGGTGGGACATCCGGGGCCGTGTCAACCTGGACCAATTCCTGATTCCGAAACGGAGAGGGCACAACCGTGACAGGCAAGAGCGGCGGGGCTGCCAGTTGGCGAGGACGGAACACGTGGACAAGAATAGATACAGTCTTGTGTTGAACCCACATGTAAAGGTTTCGAGGGAGACCGGGCAGGAGGACCACGGCAAGCAACACGAATGACAAGAGATAGGGGAATGATTGAAAGGGGGCCGGGACCAACAGCGATGTGAGGGAGGCTACCGAGAGCGTGGCGGCAAGCATCATGAGGACGGGGAACGCTCGGGCACAGCAAGCGGGAGCCAACGACAGGTGAGTGACGTGGGCCAATGAGCAGTAGAACAGAAGAGAGGAGACGGCGAGGGAGGTAGCGAGAGGGTCGGTGTCGAATGGGGACGCGGGTTTCCCTTGGAATTTCACCCGGACGAGGTTCACCAGCACGGAAACAAGAAAGGCGAGAATGGCGTGGAGGGCAGTCAGGTCAGGGGAACCTCGGGCGTTTGTGTGGGGTTGACCGCCGGTCAGCATCGTGGTGGGCTTCTACAGGATCCGTAGTCCTATGCAGAGGATATGAAGCGGGTTTTATAGTTTTTTTTTTTTTTTTTTTTTTTTTTTTTTTTTTTTTTGGAGGAAAGAGGGGAGCTTGGGGATGGATCGAGTTCGGTTGCATTATGAAAGAAGGTTTTTGGTTTACGAAAAATATGTCGGCTCTTTCTTAGAAGTTTCCCAGTGGGCTCGTGAGCCGTCGGAGCAATTTCTTCGATGAACAGTACAAGCACCAAAATTAGGGAAAAGCAGGATCAAATTCAGTCAAAACTGTGAGTTCTGTCTACGAAATTTCTATCCTAAATTTTGTTTTGTCTTGTAACAAACTCTCAACTTTTAATCTTATTGTAATTCTATACTAAATTATTTTTTGTTTTATAAATAATATTAAACTTTAGATCTAATTCTAATTTGATCTTTAATTTTTTTGTCTCGTAAAAAATCATAAATTTTTACTTGAATCTCATATCTATCACTATTAACTCTCCATCCAATCATTCTTAGTGACGCGGCATTTCATGTCATTGCTATAAATTTTTTGAAAATTTTCACATTCAAAAAAACATTTTTTCGAGATTTGATATTAGAAAAATTAAAATTGGCTTTCTTTAATTGCTCCTAAGAGACTCTTCCTCGCATAGAGTCTTCGCCTGTGGGCTCGGTTTTCATGTTGCTTCACGAGAACCTTCGCGAGCAACTTTGACTTTTACCTCGTCATTAGCATATTTCCTCTCCAATTTTCACTTGGTAGCGTGTGCTCTCCGATCGCGAGGAGCAAGAATTGTTAAAGCCCCATCTCGTGCACGAGAAAATATTTGGTGGTTCGCGTCACCACGTTCTCCAGGAGCCCCATCCGCAGCTGGAATACGGCAGCACCGAGTTTTGCACCGGAAATTCTAATTGCACACCAAATCTTTGCACAATTACCACTTTTCCCGTTCAGATCTGGATATGGAACTTTATTATTTTGGTTTGATAAGTGAAGTTTCTAGTGTTGAGCTAATTGGGCAAACTCTGCGAATGGACATCTTAGTTTTGATTTGATTTGATGTGTAGACCAATTATAAAACCCCCACATTTCAAGAAAAGTTAGGGTTCATACTCATTGATCGGCTTAGAGAGTTAAATCTTGTGGTGATGAACACTTTATCCTCACTTTCGAGGACTTCGTCAGCACAGGTGAATAATTACTTGCTACCTTGAACCTGTTTACTAACGACACTATTGTTGGTTTGTTTTGGATTTTGGTCCTTGAGTGGTGGCTTGTGTTCTTATCTTAGTTGTGTTTCCCATGATCTCAAAGGGTTTGGCTCCATAAGGTCTTTTCTCAGAGCTTCGATAATATGGCCTAATCTCTTTAGACTAAAAAACAGGTGAGTGCAATCCATTAAATCTATTCCTCTTTTCTTATGCGTGTAGATTTATATATCTGGTTCAAACGCAAATTACCAAAAAAAAAGTTAAAAGTTGGAGTACATAAGATGACCTTTGTGTAAGAATTGTGGCATGATTTCTCAAATTTACTCGGATTCTAGCAATGTAATATGAGGTTTTTGGTAGAACTGTTCGCACATTTTATTTCATAGAACGATATAAGCAGCCGATCATTTAGCCTCCTATGTTAGCCTCCCGTCTCACCTTGTGATCTTGCAATTGAGGACGTAGCTACGCTCCATCACATCAGCATAATCCCTCTCCACTTGGTGAGTGACACATGGAGCCATGTCCCAGTAGGGTAGATCTGAAACTTCTCTATAATATTTCAAAATCTTGGGTCTCCCTCTCGTCAATGAAGAAGACTCTCTCTCTCTCTCTCTCTCTCTCTCTCTCTCTCTCTCTTCATCTTTTCAAAATTGGCTACTCTCTCACCTTCGCTCCCAATCCGCTGCATCCTCCAGCGCGTCACTGCAACATAATAAATAGACCGATTCATTCAACTATTGAAGTGTATTAAGCCCCATCAAAATTCTGGCAACACTGAGTGGAAAGTTTCTTAGTACAACTAAAAGAGAATGCAATAATTCATTGTCTTTTCGACCTTTCTAATATGTGTCACTTCCTATCTCACCTTAACAATTTCTGAACTTCTAAGTTGTATCTGCATTTTCATCTAAACTTATGTTGAAAGAATTTTTTGTATGAAGCGTTAAATCCTTTGCTAATATATTGTAGACAAAGTTAGAGAGGTGCTGAAGTTTGTGATCAGGAAATGGACGATCTTGCTAAGCTACTGATTGTAGAGCGGTCACTTTTCATGTTTAGCAGAGGATACGGCTACACTACAGCTTTGGAAAGTTCTTTAATAGTAAAGGAAGTGGGATTACTGCACGGTGAAGGAATACTTGGTGGGGAGATGAAACATGGTCCTCTAGCTCTAGTGGATGAGAGTCTGCCTATCGTGGTGATTACTATTCATGATGCTTGCTTTAGGTTAGCTTTTGCGGTATAGGCTAACTTGCATCCCAGTATTCTCTATGTGGTCTGGAACTGAAGGTGTCAATGTTAACAGTAAGCAAGAATCAATTATTCAGCAACTGCATGCCAGTAAATAATACTGATTATCATGTGCTCGAGGGGGGATGATGCAGCTGTGTCTCTTTGGGAAGCGTGTAGAGTCATTGAAGTTCCTCAAGGAGACTTTCTTCAGCCTGTAGTCAATACAGTTCCTTCGCAGGTACAGGGTACTTACAATAATGTTCCATGCTTGCCAAGATGCAACATTTTCTTTTTCCTGTTGTATTGAATGCATCATATATCGCTGAATACGAAGCTATGATGTAGATGGCGTGGAGCTGGATGCGAGCATGTAGCTTTCTGTTTCCTTGATTTGTTCTATGCTCTCGGTGTTTGGTTTTTGCAGTGAGAGTTCCAAAATTCTCTCTTTGATTCAGCCTTTAGTTCTAAAAGAGAGTTCTTTTTTTAAGTCTCGACAAAAACAAAAGAAATCAATTTTATTGATTGAGCCATTATATTTTGCTGTTTTAATTTGTTTGTTTATTCATTGCTTATAGAGTATTTTCACATTCTCGTTCTTCCTTTCAAATAGCCTTTTTCATTTTAGTAGATTTTGCTAATTTGTCGGACATGAGATAATTTTTAACATTTGGAGTGTAGTTGTTGGCATATCATCTCACAGTCCTAAGAGGATACAATGTCGATCAACCCAAGAATCTCGCAAAGAGTGTGATAACAGAGTAGAAGCCCACCAATAGATTTTTTCTTATTGTCTTAACTCGGCAGGGAAATGGATTATGTCATGAGAATATAAAGCATCTTTCTGACACAAAGTATGTATTATGCTAATCACTTGTACTTTATTGAATGGCAACCCCTGCAAACTCTTTCTTTATGATCAATTAGGAAAAATTGTTATAACCCATCTTTTTTGAGTGTTCGTGGCTTGTTATACATTTTTCTATCAATCTGCCTCGAGGTGTCAAACTCATTGTAACTGAACATCGTTTCATGATTGACATAACAATGATGACTACAACTTACTTTCATCGAGGATGCTATGCAACTTAAAGCAATACATTGTTCATTAATGCCTTCATCTTAAAGGTCATGAAAAAGTTCTATCGCTGAAAATATTAGTTATCATTTTTAGCATTTAGTGGGAAGCTCCATTTTTTTGGTGGACCTTTGGTTGAGGTATCTTTTGCTATGTCACGAGATGTAAAAGGAGTTAGGTAAAGGTCGGAAGAGGAGGATTGTATTCTTTTTGGGGAAAAAAGAGCAGGCGGTACAAAAAAATTGTGCGTCATTAAGGGTGCCAGATTTTGATGGAATCGATCAAGTATTTGAGACTTGCTTCTTTTGCGGAGATTGGTTTTTGGCGTTTTGCAGTGGTGATTGTCGCATCAGTCATCAAACTGCTAGTTAATTCTCAGTTCATACCTTTCTTGAGAAATAGTCTCAGATAAATTGTACCTGTTTTGATTTCCTTTTTCATTATGATATTGTAAGGAGAGGCCTTGTGTATTCAAATGGAAAGAATTTCAATGTCAACTTGCTGCGAAACTAGTCCATTCTCTCAATTAGTCATACATGGAAAATACAAATCGACTCTCGGAAGATACCAACAGAAACAAAACCCAAAGTTCCTACTGCTGCTGTTATTGGTTGCCAAAGGCAACGTCGTCATGTTTCTTCCCTCGTCGTGTTATCTTTTCCAGGGCTGTGCTAGTTGTGGGCGTCCCGAGGGACATCTGCGGCTGTGTCAAGACAGGCCAATCCCCCAATTCCGGCACAAAGTGCGCATCCATGATGGTAACAGCCAAAAGCGGCAGGGCTCTTCCACCATGCGGGCAGCGAGAACGGAACACAGCGACAAGCAGATGCACAAGCTTGTGTCAAACTCACATAAGAAGGTTTCGAGCGAGACTATACAAGAGGACCATGGAAAGCAACACAAATAAGAAGAGATAGTAGAAACAGCGAAAGGGGCCCGGGACCAACAAAGCTGCAGGGGAAGCCACCGAGAGCAAAGCGCGAGCATCGTGACGACGGGAGACGCTCGGGCACAAGAATCGGGAGCCAACGACAGAAGAGTAACGAGTGCCAATGCGCCATATACAACACATTACGGAAGACGGCAAGGAAGATGTGGAAAGGGTGGGTGTCGATTGGGGACGCAGGTTTATCTTGGTATTTCAAGGCCCCTGGGGTTTGTAAAGTCGAAGGTATTCCTACGCAGTTTGTGGGCTGCTTCTTGGAGGACCGCGACACAACCCCGTCGTCGAGTCGAGACATACGACCTTTTCAAGGCCCCTCGTGCTCCAGCGTGGCAAATAGAAGCCGCTGGGAAGGGCGACACGTGTCCTCTCGTGGGACCCACGCTCTGGACAGACTGAGGAGAAAATCAGGCGCCATTTTGAAAAATTTTCGGACTGACTGACAGACTGAGGGTTTCTTCTTCTTCTTCTGTGAGTCTCTTTCTTCGCGCCTCTCTCTCTCTACCCTCCCTCTCTCTCTCTCCGACGAACAGGACGCGACCTCCCTGTCTCTGTGCCCTCCCTCTTTCCGACCGGCGAACCACCGCAGCAACCGACGAACCGCCGCACGGGACCGGCGGGAGGACCGCGAGACCTAGCTCCCTCTCTCTGCCATCCCTCTTTCCGACCGGCGAACCACCGCACGGGACCGGCGAGAGGACCGCGACACCGACGAACCACCGCGCGGGACCGGCGAGAGGAACGCGACCTCTCTCTCTGACCTCCCTCTTTCCGACCGGCGAACCACCGCACGGGACCGGCGAGAGGACCGCGAGCGATCGACGAACCACCGCGCGGGACTGGCGAGAGGAACGCGACCTCCCTCTCTCTCTGCCCTCCCTCTTTCCGACCGGCGAACCACCGCGAGCAACCGACGAACCACCGCACGGGACCGGCAAACCACCGCGCTGCCCCTCCGGCTCCGGTTCCGGCCCCGACTCGTCCGTCCCTTGCTCTTTCTCGCTCCTCGCGTCTCTGTCTGCCCTCCCTTTCTTCGACGGCGAACCACCGCGTCCCCCCTCCGGCTCTAGATCCGGCACCGGCTTGTCCAGGTAATTTCTCGCTTTCTCTTTGACGGGGTGACGGAAGGGATTTTATAGGAGTTCAGCGATGCCTGTGCTTGAGTGTAGAAGTTGTGGTCATGGTGAAAGTCTTGGTCAGTTTTGATGATAAATGTAGCTCAGCTCCTTTCGGCGATGAGGTCAATAGTGGTGAAATTGATTTGATTATTGATCAGGAAATGCCAGACAATCCTATCAGCTTTTGGACAGCCAATATGCATACCCAATGGCCAGATTTCACTGGGGGAGTTATCCGAAAGTCTCTATTGGCATAATCTTTCCACACGTTAAGTCTAGTGTAGCCTAGTCAACTGTCGTCGTTTATATGACTAATTCAATCTCAGATGACGAACTCCCGTAAACGATTTGCAGAGACATGTGTAGGTGCTCCATTTAATCTCACTTGTTGATGAAAGTTGCAATGGAGTGGACATGCTCAATTAGAAAATTTATACTGAACACAATGCCTTTATATTTGGAAGCATGTAATAGACTATTTAACACAGAATAATAGCAATCAATCCCTTTCCATTTCAGGAATTTGGAACTTATGTTGCATAGTTTTGAGGACATTTTACACATGAGAGCTGCTGTTTTAAATACTGACACCTGAAAAGTCAGTAGTTATGTTGTTATCGCATGGGTACCAATTTTTACTGTTGGCAAAGCTTTTACTTGGTCCCAAAATTGCAAGTTTTCACTTTTTTTTCCCCTGGTCATCATTCTGCATCGTTGCGATAATTCATTTCCATGGCTATTTGGAAGCTAAACTCTAACACCCCTAAAAAGGTCGCCATTTTTGCATGTGAAGCTTCTTAGGAGCAATTTGAACTGGTGAAAATCTTAGAAGGGGGTAAGGTGTATATTAATTGGTGTTTTATGGGCAAGCAAGAAGGTGAAAGTACTAATCACTTGTTGCTACAGTCTAGTTTGACCAGAGAGCTTTGAGAGCTGCTACTATGTGTGGTGTTCAATAGGTCATGCTGTACTTGGTGAAAGAAGTTTAGGGTTCAGCAAAGGACTTACTTAGGTGAGAAATAAGAGAACCTCTTGAAATGGAAACTTTGGGAGTGCTTAACAAAGTGCTGTTGTAATCTAGGACTTTAATGTGAGTGTGCATTCTTTATTAGTCTGAGGTGTACATATATCATGCTGATGATGTAAAGTTAAGAGAGTTTGGACCGCCTATTGTTTTTGCTGTCATAAATATATGATACAACTAATATATTGTGTCTGTTGACTTTGTCCATCTCCTCTCTTTCTGTCTATCTGAATCTGATATGCAGCACATTATTCACGTGCATTCTTTCTGATTTGCAGCACATTATGCAATGCTTTTGCTGGTCTATATCAAGGATAATGTCCTAATCAGAATATATTAGCTATAGTTTAAACGGCTTACGCCTGGAATCCATTTTCAGTATGTGCTGGTTATTTGTGGTGTTCAATAGGTCGTGCCGTACTTGATGAAAGAAGTTTAGGGTTTAGCAGAGGACTTACTTAGGTGAGAAATAAGAGAACCTCTTGAAATGGAAACTTTGGGAGTGCTTAACAAAGTGCTGCTGTAATCTAGTACTTTAATGTGAGTGTGCATTCTTTATTGGTCTGAGGTGTACATATATCATGTTGATGATGTAAAGTTAAGAGAGTTTGGACCCCCTATTGTTTTTGCTGTCATAAATATATGATACAACTAATATATTGTGTCTGTTGACTTTGTCCATCTCCTCTCTTTCTGTCTATCTGAATCTGATATGCAGCACATTATTCACGTGCATTCTTTCTGATTTGCAGCACATTATGCAATGCTTTTGCTGGTCTATATCAAGGATAATGTCCTACTCAGAATATATTAGCTATAGTTTAAACGGCTTACGCCTGGAATCCATTTTCAGTATGTGCTGGTTATTTGTGGTGTTCAATAGGTCGTGCCGTACTTGATGAAAGAAGTTTAGGGTTTAGCAGAGGACTTACTTAGGTGAGAAATAAGAGAACCTCTTGAAATGGAAACTTTGGGAGTGCTTAACAAAGTGCTGCTGTAATCTAGTACTTTAATGTGAGTGTGCATTCTTTATTGGTCTGAGGTGTACATATATCATGTTGATGATGTAAAGTTAAGAGAGTTTGGACTGCCTATTGTTTTTGTTGTCATAAATATATGATACAACTAATATATTGCGTCTGTTGACTTTGTCCATCTCCTCTCTTTCTGTCTATCTGATATGCAGCACGTTATTCACGTGCATTCTTTATGATTTGCAGCACATTATGCAATGCTTTTGCTGGTCTATATCAAGGATAATGTCCTACTCAGAATATATTAGCTATAGTTTAAATGGCTTACACCTGGAATCCATTTTCAGTATGTGCTAGTTATTTTAGGCCATACTCTGTAATTGATTGAACTAAATAATAGCTGAAAGCCAGTAGACTTGTCCATGGCTGATTGCATGTTGTACCTCTCTAACAGGTCAAGCATTTGGTGTTTCATTTTAATCCCAGTTTGGGTGCGAAGTTACACGTGTAAATTTATTGGATGGCTGAATTAGAGGTAATTCTTTACTTGTACTATTCGAAACATATATTGTTTTCTTAAGTAAAAGTGGGATAATTATATTTTGTTCTTTTAATTGCAGCTTGAAACTTTCCATCTTGCACATGTAATGCGTGATATGGAAAAAGACTTTGAGTTTGCAATAGGAATGGTTTTTTCAAATGAACTTGAAGCATATAATAAGTATGTGGCCTATGCACTCAGTGTTGACACCTAAATTTTGGCGACCCGATTAGTCATTTATCGCATTAAAAAATTAGGGATTAATTTTTAAACCCTAAGAAAATAATATTAATTGCATAGCATATAATTTTAGGTGCATTTATTTTTATTTATTTATGGCATTCGCATTGGATCGACAATAGTGAACGGACTCGAACAAATGGTTTTAAGTTTAATAGATACGAAGGTATTCTATTCTTCGATGTGATGTTTCTTTATTTCAAACAAGAAATGAATATCTTCGTCAAATATTTTGGGGAAAATTCACAATTGGAACAAGACCAAAAGAAATATTGTGTCAATATTCGTTCAAGAGCATAAAGGAAAATCAAGAAAAGGAGATTGGCGCATGTGTGTATGGCAGTGGAGAAAGAAAAAGCAAATTCAATGTGATTTTCCTATTATTCGAGGGAAATATTCAGCAATGACTCAAAGGGAAGTGGGAGATTCACGTACTAATAGGGGCTGAGCATAATATTGAGAATATCAATAGGTGGATTTCATTCACACCAGCCCAAGATATCTCTTGCCTTTTTGTAAACAGGATTGACACATATAAATAAGAAGCAAGAGACGACCGTAAAAAAAAAAAAGGCCACACAATAGAAACACGGCCACAATTCCGAGACAAGCGAGAGAATGGAGAGAGAGCGGACGTTCTACACATGAAGGAGAAATCGTGAAGAAGGAGACTCGCCCCCGGCCAATTGAAGATCCCATTGCCCACTAGGTCTTCAAAGTCAAATTCTTTTTGCTACCGTGGAGATTCACGCCCATTCTCCATCAACATCTCACTTTCATCTCCTTTCTCTCTCGAGGGAATTCACGCATAAGTCCTCGATTGCATATATTTTGCTGCTGTTTTGCTTCAGCTAAGAATTGATGTTCAAGATCTCTACAGGCATCCCCGACGCAAGCCGCATCTGTGTGGCCTATTAGGCCATCTGCGGAATCCCCAGCAACGACAAATACTGGTTTTTCTTTGCAGGTCTCGTGGAACACAATAGGGAGACACATTCGAAACAGAAGGTTCACAAAGCAAGGAGAGCGTCCAGCAAAGTGTGTCCCTTGGTGGGCCATTGTTTGTGTCCATCGAAGCCTGATTATCATGCCTTAAATCCCAGCGAAGCCGTCAAAATTTCTCCACCGTCTGGACCTTGAGGAGGGTACACGTAGCAAGGGAATCTCCACTGAGTCATCATCCTCCACCACAGATCTTGGTGCATATATATAAAAAGAAAACAAAGAGAGGTTTACAACTGCTCCTAATCGTCTTCTCAAGTTTCTAGTGTTGCAGGCATTCCGAGAAGTCTCTGCCGAAAGGCTGGGAGTTAGCCGTGCACCTCCCCACCGCCTCGTGAGCCATCACCTGTCTCAAATCATCGAGGCATCACCGTGAGTCCACCATCTCGACTGCTGTCCGAGCTGAACCACCATCTGCAACGAGTCGCCACCACAATCCACCGCTAGTCGCCATCCATCACCCTATTGCCCGCCGATTGTGATCCCGGTCCCATTGCGCAAAGTCCAAATTTGGAAATCAATATTCGGATTGGGTAAAAATTTCATTTTATTTGATTTCCGAATATTTCGTTTCCTTATTTGAAATATCCGTTGATGCACATTATGGAAATTCCCGATACGCTATAACATCCGTAATTTCGAGTGGCCTTTTTAAATTAGGAAATCTTCTTAATTTCGCAACGTGCATATGATTGACGGTCCGATTTCATGCTCGAAATATGACCCACAATCGCACGGAAAAATCACCAATCCGATCTCACGCTCGAGATACGATTCGTAATTTTATTTAAAAATTGGCCGATCCGATCTCATGTGCGAGATACGATTCGTCAATTTATTTCTACAATTAAATGGACATGGATGATATCTTGCTTGATTTGTTCTTTGTCTTGTTCTCGATGCCTTTATTTGATTGCTCCCGTAAAGGAAAAACCCAAAAAATATTTGAGTTTGGTTAAATGCATGTTAGGATATTACTAGTTTTAAGGTTATGTTGCATGTTTAGGATAGGAAATTTATTTCGAATTTCTTAAATAAAAAGACCAAAAACATTAATTTAGGATATCATATTTTCTTCTCATTAATTTAAATTGCACGTTTCATTATTTGGCAATTTTAAATTTCGAATTTCATAATAAAAAAGAAAAAAATTAGAATTAGGGCATTTTTTGTACGTCATTGCATATTAAGATAAAATTGCATGTTTAATTTTTGAGTTTAGATTGATTTTCTAAATAGATTGCATCTTAGGTTAGAGATTGCTAGGTTAAGATAATATCTTAGTTTAAATTAAGATTTAGTCGACCTGATCCTTAATATAAGCTGGATAGAATCTTAATTTAGGTAGATAATTTTTGCATTTTTCTTAATTTCGAATTTCATGAAAAATAGAAAAATTGTCTTAGAATAAATTCATTTCATTCTCTAGAATCGATTGCATTTTTAGGATAATAAAATATCATGTGCACGTCATACGAATTAGGTTCATGAAATGCACATCATTTAGTAATTACTAGGTTCATTTAATTTGAAATTCCTTGTCATTAGAGTTAGGTCATTTGATTAATTTAGATTGCATATGTAATCATTGCATTTCTTTGGAAATTACTTTACTCATGTCATATAGTTTAAGTCATATTTTTATGCCATGTCATTTCATGTTAGGTTAGTAACATTGCATTGCATATAGATTAGATACTCATTAAATAAAATGAAAACAATAATTAAATGTTTGTGTTAATTAGAAATCATATCAAGGATTGTTGATGTGAATTATGGTCTAACATTGCAGATGCTTTCGTTGTTTTAAGGTAAGTTTGCAATTTATTTATTGCTTTACTTGGGTGTTTAATTGGTGGTTTGCGCACTCGCATGATGACATCACATGTTAGGGAAATAGATTTAAAATCAATTTAAGCTGCCTATAAAAACTTTTTTTTGGAAAATAAAAGAATAGTACCGAAAGGGCATTAGAGAAATCTAGTGTAACCAAGTCCCCGTACCCATGATCTCTGGTTTGTAGGAGTAAAGTAAAACTCCTGTTACTTTACTTGGGTTTCTAATCGATCCACCAAAAATAGATTAGTGGCGACTCCTAATTGAAAAATCAATTGCATGTTAAAAACTTGAACCTAAGTCGCGAATTGGTATGGGCTTGGGAGAGCCCGAGTTAAGTCTAGGCTTAACAATCCATTAGCCAAATCCTAGGTGGTTCACACTCGAAAATTTAGGTTGCGACACTCAATAAAGGATTTGGAGTGAGGAAGGGTAATTTGGTTAGAAATACTAAAGGAAAAATAACCCGACGGACTTTTGTGTGCAATTGTGAGGGGTATTCTGTCAGCTTATCTGATCAAGAAAAGATTTGAAAGGTTTGAAGTTAGATGTGGCTGTCTTGCTCATATTAAGTTTAAGGTTGATAATGATATCTATGAAGTCATAGAGTATAATTCGGAGCATAATCATGCATTTATTCCCGAAGATCAAAGGCATCTGATTAGATGTGGAAGAATCATGTCTAAGACTTGTAAGAGTGTTTTAGTTGACATGATGAAAGCTGGCATTAGGGGAACTACAACATATGAGTTTTTGGCAAATGAAGCAGGAGGAAGCAAAAACTTAGATTTTAACCTGCGTGATTGTCTAAATTATTTGCAGATGACAAGATTCAATAGTATAAGTGGGGGAGATTGGCAAAATCTTTTGAACCATTTTCATAGCATGGAACAACAAAACCCAATGTTTTCTTACGCTACACAAGTGGATCAAGATGGTAGATTAGCAAATATATTTTGGAGAGATAGCTTATCCAAATTTGATTATGATTGTTTCGGTGATATGCTAGTGTTTGATACCACTTATCGTACCAACATATGTGATATGATATGTGCACCTTTTGTTGGGGTTAATCACCATTGGAAAAATGTTTTGTTTAGCTGTGTATTTTTAATGGACAAGACTGCAGAATCATTTATTTGGTTATTTGAGGCGTTTTTGAAGTCTATGGGAAATAAGGCTCCGAAAACCATATTCACTGATCAAGACAAGTTATGGCAAAAGCGATTAGAACAGTATTTCTGAATACACAACATCGTTTATGCCCTTAGCACATCATGAAAAATGTCAATCAAAACATTTCACATCTTTATCACAAGCCAGGTTTTAGGGATAAATATTTCTTTCCGCTTATGTATACATACAGATCAGAGGACGAATTTGAATTTACTTGGAGGGAAATGGAAAAGAAGTGGGATACTAAGGATAACAGTTGGCTTCGGAGATTATATGACCTTAGACATAAATGGAGTTTAGCTTTTGCTCATGATATTTTTACATGTGGTATTAGATCAAGTCAAAGGAGTGAGGGCACCAATAATGTCTTCGAAAAAATAGGGAGCAAGACATCGACCCCTATACAATTTGTCTACTACTAGGAGAAACAAGTGAAGCATATGAGAGAAACTGAAAGTCAAGATGATTATAGTTGTCGTGGGACGCCTAGATTGATGGTTTCGCACGACATTTTGATGCATGCTGCTTTAGTTTATACCCGTGCCATTTTCACAAGGTTCAATGATGAATTTTTCCAAAGTCTCTCTGAAAATATTGTAAGTAGTACATTTGATGGATTGACTTATTCATTTACTCTCAAGAATAGGAAGACTCAATGTGAACATGTTGTCAGATTTGATCCTGCAGACTCTTCAGTTTTTTGTGAATGTAAATTATTTGAATCAAAAGGGTGGTTATGTCGTCATGCCTTGAAAGTGTTGATCGAGAACGTATCAATTACGCGCATTCCATCTGCCTATGTTTGGAAAAGATGGACTAAGAGTGCAAAACAAGGGATTGCAAATGATGAATTTTAGCAAATGTCATTGGATTCATCTAAGTTTAATCGGTTTTCCATGTTAATGCAACAATCTTTTGAACTGATGAGTTTGGGAGCTGAAGATGACAATACTATGAGAATAGTGAGGAAATATATGCAAAAAGTGAAGACTGAAATTTCGGCATACAAATCAAGTGTGATTGTGACTGATGATGCTAGTAATGAGGATAATGAGGCTTCTTTGTGTGATATTTCGGTATTGGATCCCCTTCGAAGAAAAGGAAAGGGAATAACTTATGAAAGACTTAAAAGTTCAAATGAGAAAAAGAAGAAAAAATCTATGAAAGGAACACCCCCAACGCCAATCGAAAGTCAAGGTGAGTGACATATTATTGTAATTATATGATTAGTTTAATTTTTTTATGTATGTTATATGATGCAAATTAACGTATTTATTATTTTGTAGAATTGGGTGTCCCAAGCAACACAGGATGAAACTCATTTCCTAGATTATTCGAGTTATTCAAATCAATTTCACAGTGCCTTTCATCCTAGCAATATCCGTGGTCCTACAGTAAATTCAAATGTTTATAATCAGGTATGTCACTCTTAGTCTTCCATTTGAATTTATATTTTACTAATTTGGTCAATTTTTTTTATATAGATGCAGTAGTCACCATATATCATGCCGTTGGGAATTATGAGTGGATTTAGCCCATTCCCCAATCAGGTATTTAATAGTTTGGTATATTAATTTAATTGCGTTTTTACTAACGGGATCATTTATTATATGTAGATGCGACCACCATATGTCATGCCATCAGGGATTATGAATGGTTTTTTCCCATTCACTAATCAGGTACTTATTATAAAATCATATTACATCCTAATGTTATTTTATCTTATTATTACTACTATAATATTCATTATTTATGGTTTATCTTGGATAGATGTTGGAGTATAATAATGGAACTCACGAAACCATTTTGAGTCAGGTACAACTTGCGTTTTCTCTCGTGGGATTATTTGAGACATTTTTGTCTTGGCATTTATTTAGTTTAATGTAAACAAATTGATTTTTCCTTTATACAGGGATCGTCAAATTCTTTTCAGCATCCTGGGTTAAATGAATTGAACAATTCCGAAGGAACACAAACAAATGGTCCGAAGTAACGGTACAGGACTCTTATCTTTCGCATTGCGATGCTTCTTGTGGTAAGATCAGCATCGTTGATGTTGGAGCGGCAATTTGAGTAATTCTTTTTGGTATTCTGTAGAATATATTATGTTTCCCGAAGTGCCAATTGCTTTGAGGATGTCTGGCCATCTTCTGTTGGGCGTTGTTCGGATATATTAAAAAAAAGTGGATTATCTTTTCCAAGAGTGTAATATTCTACTCACTGGACTGAGCAAAGTTTTTGCTCCAGTAGAGCTTAATTTGCCAGAGGATACAAGACAGCCACTGGTACAATTTATCACTTTGCTCAACACATTTGAACTTGATGCCATGGATTTGGATGACGCATATGAAGAGGGACACGGATAAAGAATGTTGCTTCAGTTGGTGGAAACGTATGTACTGCTAGTCCAATATCAGACTTGAACCCTCTTTGGATGGCTTCTAGGGCGAAATTTTGAGTTATTGATGGCAAAGGAAACATTAGAATTGTTTCAGCTGAGAATTTCTTTCTAGGTTATCAGAAGGTGGACTTGCAAGTGGAGAGATTCTGCTTTCAGTGTTTTTGCCACGGAGCAGAAGGTTGGAGTATGTAAAAGAGTTTAAACAAGCCCACAGGAGGGATGATGATATTGCTATTGTAAATACTGGAATGCGTGTTTTTCTTGAGAAAAAATATGATGATCTGGTTGTTGCAGATGCATCAATTGTTTATGGTGGAGTGGCTTCTTTATCTATTGCTGCGAGGCAAACCAAAGAGTACTTGATTGGAAAGACTTGGAGTCAGGAGCTTTTGCAAGGAGCTCTGGAAGTTTTGAGGAGTGACATAATCATCAAGGAATACGCTCCGGGTGGGATGGTTGAGTTTCGAAAGTCTCTAACACTTAGTTTCTTTTTTAAGTTTTTCCTCTGGGTTTCTCAGGAGATGGATGAGATGAGATCCATCAGGGAAGAGATACCATTGTCACATATATCTGCCATAAAACCATTTGAAAGACCATCTGCTGTTGGAAGTCAGGATTACGAAATTGTGAAGCAGGGGACTTCCGTGGGATCCCCTGAGATCCACCTTTCCTCAAGGCTTCAGGTATCTGTACTACGTCTGGGAATCTAACGCAGTGAGACTCTTGCATCTTTTGCGTGGTTGACATTGCGTATTTTCATTTGCATCATGGGACTTAATGCTACTTTCCTCAAAACCAATTTTAGTTTCCGTGATTGCCATCAAATCAGGTATTTGGTTGCACCTTCCTTTCATCCAATAGTATGAATTCGTGGCCTACTAACATGTTGTAGTAAAGATATACACACGTAAGAATGCATGAAATGGCTGCATCCGTTTCCCAAAATTGAGTTCACAAACTTTAGACTTCTATTTGCTTGCTACGACAAATTTAAATAAAGCCAGAATGTTCAGTTAGTCTTCTTCACTTCTCATATTGACGTGACCAATCTTTAACCGGTGGCAGTTCTTGATGCTTATTCAACCCAAAATTCCAACTATTTTTATTTTTTATTTTTTATAACTTCACATGAGTTTGTCACCATATAATATTTAAGTAAGCTCATGAAGGATGGCCATTTCTGATCTCAGGGGATATCTGTTTTGCATTCTTCAATGACTATCTATAACTCTTCCTTATTTCCATTTTCTATTTCCTTCTTTGCAATTATGTTTTGTTTTCTAGGCGGGACATCATTGTTTCTTTGTTTTGTGAATTATCCTGCTGCAAATTCTCTGATGTATTTAGTACACGCTAATATTGCACATAGTCCTGACTGATGTGCCTAAAAACTTTTGTGTCAATTGTTTAATGTGCGAGCAAGGTTTTTCATCTTACATTTTATATGGTTATGCGATGAAGATGTCATCATGATGTGATCTGTAAATTTTTATTTCCTATTAGTTGCTTTTTTCCATATGCTGAGAATAACTGTTTCACACTCTTATCTGCTATTATTTCTTCAGGTCATGGGTGAGGTCGAATATGCTGATGACACACCCTTGCCACCTGACGGTCTGAATGCCGCATTAGTGCTAAGAAGAAAACCCCATGCCTGTATAATTTCAGTAGGTGCTTCAGGAGTGAAATCTTCTCCTGGATTTGCCAGCATATTTCTTGCAAAAGATATCCCAGGAAAAAACGAGATGGGGGTTGTTATATCAGATGAGGAGGTATTCGCTTCAGAATCTGTCACTTGGCGTTGGCCGGGTATATCATAGCAGTCAGTCTTTGTATGTTGTATAAGTGCTTTGGACTCCCCCGAACAAATCGAACTTATGACTTGCACTGGGACCCTCATATTGAAATTCAAGAGTTACCCACCAGACTAGGAAATGTTTTTACAGTTTTTCGACTCTTCCTTACCCCTTTGTATGTTAAGTCTTCTTGTTTCCATATATTTGTCGCAGGTTATTGGGATAGTTGTTGCCGATACACAAGAGAATGTGAAACTAGCCGTGAGAAAGGTTGATGTGGAGTATCAAGAACTTCTGGCTATCTTTTCAATAGAAGATGCCATCAAAGCTAAAAGCTTTCATCCCAACACAGAGAGGTCTTTGCAAAAAGGTGACATGGATCTCTGCTTTCGGTCAGGCGAATGTTACAAAGTCATACAGGGGGAGGTTCAAGTGGCAGGTCAGGAACATTTTTACTTGGAGACACATTGCACCCTGATATAGACAGTGGATGGTGGAAATGAAGTCCACATGCTTTCCTCCACTCAAGTGAGTGAGGCCTTTGACCAACATTCTTTTTGCTCTCTTTAATGTTGAATTTGCCTGCAGTCAGATTGAATTGCCAAACGTGGATAGCACAACTTGCTTGATAACTGAAGTCAGTTGTAATGGGTTGCTGTGGGATTGGATTTAGCCATTCCTTAGTGTAGCTGTTTATATGATGAGGGTTTTGGACAGAATTGTTGCTTTGGACTCAGTTACTAAGTTTGATTATGAGAGATTTATATGCATGTCCTAGTTACCCTTGTTCTTTTATAAGTGGAAAATGGATTCCAGGACTTGACTTTGTAGAGAGTAACATGATAGTATTCTTCCTCTGCAGTGCCCCAGGCATCATCAGAAGACTGTTGCTCACGTGCTCGGCCTGCCATTCTCAAAAGTCGTCTGTAAAACCAAGAGAATTGGTGGTGGGTTTGGAGGAAAAGAAGCAAGGTCGGCGTTCCTTGCTGCTGTAGCTTCTGTCCCATCGTATCTCTTGAACAGACCAGTGAAAATCACGTTGGATAGAGATGTAGACATGATGATAAGTGGGCAGCGCCATAGCTTTCTCGGAAAATATAAGGTGACATTTTACTACTGAGCTTGTCTTTTGTTTCCCAAAAAAATTGTTCATCAAGAAAAGTCAGAGGAATATTACCAAAGAAGTCATATGCAGATGTGCCAGTTTGGTCATAAATCTTTCAATTGTACCATTTGAATTCTAAATCTTTTCACATTTGCCAATTTAGTCATTTTGATCAATTTTGGTCAGAAATTGCTATTTTTACATTCTGAATCTAGATATTAGCATCATGGCTTGTTGCATTACGGCGTGTTAAGTGTGCTTAGGGAAAAATGTATCTCTGCACACATAGCACAGTGACCAGTTAAATTACTTGATACAGGTAGGATTTACGAAGGAGGGAAAGGTGCTGGCACTGGATCTCGAACTTTATAATAGTGCTGGGAATTCTCTCGACCTGTCTCTCGCTGTCCTTGATCATGCCATGTTTCATTCTGATAATGTCTATGAGATACCCAACATGAGGGTCATTGGAAGGGTTTGCTTCACTAATTTGCCTAGTAACACAGCATTCCAAGGTTTCGGTGGTCCACAAGGCTTGCTTGTTGCCGAAAACTGGATCCAGAGAATAGCAGTAGAGCTGAAGAAGAGCCCAGAAGAGATAAGGGTAACTTATACCGTTGTTCCTCGGTTTACTCTTTTCCTGGTTATTTTCTCTAGGCTTTCTTTCTACTTACTCTCAAATTTCCTTATAGGAAATTAATTTTCTAGGCGACGTTTCAATAACAGACTATGGACAACGAATTCAGCATTGCACGCTAGACCCTCTCTGGAATGCACTGAAAGAGTCATGCAACTTCTCAAATGCTCGTAAAGAAGTCAACCAATTCAATCTGCAAAATCAATGGAAGAAGCGTGGAGTTGCCATGGTTCCAGATAGAGTTGGCGTGTGTTTCACGGTGAAACATGTGAATCAGGTATGGAATAGCATATGCTGCTCTAGGACATTTTCCGGGTCACTTTATCGAACACCTTGCTCATTGTTGTGTCCGTCTTTTCACTTGGGCAGCAAGAGAATTTGTTTCTGCTCTTGATCTTGTTCTTTTTCCTAACGACTCATTTGAATATTGATAGTTTTTTTCGTCAAGATGCGCCATGTTTATAGTGATTTTCTTATGGTTTCTTTAGGCAGGTGCACTTGTTCATATTTATACAGATGGGACTGTTTTAGTTACGCATGGTGGTGTAGAGATGGGTCAAGGTTTGCATACAAAAGTCACCCAGATTGCTGTGTCTGCCTTCAACATTCCTCTCTCTTCCGTCCTCATATCAGAGACCAGTACTGTCAAGGTAGTAATGCTGCTCAGGAAATAAGCAAAATAATCTTATTGTCTGTTTTAGGTCATTGATGCTTGCTTTGTGGCAGAATCTTTTGACTTGAGTTGTGCAGCTCATTGGATGAAATACTTTATCTTGTAGATGTGAATATACGTCACTGCTAGTAAATTCATCCATGCTGGTATTTCGGGCTAATTTTGTCAAAAATAGTTCTTTTCCAATGGTATATTCTGCAATGCCTTGTTGTAATCTTGTATAAATCCTTGCGATATAGGTTCCCAACGCATCACCAACAGCTGCGTCTGCAAGTTCTGATATGTATGGTGCTGCAGTTTTGGATGCATGTGAGCAGTTAAAGGCATGCATGGTGCCAGTTGCTGCGTGGAAGAATTTCAGTTCTTTTGCTGAGGTATATCCATTGTGCTGAGATAATTATGTGAAAATCATATTAACATGGACAAGTGCTGAACTTAATATGTAAGAACTTCTCTATATGAGTTTCTTAACCGCTATAGTTCGACTCAATCTGCTAATCACTTGATTTTTTGGTCCGAATCACGAGTTTAAATATGAAGCTGCTAAAAGCTGTTTGCTTATCAGATTCTGCATGTCTTTGTCCTCTGATACCTAACAAGAATGGCTTGTTTTATAGGATATTCTCGAATCATCACAACATGTGCTGGTACCTGTTTCTGTAGTTAGTTTAATGGAGGAAGAGTCAGTGTCCTTACAAGAGTTTTTTTTTTTTTGGTTTCTTATATTATGCAGTTTACAGAAAGATATGTAGTCTTTTTATCGGACAATGATAAGGTGACTTCTATGCGTGTTTAAACAGTAGTTGGCGTTCTGAAGGTCTTAGTTGTAGTCACCAAGTACATAGGGAGAGATTCCAGGATTCTCCTCTTAGATCAAGGGGAGAGATTGATCATGACATTCCCACGCTAGATTTGCCAGAAATAGAAGTTATGCGTGATGCAGTTCATGATGATGGCTTTGGGAACTTTCCTCCCATGACAGATCATGTAGATGATAGAAACTCTACGACAAGATCTAAGCAAATCGTGATGGAAAAGGGAACTGTCACCCCTCCTGTGCCAGATGCCTTGGCTTCTGGAGGGTCATCATTACCATATTAGCAGCATTTAGAAACAGCTGCTTCAGCAGATCTGCAGAATGCTGCTGTGTTTCCGGATGAGCATATTTTGTTTGGTGGGTCCTTCTACCACTTTCCACGCACATTTTATTGTGTTTATGAACTGAAATGGCAATTTTCTTTACATGTGTTTTTCTATATGTCAGAGCATGCATCACCTGAAATGGCAATTCGATCAAGCCCACCTGTCCAGCAGCCACCAGCAAGGAAAAGAAAGAGAAAGCAATTGTTTGATGAATGTGTAGTGTTGAAAAATAGGTAATCTTAATAGTCAAGACACAAGAGCAGACTCAGATATTCTTGTTGCCTTATAGTAACTCGAAAATGTTTATGTGCAGCTTTATGGAAAGGGCTCTTGACAATCCCAGTGATATACTGCGTAAAAGGAAGAACATTCCTAGCTCTGCTTTTGGTCTATGGAAGTTAAATAAATGCCTCAGGAAGGAGTGCGATTTTCAGGAACCCCCCTTCAATGGTATTTGTCTCTCTAAAACTTTTCTACTGCTTTTTTGCATGTGCTAGGTGGAGAAATCTTCACTAGAGGATCACACTATATGCATTGCTGCAGGCATGTGCAGTGATCTTCAGAATATATTTAAGAAGGATTACGTACCAATAAATCTACATCTTTTTGGCCAAGATGATGTTATTCCAGAGCATGTGGATTCAGAGACTCCAGGTCCAACAACTGAAGTTTTGCCTGTTCTTGGGATTTCTCGTTCTCCTGATAATGCTACTGCTTTTGACATGGAAATCGAACATCTTTGGCATGACAAAGACCAGACTGGTGGTAACTTCCGATAAGAGGCATTGGCTCCTCTCTTGGAAGAGATACCTTTACCCCTATATCAGGTAGTTTAGGATCGGCGCCGGAGCTTCCTGAGGGAAGTACTGTTGGAACTGGAGTCCTGCCGACACCTGATGCTGCCATGTCCACTGGTACTTTTAGGTCTGACACGGAAACACCACTGACATTTATAGAAGAAAATCAAGTCGAAGAGAACACTTGCCTTTCAGATATTCTGGAGATGACTGCTGCGGAAGTAAGTCTTCGCTTGCTTTCTAGTGTATTGTTGAATTCTATTGAATTCCTTTGCTAACTGGCCAATTACTTCGACAGAACATCTCGTTAGTTATTTAATACCTGGCATTTTTTGTAATTCGAATTTGTCTTGTTTCACTTGGTCCTTCTATAAACTCTGTTACGACTGTTTTCATTGTGACATGCCTACAATTTCTACTTTGCAAAGTTGCTCGCATTCAAGAAGTTTATTTGGTACATTCTTCATCTTATTTTGCATCACTAATCTCAGTTCCTTATCCTTGGCTTAGAGTTTTTCTCCTGGGAGTATTCTTTCTTTTGCCTTATCTACTTGGCATTACTACCTTGCAGTCTTTGATGCATTGCCTAGTGCACAATGCTTCCTTCTTGTTTAATAAGATCAAGAGAAGCACACATGTATTGATTTTTTTTTCCCCAGTAAGTTTGGTTAGTGGAGAGCTTTGACACAAGTTTTTAATTCCGTTGCCAACATATATGCAGGAACTTTCTTTTGTGGAAGCAGATGATACTTCACTGGCGGGTATGATGTAATACATGATTTGTACTACTACTTTTTTCTATCTTTTGTAAGGCTTAATAGGCAAGACTTCATGCAATGATGTTGCATATTTCCATCTGATACAGGCTTCCTAGAAACCAGCATGATATAATATTCTGAATAAATGCTAAGAATCTCTTGTCCTACTTACTGTTAGGAAAGTGGATGCCAATACTCTACATATAAGCTAATTAATGATAGACACTTTTAACTTGATTTATCATTCTTCATTTGGAAGAGTGAACTAGGCTAATATTTGGTCATTATCTGTGGGACTCGAATGTAAGATGTTTGCTTAACACAATTTCCTTTCAGGCAAGCTTTTGGTATTCAAGTATATAATACAATAATTACAACATAGGATGTACTAAACTGAAGCCATATCAAAAGTGCTTCCGATTTTCTGGATCGTTTTCTCAGTCGATGACTTCTCATGTGATGTGGACAGGTTTTGAAGAGTTACGGACTCATTGATGTGCAACAAGATGAAGCTTATGGTGATAGATCGTTGAAGTTGACTCCTACATTTTCAAAGGCACAAATTTGATGTTAGATGGTTGTGTGCTTTTTATTATCTTGCTATACATAGACACGAGGTCATTATGAGTAATGAAGGTGACTCCTCTCAGCAATGATGTTGCACTCTCCACTAATTTATTATCTTGCTGTACATAGACACAAGATCATTATGACTAATGAAGGTGACTCCTCTCAGCAATGATGTTGCACTCCATTAATTTCTCTTCCCTCCTGCATTTTCAAAGGGAGTTTTGTAGAATCAACAATAAGCCGTTTTCTTTATCTATATGGCGCTTTAAAACAAATGTTTAATCGTGGTTTATTTGTGGCTCATGTATAGAAATGGTGTATACAATATTTTTTGCTTTGGATGCATGTGAATAGGCAATTGTTCTTCCATGATAGGAGGAGCCTGCAATTTGCAGCCAAACTGGCTCATCACCTAGTCTGGATGAACCTACGTCAAGTTAGCATCAATATTCAAATCCTTACCTTTGATTTGACAAGCAGACTTATTCAGACATGACATAATTGGATGCATGTTGAACGGGAGTTGTAGTTTTGAATTCTCATTCAAATTGTTGAAGCTTCTTCGGTAATGGTCCCTCAAGTGACACTCGAACTCAACAGCCCCTGAATTGAAATGCCAAGGATATCACCCGAAAATGATAAAAGCCCAAATAACCCACAAAAACACCAATCTTGTTCTTTAGTATGCAGTTCATTTGCCCCATAGGCTAGTTTTTGCAAAACCTAGAATATATAGTGTTAAGAATCTTCAATCAAACATTTCCAAATGTAAACATTTCATCCAAATATGCAAACGTTCTGAGGTCAAGGTGAACAGACCTTCCTGCTCGAATTTCTCCTTCAGATATGTACAGTTTGTCAGACATTGCTGCATACACAACAGAATCCAACAGTTATTATAGGTTTATAATCCAAATAGTTAGCATAATGTCAAGAGAGGAAGAACGGTTAAACCAGAGAGAATAGGCCTCGCCCTAGCAATGGCATCTGACTTTCCTGATTAAGAGATTTGAACAACAACGGGAAGAGCAAAGGGAGAAGAAAGAAAAATCAAAAGCAGCACTTTAATTATTATCCAACTAGACAAATATATGGTGTGGCTCTACATGCACGCAAACTGCAGTATAGTCAAAAAAAGAATGTTAGATTACCACGAGCTTTCCGCTTATATGCTCAAATGTTCCCCTAGACACATATGCATCTACTACAAAGACCTCAGCATTTTCTGCATGAAATAGACAGATCAAGTTTGTCAAAAGCAGGCAAAACTAGCCAGGATTCTGAAACAGTGTCTACTGCATGTTCATTTACAATATAAAGGGAATCAAAAGCAGGCAAAACTAGCTAGGATTCTAAAACAGTGTTGTCAATTACTATGTCTGCCTTAGACCTTTTCAAATCGAACGACATCTGAGCATTTATCCCGTTCCTAGCATCTTCCTCGTTTGTTTTGTCTCTTGCCATAAGCCGTTGAAGCTGAGTTTCTGGATCGACCCAGACAACAACAATGGGCTTTGTCCACTTATCCATCTTTGCCTCAAACAATAAAGGTATGTGAAGAACAATAACCTTGTGTCCTTTCAACAAAAGTTTCAAAATTTCTCGGAAGATGCCTGATGATATATAAGGAGACAGCAGCCTAAACATACGTAAACACAGTTGAAAGTTTTTTTTTTCTCCCGAAGTTCAATGCAACTGTTAAGGCATCATTCAAATAAACATGAAAAAATCCAAGCTGCATCGTTAAAAGCAAATGGATACTGGCTTCAGAATGAATAACTCAGCTATGACCAAGGCAATGAAGGTGCAAAAATTTCAGACTAATATCACAAATTACCCACAGCAACTACATGCATGACAGGTTAGAAGAAAAACTCAAAAATTAGAATTTGTCCCATGTTTCATCAAAGCAGGAAGTTTTCCAAGTTGAGCAGAATCTTACGCATCTGCACTCATGCAAGGTAAATTTGCTGTTGCGTCCAGCATGCTTCGATCCCCATTTTGACGCTAGAACTAGTACTGCAAGTTTAGTTCAGATTTACCATTACCTATTCAACACTTGACGCTTTGCAGGATCGGAAAGGACAATTCAGCCCAACTTTGGCCTATCAACTTCTCCATCAGCTTGTAGAATCTCCTCCCCAAATGCAGCAACAACTTTCTTCCATCCACCAGCCCCTTTCTTTAATACATCCCGCAAGCACAACAAGGAATTTAAGAATTCCATCCACCAGTCCACTGACTGCCCCAGGACTAGACGAAGAGTCAGGTCTTAGCCTGACGGACATTTTAGAAGGAAAGAACAGAAGATCATGCGCGAGAATGTTTTTCGAAACACTAGTACGTTCCTTGAAATCTCTATGGTAGATGGAGAAGGGCCCAAAGGTTAGTGCATCCCATGCTCGAATCCACACAGCAAATTAGGAGGAGGGAGAAAAGCGAAAGCGAGAAATTACCTGGACGTTGTAGAGGACGACCGGTGGGAGAGAGGGGGTCAGGCGCGACCGTTCCACCGTATAAGACGAGCCAGCGCCGGATCTAGAGCCGGAGGGGCGGGGCGGTGGTTCACCGGTTGCCGTGTGGACTGATAAAAAAATTTCTCCAAAAAATATCTTTTGGGATGTGAAATTTCAGGAAAAAATTATAGCAATGATATGAAATGCCATATCACTAATAAAAGTTAATTTTTAGGATCAAATTAGGACTGAATCTAAAATTGGTGGTTTTTAATAAGACATAAAACAGTTAAGGTAGAATTAGAATAACTTTTAGAAATATCGTAGAAGAACCCTCCCAATATTCCAAAATTTTGGGTCTCCCTCTCGTCTATGAAGAGGACTCTCTCTCTCTCTCTCTTCTGCTTTACAAAATTCGCTCTCTCGCCTTCGCTCCCAATCCGCTGCTTTCTCCGGCGCATCGCTGCTGTCTCCGCCTCCGCCGTCGCCTCCAGGAGGCCCGTCGGCGGCTGGAATATGGCAGCACCAAGTTTCCCACCGGAACTTGCACTGGTAATTCTAAATTGCACGTCAAAATGTTTGCACGATTATCTCTTTCCCTGTTTACATCTGGATATGGGGTTTTGTTATGGGGGTTTGATGGGTGAAGTTTCTGGTGTTGAGCTAATTGGGAAAACTGTGCGAATGGACATCTTAGTTTTGATTTGATTTGATGTACAGACCGATTATAAAGACCCCACATTTCAAGAGAAGTTTGTGTCCGCGCTCGTTGAAGGGCTTAGGGAGTTGAATCTTGCGGTGCAGAATGGCAATATCCTCGCTTTCGAGGACTTCGTCGGCGCTGGTGAGTAATTCCTTGCTACCTTGAACCCATTCTACTAACAATGCTGTTGACTTGTTTTGGATTTTGGTCTTTGAGTGGTGGCTTGTGTTCTTATCTTAGTTGTGTTTTCCATGGTCTCAAAGGGTTAGGCTCCATAAGGTTCTTTCTCAGAGCTTGATCATACGACCTAGCCTCTTCAGACTAAAAAAGGGGCAGGTGCGATCCATTGAACCTATTCTTCTTTTCTTACGCATGTAGAATTATGTATCTGGTTCAAAAGCAAAATACAAAAAAAAAAAAAAAAAAAGTCGAAAGATGGAGTAGATAAGATGGCCTTTGTGAAAGAATTGTGGTGTGGTTTCTCTAATTCGCTCTGGTTCCCCGCAACCACTTGGCCTCCCACGTTAGCCTCCTGCCTCACCTTGTGATCTCGTGACTGAGGACGTGGCCGCGCTCCACCACATCAGCATAATCCCTCTCCACTCGGTGAGTGACACAGGTGAGTGACACATGGAGCCATGTCCCACCGGGACAGATTTGAAAATTCTCTCTAATATTTCATAATCTTGGGTCTCCCTCTCTTCGTCTTATCAAAATTGGCTCCTCTCTCTCCTTCACTCCCAATCTGCTGCATCCTCTGCCGCGTCGCTGCAGCATAATATATAGACAGATTCATTCAACTATTGAAGTGTACTATGCCACATCAAAATTCTGGCGACACTGAGCGGAAAGCTAAAAGAGAATGCAATAATTCATTGTCTTTTTGACCTTTCAAGTATGTGTCACTTCCTATCTCACCTTAACAATTTCTGAACTTCTAAGTTGTATCTGCCTTTTCATCTAAACTTATGTTGAGAGATTATGTTATGTGAAGCATTAAATCCTTTGCTAATATCTTGTAGACAAAGTTAGAGAGGTGCTGAAGCTTGTGACCGGGAAATGGAAGATCTTGCTAAGCTACTGATTGCAGAGCAGTCACTTCTCATGTTTGGCAGAGGATACAACTATACTACAGCTTTGGAAGGTTCTTTAATAGTAAAGGAAGTGGCATTGATGCACAGTGAAGGAACACTTGCTGGTGAAATGAAACATGGTGCTCTGGCTCTAGTGAATGAGTCTTCCTTCCCATTGTAGTGATTGCTACTCATGATGCTTGCTTCAGGTTAGCTTTTGTCATACAAGTTTGCTCGCATCTGTGAAATCTTTATTTGTATTAAAGCTGAAGTTGTCAATGTCAACAGCAAGCAACAATCAGTTATTCAGCAACTCCATGCCCGCGAAGGACGCCTTATTGTCATGTGCTTAAGGGGGGATGCTGCAGCTGTGTCTCTTGGTGGAGCATGTAGATTCGTTGAAGTTCCTCAGGTGGAAGACTGTCTTCAGCCTGTAGTCAATTTAGTTCCTTTGCAGGTACCGAGTACTTCCAATATTTTTCTTATGGTTGCCAAGATGCAACATCTATTTTACCTACTCTACTGAATGCGTTATAATTTGCTGAAGATGAAGCTATGATGTAGATGAGGTGGAGCTGGATGGGAGCATCTAGCTTTTTTTTTTTTTTTTTTTATTTTATTTGTTTTATGCTCTCAGCATTTGTTTTGGCATTAAGAGTTCCAAAGTTCACTCTATGATTTGGCCTTTAGTTCTAAAAGAAAGTATTTTTTTAAGTTTTAAGTTTCAACAAAATCAAAAGAAAGCAATTTTATCGATCGAGCTGTAATTTTTGCTGTTTTTATTTATTTTTTTATTCATTGCTTATAGAGTATCTTCACATTCCTGTTTTTCCTTTCAAATAGCCTGTTTCATTTTACTAGATTTCGCTAATTCGTCGGACATGAGATAATTTTTAACATTCGGGGCTCAGTTGTTGGCATATTATCTCACGGTCCTAAGAGGATACAGTGTCGACCAGCCTAGGAACCTTGCAAAGAGTGTGACAAACAAGAAGAAGCTCACTAATAGATTTCTTCTGATTGGGTTTACCCAATAGCGAAATGGATTATGTTATGAAAGTGTAAAGCATCTTTCTGACACAGTATACATTCTGCTGATCACTTGTACTTTATTGAATGAAAGCCTCGGCAAGATCTCTATTTTTTATCAAGTAGGAAAAACTGTAGTAATCCAACTTTTTGCCCGGCTTGTTATGCATTTACCTGTTAATCTGCCTTGAAGTCTCATACTCATGGTACCTCAACATTGTTTCATGAGTGATGTCGACTACGACTTAGTTTCATCGGTGATACTAGGCAACTTGGAGCAATATGTTGTGCATTAAGACCTTAATCTTGAAGGTCACGAAATAGTTCTATTGCTGAAAATATTGGTTATCGTGTTTAGCATTTAGTGGGGAACTCCATTTTTTATGGACTTTGATCGAAGTATCTTTTGCTGCATCATGAGATGTAAAAGGAGTGGAGGTTGGAAGAGGGAGATTGTATCCTCATTTGGGGAAAAAAGAGTAGTCTGGTGCAAGATTGATGAAATCGATTGAGCGTTTGAGACATGATTTGCTTCTTTAGCTGTGATCAGTTTTTGGCGTTACGCATGTCTCTCGAGTGGTGATTTTCATGTCGGTTGTCAAACTGTTAGTTAACTCCCGGTTTGTACCTTTACTGGGAAATAGTCCAAGGTAAGTTGTACTGTATTCTGATTTCCTTTTTCAGTGTGATATTTAACTCCATGATATGGTCCGATTTGCAAACACGCAATGTATTCAAATGGAAGGAATTTCAATGTCCAATTGCTCCTCAAGCGGTCCATTTTATCCATTAATCGTGCGTGGAAAAGACAATGCGCCTCTCACTAGATACCAACAAAAGCAAAAACATAAGCTCCTACTGTCGCTGTCAATGGTTGTTGAACACTGTTGTTATTTTTCTTCCCTTGTCGTGTTTCATTTTCCAGGTATGTGCTAGGGGTGGGCATCCCGTCGGACATATGGGGCTGGGTCAACGTGGACTGATTCCCGATTCCGGCACGAACGCGCTCATCCATGACTGTACGAGGCAAAAGCGACAGGGCTCCTAGTCGGCGAGGACGGAACACGTGGACAAAAATAGATAGTCTTGTGTTGAACCGACATGTAGAGGTTTTGAGCGAGATGGGGCCAGAGGACCACGGCAAACAATAGAAATGACAAGAGATAGGGGAACGATTGAAAGGGACCGGGACCAACAACGTTGCGAGTATTTTCCACATCTAGATTTAACCTCAAATCCAAAGTGTTTTTTTTTTTTTTTTTTTTTTGGTAAAAGGTAAGAATATATATTAAGCTTAGGACAAATGAACAAGAATTCGGCACCGTAACTCACACTTTAGCTGTGGGGGCAGGGAGAGTGTGAGGGTGCCGAATCAAAAAAATACAGAGAGAAGGAAATAGAGCAGCAACCAATCGGTTGAACTACAAGTAAAAAACAGACCAACGACCCTCAGGCACCCCTCCAAAGAGCGAAGAGACGGAGGGGAGCTAGGAAGAAGACGCGGAGCTAAAGATGGACTGATCGAACCCCCAACTTCTCTGGAGTCGCTTGTTTCTTGGAGTAGGCGGGACATTAGAGAACAAAAGAGCCTTATCCTTCACAACCTTGATCAAGTGATTCTTCATGGCCGGAATTGCCAAAGAGTCACCTCGAAAGATGATAGAATTCCTTTTTTTCCATATGAAATGGCATAAAGCCCTAAAAGAGAAACGGGCAATACTGTGAAAGAAATCTTTACCGGATAGGAATTTGAGAGCCTAAGAGAGGTTGTCCTTCCAAACTCTATTCTTCCAAGGTAAATTACATCTAGAAGCCCAAAAGAACGCAAGAGTCGCAGACGTTGTGCACTCAAAGAACAAGTGGTCGACGGAGTCCGGAGCAGCAGAAGGCGCAAACAGAGAACTCAATCCTCCCATAAGAGAGAAGAAGAGTCTGAGTTGGCAGCTTATTTTTTGCGAGCAACCACAAATGAAATTGAAATCTGGGTGCAAGGTCATTGTCCCAAATAAGAGGAGCCCAAGACACTCGATTCTTTTTAACCCCGATGTATTTCCGTGCGGAGGCAACGAGAGAACGAACTCGATGGATCTTCTCGCCGGTGAAGCGGTCGGGAATCGGTAGAAAGAATGGGTATAGTAATTCCCATATTTGCGAGGAGATCTCTCAAAGAAGCACCCGCGGAGAATAAAGGTCCGCCACTACAGAATAGCTTGGAAGGCGACAGCTCTCCACAAGGTCCGGCGGGATAAGTAAGAGAAGCGGGCCACATTCCAGCCAATGGTCGTGCCATAAGGAGACAGAGAAACCGTGGCCAATCTTCCAAAAGAAAGAGAGCTTAAAGTGTCTTCGAAGTTGAAGGATTTTTTTCCACACCCACGAACACGTAGTGGGTGGCGAGGAGTTCCAAAAATTGTCCTTCTTTAAAAAATAAGAATGGATCCAACGACACCAGAGAGATTCTCTATCGGTGAAGAGAAACCAGATGTACTTAAGCAAGGAAGCAGTATTACAGTCTCTCAATTTCCGAATACCCAAGCCACCTTCATTTTTTGGGAGGCAAATGTCATCCCAAGATACTTTGGCACCGCCTCGGCCAAGTGAGGTGCCCTTCCACGTAAACCGTCTTAGCGGTTGTTCAATTCTATCAAGAACGAGAGATAGGCGAGAGAAAAACACTAGCCCAAAAGGCTTGGATAGAATGCGACCGACCTTATAAGTTGAAGCACACGCCGACAAAGGATAAAAAGCGGTGAGCCCACGATTGAATTCTTGCGGTAATACGATCAATCAACGAAGCACAATCAGCTTTCCCAAGTCTTGAAGTGATGATGGGCACCCCTAAGTACCGGACCGGAGTCGACCTTCGTGAAAGCCAAATGCAAGCCGAATATTCTCTCGATGGAAACAAGGCCTCCCGAGAGAAACACCTCGCTCTTGTTTTTGTTCGGAAGCGAGTCCACTCCAAGATGAGAATATATCAAGACTTCTCTTAAGGATCGTGGCGGAAACCCAATCAGCTTGACAAAAGAGAAAGACATCGTCGGCAAAGAAAAGATGGGTCAGCTTTACATTCTTGCATCTCCAAAAGTATTTGAAGCCTTTCACCGAAGTACGGGAATTTAAAATCCCTGAGAACACATCCATAACAAGGGTAAAGAGGTACGGCGACAAAGGGTCCCCTTGGCGAAGGCCTCGACCTCCGAGAGAAGAAGCCATGAAGTTCGCCATTAATAGAAACCGAAAACTTGGGTGTTCTCACACACACCATTATCAAATGGATGGTCCATTCCGGGAATCTAAAAGCTTGCGAGTGAGTTCCAAAAAATCCCGCCTACGGTATCATACGCCTTTTGAAAATCCACCTTAACGGCACATTTCGGAAGGTAAGGATCTAAGTGAAAACCAGAGAACAATTCTTGGGCAAGAAGAATGTTATCTCTAATTCTCCTTCCTCTTTTAGGAGGAAGCCCGAAGCAAAGAAATCCTGAACAGCTTCAATAACCAATGGCCCGACAAGATCCCAATTGGTCTTGTAAAATTCAACCGAAAAGCCATCAGGACCCGGGGCTTTTCCTCTTGCTAGGGAGAAAAGAGTATCCTTGATCTCCGAATCTGTGACCGGGCAAGAGATGGAGCTGCATTGAATATCCGAGAGAGGCCGATGGATGAGCTCCTTCATCTCATGAAGAGACGGTTTTGAGAGACACGCCTGAGGTGATAGCAGCTTTGAGAAGTAGGACACAAACACTTGAGGCACAAAGGCTGGATCATCTATGAGGACACCAGATGAATCCATAACTGAGAGGATGTGGTTTCTGGTCTGTCTGTTCTTAACCGAATTGTGGAAGAATCTAGTGTTCCGATCACCCTCTTTCAGCCAAGTCACACGAGACTTTTGACGGTAAAAAGACTCTTCATGGGCCCGCAGTTGGACAAAGGCACGTCGCTGGTTTTTTTCCAGGTTAGCAAGAGATGAATTAGAAAGATCATCATGAAGACCAACCTGAGTGATGCGAAGGGCTTCTCTAGCTTTAGCCGTCCTCATCGAAATGTCAGAGAAAGACTCTTTGTTGAGTAATTTGAGGCGAGCTTTAACCAATTTCAGCTTGGACACAAGGCGGAACATCGACACTCGCAAGACTGGCGTATTCCAAGCTTGATTGATGCAAGACGAGTAATCCGAGTGTTCGGACCAAAAATGAAAATATTTAAACGGCTTCCTTTTCGACACCGGATCAAGCACTCTAACAATCATAGGAGAGTGATCAGAAATACCCGGATTGAGAAAGGAGGCTTGAGAGAAGGAGAACCGATGGTTCCACAGATTGTTAATAAGGACCCGATCAATCTTGCACATTTTCCTTGCAGCACCAGAGGAAGTAGACCAGGTAAAACGGAGGCCAATGTATCGAAGGTCCACCAACTCGGTTTGAGCTAAACATAAACGAAACTCATCAAAAGACGGAATCCAATCGTTCGAACCCCCCACCCTATCCGAAGGGTCCTTAATGGCGTTAAAGTCGCCAGCTACAATCCAAGGCGAGTCCTGGAAGACTTCATTGTAATGGATTAGATCATCCCAAAGGGGCCTACGACTGGCAAAAGTGTGATCACCATAGATCGCAGAAATACAGCAACTCATGCTAGAAGAAGTAGAGGAAAGAAGACCATGAACAGCTTGCTTATTCGAAGAAATATGAGCAAACTCAACTACACTTGGGTCCCAGCCAACCCAAATTCTGCCACGAGGAGCGTATTCATAGTTCGCCGTCCATTTCCAGCCTCTTAATAAGGTCGAAGATATGGAATCAAACAGATTTTCGGGCACCTTAGTCTCAAAAATACTGATGAAGCAAAGCTTGTTAGAGAGGACAAGCTTCCTTACCTCAGCACGCCTAACAGGATTGATGATACCTCTAACATTCCAGAATCCAAAAAACATATGTACACAAGGAAGGGAGGCAGTTACCTCTTCATAGAGGCTTTGCGGCCAGTAGAGGTGGCCTTAGCAAGAACCGAAGCAGGAGGTTCAGGAAGTAGACGATCCAGCTGGTCTTGAATAGAGTCTGGCTTCGCACAAGACATCGTCCCCCGAGGTGAGGAATTGATGGATAGTAGATCATCATCCTCCGAGATAGCATGAATACTAGAACTAGCAATCTCATCTGAGCCAATAGAATGTCCCGAGTGGGAGGTGCGGTCCAAGATCTTGGCAGTATTATCATGTACTTTAACAGGTGCTTTCAAAAGTCCCTTAGAAATCCGAACGGGAGGGAGCACGGTGGTTTAACCGGTTTAGCGGAAGCGATCTTCGATTCAACTGCTGTCCACCTCCGGTAAAGCTCCGCCACACCGACGAGATGCCGCCTTCTTAGAAGAAGGAAGCTTTTTCTTTTTATTTTTACCTACCACTTCATGCCATTCCTCACCCGCGGGAGGAATAAGTGGAGGGGAAGAAGCGAGGGCAGGCGCGACTTCACGCACTGTGACTAAATCAGAGGAACCAGCATCGTTTCTTGTAGGTACAGGCAGAGCAACCGAAGGCGGCACTTGGGAAAAGGCAGCGGCTTCCGTATGGGGAGCAGGAAGTTCTCCACCGGCTTCCAAAGTATCAAGAGGTTGCTGGACTATTTCCGAATCCTATTGCTGATGCGGGGCAGGAGCATCTACCAAAACAGGGGAAGCAGGGGAAACAGGGAAAGCAGGCCTGTCCTGGGGGAGCTGAACAGGAGCAGGAACGACTGATACAGGAGCCTTAGCTGCAGCCCTCCTCGAAATAGATGCTTGGCGAGGGGCTGGGGATTGCAGTTGTGGCCAAAGATGCCGCACTTGGAACAAGCTTGTGGACGCCACTCATATTCCACAGCAACAATACGGGAATTTCCATTATGAACCAAAGCAGATAGAATCACAAGAGGGCCGATCTGCAGTAATTTCAACACACACACGAGCAAAAGCTAACATATCCATTTGCTCGCATGTGATCCACATATAAAGGCTTACCAACCGCACTCGCAACTTTGCCAATAGCCTGGGCCGACCAAAAGGAGAAAGGAAGATTTCTCAACTTGACCCACACGGGGACAGTTAAAAGGGCGTCTTTCTTGAGTTCAAGACCAGGCTTCCATTGTTGCAGAATAAATGGAACCTTCGCAACTGTGATCGGGCCACCTTCGAGGAGCTTCCTCCTAAAATCCATATCAGGAATATGCAGCACGAAGAAACCTTGTCCGTCTGCCATGATTGCGGTGAGGTACGGGCTCCAAGCCCTTTTAAGAGCTTCCTCAGTAACTTCAAACGGAATTCTCCTACCCAGATAAAAGCCAATCAAACAATCATGGAGTTTGGGGTCAACAGCTTGAAGGTCAAGGTCTGACAACTCAACCATCGGTTTATCATCCAGAAAAGCAGGAGGGGTGAATTCTAAATCGTAGCCTTTCCTCAACACTCGAGCAACAGACGCCCAAGAATGGCTAGTTGGATTTGCCTCGCCCGTAGGCTGAGGCCGGTTCGGTCTGGATCTACCTCTACTTTTCGTGCGAACACTAGCAGGGTTACGAACAGGGATGGGAATATCCGTCTGTCTCGGATCAGGGGAAAACGAGGGGCTTCACCCCTTATCCTTGCGCGAGGGCCCATCAAGAGAAGGTCGACCTACAACTTGAGGGACATGGGCGAGAGAACTCGGCCCTTCATCAACACGAGAGGCCTGGCTAGAAGCCGAGGCCATCACAGCAGCAATTCGAAATCCAGAACCCAGACGGGAGAAAAACCCTAATCGAATTCATCCATAATCGGTCCGAGAAGAGTGGACATACCAGGGCCAAGCTTCGGGGTTTTGAAGGGAGGTAGAATGCGCCCTAGCACACCAAGAAACAGCCCCAACCAACGGTCAAACAACCGAGAATCAGCCAAAGAAGAAATCGCAGCTATAGTAACTCGGGCGCCTGGCTTGAGAGCTTCCTTTCTTATATCCGATCAAATCCAAAGTGTTTATAAATAAATAACTCATCAAATTACCACGCGTTCAAGCTCAAAACAAAACATTTTACATACGCCAAAATTAAGAATTTCAGCGTTCTTCTTTGGTCTATGTATGTAAATCTTCGCGTTCCTTTGGAAAGCTTTGCTTGGCTTCAAAGAAAACTTGTGGCTATTCTCAACCAGCGTGTACGTGCGGCTCCTCCCTGTCTACTTTCGTAGGGTTTTTTTAAACCGCTTCGCTGAAGAAGAAAACGTGTGCCCAAAGGTCAAACAATTGACCTAGGCCCACCAGCTCTCCCGCAGCCCCTCTCACGGTGAAAGAACAGCTAATGATTATTTATACGGAACGAATGATTATCTTGATTCATTAGAAATTGGACAGGTAAGGAAATTTCTCGTTGAGTTACGTACTTACGTAAAAACAAATAAACCTCAATTCCTAAATCAGTTCCTACTATGCATATAAGATCTATCTATATATATTATATAGATATTTTTATCTATAGATTCTATTTATAGAAATCTATGCAGTAGACTTTGAATGATTAGTGTGGCTCATTCAGTAACGAAAAATTTGACCTACCTAGATAGTATAGTATGGGGTCAAATTTAGATTCGATAAATATCAATGCAATGAATTGTTTCAAGGCTGACCTTAATTAATTAATAAATTGACTCCCATTAAAGCGGAATCGACTCCACGTGCAGACTCCACACAGCGAAAAGGAAACTCCGGCGTGGAGTGTGTGTGTGCCCAAAGTCAAACATAATCAATCTTATTCGGCCTCCTCTGCAACGAAAAAGAAAACTTTGCTGCTTTTTTTTTTAATTCTATTTTATTTTCTCTTTTGTAAATTTTCAAGAGTCTAGCGAATCGCGTTTTGTAAACGTTCAAACTTGAAACATAATTTAACAGCCTCCTCCATGAGGTTCTTTCTCAGAGCTTCGATTATTCGGCCCGGCCTCTTCAAACTACAAACCGGGCAAGTACAATTTGTTAAATCTATTCCTCCTTTTTTTCTTATGCATGTAGAATTGTGGATCAGTTTCAAATACAAATTACACAAAAAATAAAATAAAATAAAATAAAATAAAAATTTATCGGAATACAAAGTACATAAGATGACCTTTGTGAAAGAATTGTGGCGTGGTTTCTCTAATTCACTCGGGTATAACTAGTGCTAAGTTCTAACTTTGCTTCTGAAAATATATCCCGACTGCAGAATTATTGGTGGTGGTGTTGTTATCATTATCATCATAATTATTATTATTAGGTAGGTTTGATTGCTGGAACAATTTCCTGGAAACTTGGGTGCTTGATAGCAGTGGCTGCATTTTCCATATCCACTTTAGTTAGTCATTGACTCATTTGCGTGTTAGGGCTTGGCATGTCATATCTGCCAACTTAAAATATTTTATCGTCTATGGAATCATATATTTTGTTTGTGGGTGAAATATGAACTATCTGCTACTATTGAGAGTATTTATTCCTTCCAGCAGAAAAAATGCTGAACAATTTATTTTTCCCAGTAGTTATCATTGCTGGCAATACACTAGTTCTTCTAGCTAGATTCTAATATTGTTAATTTTGCAATGGACTAAGTAGGATACTTGTCTCGGTAGTGTGAACAAGGCCTTGGCTTTTTCCTTTTAATTTTCAAGGATATCATTAGGCACTTATTAACATTTGGTACGAAAGCTTTTGAGATTAAGACGTAGGGATATGTCCAACCAATTCTGTAAGAATGACATAGGCTACTTCCTGCAGCTGAAATAATGGAGTCTTTACATATTCCCATGGGTGTGAGATGGGCATTATTTAGAACTTTAAATACTGCCGGGTAAGCTTATGTTCCTAAGCATCCTTTTGTGGGTCCTGGTCAGCTGAACTAATGTGGGATTTCCAAATCATTGGAAATCATTTCGCCCATGCATGTGCTATTGGAGCACTCATATGAGTATCTTTCAGAAGGACAAATTTGATGTGTGATCCGTTTTGTTCTCGGATGGCTTATGTACAAAAAAGAGTTCAAAACGATCTATGTGGGATTCATGAGAGATGGAGCAACATGGTTGGTAGAGGACACGGACATTAAATTTGTTTGTAGGATTCGTCCCTTTCTACTATTCTGATGCAATCTTAGTGCTAGTCATGTTGCAATTCTAGTGCTTGGAATAACTCTTAGACTGGGGGCGTTATTTTCCCATAACCTATGAGCCTTGAGTTTGACAACTTAACCTCAGCTTGGCTCTTCTGCTTCTTGCATTCTTTGACAATTAACACGAATCCTTTACTAATTCAACTTGCAGTGACTTTCCATCTTCCAAGCTACCCTTTTCAGCAGTTGATGCTTACATCAATCTTTACGCCTCTTTTATTTATCAGACCTTCCTTCTTCAAGAAGCTCCTTTGACTTCAGTTTTCGCTGGCGCCTCTGATTGTTGTGTACTCTCCCTTCCTCCTCCCTATGAGGAGCAAGGTTCTTCAACGAAACATTGCCTCTTCAGCTCTCTTTAGCAATGATACTTCCGTTTCCTTTTACACTTTCCATCCTTAGAAGATATCGTCTCTTCATTCTGTGCCTCAGGGTTGCAATCAGACTCCTCCTCCTCCTCCTCCTCCTCCTCCTCCTCCTCCTCATCATCATCATTACTGTCATCTTCAACTACATCATCTACCTTGTGTCTTAAGCTTCTATCTCTAGCTGCTAAGAATCCATCCTTGGACTCTGATTCATCCCAGCCAATCTGGAGTCCGAGCAATTCATCTTCTTTCTTGAAGTGTGGTTTTTCAATTTCATCACCTTCTTCATCTCCATCACAGCCAGAGTCAGGTGCACATCTTCTGCATTGTAGTACTTCTCATCGAGAGCTAGCTTCATCATCCTATCGTATTCCTGGGATCAAAGTTATCAACAAGGTCGACTCCATCAATTTCTCCACCTTCTTCATCTCCATCACTGCCAAAGTCAGGGTCCACACATCTTCTGCATTGTGATACTTCTCATTGAAAACTTGCTTTATGCCGTTCATATTCCTCAGGATCAAAGTCATCATCAAGATGAACTCCATCCAATTGGCAGTCCTTGTCTTCACCTATCCCAGCAATCTGCTTAAACTTCGAGCTTCTGCTTCATCTCCTCCTTTTTTTTGAAAATGCTTCAAGTGCTTCAACTCCTCTAATGACCAAATACCCTGTTGCCTCCACTCTTCTCGTACCTGAAATTGGTTTTATAATCCTCTTGCTTCTCAATCTCTTCCTTATCCCTCAACAACCCATCCAACCCTCCTCATTGACATGTCCTTTGTTCTTGTAATCCTCGTCAACCCTCATCTTATATGGAAAGAGCTTTTCCAGAAACATCTCATTCTCACCCAAACCCTCTCTCCTGCCAAAATATACATCCAGCTTCTGCTGAAATTCTGCAGCATCACCTCGTTCAACTGGCACACCATCATCTCTCTTCTTCACTGTCAAAAAATCACTGTTGTTGTCATCAACCTCTGCAGCCTCCGCAGATTCCAGAAGATGCCCTTCTCATCTCCTCTTGCTCCTCACTGCAGCTCTTCTTCTTAGTAGCTTCTTTTTGCTCCTCATTAAAATCAGGTCCCTGCTCAATCAGGTTCTTGACCACCACATCTTTCAAGTAAAGCTTATGTCTTCTCTACTCTACTTCAACTCCTCTTTGTCTCCGTCTCCGTCTCCGTTGCTATATTCAGACTAGCAAAGAGAGACACTTTTCTCTTTAAGACTTGAGTCTTGGCTTCGCACCTTAATCAGTGCATTATAGAACTCAAAGTCCTTGTACTAGCCATACTCACATCAACATCTCACCTTAATTGAGGGCTGATAACTATGATCCCTACATTGATCATTTCCTGTTTTGTGCCCAAGCTGAGCATTGCAGACAGCTTTCAATAATCACTTTGGCTAAGCATTTTGTCGGCACAGACTTTCTTACAATAATCGATTGTCTTTTTTACCTTCCAAGTATGTGTCACTTCCTATCTCACCTTCACAATTTCTGAACTTCTGTTGGATGTGCCTTTTCTGTCTATACTTATGTTGATAAATTGTTTGTATGAAACATTAAATCCCTTCTTAATGTCTCGTAGACAAAGTTAGAGAGGTGCTGAAGCTCGACCAGGAAATGAAAGATCTTGCTAAGCTACTGATTGCAGAGCAGTCACTTCCAATGTTTGGCAGAGGATACAATTATGCTACAGCTTTGGAAGGTTCTTTTGAAGTAAAGGAAGTGGCATGGATGCACAGTGAAGGAGTACTTGCCGGTGAAATGAAACAGGTCCTCTGGCTCTAGTGGATGAGTCTTCCCATTGTAGTGATTGCTACTCATGATGCTTGCTTCAGGTTAGCTTTTGTTGTACAGGTTTACTCGAATCTGTGAAATCTCTATTTATTTTAAAGCTGAAGGTGTCAATGTTAATGGCAAGCAACAATCAGTTATTCAGCAACTCCATGCCCGCAAAGGATGCCTAATTGTCATGTGCTCGAGGGGGGATGCTGCAGCTGTGTCTCTTGGTGGAGCATGTAGAGTCATTGAAGTTCCTCAGGTGGACTGTCTTCAGCCTGTAGTCAATATAGTTCCTTTGCAGGTACAGAGTACTTCCAATAGTTTTCTATGATTGCCAAGATGCAACATCTTTTTTTCCTATTCTACTAAACGCATTATAACTTGCTGAAGATGAAGCTATGATGTAGATGAGGTGGAGCTGGATGGGAACATCTAGCTTTCTGTTTCCTTGATTTGTTTTATGCTCTCGCTGTTGTTTTTCCATTAAGAGTGCCAAAATTCTCTCTACTATTTGGCGTTTAGTTCTAAAAGAGAGTATCTTTTTACATCTCAACAAAAACAAAGGAAATAAATTTATTGAATGAGCCTTAACATTTTGCTGTTTTTATTTGTTTATTTACTCATTGCTTAGACAGTATTTTCACATTCCTGTTCGTGCTATCAAATAGCCTGTTTCATTTTAGTAGATTTCGCTAATTCGTCGGGCATGAGATAACTTTTAACATTTGGGGTCCAGTTGGCATGTCATCTCACGGTTCTAAGAGGATACAATGTCGACCGGCATAAAAACCTTGCAAAGAGTGTGACAACAGAGTAGAAGCCCACTGACAGATTTCTTCTAATTATGTTACCCGGTGGTGAAACGGATTATGTCATGAGAATATAAAGCATCTTTCTGATGCTGAGTGTACATTCTGCTGGTCACTTGTACTTCATTGAATGGCAACCCCTACAAAATCTTTATTTATGATCAATTAGGAAAAACTGTTAAAACCCACCTTTTTGCGTGTTCGCCACTTGTTATGCATTTATCTGTCAATCTACCTCGAAGTGTTGTACTCATGGTACCTGAACATTATATCATGATTGACACAACAACAACGGCTACAACTTAGATTCAAGTGACTATGCAACTTAGAGCAATCCATGTGGCTATGCAACTTAGAGCAATATGTTGTTCATTAATGCCTTCATCTTAAAGGTCTAGAAAAAGTTCTATTGCCGAAAATATTGGTATCGTATTTAGCTTTTAGAAGGGAACTCCTTTTTCTTATGGTGGACTTTGATTGATGTATCTTGTGCTGCACAATGAGATGTAACGAGTCTGGTGGATGTTGGAAGAGGAAAATTGTATCACAAAAAATGCGGGTTATTAAATGTGCGAGATTGATGGAATCGATCGAGAAACTAAGACCGTTGAGATCTATTTTTGCCATTGAACATGTCTCTCGAGTGGTGATTGTCGCTTCAATCATCAAAATGCGAGTTAACTCCCGGTTCATACCTTTCTTGGGAAATATTGTCCAAGGCAAATTGTATTGTGTTCTGTTTTCCTTAGTTAGTATGATATATAAATCCATATAACTCCTGGTTCATACCTTTCTTCAGAAATATAGTCGAAGGCAAGTTGTATCATGTTTCCTTTGTCAGTATGATATATAAATCCATATATGGTCCAATTTGCAGACACGGAGAGGTCTCGTGTATTCGAATGGAAAGAATTTCAATGTCAACTTGTATCACATACCGAAACCATCATAAATGGAGTATGACACGGCCATCCTTCCACCTGAATGACGCAGCCTTAAAGCTCTCAAAATTCAACTCCTAAAAGTCCCATCGTCGATATCACTCTCGTACTACTTATCATTAGCTGAGGAACTTGAAAAAGATTGGCAAATAGAGGGGTGGAATCGTACTACTTATCATTAGCTGAGGAACCTGAAAAAGATTGGTAAATAGAGGGGTAGACAATCACAACTCAGTGAGTAGTACATCTCTTCTAAGTGGATCGAGCATCCACTATGCATATTTACAAAACCGAACCACAACTCTTTTAACCAAAATCCAGAATATAACAAACAAATAATAAGAGGATAAGTTATGTATACTTAAGGATAGCTACATTTATACAAGAAACATTCATTTCAGAATAACGTCAAAACAAATGTCAATGGTCAAATCCATTGATCAATCTCATTAAGTCACATGCCAATGGTCCATTCCATTGGTTAATCTCATGCCACACATCAATAGTCTATTTCATCGATCTATCTCATATGAAATCACATGTTGATGGTACAACTAAACTCAAATCACATGTTAATGGTCCATTCTATTTACCAAACTCATATCACATGTCAATGGTCCACTCCATTGACCAATCCGTTGTTCAATATCAAACCATGATCACGATACAACGCCTAGTGACAAGGCGACCAAGATTCTTCTCTTGGCAAGGTCTTCACCTATTATTAGCCGGTGGCTCGGCCTACAAGAATATCCTAGAATTGTATGCGTATACCCACAAGTCTCTCATTGGACTCACAGCAATATTGAGCATCAATATCAATCCAGAGCAGCACCATCCACAATTCACAAAACCAAATCCATAAATCATTTCATATATCACCAAAAAATTTCGCAACTCAACTTATTCGCCAAAAATACTTTTCATAAAATATTCTCAAATAATTTCAAAACTTGCCTCATAAATTAATTTTACAAACCGAATCAAATTAAATACATTTAAAAAAGCTTATCACAAATCGATATCTATATTATATTCTATAAACCTTCTCAAAGTCGAGCTTTTTGTAAAAAGGTTTCACAAACCGAAAACATGTAATACTTCTCAACTTCGTTATTTCCACCAAAAAGTTACTACTCTTAAATACTAAAACGTAACAAATGCCCGATCCAAATTTTATGCAACAAATATGCTTATTCATACTTCATAAAATATCAATCCTTTATCATTTTAAAGACATGAGCTTATAAATTCTTAGAAGAGATGACACAACTCATCTAGGAAAGCCAAAAATTAACTTATGTGGTTACTCGAGCCAACGCACTCGTATTCCGATTAATAAATCGAAAACGATATTAAAACCAAATAATATGCTACTCTCCTACTAACGACTCGATTAAATTATGCTTATTCATCGATAAAACGACACCTATGCGTTAATAACAACATATCCAAAGCGATCATTTAAGCCGTCCGCAACGCGGAACTAGAGCGCGAAATTTGGTCACATCATAACTTTCTTCACGGAATCCCGTTTCAAGTGTACTTATAGCCAATAGAAAGCCTTTCTAACATACTACAAGAACCCTAATTTATTCGATCCAAAATCAAGCCAAAAACCAACAAATTATGGCCCTCAAGTCCTAGTCGCACACTGTTCATCATGCACGATAAACTTTAAAATTTTGTTTCGAGCAAATCGTAAGCTCAAATCATGATCCGTAAAATCCTACAACTCCACAACATTCTAAACTATTATTTCTACAAAAATCCGCAGCTCAATGACTTAAAAATCGGATTTCGCTGTTCAATTTTCCCAAAATTCCGAATTTCGGTCCTCAAGCCCAAAACTACTCCGATTTAACGAACGGGGAGCACGAGCACTTACCGGCATTGCGTTAAGTAGTTGAGGTGACTTGGCAAGGTTCCCATGGCGAGAACGCACAAAACTCCTTTTCTTCTTTTCCCTTCTTCTTCTTCTTCTTTCTCTCTTTCTTTTTCTTTCTTGCGAGCTCTCTGCCGTCCCTCTCTCTCTCCTTCTTTCCTTCTCTCTTTCCCTTTTATCTCCTCCTTTTTCTTTTTTTTCCTTTTCTTTTTCATTTCTTTCTTTCTCTCTCTCTCTCTCTCTCTCTCTCTCTCTGTTCTTTTTCCTCTCTCCCGAAAACTCTCGGTTTCTCCCTCTATTTACTGAAGCTTCTACCTTTTTCCTCTACCTTGACTCTTTTTTTTTTTTTTGACAAACTCTACCTTTGACTTTTCAACCCCTCATTTTACAACTTGCCCCAAAAAAGTCATTCTATTAATTAATCATACTTCGAATATATCATTTGGCTCTACCTAGATACCAACAAAAGCAAAACCATAAGCTCCTGCTGGCGCTGCTAATCGATGTCCAACGCGATGTGGTTATTTCTCTTCCCAACTTGTGTTTCACTTTCCAGGGAGAAAATATTCAACGGTTTGCAGGTATGTGCATTTTTTCAATTTAAATCAATTACAATTTTTTTGGGTAAAAAACCAACCACAATTGGATCCATATATACTGACGTGAATCTAATTAAACAAAATTTACGGCAAAAAAAATATCTAGTTAAACAAAATTGCGAAAAAAATTAAAAAATAAAAATTTCAGACCTCACTTTTCTCGCCCATCTGCACTCTCTCCTCCGTCTCCGGCCATCTCGAGCCCAACCTCCCCGTCTCGGGCCATCTCGAGCCTAACCTCCCCGTCTCCCTCCACCGTCGCCACCGGTGGAGTTGCCAACGCCGAGTCCAAGGAGAGAACTGCTGGGCGGAGTTGCAGATCTCCAAGTCGACCATCGTTGCTCGCGGCCGTGGACGAGCCGCTGTCAATGGAGCCACAGTTGCGGAACTGGAAGTCGTTTCCGGGGTTGCGTTGGTGGTGGGCACGCCGTAGGACATCCGGGGCCGGGTCCAGGTCCAGGTCCGAATTCCGGGACGAAGCGCGCGCATCCGTGACTGTAGAAGGCAAGAGCGACGGGGCTACCGGTCGGCAAGGACGGAACAGGACGAAAATAGACAAGAGGAGCATGGTAAGCAACACTAATGACAAGAGATAGGGGAAAGAATGAAAGGGCCTCCGGACCAACAACGACGTGAGGGAGGCCACCGAGAGCGTGGCGGCAAGCATCATGAGGATGTGGAGCGCTGGGTCACAACAAGTGGGAGCCAACGACAGGTGAGCAACAAGGGCCAATGAGCAATAGAACAGGAGACAGAAGACGGCAAGAGTGGTGGCACAAGGGTGGGTTTCGAATGGGGACGCGGTTTTCCCTTGGAACCTCACTTAGACGAGGTTGACCAGCACGGAAACAAGAAAGGCGAGAATGGCGTGGAGGGCAGTGAAATCAGGCGAACCTTGGACGTTTGTGTGGGGATGACCGCCGGTCGGCATCTTGGTAGGCTTCCGGAGGATCCGTGGTCCTATCCAGAGGATGGTTATCGAAATGATCAGAGAGAGATGGCTCTAAGTGGCAAGCCGAACTCTGGGTTTTATAAGGAAAAGGTCACGTTGTACGAAGTTGGAGGAAAAGGCCGGATCGGATGAAGAAGGTCAAAGTTGCCGAGGGAAAAATTGTTTCGTACCGCTGGATTGGATGTAGAAGGTCGAAGTGGCCATGGTAGCCATGGGAAAAATTGGGACTTGGCTGCCGGATCGATGTAAAAGGTCAAAGTGGCCATGGAACAATTGGGAATTGCTGCCGGATCGGATGTAGAAGGTCAAAGTGGCCATGGAAAAATTGGGACATGGCCACTTTGACCTTCTAAGTGGCAAGCCGAACTCTGGGTTTTATAAGGAAAATGTCACGTGGTACGAAGTTGGAGGAAAAGGCCAGATCGGATGAAGAAGGTCAAAGTTGCCGTGGGAAAAATTGTTTCTTACCGCTGGATTGGATGTAGACGGTCGAAGTGACCATGGGTAGCCATGGGAAAAATTGGGACTTCTGCCGGATCGATGTAGAAGGTCAAAGTGGCCATGCAGGAAAAATTGGGACTTGGCTACGAAAAATTGGCCAAGTCCCAATTTTTCGTAGTCAAAGTGGCCATGCATGGTCATGGAAAAATTGGGACTTGACTACGAAAACTCGACTACGAAAAATTGGGACTTGGGAGCCAAGTCCCAATTTTTCCATGGCCATGGCCACTTTGACCTCTACATCGATCCGGCTACCCAAGTCCCAATTTTTCCCATGGCTACCCAAGTCCCAATTTTTCCCATGGCTACCCATGGCCACTTCGACCTTCTACATCCAATCCAGCAATACGAAACAATTTTTCCCATGGATAGGACTACGAGATCCTCCAGAAGCCTACCCAGATGCCGACCGGCGGTCAACCCCACACAAACGCCCAAGGTTCGCCTGACCTCATTGCCCTCCACGCCATTCTCGCCTTTCTTGTTTCCGTGCTGGTCAACCTCGTCCAGGTGAAATTCCAAGGGAAAACCGCGTCCCCATTCGACACCCATCCTTGTGCCACCACTCTTGAGGGTGCGGCTATCCTCAAGTAATACCAATTCGGAGACTCCTTTTTTATGTTGGACTTTGTTTGAAGTACCTTTTGCTCCATCATGAGCTGCAAAAGGAGTCTGGTGAAGGGAAGAGGAAAATTGCATGCTTATTCTAGGAAAAGAGCAGGTGGTGAGAACCAAAAAAAGTGGTTATTAAAGGTGCAAAATTGATGAAATCAACTGAGTTTCTGAGACATGATTTTGCTTTTCACTGAGATGGTTTTTGATGTGAAAATGTCTCTCGAGTGGCGATTTTCGTCAAAATGTTATTGAACTCCACATGGTTCAAACCTTTCTTGGGAAATACTCTTGAGGTTACTTGTACTGTCTGTTGAATCGACTAAATGGGCATATTAGCATGTATTCCACCATGGAAACCTTCCGCTCTGTAGGCACAGTGGGGACTTGTGTATTTAAATGGAAAGATCTTCATGTCAACTCCCTCCAAAGCATTTGTTTGTGGTCTCTCACTTTGACATTTTGTTACCTGAGTTCAATTTATTAGTCAATCGTGTTACAAGATACGATGCGATTCTCACTAGATACCAGCAAAAAGCAAAGCCATAAGTTCCAACTGCGCTGTTATTTTGTCTAACACTGTTATATGTTTCTTCCCTACTCATTTTTCCCTTTCCAGGGTGTGCGAGTTGCAGGCACTCTGTGGGACATTTGCAGCTCTGTCAACATGGACCAATTGCCACTTCTGGCACAAAGTGCATATCCATGACTATACGAGGCAAAGTGGCTGTGCTCTTCCACCATGTAGCCGGTGAAAACGGGACACTCGGACAGACATAAGTACAATCTTTTTTTGAACCCACTTGTAAAGTTTTCGAGCAAGACCATGCAAGAGGACGATGGAAAGCAATACCGATAACAACAAATAGGGGAAAGAGTGAAAGGGGCCTTGGAACAACAACGATGCAAGGGAAGCCACCGAGAGTGAAGCAGCGAGCATCATGAGGATGTGAAATGCTCGGGCACAACAAGCAGGAGCAAATGATAGATGAGCAACACGTGCCAATGAGCTATATAGAACAGAAGGCAGAAGATGGCAACAGAGGTGGTAAAAGAGTGGGTTTCAAAAGGGGACTTCGGTTTCCCTTGATATTTCACCTTAATGAAGTTGAGCAGCACGGGAACAATAAAGGTAAGAACCGCATGGTGGGAAGTGGAGGCAGAGAAACCTCGGACATTTCTGTGGGGACAACTGCCGAGCGGCATTGTAAACTGGAATAAGTTTCCAGATTATCCTTTATCCCATGTACAGAACGATTATCAAAGTAATCAGATAGAAAGATGGGCTACTAAAACAGGGAAAATACTAATGCATTAGAGTGGAAGCAAATCTTCCTTTTCATAATGGAGTGGTTGAGCACTGCACTAGCAGATTGTCAAACTATTCTGTTATTGTCTTGCCATTCTTAGGCAATTTGATGAACCTAGACCGAATGAGGGTGACATTATAGTCAAACTGTCGTCTTGCAGTGAATGCAACGGGGTTGGGGGCATCACACATAAGATAGCATACTATGACTTTCATCCCATGTCCACGAAACTTTTACATTCATCTTCTGCTTCACACATTGGAGGACAAACGAAAGTTGTCTAGTTTTCCTACTTTATAGAGCGCTTGATGGTCACCGCATATTTATTTCTTTATGGAGACAGAAGCAAACCCTCCAATGAGCCAAAAGAGTTTAGTGCCTCCGAAATGCAAAATTCCAAAGTCAACATTGATGGACCTGACATAAGTACAATAATTTAAAAATAAGTTTCTCTGGAGCATGCGGAAGTTTTGGCTCGGCAGCTTGGAAGCTGGTCTCAAGAGCCTCACCCATTCGTGCAAATAAGAAATGGAAATAGATGGGTGTTATAAAACCACCGGCCACTGGGCCTCGGAGAGATTTGTTCGGATTATCTGTCCCTGTCCATATCGGTCGAGGCTAACGCCAGCAGATCTGAATCTACAAGGGCCCACCTCAATTCTTAGATTCAGTGCACAATGGGCAATGGCTTTTCAGCCATTGTTACTTGCTGCTTGCAGGCTCGAAAATCTCTCCTTTGCGTCTCCTCCCTGGCTTAACGTTGGTTAATCATGAAATATTGTTTATGGTCACCCCAGGTTTCTGATGGGGTTTGGAAAAGCTCTCCCGGTTAAAGTCGAGAAAAATTAGGTGCGACCAAGCTCACATGCAAGATCCAAACTTGAGCAATCCCATTCACAGTATGCCCATCTTCTAGAACAGATACACTGCTTATATGGTCACCTTCTACTGAACAATGGACACCCGTACCTATATTACTAACTTGCTTAGGCTTCGAAAGCATGTCAGTCCTTCCAATCATGTCACTTAACCCGTATTAACAAGAGCGAAAACAAAAGTGTGCACGGCACATTGATAACAAGTTGTCGTTAATGAAGCTAAATAACGAGAAAGAGAAGTATAAGGCGAGGTCCATAAGAAAATCGTGTGGATCTGAATGTAAGACATACCTTTGTTTTCAAGTGATTCGTCAACAAAGGGGAATGAAGAAGACGATCCGGTACTAGAGAATATGATCATTACATCTATGCCAAATTTATGAGCTTTCTAAGGATCATACAATAGCTGGAGCGAGACTGCTTTGATATATGGCATTCTTTCATCATCTTTTCAGTCTCGTCGTACCAAGGGACACCTACCCCAGGATGTCTGCCTTCTTTAACAGATCGACATGTCTTAACAAAACCGTTACTTTGGTCTGTTTCTTCACTGGTTACCTCTCTGATGCATGTTAAAAAGCAGAGCTTGCAGAAGTTAGCTGCTGCGTCCCTGACCTCTTTCCTGGTTTTGCACAGAACAGTTGAGGGGTGAATCTGATTAGTTGCTATCATCCGAAAGACTTGATGACAATTATGTCATAATAGCAGGATAAACACAAAGGGAGTTGTATGGATGATCATTTTCCTCTCCAATCGAGGCAAAAGCCTTAGTCAATACCATGAGAATAAACAAGTTACGGTCCTTCAAAATATAGTGAAAAGGATAACTACGCTTTTATGAAATCACGGTTCTTTCCAAAATGCTTAAAAATAAGATAACTATACCAAAAATTCTAAACCTTTGTTGAAAAATGCAATTCAATTCTAAAACCCTCAAAAAGTACAAGAAGTCATAATACTCGTTGAGTTGATTAATGTAGCCTTTTTTTTTCCCTTCACTTTCTTAAAATACAGAGTGTCTGTTGCTTTTCCTTTTTCTTTTTTCTGTTCATTTCGACTTGTGCTCTCCCTGTTACTATTCATCTTCTTCACCGCACAAGCTCAACGATAACGCAATCATCATCAGAGTTTGGCCGCCAACCAAGTCTCCAGAGCAATGTCACGACAGTTCTCTTCACTACCGTCAACAGCCAGTGGCGAGGCCAAACAAGATCCTCCAGTTTCAATCACCATTTTTGGAGTTCCAATCACCAATTTTTAAGTTCCAAGCAGCCATTTTTTACTATGACAGTCATCAAGCTGTCCCCAATGTTCATTTCATGCCCCATCGACATCTGAGCGAGGGCCAGAGACAGCTAGAATTTGCTGCCGATCGAGACCTTAGAGCCCCTGTTTTCACTCTCCTCTGGACTTCACGTCCTTGTAACCCAGCTTTTTGCGTGTTCATGGATTGTTATGCATTTAACTGTTAATCTACCTCGAAGAGGTGATCATGGTACCAGAACATTGTTTCATGTCGACATGGCAAGAATGACTGCAGCTTAGTTTCATCCGGGACGCCATGCATCTTAGAGCAATATCGTAGTTCATTAATGACTTTATCAAAAAGGTCATGAAAAATTTTCTATTGCCAACATTTTAGTTATCTACCAAAATCGGTTTTTTTTATGAAGAACTTTGGTTGAAGTTATCCTTTGTTGCATCGGAAGACGTGAAGGGAGTCTGGTGGAGGTCTGAAGAGGAAGATTGTATCCCCTATCCAGAAAAAGTAGGTAGTGGAACAAAGAAGTGGGTTATTAAAGGTGCAAGAATGATGAAATCGATCATCTGAGACCTGATTTTGCTTTTTCAAGTGGTGATTACGAGGCCTCTTGTATTCAACTGGAATGAATTCAATTTCAACACCCTCCAAAGCAGTCGTTCATGGTCTCCCTTTGACTTTTTGTCAACCAAGTCCATTTTATTAATCAACCATATTACAAGATACAAAGCGGCTCTTCACTATATACCAAAAAAAGCAAAGCCATAAGATCCAAAATGCGCTGATATTGGTTATCTAATTCGCCATATATATGTTTCTTCCCTGCTCATGTTTCCCTTTTACAGGGTGTGAGAGTGGCAGGCACCCCATGGGACATTTTGCGGCCGTGTCAACATGGACCGATTGCCTATTCCTGTACAGAGCGCACATCCATGACCGTAAGAGGCAAAAGTGGGCGTGCCCTTCCACCGTGTAGTCGGCGAGAACTGGACACACGGAGAGACATAAGTACAATCCTGTGCTGCACCCACGTGTAAAGTTTTTGAGCGAGACCAGGCAACAGGACCACGGAAAGCCATACGGGTAACAGGAAATAGGGGAAAGAGTGAAAAGGGCCTTGGAACAACAAGGAAGTAAGAGAAGACACTAGGAGCAAAGCAGTCAGCACCATGAGGATGTGAAACACTCGGGCACAACAAGCGGGGGCCAATGATAAATGAGCAACATGTGCCAATGTGCAGTAGAACAGAAGACAGAAGATGGCAACGTAGGTGGAAGACCAGCGGGCGTGAAATAGGGTCTTGGGTTCCGCTTGATATTTTACCTCGATGAAGTTGACCAAAACGGGAACAATAAAGGCGAGGATGGAGTGGACGGAAGCAAAGGCAGAGCGGATGTCTGTGTGGGGACGACGGCCGGGCTGCATTGGAAAAGGTTTCTAAGTTTTCCCCAGCCCTATGTAATGGATGATAAACAAAATGACCAGAGAAAGAGAGAAATAGCAACTAAAACAGAGAAAGTACTTGTGTATTAGAGTGTGAGCAAAGCTTGCTTTTTATAATGAAGTGCTTGGGCACTGCACTTGCTGCTCGTCCATTTCTTTTATAATTGACTTGCCACTGTTCAGGAGTTAAACGAAGCTTCATCGAAGAGGGTTACATCATTGTCCACCTGTCGTCTTTCAGGGGGTGAAATGCAACGAGTGGGGACATTGCACAAAAAATGCGTACTAACACTATACATTAATCTCCCTCTTTACACCGACAAAAGGAAAGTTGTCCAGCTTTTTACTACTTTATATGGCGTCGGATTTTCCCCGCATTTTCTCATGACGTAGCCAGGATAGCAAAACCTTCCAATGAGCCAAAAGAATTTTAAAAGTGCCCATGAAGGCAAGATTCCAAGTCAACAATCATGGGATATTTTTCGCGATGGGGTTCGGTAAAGCTCTCTAGGTTAAAGGCAATAATGATTGTCTTAAAAATTGAGGAAAAGTTCCACAAAGCAGAGTCATAAATGTAAGTTAGCGAGCGGGATTGAAAACTGCAACATGTTTCTAAGTTCCACAAAGCAGAGTCATAAATGAAGTTGGCGAGCGGGATTGGAAACTGTAACAGGTTTCTAGATTATACTTTGTTCTATGCACACGCTGATTATGGATCGGCGAGCGGCCAGCAAGCCGTCAGCAGCCTCCCCTGCAGTCACGTGAAAAGATTAGGAAATTTAGTTTAGAAAAAAGAATTCGTAAAAGTTCTTTACAAAGTGTAATTTTTTTTTCAAACCATATTTACATCAAACTTGCTTCCCAATTGTTTTTAGATTACAATTTACCAAACATCATTTAAATTTTGGAAAACCTCTTTTTATCTAAAGTCCTTTGGAGACTAAACCCAAACCAAACCAAATGCACCTATGGAGGCCTTAGAACAACAACGATGCAAGAGAAGCCACCGTGAGCGAGGAAACAAGAATCATGAGGATGCGAAACACTTGGGCACAACAAGCAGGAACAAGTGATAGATGAGCACCAAGTGTCAATGAGCAATAGAACAGAAGAAGACGGAAGATGGCAACAGAGGTGGTCAAAGAGTGGGAGACGAAAGGGGACTAAGGCTTCTCTTGATAAGTGCAGTTTGTCAGGAAAATCCGTAATGATGTTTTGAAAATGATAAAATAATCAAAGGCTACCAATATGTTTAATAATTGAGTAATCAGGTGAAAGATGCATAAGCCGTTATGTAAATAATGTCCTAATAGGGTCATCTAACGATGAGGGATACACTATTCTTTCAATGGTGATCAAAGCATTGGATGTATACAAGCTGGAGGTACCCAAGTAAAAGGTAAACGAGTTAAGAACAGGACATTTGGTAAAGCTTGGAGGTACCGTGAATGGGTCAACAATAAGGTAGAGTCACGATTGGCATTGCTAATATGCTTGAAATGATTGGTGGATAGAAGTTAAGAGTGAAGTTGAATATCAGCAAAAGTTTGATATAACCAGAAATTTACGGAAGGTGGACATCACTAGAATACTATTTGGATATCAGCAACGTACTACATGATTACCAGCAGGGCGTAAACTGAATATGTAACATCCCGGGCCCCACTGTGTAATATTGTCCGCTTTGGGTCACCCACCCTGGCGCGGACGAACCGCCATCCCACACACGGTCGGGAGTCGGCTCTGATACCACTTGTAACATCCCGGGCCCCACTATGTAATATTGTCCGCTTTGGGTCACTCGCAGGGCGGGTGAACCACCATCCCAGCCATGGTCTTTTCCCTTACGGTTTTAAAACGCGTTACACAGATTAGAGGGACCCAAGCCTTATAAATTGACCAAGACCTCCTTCCTTAGGCGATGTGGGACAAGAGAGGAGGTTGTCACACTATCTAGGTTAGAGGGACCCAAGCCTTATAAGCTAACCAAGATCTCCCTCCTTAGGCGATGTGGGACAAGAGAGGAGGTTGTCACACTCTCCACCGGCATCAGAACAGCATTCAAACTGTGGTTCCACACGCGGTCGAAAGTCGGCTCTGATACCACTTGTAATATCACGGGCCCTACTGTGTAATATTGTCCGCTTTGGGTCACCCGCCCTGGCGTGGACGAACTGCCATCCCAGCCACGGTCTTTTCCCTCACGGCTTTAAAACGCGTTACACAGGTTAGAGGGACCCAAGCCTTATAAGCTAACCAAGATCTCCCTCCCTAGGCGATGTGGGACCAGAGAGGAGGTTGTCACAACCTCCACCTCTTAACAGAACAGCGTCCTCGCTGTAGCCCCACGGGCGTCAGAACAGCATTCAAGCTGTGGTCCCACACGCGGTCGGAAGTCGGCTCTGATACCACTTGTAACATCTCGGGCCTCACTGTGTAATATTGTCCGCTTTGGGTCACCCGCCCTGGCGCGGACAAACAGCCATCCCAGCCACGGTCTTTTTCCTCACGGCTTTAAAACGCGTTACACAGGTTAGAGGGACTCAAGCCTTATAAGCTGACCAAGACCTCCCTCCCTAGGCGATGTGGGACAAGAGAGGAGGCTGTCACACTCTTGTAACATCCCGGGCCTCACTGTGTAATATTGTCCGCTTTGGGTCACCCGCCCTGGCGCGGACGAACCGACATCCTAGCCGCTTTGGGTCACCCGCCCTGGCGCGGACAAACCGACATCCCAGCCACGGTCTTTTCCCTCACGGCTTTAAAACGCGTTACACAGGTTAAAGGGACTCAAGCCTTATAAGCTAACCAAGACCTCCCTCCCTAGGCGATGTGGGACAAGAGAGGAGGCTGTCACACTCTCCACCTCTTAATAGAAGAGCGTCCTCGCTGTGGCCCCACGGGCGTCAGAACAGCATTCTTGCTGTGGTCCCACACGCGGTCGGGAGTCGGCTTTGATACCACTTGTAACATCCTGGGCCCCATTTTGTAATATTGTCCGCTTTGGGTCACCCGCCCTAGCGCGGACGAACCGCCATCCCAGCCACGATCTTTTCCCTCACGGCTTTAAAACGCGTTACACAGATTAGAGGGACCCAAGCCTTATAAGCTAACCAAGATCTCCCTCCCTAGGCGATGTGGGACAAGAGAGGAGGTTGTCACAGAATATTAGCAGAGTATTGAAGGCTAGATATCAGTAGGGCATAAACAGGTTATTAGCAATGTGTTGAAGGCCAGATATCAGTAAAGTACAATACTGAAGGCTGAATATAACCGGAAGCCTGACCATAGTCTAATATCATCAAACAACTGGAAAGGTGAATACTACCGAAACTGCTGATATAAGCAAAACATTTATACTACCTACGACAAAAATCTCATCGCAAACTTAAGATTATTATTCTAAGATATTTTATTTTATGCCTTTATTGCTTGTGATCATGTATGGATTTTTGTCATCGGAGATTTTGATTGACCAAGATTATCTACGTGGAATAGTTAAATCACACAAAATATTTTGATTGATTTGAAAGCAAGATACTTTCCATAAATGAATTACTCTATTTCTGGATATCAACATTTGATTGTATGAGCGATCAAATCAATGGGGATTTCTGATTGATTGACTTCAACGGCTAATTGATCTTCTCAATGATTGTCCAATTACTAGTTTGGAGATTGATCCCCTTAAAGAATATCCAATGGGAATATTGGATGTGGAGGAGTATAAAAGGAGACCAAGGCACCAAAAAAAGTGGGGAATCAAGAATTCATAAATCCAAATTTTCAGTTGGCATTGGAAACTGTAATAGGTTTCTAGACTATCATTTGTCCTATGTACAGATGATTTTCAAAGTAATTAATAGGGGTGAGCATAGTTTCAAGATAGAACTTGGAACTTGAGAACCGAATCACTGGAACCTGAGAACAAAACCGATGGAACGTGTCCAATTCCAAGTTTCAAGGTATGTAGAATAGGTTCTAGGTTCTAAAAATTGAGGAACCTATTTTAACAAGTAGATTCTAGGTTCTAGATTGGTAGAACCTAGAACCTAGAATAAGTTTTTATATTTTTCTTAGTTTATGTATTCACGTGATCTTGTGATATTTCATGGTGTTAATTGATGAGTGTATAATATGAACTATAGTTCGAGCTTTCATTTTATGACTAACAATTTTACTTTCATGTATCTAAAATAAATTATGGTAAGTGAATTGTAGTAGCAAGTAGTGGTTATTAAATGTAATAATTCATTATATTTGTTCAATTAATAATAAAGGTGAAACCTAGGTAGACCCTCAAACTGACCCTAAAACCTGTAACAAAGTAGATTCCAAGTTATAGAGTACGGAGAGGTTTCAGATTCTAGAAAATGAGTCCCAATAGGTAGATTTTAGGTGGAACTTATACAAAACTTATAACCGCTCAATCCCAGTAATTAAAGAGAAAGATGGGCGACTGGAACAGGAAAAATACCAATGCATTAGAGTGGGAGCAAATCTTGCTTTATCATATTGGAGTGATTGAGCACCGCACTAGCTGATTGTCGATCTATTCTATAATTGTCTTGCCACTCTTCAGCAGTTTGGTGAAGCTAAGACCGAAGGAGCGTTACATTATAGTCATACTGTCGTCTTGCGACGAATGCAACGTGGGGTGGGGACATCACACATAAGATAGCATACCATAACTTTCATCCCCTGTCCAGGAAACTCTTACATTCATCGTCTACTTCACACACTGGATGACAAAACGAGAGTTTGTCCTGCTTTTCTGCTTTATAGAGCGCTGGATGGTCATCGCATATTTGTTTCTTCATGGAGACAAAGAAGTAGACCCTCCAACAAGCCAAGAGTTTAGTGCCTCCGAAATGCAAGATTCCAAGTCGACATTGATTAATCATGAAGAGTACAGGAATATAAAAAGAAGTTCCTCTGGAGCATGCGGAGGTTTTAGCTCGGCAGCTGGTCTCCGAACCCCCATCCCATTCGCCCAAATAAAAATGGAATGAGACGGGCGTCATGAAATTTACCGGTGGTCCTGGGAGGGATTTGTCCGTATCGGTCGAGGCTAATGCCAGCAGATCTGAATCTACAAGGGCCCACCTCAATTCTTAGATTCAGTGCGCGACGGTTTTTCAGCCATTGTTACTTGCCGCCTGCAGGCTCGAAAATCCCTGCTTCGCCTCTCCTCTCTGTCTCAACATTGGTCAATCATGAAATATTGTTTATGGTAACCCAGGTTTCTGATGGGATTCGGTAAAGTTCTCCCGGTTAGAGGCGATAAAAATCGTCTATTAAGTTGAGAGATGTTCCACAAAGCAGAGACATGGATGGAGATGGAAGAGAAAGAAGGAATAATCTCTCTTCCCTGGCTTGCTCTTCGGGCCACTGCCATTATTAGGCTTTGTTTGTACTCTACACTTCACCTGCAGAAAAATTGCAGGAGCTTCTTACAATTTCCTATCCCATTTTTTCACTTTAGACAAATGATAATTAGGTGCCACCAAGCTCACACGCAAGACGCAAACTTGAGCAATCCCATTCTCAGTATGCCCATCTTCTAGAGCAGATACCCTGCTTATATGGTCACCCTCTACTGTATAATGGAAACCTGTACCTATATTACTAACTTGGTGAGGCTTCGAAACCATGTCAATCCTTCCAATCACGTCTCTTAGCCACAATTGGATAGAATGAAAGCAGAAATATGTAGGTCACATCAAACAAGTCGTCATTACTCAAGCCGCATATAGAATTGTTGTGTGGCATCCCGAGAAAGAGAGGTATAAGGTGAGGTCCAAAAGAAATATCATGGGGAACTGAATGTGAATCACACACCTAGGAGGAGGGGTCTCAAGTGATTCGTCCACAAAGGGGAATGAAGACATTCTGGTACTAGAGAATATGGTCATTATATCTATGCCAAATTTATGAGCTTTCTAAGGATCATACAATAGCTGGAGCAAGACTGCTTTGATATATGGCGTTATTTCATCATCTTTTCAGTCTCATCGTAGTAAGGGACAACTACTCCTGGATGTTTGCCTTCTTTAACAGATCGGCATGTCTTGAAAAAACCGTTACTTTGGTCTGTTTCTTCACTGGCTACCTCTCTGATGCATGTTAAAAAGCAGAGCTTGCAAAATGTAGAGCTGACTTGTTATAGAAGCTAGCTGCTGCCCCCCTGACCTTTTTCCAGGTTTTGTACAGAACAGTTGAGAGGTGAATCTGACTAGTTGCTCTCATCCAAAAGACTTAATGACAATTATGTCAGAGTCACAGGATAAACAACACAAAGGGAGTGGCATGGATGATCATTTTCCTCACCAATCAAGGTGAAAGCTTTAGTCAATACCCGTGTGAATAAACAAGTCACAGCCCTTTAAAATATAGTGGATAACTGAAGTTCTACACCTTTGTTGAAAAATGCGATCCAATTCTACAAATCTCAAAAAGTACGAGAAGTCATAGTGCTTGTGGAGTCGATTAATATGGCTTTTTTTATTACTTTTTTTTTAAAATAGAATGCGTCTATTGCTTTTTCATTTTCTTTTTTTCTCTTCGTTTCAACACGTCCTCTCATTGTTACTATTCATCTTCTTCACCACACAAGCTCAACTACAATGCAATCATTATCGGTGTTTGCCCGCCAATTGTCTCCGGAGCAATGTCTCTGCCGATCTCTTCCCTACCGTCAACAGCCAATGGCAAAGCCAAACAAGATCCCCTAGTTTCAGCTCACCATTTTTGGAGTTTCAAACAGCTCTCTTTTACTTTGACAGTTCTCGAGCTTTCCCCAACGCTCATCACGTACCCCTGTCAACATTTGAGTAAGGGCCAGCGACACCTAGAACCGAGACTCAAGAACCCCTATGTTCATGCTCACATCTTAACCGTGACCCACCTTTTTCCTTGTTCACGGCTTGTTATGCATTTACTAATTAATCTCCCTTGAAGATGTAATCGCGGTACCTGAACATTGTTTCATGATTGACATGGCCAGAATGACTACAGCTTAGTTTTATCCAGGACACCATGCAACTTAGAGGAATATTGTAGTTCATTAATGCCTTTATCCTAAAGGTCATGAGAATCCCATTGTATGCATTTTAGTTATCTACCGAAGTCGAAAAACTTCATTTTTTTATGATGAACTTTAGTTGAAGTTATCCTTTGTTGCATCGTAAGATGTAAAAGGAGTCTGGCGGAGGTTGGAAGAGGAAGATTGTACCCGCATAGGGGAAGAAGAGTAGGTGGTGGAACAAAGTGGATCATTAAAAGTGCAAGATTGATGGAATCAATCGATTATCTGAGACCATATTTTGTTAATAAGAGTGGTGATTACGAGGCCTCTTGGATTAAAATGGAAAGAATTCAATGTCGACTCCCTCCAAAGCACTCCAAAGCAGTCGTTCATGGTCTCACTTTTGACTTTTTGTCACCTCAGTCCATTCTATTAATCGACCATATTACAACATACAAAGCAACTCTTCACTATATACCAACAAAAGCAAAACCATAAGATCCAAAATGCGCCGTTATTGGTTATCCAACTCGCTGTATATATGTTTCTTCCCCGCTTGTGTTTCCCTTTCCAAGGTGTGCGGGTCGCAAGCTCCCCTTGGGACAATTTGCGGCCGTGTCAACGTGGACCGATTGCCTGTTCCGGTACAGAGCGCACATCCATGACCGTACGAGGCAAAAGTGGGCGCGCCCTTCCACCGAGAAGTCGGCAAGAACTGGACACACGGAGAGACCAAAGTATCATTTTGTGTTGAAACCACGTGTAAACTTTTCGAGCGAGGCCAGGCAAGAGGGCCACGGAAAGCCATGCGGGTAACAAGAAATAGGGGAAAGAGTGAAAGGGGCCTTGCAACAACAACGATGTAAGGGAAGCCACTAAGAGCAAAGCAGCGAGCATCATGACGATGCGCAACACTCGGGCACAAGTGGGAGCCAACGATAGGCGAGCAACAAATGCCAATGTGCAATAGAACAGAAGACAGAAGATGGCAATGTAGGCGGTAGAACAGCGGGAGTCAAATGGGGACTCACCTCCCCCTTGATATTTCACCTCGATGAAGTTGACCAGCACGGGAACAATAAAAGCGAGAATAGAGTGGAACTCAGTGAAGGCAGGGAACATGTCTGTGTGGGGACGACGGCCGGGCTGCATTGGAATAGACTTCTAGGTCGTCCCCAGCCCTATGTAATGGATGATTATCAAAATGATCAGAGAAGTACTCATGTATTAGAGTGGGAGCAAAGCTTGCTTTTTATAATGAAGGGGTTACGAGATTGCCCATCTCTTCTACAATTGTCTCGCCACTGTCCAGGAGTTCGACGAAGCTTCATCAAGGAGGGTTACATCATGGTCGACCTGACGTCTTTTGAGGGGTGCATGCAATAGCGAGTGGGGACATCGCACAAAAAATGCATACTATAGTTACTGATTCCATGTCGCGTGCTTTACATTAATCTCCCCCTTTACACATAGACAAAAAGAAAGCTGTCTAGCTTTTTGCTCCTTTATATGGCATCGGATTGTCCCCGCATTTTCTCATAACGGAGCCACGATAGCAAAACCTTCCAATGAGCCAGAAGAATTTAAAGTACCCACGAATGCAAGACTTCAAGTCAACAATCATGGGATATTGTTTCTGATGGGGTTCGGTAAAGCTCTCTGGGTTAAAAGGCGATAATAATTCTCTTTAAAATTGGGGAAATGTTCCACAAAGCAGAGTCATAAATGGAGGTGGAAGAGAGAAAACCTCTCTTCTATGGTGCTCTTTGGGCCACTGCTATTGTTCACCTGTCCCTATAATCGGCTTTGTTTATACTGCATACCCCCCCCCCCCCCTTTTTTTTTTCGTCAGATTATACTCCACACTTCACTTGCAGTAAAATCGCCTGAGCTTCGTCCGATTATCCTCTCCTCCCTTTCATACTCTAGACATATAAAGATTAGGTGCCACCAAGCTCATGTCCAAGATGCAAACTTGAGCAATCCAGATCACCATATACCCACCTTTTAGAACAAATACACTGCTTAAATGGTCACCTCCTGCTGAACAATGGACACTGTACCTACAGTGCCGATTTGGCAAGGCTTAAATGCGTGTGGTAAAGATATCAAGAGTATGTCTGTCATCTCAATCATGTGGGTTCCTCACTTAACCATCATTAGATAGGACCAAAAACAAAAAGTATCTATGGCACATTAAACACCAAGTCATCACTTCTCAAGTCAAATGTATAATTGTTGTGTAATATACTGAGAAAAAGAAGTAAAAAGGTCGGGCCCATAAAAAATCATCGCAAATGTAAAGCATACCTAGGGGACGGGTCCTACAGGGAAGTGAATAGTCACCAAAGGTGAATGAAGAAGACATAGAAGTACTGGAGAAAACAGTCATTATAACTATGCCACATTTATGAGCTTCCTAAAGATCACAAAATGGTTAGAGCAAGACTGCTTTGACATATCTCACACTATCTTGTTAATCTTTTCATTCTCACCTTACTAAGTGACACCACTCGATGTTTGCCTATTAACAGATCAACATGTCTTGACAATATTGTTAGTTTGGTCTGTTTCTTCACTGGTTACCTCTCTGATGCATGTTAAAAAAGCAAAGTTGTACAAATGAAGAACTTGTTGCAGAAGTGAGATACAGCGTCCCTGAACTTTTCAAGTTTTCTACAGAACTGGCAAAAGGTAAATCTGATTAGTGCCATCATCTCAAAATATTGATGAAAATTATGCCAAAGGCACCAGATAAACGACACAAAGGGAGTGGTCAATGACCACTTTCCTCTCCACCAATCAAATTTAAAAGCTTTAGTTAATACCATGCGAATAAACAATATAATCCTTTACCCAACCACAGGCAGCACAGTTGGTGTGCGTTCTCCTTTCCACCGTAGAGGTCGGGGGTTTGAGGTCTCTCGTTGCTAAAGTGTCTTAAGTGGGGGGTCTTGGGCTAGCCTCCCCCGAGATTTTATGTCTAAATAGTGGCTTGCGACGACGTCTGACGGTGCCACCGGGCATCGGAGGGCGGTGACCCCGATTAGCGTAAGCGAAAGGGAGTCTCCGGCAGTTCCTTGGTTCCCAAAAAAAAAAAAACAATATGATCCTTTAATGGAGTGGAAAGGAAAAGTAATGGCTTATCAAATAATCATCCCTTTCCAAATTCTTAAAAACAATGACTCACAATTGAAACACATATCCAACTAGTACAAAACTAGAAATTCAGATTTTCTCTTCCTCTTTGACTTCAAGCCTGCTGATTCATTTCTCTAAATAGACATATGAGGATTCACCCAGTTTGACATGATATACATGGGGACAGTCAGCTCAACAATGATAGACAACACACATGCATTAAATAAGTCAACTTTTTAGTTAACATTTTGAAAGAGAATTGCCCTTGTAGTCCTCATTAAGCCACGCATTTATCCAAGAAAACTACTTCCATCAAGTAATGTCAAACTTATTGGATAAAGGGGTAATAGGGGCACGAAACTTTATATTCAACATTCTCTATGTGAAAAACAGACCATCACTGAAAGGACCATTGGACCTCTATTGACTAACCACTAGAGAATATATTATTTCATCCAGAAGATTAATCACAAAATAACACAATGACTATTCGTCCCCGAGATAACATGATTATTATATGCAATATGACCTGACGAAATGAGATGTCCAGAAGATTAATCACAAAATAACATTATGACTATTCACCACCAGGATGACATGATAAATAAACAGATTCATTTTAGTGCCAGTCACCGCTATGCATGTCTGCAGTCTCGTTAAAATTCTAGTACTTGGTTTTTAACCTTAGACTTGGGGGTTATTTTCCCACAACTTATGAGCCCCGGGTTTGATAACTTGATCTCAGCTTGGTGTCACCTTCTCCTTGGGCTCTTAGAAAATTTACGCGAATCCTCGTGTAATTCAACTTGCAGTTACTTTAAATCTTCTAAGCTACCCCTTTCAGCTGTTGATACATTAGAATAACTTTAACACCACTTTTTCTCACCAGACTTTCATCTTCCTTCTTCAAGAAGCTCCTTAGTCTTCAGTTTAAGCTGGTGCCTCTGATTGTTGTGTACTCTCCATTCCATCCCCCCATAAGGAGCAAGCTTCTTCAAAGAAACATACTGATTTAGTCCTTTGTCATCCATCGTCAGAATTTATGAAGTGCTCAGCCCATTTCTGTTCGGTTTGATCTTTGCATACTTAAACCTTCTCATTCAATCTCCTATTGTATCCTCAGAATCTAACTTAATACTCCTCCATCATTGCCTCTTTAGCTCTCTTTAGCAAAGACAGTTTCCGTTTACGCTTTCCATCCTCAGGAGATATAGTTTCTTCATTCTGTGCCTCGACAAATCTTCATCTTTGGCATAAATTGGGAAGATCAAATATTGTTTTGAAAGCTAGTCATTCGAAATTCAACTAACTATTTAAATGGAATTGCTCAATGACCCCAACACAGTAAAGAAAAGGTTTGCATCCTGTAACTACAAGATCTTCGGCAATCACTGCTAAAATCTTTTACCATTTGGTGAGAACAGCCTTATTATCGCAATACTTTGCCCATAGTGCCCTTTTAAAGTATTTGCTAAGCTACATCTCATGTGCTTTGACAATGTGAGTAAGATCTGCATAACTAGCTCATCCTTTTTAAAATAGATCAGGTCTTCTATGGCATCAGATTTACCTCGGAGAAGGCTCATTCATGCTAAAAAAGTAACTCTTAAACGGCTTCCATTTCATTATTTCAAAAGCAAGGACAGAGAAATTAATTTAGAAAAACTTTTTTAATTTTCGCATAGGTTGGCTGCAAAATCATGATTGTTGGTGTACTTGCAATTACACCATTTCTGTTTTCGCACTCTGTTTTGCTCTTGCGTCCATATATACAAATAATTAATAAGATACTAAGTTAAAAAAAAAAAAAAAAATAGAAATTGTTTTAGTTCACAAGACAAAATGTATGCATGGCTACTCCCAAATGGTTGTAGAACCAAACGAGATGTACCTTGTCCAACCCAACCCCAGACTCTTTGTTCCCAATCTATTTGGCTTTCTGACTACCGTTATTTAAGTGGTATCCCTAAATTTAAATGAATTCGCCACTGAAACACGTGAACAAAGACATGAACTGGGTAAATATAAAATAAAGAGATGCTTCCAGTTTATCCAAATCAGAAGCTTTTGCTAGATCCACATGATCTACTAAGCAGATCTTGACATAACCCGAAAATATAGTCAGCATTAAAACATTTTGGACATCTATTTTATTTCACCTGCACATAGTTAGTATTGAGAACGGCAAAGATTACTAGTTACTAATTTCAATTGGCGAGGATAAGGGCACGCCCCGGAGAACCATAATTAACGGCCAAGACATTAATACCATCCTGCAATAATATCAGAAAGAATTATTTTACTTGGTGTTCTCCATAGCTCTGATCCACTACGGATGGAAATGAGGTTACTTCTTCAAAAGCACCCAGTTAAGTAAAATTTATACCGTATCTTCCGTTTCGAAAATGGAAAGAAGGTAACTTTTTTCAAAGAAGAAGCCATGAATTACAAGGCAAATGCACCTGGCTGTTTGATCCATGCCAAGTAGAAATTTACCGTTTGTATCACAAAAGCTCATCCAGACCATCACATGGAAGACATCTCTGGGAAATAGAATAGGATTGTTAGTCTTGTTTTAATTTTAAAGGGGCAAAGAAAGTTAAGAATAATTATCAATGATAACCATTTTGAACGATATAGTTCTCGTCCATTATGAAAATATCAGCATGCTCCAGATTACTTCATGACCATCCAACATGTGAAAATTGAAGCTTTGTGTGTGGCTTGGGAGAGAGGGCATTCCGGCTACTGAATACTACAAATCAATAGTGCCACATTGTATTTTCCTCTTTACTCTAAACTCTGTTCATGAACAAATAGAGGCTAATCTAAGGATTACATTTCAATCATCATAAAGGGTTCACAACCGAAACTTCAATTCGAGTTAAAACCAGCTAGAAATATGAGAAAGCAAACTTTTTCAATAAAGCACTCTTCCTTAACACAAAACCTGGATAGCAAATTATCATGCTTAAGTGATACATAAGAATACGACAATAAAGTGGAAGGAAAGCAAAAGTTCACTGAGCATGAGATGCTATATCACAACACGGTCTCATGTACTTGAAATAGAGTTAACAATTACTGCATTGATGGAAGAAACAATGTAGTCCCCCCAGGAGGACTCAAAATATTGGATGGCAGTTTTATCCGATAAAAGTCATCTTCTTGCAGCAATTTCCACGAAAAATAGGGCCAAGCCACGGTCAGAACATTAGCAATTCCACATTACATGATTGAAATTGGAAGACCTGGAACTTGTCCTTGTCGACTACAATAAAAGCATTCCTCAAGAACCACAGCTTGGTGAGATTCTAAAATCGAATAGCAAAACAGCTCAATCAGGCAATCAATTCGGAAAAGCAAAAGAGAAAGGAAAGGAATATGAAGAAGAATTAGAAGACCTAACCTGGGGGAATGGCTATGCCAAATTTATGAGATCTCTAAGGATCGTAGAACGGCTAGACGAAGACTGCTTTGACATATCTAGCATTATCTCATCATTATCTTTTCAGTCTCATATTACTAAGTGACAACTACTTCTCGATATTTGCCTTCTTAACAGATCAAAATGTCTTGACAAAATCGTCACTTTGATCTGTTTCTTCACTAATTACCTCTTTGATGCATGTAGAAAAGCAAAGATTGCAAAATGAAGAACTGCATTGTTGCAGGATTTGTCAAGTTTTTTATAGAGCAGTTGAAAGATGAATCCGATTAGAGCCATCACCCCAAAAAATTGATGACAATCATGTCATAGCCACAAGATAAACAACATAAAGGAAGTGCTGTCGATGACCACGTTCCTCTCCAATCAAGGAGAAAGCTTTAGTCAATACCCATGCGAATAAACAAACTACGGTCCTTTGAGTGGAAAAGAAAAGTACAGGCTTCATCATCCTTTTCATTACACTTGAAACCAATGACTAACGTTTGAAAAACATATTCAACTAGTACACACCTAGAAATTTCGATCTTCTCATCCTCTTTTGAACTCAAGCCCACCAATTTATTTCACTCTATAAACACATGACAAGTGCACCCAGTATGGCATAATAAACACAGCGACAGTCAACAACGATAGGTAACTCGCATCCATAAGATATATAGGCTCTCTAGTTAATGGTAAAAAAGATCAAAAATTAAGCCAGACAGTTGTTGAGACAATTATTTCCAGTAGGTAACGGCAAATTTACCAGATAAAGGGGTCTTAGGCGATTGAGTTTGTGGAGAAACTTTATTGAAAAAGCTTTATAAAAAAATGGACACCACTAAAAGGACTAACTTAATCAAGATTGACCAACTACTAGAATATATATTTTATGACTTGACAAAATGAGACGTCCAGCAGATTAATAACAAAATAACACAATGACCGTTCATCACTGAGATCACATGACAACAGATTCATTTTAGTGCCAGCCACCCCAAAACAACTTTTCCACTAGAGCAAAATACAACTTCTAAATAAATTTCTCTAAAAGATGAAAGAACTCAGATACCTCACAAAAATTCAAGCATCTTCCTTAAGATGCAACACATAACATCCTTATATCTGAACCACAAAAAATGTCTCAAACACATATATATTGACTAGAAAGCTCTAAGACCAGAGCCCTCCCACCTTGGTTTAGTGCTAGTCACGTTGGAATTCTAGTTCTTGGTTTTACCCTTAGAGTTGGGGGTTATTTTTCCATAAGCTATGAGCCTCGAATTTGACAACTTAACCTCAGCTTGGCGTCTCTTCCTCCTTGCATTCTTAGACAATTTACCCGAATCCTCATGTAATTCAACTTTTTGTGACTTTCCATCTTCCAAGCTACCCTTTTCAGCAGTTGATGCATTAGAATAATCTTTACGCCTCTTTTTCTTGTCAGACCTCCGTTTTCCTTCTTCAAGAAGCTCCTTTGTCTTCAGTTTAAGCTGGTGCCTCTGATTGTTGTGTACTCTCCATTCCTTCTCCCTATAAGGAGCAAGCTTCTTCAAGGAAACATACTGATTTAGTTCATTGTCATCCATCATCAGAATTTCTGAAGTGTTCAATCCATATCTGTTCGGTTTAATCTTTGCATACTTAAACCTTGTCTTCAAATCTCCAATTGTATCCTCATAATCTAACTTATAATACTCCTCCATCATCGCCTCTTTAGCTCTCTTTAGCAATGATAGTTTCCGCTTCCTTTTACGTTTTCCATCCTCAGAAGACATAGTTTCTTCATTCTGTGCCTTGGGGACGTGATCAGAATCCTCCTCCTCCTCCTCCTCCTCCTCCTCCTCCTCCTCCTTCTCATCATCATCACCTCCATCATTTAACTTGTGTCTTAAGCTTCTTTCTCTAGCTGCTACAAATCCATCCTTCGACTCTGATTCATCCCAGCCAACCGGTAGTCCTAGCAATTCATCTTCCTTCTCGAAGTCTGGTTTTTCAATTTCTCCACCATCTTCATCTCTGTCACTGCCAAAGTCAGGGTCCACATCATCTGCATTGTAATACTTTTGATTAAAAACTTGCTTCATCATCCTATCATATTCCTCGGGATCGAAGTCATCATCAAGATCAACTCCATCCAATGGGCAGTCCCCATCTTCATCTATCCCAGCAATCTGCTTAAACTTTTCGAGTTTCTGCTTCATCTCCTCCTTTTTTAAATTCTTCAAGTGCTTCAACTCCTCCTTCCTTTCCATCTCAGCAATTTTCATCCTCTCCTCCTTGCTCTCTCTCTGCTTCTTCCTAGCCGTCTCTTTCTTCCTCACTGACCCCTCGATGGTCCTCGAATGACCCAATACCCTGTCACCTGCATTCTCCTCGTACCTGAAATTCGTTTCATAATCCTCTTGCTTCTCAATCTCCTCCTCATCCCTCAACAACTCTTCCAACTCCTCCTCATTAACATGTCCTTTGCTCTTCTTATCCTTATCAACCCACATCTTATTCAGAAAGAACTCCTTCAGAAACATCTCATTCTCACCCAAAGCCTCGCTCCTGCCAAAATATTCATCCAGCTTCTGCTGAAACTCTGCAGCATCGCCACCTTCAACTGGCTCACCATCATCTCTCCTCTTCACTGTCAAAAAATCACCACCGTCGCCATCAACCTCTGCAGTCTCTGCAGCCTCCGCAGCTTCCAAGAAAGCCCTTCTCATCTCCTCTTGCTCCTCACTGTAGCTCTTCTTCTTGGTAACCTCTGTTTGCTCATCATCAAAATCAGGTCCCTCCTCAATCAGGTGCTTGGCCACCACATCTTTCAGGTAAAGCTTATGTTTTCTGTCCTTCGATTCCTTCTCTTCATCTCCGTCACTATCTTCAGACTCGAAAAGAGCGACATTCTTCTCTTTAAGACTCGGGTCTCGGCTTCGCACCTTAAGTAGCGCATTAAAGAAATCCAGGTCCTTCTTACTAGCCTTACTCACATCAACATCATCATCCAAAGATGATGAGGACTCAGAGGAGGACTCGTCACCTGATTCAGAGGATGATTCATCTCCGACGAGGCCCTTCTTTTTGAGTTCCTGAAGCCGATGGAGGTCCTCGCGCTTCTTGTTATGCTCGAACCGGCGAGCGTATTCTTTGTTGATCTCAATCTTCGACACATTCTCGTCATCAGAATCGCCGCCATCAAACAGCTTCAACCCCATCCCTGAAGCAACAGTCATCAATCACAAGCCTGCTTATTCAACAGACAACAAAGGGAGACAACAATTTGTTCCAGCAAATAGATGGAGCACATTGCACAAAACAAGAACAAAAAGAAGACAAAGAAGAAGCACATTGAATTGGAGATCAAAAAATTCGCTTAAACAACAAGAGATGCAACAACAAGGTCACAGCCCTCTGAATTGAGATCAGAAACGTCCCTGCCCTGATTTTTATCCTCTCGTTTTCTACAAGAAAGAAACAAACAAAGATAAAGAGACTGAAAGGATGAGGGCGAAACTTGGGCCGACTGAATTGGCAAGCATTCAACAAAGATTTCCCTTACAACCAACCGACCAGCCCCCGTCGAGTTCGGTAGCTTTAATTCACTAATTACAAATCGTCAGGTAACCCCGTTAAAACTATGCCTTTTACAAACTATTTCCTGTTTCTGTGAAAGAACACCGAACACAGAATGAAATCAGAAACGCGGCATGCCGCGTCAGAAAATTCCGGGCAAGAACCGACGAAAGACTAGGGGCAATCTTCGGACCTTATCCTGGGTTCTTTAGGTAACGCCGATTCCTCCGATTCCAACAGAAGGGGGCAAACAAAAATCATGGGGTCTCGCGAAAAACAGCGATGAAACTATGAATCCTTCCGAGAAAACAGTGGCGAATGGTCAAGCACAGAACAAGCAAAAAGAAAAAAAGAAACGGATTGGAGCTTGGCCTACCGAGGTGAAAGAAGCAAAGAAGACAGACCACCGGAATACCGAGAAGGTCAGCCTCTCCGTCCCTCGCCGCCCCAGGCGGAGGTCGTTGCGGCGGCCGGCGTTCGGGGGTTGTTTGTCTTGCCGGCGGCGGAGCGCGAACGCGAGAAACCCTAGAAAGTGAGAATCTGGTCGTTCGATCTGAACCGGGTGAAGTGCAGTTGGGTTGTGCAAAATAAGGCTTCTCGTGTTAAGTTGTTTTGGGCTCTATACAAAGCCCAAAAAACTTTCATTAGGGAATGATTTAATTCGAGGAGTTAAAAACAAATAATAATAAGAAAAAAAAGAACAACTTTAACCATGTGAAAACGAGTAAAATGTAATAAAGAGGAGGAACTCTATTGTCGGATTGCAAGAGGATCAATATTTATCCTATTAAAATTATATGATTTATCATATCCTCACTTAGAATAAGATAAAATCGAATATAAAGAATATATAAATAAGATAAAATTATCCCATGAGGGATGAAATAAATATGGATAGAATTTTAATATTCATAATCGGAAAGTTATTTTTCTTGAATAAAAAACTTATTAAATTAACAATATTAAAATTATATTTCAATATAAATAATATTTGAATTCTAATTTAAAAATTAAAAATAAAATATATATTTTAATTAATCATATTTTAATTTATATATTCAACTTTAACTATATCTTATAATAAACATTCAATTTATAAATTAAATAATTATATTTATTATATATTTTAGGTATATTTTGTATTTTTTACTATTGATAATTTTTTTTCAAATTATTGATAAAATTTTATTAAAGAATGATGAAAGGGAAAAAAGAAATAATATAAAAAAGAGGAAAAATAAAATAAAAATAAATTAAGGAATAGTGTTACAAGAGATTTTCATTATCTCCATTTATGAACATTCTCCCCTTGCAAGGGGAGGAGTTCGATGATATGTCATTTATATAAAAAAATAAAATAAAAAAACATTTATGATTTAAACATATCTTACTTTAATATATAAAAAAAAATGTGCATATTGTGAACACTAAACATTTACCAAATAATGGATAGGATATAAGAAAAATCCTAGGATTTCATATTCTATCATATCCAGTTCTATCTCGATTAGAAATCCGGACGACTAAACGTAGACTAAATGATAATGAAATAAATCCGTCACTCAACTACTGGGGTTCGCCTCAATGGGGGGTTCAAATCCCTACCTTCTCGGGGGATTGAGGTGGGGGCGATTTCATTTCGGGATAAATCCATCACTCAAATGAAATTAGGTGAAACTATAAGGTAAAACTATAACTGCAAATTCAATTTAACTATTTATCTTTAGAGCGTACGATACCCTTTGAATTTTGAGGAGCAGTCCATTGATGAATCTCTCCATCTTGGTCTTTGGAGTTTTGTGTACTTTCAAATGTTCATGTGAATCGTTCGGACTAATGCATGATTTTTCCATGCCATTTGTTAAAATGAAGAAGATTAGCGTTCTCATCATATCGTCATTAATCGGCGCATGTTTTGTTAACGAATAGGTCCCATTAAATATACTCAACATTAGCACATTGAAAAGGGAAAGAGTTTTGTTCATGATTCCATATATAGAAAACTAGAATCTGCTTTCCTAAACAATTGATTCAACGAAAAACATGGTCTTATTTCGGGAAACAAATGGATTATCAATACCCCCATCATTTGGTTTCCCCAGGTTGGAACAGAAAACAAGTACAGGGTTCAACCATTCACCCCAAGTCCCACATCCGCCATGCCATTAAGATATAAATAACGCAACCAAGCAAGCCTCCTGACAGTGCCCGAGTCCTTTTACTTTCGCTCGGCAACCAGCTCGCTGCCGTGTTTTACATCGCATGATGAAGTCATTCGAGCCATCTTGACATCCCCTAAATCTGCAACGAAACCTATGCGAGAACAAAACCTAAATCCCCATGAATCCATCCTTCATCTTCTTCTCACAGCTGCTGGACCACGCTGAGCTGCGGCTGCACCCTGTGGTTGGGCTGCACCTGCCTGCTCCTCAGGAGGCATATTCATTGCCTGTGTTACGGCGTTCATGACTACGAGTCCAAGAGGGATCGCGTACATCCACTGAAAATCACAGGAATCAATGATGAGAAATTTGAGATTTTAACTTCTGAGGGACTAATATTTCGGAAAGGGAAAAGGTGAACTCACATATTTGGCCCAAAATGATTTTTCCGGTGGCTTCACAACTTCAGCCTCTCCATTCTCTCCAAGGGTTATCTCTTCTGCGAATACTGGAGTCCTGCAAAAGGTGAAAAATACGACAAATGAAGCACCTACTTTCCTGTATGAATGCAAACCTACTATATAACACCATTTAGGTACTCGGTATGACAAATTCTTTTACGCACCAGACAGATTGGCTTAGCATTTTATTTCCAAACGCGAATAAGTTACTATCACACCAGATGCCTTAACATTGTCATCACTCTCCCACCAACTAGACACTCTTCATAAGCACATATGCTAATTTGTTACCACTAATACATCTCCATAGTGAAAATAGAGTGGAAACATGAGTTGACTTTTGAAGTATTCATAGAATGTTCTGCCTGGTCATAAATTAAGGGAAATGCAAGCCTATGAGAGATTACGAAAGAGAAAATGGAAAAATGATATTACTAGATCATGTACCTTGGTGCCTGCTCACTGTTCTTCAAAATAGTATGCGAGTTAAACGACCACTTTGCTGGCTGAAACATAAGAAACATTATCATGAATGGAAAAGTTACAAGGGCACGGCCAAACCTCAAGATTAAGAACAGCTGAACATCAACAGATCATCAATGCTGATTATGCAATTGTTTAAAAGGCTCATGCTTTTGCCACTCCAACTATGGCCAAAGACACCGCTCCCACTTTGAATGAAGGTTATTATCCCTTGCGGGTCCTACTTTAGCATGCTGTTGGAACTTATAAATTTTCAATTGAGAAGACAAATGTGGGGCCCACTCTTGATTTAAACTTATTTCTTACTTCTTCTTTTTTAATTCTTTTTGTTTGGTTTCTTCTTTTTTTGCTTTTTGATTTTCCATTTGGGACGATATTAATGATCCTCTTTTCCAAGAAAAATAAATTTTTTTTGGCAGATAGCCAACTAATTGTTGTGTTAATGAGTTGCATTTTTTTTTCCATTTTGTACAGGGATATTAAAAAAATAACCTAAGTACAAGTAAAAGGGGAAAAAATCATCTACTAATATTAACAAATGCCTTTGGTTTAATAAAAATTTCACTATGTCATTATGCTATGGTCCATGTATTTTATCTGCTCAACTTTCATTTTATTAGGTGAACCTAGCAGTCCATTTTTTTTTTTTTTCATGTCATTAATACACAATTTCTTAACAGATACTCTTAGAAAAGGATTAACAACATGACAGAGATAAGTACAATAAAAATCTAAACATCCATTATTACCATGCAAATTCAAAAGAAAAAGCCCTGTAAAACATTATTACATGGAAAAGTCATCACTACATGAATAAAAGTTGAGCAGTTAAACACATGTATTATAGAGTAATAAAGTAGTAAAGTTTAAATTAAACCAAAGACATTTGTTAACACAAGCAAATGGTTCTTTCACTCAACTATGCTTAGGTTATTTTTTGAACAATGGTTTCCTTGTACAAAACAAAAAAAAAGTATGCAACTCATTAGCACAATAACTAGCTGGCTATCTACCAAAAGAAACTATTTGTGGAAAAGAGGACCACCAATTTCATCCCAAGTGGAAAAAGAAAACAAGAAAAATAAGAAGCTAGACAAAAAGAAGAAAAAAAAGGAAACAATGAATCAAGATTAGGCCCCACATTTGCCTTAGTCATCACAATTGGAACTTTTTAAGTTCCAGCATTATGCTAAAGTGGAACTTGCAAGAGACAATGTCGTCCATTACAATGGTAGGGGGGTCTTCAACCAGATGAAATATTGTTTTGGAAGCTATTCATTCAGGCTTCAACACAGATATTCAAAATGAACTGCATAATGACCCCAACCCAAGAAAGAAAGAGTTTGCATCCTGTAACTTAAAAATCTTCAGCAACCATGCTAAAACCTTTTCCCATTAGCTGAGAACAGCATTATCATCACAATATTCTGTCGGCAGTGCCCACAAAGTACTCCATCTTATGTGCTTCAACAATATGAAAGAGAAAGATCTGCATGACTAGCTCATTCTTCTTATATTAAGATCAGGGATCTTATGGCGTCAGATTAATTTTCATGCAAAATCATAGAGAAACTCTCAAACAGCTACCATTTCATTATTTCAGAAAGCAAGGACACGCGTAGGAGTTAATTTTACAAAACACTGTTTTGATTTTCGCAAAGGTTGGCTGCAAATTCATGATTGTTTAATTGTATTTGCAAATACACTATCTCTGCCTTTGCACTCTGGTATGCGCTTGCAGCTATATATACAAATAATGGATAACATTCTTAGTATAAAGGAAAGTAAAAAATAAGAATATGTTTTACTTTACAAGACAAGATATATGGAATTCTAATCCCTAATGGTCATAGAACCAACCAAGGTATTCATCAGCCGACCCGACCCCACACTCTTTGTTCCTAACCTATATGACTTTCTAACTAGAGTTATTAAAGTACTGTCCCTAGATTAGATCAATTCTTCACCAAAACACACAATCAAAGACATAAGCTGGGTAAATATAAAAGGAAAGAGATGTCTCTAGTTCATCCAAAACAGAAGCTTTTTCTACATCCATACGATCTACTAAGCAGATCTTGACATAATCCAGATATATAGCCAGCGTTAAGACATTTCAGACAGTTCTTTCTTTACCTGCACACAGTTCCTATTGAGAAGAGAGAAGATTGTTACTTACTAGTTTCAGTTGGCGAGGATAAGGGCATGCCCCAGGAGGACCATAATTAACAGCCAAGATGTTAACACCATCCTGCAATAATATAAAAATAAAAAATCAACATTAATTGGAAGATGGAAAGAAGAAAAATTTTCCAAAGAAGAAGCTAGGAGTTACAAATGAAATGTATCCGGCCATTTGATCCATGCCAAGTAGATATTTACCATGTGTATCACAAAGTGCTCATCCAGACCATCGCGTGGAAGACATCTCTGGGGAATAGAACAGGATTGTCAATCTCAATTTTATTTTAGAGAGGCAAAAATAGTTAACAAGAATAACTATCATCAATCACCAATTAAAACAAAATAGTTCTTATCCCTTATGAAAGATATCGGCATGCTCAAAATAACTTCATCACCATTCACCATATGAAAATCGAAGCCACTGTGTGTGTGGTTTGGGGGAGGGGGCATTCCATCTACTGAATACTACAAATCAATAGTGCCACAATGTTTTTCCCATTCACTCTAAACTCCATTTATGGAAAAATAAGAGCTTACCTAAAAATTACATTTTGATCATCAGAAAGGGTTCACAACCCAAACTTCAATTCAAGTTAAAACTAGCTAAAAATATGCAAAATTAAGCGATCTTTTCATATAAAGCACTCCTTCCTGAACACAAATCTTGGCTAGCAGATGATCGAGCTTAAGCGATCAATCAAAACGCAAGTCGCGACGGGAGACACAATTCTACATCACAACACACTCTCGTGCAGTTGAAGTAAAGTAAACGATTACCGCTTTGATGGAAGAAACAATGTAGTCCCTCCCGGGAGGACTCAGAACATTGGATGGCAGTCTTATCCTGTAAAAGTCATCTTCTTGCAGCAATTTCTGCAACAAAGAAGGGCCAAGCCACGGTCAGAACACAGCAAAACCTTACATCGCACGATTTGAATCGGAAGGAAAACGCGACGTCACCTGGAACTTCTCCTTGTCGACTTCCGTGAGAGCATTCCTCGAGAACCGCAGCTTGGTGAGAGTCTGCCAACCAAACACACCGAACCACCTCGATCAGGCGATCGATTCAGAAAAGCAAAAGAGAAAGGAAACGAAGAAGAAGAAGAAGAAGAAGAGATGACCTGGGGGCCGTGGGACCAGGTCTTGAGGCGGGCGGAGAAAGTGCCGGCGGGGGAGAAATCGGAGTCGCCGAAGGCGTGCTCGAGGGGGAACTGGACCTTCGAGTCGGAGTCGGCGGCATCCGAGTACCTCTTCCGGGATCGGGGCGGCGTGACCGGATCGACCCCGACCCCGACCCCGGCTCCTCCGATCGCCGCCCCCAGATCGTCCTCCTGCTCGATCAAGAGCTCATCGGACTGGAAGGCGCCGGCGCGGTGGTGATGCGGTGCGGCCGCCAGCAGCAACACCGCCATCGCCGTCGAGATCCTCCACAGCTTCTCGCCCTCCATTGCTGCCGCTGCTGCTGTGCCGTCCTCCAACGCTGCGAACTCCGACTTGACCTTCGAAGGTCGAGAGAGAGAGTAGATGGGCCGGATATGGGCCGAAGATGGTTATGCATTTGGGCCAAAGTTGGGCCAGGCCCAACTAAACTTGTCTTTCCCTTTGCATTTGATATTGGGGTAGGCAGCTGGGCCGGTTTAACCCGGAAATAGAACCGAATTTAGCCTTGTCCGACAAGATTGAGGCCGGCTCGCATGTGGACCGGGCCGATTCCCGGGTAACTGGCCTTGACCGGTTCGGCTTCCCTAGACCGATCGCTCCTAATTTGATATGCAAGACCAAGAACGAATCTGTCCAATCCGATTTGATCTGCGATTTTGCATAAATGAATTTGATTAGATTGCCGTAATAGAGCATGTTCATCCAGCTGGATTAGTCTCGTGTGGACTAGAATGGTCTCGTGTGCTTGTTCTCAACCATATAGGTTAAAAGATAAAAGCCACTTATGTACCGATTGAAATGATTGGTATCAGCCAAAAAACCAGTGATTCGTATAGGCCCCGAAATGTTTTCCACAATTATGATTCCATTTGTTTTGCAAAAAATAAATAATTGAAAAAATCTTAAAAATTATCACTTATATCACTTGAAATATTTAGTTAATAGAAAATGTTTTCTCTGAGTATGAAATATTTTTCATTTATTTATTTTTATAAGCGATACAATAGATTTTTGAAAAAATGTTTTCAATTTTTTATATTTTGTGAAACAAACGCACTTTGTGCATTAAACTATGTACCTGCAAATAGAATTATTTGGAGTGGATTACTCCTCTGCAATATTAAGAGCATCTCAAGAGTTGAATTCCTTCTAGTTCTTGATTGTATGCATCAATAATAGGAACAAAGCTCTTTCTCTACCAAATTCAGAGGAACTCCAGAGTCGGATTCCTCCCGGTTCTTGTCCATGTGCATCAGCAATTACAATTATTGAGAGTGGATCCCTTCTTTCAAAATTTAGAGTATGTCGGGACTCAGATTCCTTCCAAATCTTGATGGTATGCATTAGCATTGCGATAGTGTCCTTCTATACTAATTCTGAGCACCCTGAGAGTCGGATTCTTTCCGATTATTGTTTGCGCAAGTCAACAATCAGAACCGTCAGGAGCAGACTTACTTGTCAAAATTTACAACGTTTTGGGTTTTGCACGATGGATATCGACTTGAGGTAGTCTGTATGACCATGTGTCAGCCTCGAGTGCTTTTATTACTCTGCTGACTGCATAGTGATAGGTCAACTTTAAACATGAGGTACTCCCCTAAAAAAAACTGTCAACGGACAATCATTGAATTGTTTCTCCATTCTAGAAGTGTCAGCAATCAATTCGACCAACCTAGCCATCCTAGAAGCGCCCAAAAAGGGCAGTGTCTAGATCTATGTCCCACGATCCAGGAGGGATGGACCTACCGTCAACGCCCCAAACGAAACGTGGACAGGAATAGCAGCGTCTCGAGGACTCACGACATCCTAGAAGAACCTAGCGCCTCGTCTTTTTCCAAGGGGAACATCCTCGAACGAAGGAGAACATCGAGATTGCTGCAAAGCAACGCTTTCCCGCATCACGACAGAATACGGTGCTTCCTTGCTGAATTTTATTCCATCTCCGCACACACACGTGTCACGATATGTGCTAAAAAGAAAAAAAAAAAATGCCCTAAAGGTGTAGTCGAAGCAAAATACTTGTAAAATGAGATCTTCAAGTAAAGAAACTAAAGCTTACGCGTTCGGATTACACCAACTGCGTGCAAATTTCGCTAGGTTTCAATAACTTAATCGGTTTGTAGTCTCTGCAAGGTATTTCATGAATTTTAAGATAGTCGATTTTCAGATCAATACCTTTAAATTAATATATAAAAAAAGGAGCCATTGAGATATTTATTTAAATTATGGTATAATAGAAAGATACAGACTCACATTTACCTTTGGAAGGTGAGAGGTTTATGGATTTACATGATTGCTTTCTTGATAATTTCATATTACTCAGGTGTTTATTAGAAATAGAGATGCGTTATTATACTATGAATTCAGTATAACGCATGGACTTTTTTCGTGAAACCTTATAATAAAGTTACGATGTTAGAATCCTCTCATCATTTGCTTAGTCATACGGAGAAGCTACACATAAAAAATCGAGGACATCCTCATGTTATATTTGATAACTCAAGTAAACAATTCATATAAAGTAGAACGACCACCATTAATCAAATAAAGCCAAACTTTCATGTCATTAAAAAGAGATTAGTTCTAATAAAGAAATCCTTAGTGATACAAAGCAATACCACCAATGCTTTCCAAGCGACTGATATGACATCGCCACGTGTCGAAGTGCCAGACCGACACCCGTACTTCAAGAGCTTCCACCATCGTTCTTGTCCTCGTTCTTGCTCCGTGAAGAGGCTCGACCCATCAAGAACCTTCTCTCTTTGGCACGTTATTATCCCCCCTCCCCTCCCCGACCTCCGCACTCCATTCCTTGCCAAGCCAAGAAGCCAAGCAACAAGCTGCCACGAAAGCTTTCCTTCTATCCGAACGCACCCAGCTGAGGAAGAAGAGCGAAGCAGAAGATGTGGACGCAGCCTTACAGGAAGAGCGACCCTGAGGCCGGGGACAGGCCGCTGTACCCGACCATGCTGGAGAGCCCGCAGCTCCGGTGGGCCTTCATCCGCAAGGTCTACTCCATCGTGACCTTCCAGTTGCTCGCCACGATCGCTGTCGGCGCCGTCGTCGTCTACGTCCACCCCATCGCCCGCTTCTTCACCTCCACCCCGGGCGGCCTCGCCCTCTACGTCGTCCTCATCATTGTGCCCTTCATCGGTGCGTCCAGCTCCGTGTTCTTGAATTGTGTTCCGGCTTTTGATGGTTTTTTCTTGCTACTTGTTTCGAATGATTGAACACTTTCCCTTTCACTTCATTCGTATGTTGCAGTTCACGCATGTTGGTCTTTTTTTTTTTTCTCCTTTTAAATTCAAAACTCCTAGACAGATTTTCATGTCACTCGGATGGTGATAACCTATTGACATCCGGGTATATATTATATTTCAACTTTGATGGAAAACAGAAGGTAAATGTTGCTTATTTTCAACGTAAACAAACGCGTGGCTTCTTTTCTTCTCTGGGATTGGGGTTACGCTAGAGATGTTAAACTTAACATGTGGAGATAGACTTTGTTGTGAATGATGTGACAGTGCTAGAATTGATGTTGATGTGGTCATGGTACATCTTTTTCGCATATAGAGCATGAGAATGATGGTTTTAAGATTTGATGCAGTTCTCTGTCCATTGTACTACTACCATCAGCGGCATCCTGTGAACTACCTGCTGCTCGGGATATTCACCATCTCGCTCGCGTTTGCGGTTGGACTGACTTGTGCATTCACGAGTGGTGAGTACAAATCTTGAAGTGGCTTGCTGTTGGTTGCTTCTATCACTTTCTGGTGTGATCTTGATGCTTTATGCTTTTCAAGAGATGGTAGATGCATACTGGCAGATGAATACGGAGAAAGTGTCGACAGAATTATAGTAAAAGACTTATCTTAATGAAGAGATGGTTTTGATGCACATTCGGTAAGTCAAACAACGCTTGGTCGAGCTTGTCTCTCTGAGACTTCGGTAGGTTATAAATTGGCTTGACATGTTCCGGCGGGTATAAGAGTAGAACCTCTTGTTCTGGAATGAAATTATGATTTCAATGGTAATAGGAAGTAAATCCAGTGGAACATAGTAAATTAGTGTCTTCAATCGCTAACTAGAATCATTTTTCATGATCACTGCTGAGGATCTGGCATCTTGTCATGTATTCATTTCAGACCTGTTTCTGGAATAAATTTGATGCGTGGCACTTCATTAGTGCAGACCCAGAAACAAACTGAAGATTTTTAACTGTGCCCGAACAGAATTACTAATTGCCGATTTCTTTCCATAATGAGGGACTAGGTTGGGGCCTTGCAGTCTTACATGTGCTCTGCAATGCAAGTGGTTGTCTACTTGTGTTGTAGGGAGCAAAAATGGTGCGACATTGTTATGTAGATTGGGAATGTAAAAGTTGTCACTTTGGCGAGCAACTGACTCTCCTTCAGATAAGTTTCAGATAATAAGCCATCAATCAGGAATTTTTGGCTTGCTTCAGCTATCAGTTTAGTGGCTAATCAACTTCTTATCTATCTTTCTTCTGTTTTATTAGTTTAGTTATGAAATGCAAAGCTTTCAATCGGTTTCAGGGTTGCCCTGTTGCTGATACATGAATATGCTTGAGGACATGATGACTGAAGCAGCATCAAATGATCAGTTGCAGCGTAACTTCACTTGTTTAAATGAGCATAGCCTCTTTGTTTTTGTGTCACGTTTACTTGGGTTGGCTCCAGACTTGCAGATTACAGTCAATATATATTGTAGATGATCAATCCGCTGTCTTGTTCGGCTCTGGCGCGCTTGATGTTTTAAGCTATACTCGGTTAATTTTACTGGATCAAGGATCTTTTAACTAAATGTCGTGTACGTAGTAATTGCCAATGGAAGTTTAATTCATTTTTCCCAAATGCGGGTGCAGGGAAAATCATCCTCGAATCTGTTATCTTGACGACCGCTGTGGTAGTCAGTCTTACCCTCTACACTTTCTGGGCTGCGAGGAGAGGCCACGACTTCAACTTCCTAGGGCCCTTCTTGTTCGGTGCTATCTTCGCGCTTATGATCTTTGCTTTTATACAGGTATGGCTTTTGCTTTTATACAGCTATGACCACAAAATTGCATTTCATCGATTTGGATCACCTTGTAATCTGTTGTTGAAACATGAAGAGAGGGAGGGGACAGACGTGGGATGATGATTTGTCACTGCTATTTTAATCACAGTATTTTTGTCTCATGTCAGCATCTTGGTATGGTCGGCTTATTTTTGGTTTCATCTTTTCTTAATAATTCCAGAGGCGCTATACCAAGTGTTCTTACCAGATGCAAATTTAAAGTTTTTTGCAAACGTTTTGCACTCTCTATCCTCTGTGTATCCTATATGTGCTGCTTTACATATGTCGTCGTGTTATACATCTCACCGTCATTGATGGCATTGATGCTTTTGCCATATTGGATGCAGTTACTGTTTCCTCTTGGTAGGATCTCGCTCATGGTGTATGGATGTTTGGCGTCGATCATATTCTGTGGGTACATCATATATGACACGGACAACCTGATCAAGCGCTACTCCTACGATGAATACATATGGGCCTCTGTGTCGCTGTATTTGGATGTAATCAATCTCTTCCTATCCTTGCTCACGATCTTCCGAGCTGTGGAGAGCTGATGGGTCTTCTTCTTACTGCTTGAAAGCTTAAATTCCTCTGTTTTTGACCCAGAAAATATCAAATGAACATTGGCACATATTGTTTGTCAAATATAATCCGTAGCAACTATGTCAACCAATGGATCGATTTGTCGATAGTGTACATTTTTCTTCTGTTGTACTTTTGTTTCCTTAGTGACCAATCTGTATTTGTATAAACATCATCTGTGATCTATTATTGGTGCTATATGGAAAATCCTTTCAATTAAACACTATATGTCTCATTTCTCTTGTAAAAGATGGCCTTAAAACATGAAACTTCATTACTCTGTTCGAACTCGGAACAAACCGAGCCCAAAGCATGATCTTTGGTTCCCTCCTTGTCCTTGTTTTTTACAATTGAACTCTAAAAAGGGCTATTCTTGTAGAGCCTCTCTCGTTGGAGAAGCAAGCTGCCCTTAGGCGAGACCAAGTTTAGGCAACCCGGGCCTTCATGAGTTTCTGGGCTTTGTCTTTCAGACCTTTCATTGCTCGATGCACACATTGTGTTGCCACACACGGCTTGGTTTGGGTCTGTTCTTGTTTTTAGAGATGCGGGTTGTTTGGCATGTTTGCCGTCTTCGCATTTGGCGTTCAAAGATTTTTTCTTTTAGTTTAGCATGCTGGACAATTGATTTACGCCCGGTCATAAAAAAAATAAAAGACAATTGATTTACGCCCGCGCCATTCAGAGTCATGGCAGTTCCGAGTGTATCACGCCGAATTGCCTGAGTTTGCTCCTGGTACTGTGCGTTTGCTGAACTTCAATTGTTGTATAGTCAGCCTTACTCGATTGCTTGCATAGCTTGTCAGTTTGGGCAAGAATTGATCACGATAGGGATGAGGAACATTGCATGCGAGTCGCTGTGGGATTCTTGACAAAGAGATGTGTCCACGCAGGGCGCCCACGAACGCAAAGGGCCAGTGCCTTTGTGAACCTTACAAAATGCATAAGGGGGGACCTATTGGCAAAGAAAGGGAGAGAACGAGGATCTAAGATGGTCAGTGAAGTGATATTCAGAATCTTCAAAAGGAGACGGCATTCGCTTTTCTTAAGCCGGAGGTGATCAATGATCTCTGTTTCAATCCTCTGATGCTCTTGTTCTTAGTTGCTGAGGCATTGCTATGCAGTATGTCAAGTTAGTTACATCCAACCCTAGACTCTGCAAAATGAGAAACTGGAAGTTCTAAAAACAAAAAGGAGCATAAAAGAAAAGTGGAATTCTTGATGATGCCTTTATGTTGGGGGCATGGATGGGTCATCCTGGCTCTTGTCCCTGGTCTTTTGCAGAGGCAGAGATTATCCTCAAGCGATGGCCATGCTTGCTTTGTTCAGGTTCAGACCCATGGTCGCAACTTGCCGCTCTAGATTTCGACTTTGCTGTGTCCCTTCCAATTGCCATCTCTCCCATAGCATCAACTGCTGGCAATCTTTGATCGGGAATTCTGGTCACGAGTTTGTCCCATGACAATGATCAAGCCACGATAGTCGGGCCACACTGAACTGCACGTTTTGATCAAGATAACTTGAAGAGAAACAAATGCGTTACTGGCAAGAATCTTTCACCAGATTTTGCCAACCACGCTTGTTGGAAGATCTTAGAATCGATTCTGTACATAATTGATTCTAGTAAATATTAGTAAATAGGAAACTCCGATACATGTATATTACTTTTCCTATTTTACCTTTTTCCTTCTTGCACTATTTATGTACAATGTAATAGCACAATTGAATGCAAGTCAGAGAATACAATTTCCCCAAAGTTCCTGCTACCTTTATGTCATGGTATCAGAGCCTCGTTTCCTGCCCTAGCTTCCGCGACCTTTCTTGAATTGCCATTGCTTTCTTTTGATCTGTAACTGAGGATTCCTTCCTGCATAACAGATTAGCAAAGCAATTAGGAATTCATCCTTGGTGCCATGACAAAAGATAAAGAGGTTATGAATCCCTCAGAAGAAACTTCATCAACACAGAATCAAGGGATCACAGCTTCTCATCCAGATGGATCGACTTTAGAAGAGCAGGTAACCAATGTTGCCTCTGCACCTGCTCCTGCTTCAGTGCAGATTCCAGGGCCAACCTACTGGCCTCCAGCCCCCTCTGCACCTGCTCCTGCTTCAGTGCAGATTCCAGGGCCAACCTACTGGCCTCCAACCCCGTGGTACACCACACCATGGCCCCAATATCTGTATGGGACCAATCCGACTGGTGAGTCGGGTCAAACATTTGCGAGTCACAGACTCGGATTCACACCGGGTCAGGGAATCGAACCCTACCCGGTTCCACCTCCTTACCTGTTTCCATTCAACGGAGGACGGCTGGAGCTTGGAGATCCGCTTTACACTTCACCGGCGGACGGGCCGGGCCGCGGCCGGTTACCCAACAACTTACCGGAACGACGAATTATCACGCCCGGGCCCGTGATCTTCGGCGTGCCCTCGTTACGAAAACCAAGGATGGTTTTATTGATGGAACAATACCTTACCCGACGGACGAACGACCGAGAGGCATTGGAATCGCGCAATCAACTTGTGCGCTCCCGGATCGGGAATTGCATGGCACCCGATGTCGCGCCGGTCTTCCTCCGACCGAAGATTCGAAGAAATATTGGGATAATATACAGGAAATGTACGGGAAATCAGATAGGGCTAGGGTTTTCTCGTTGACACAAGCCCTAACCGAGCTAAAACGGGGGAACCTTTCGGTTACCGCCGTTTCAACCGATTATCGCCCGTGGGAACGAGATTGAAGCGGCCGAGGACAAATTGGAAGGGCCAGAGGCCACTCTCCGTCAATACCATGCGATCAAGGAAAAGGAGAAAGCTACTCGATTTCTACTCACCTTGAACGACACTTACGCCAGCTTTCGATCGCAGATTCTTGCGATGGATCCTCAACCACCGCTCGGCCGAATCTTCCAGTTGGCCGTACAGGAGGAAAACCAGAGGAACGCCGCGAACGAACATGCTCGGATCGGTGAAGGAACGGGCTTCGCAACGTTCCCCTCGGGCTTCGTTGCGACGGAGACCGTCGCCGGAATAGGAGGGAGCCTCGGAGTCACAACACAACCGAGAGAGAAGGCTTTCGCGGCTGCGGCGTCGAGGAGAAACGAAGACTACCCTAGGTCTTCACGAATGGACGGCCTGGATAGAAGAGCTGGATCGGACGGTCCAGATCAGTTCTTTGCGGCGAACGGCTGGGATCGACGCGTGCAATCTGACGGCTACAAATTGATGAGCTATCCGGCTGGATCGGACGGCCAGTATTTCGCCACGTCAGCGCCGGTCTACAAAGCATCCAACGGCACTCGTTTTGCCACATCAACAGGCAAGGTCAGTGGGCAAAATTCAAAAATTAAAAATAAATATTGTGAATATTGCAAACGACCGCACCATACCGTTGATACATGTTGGAAGCTACATGGGAAACCCAATAATAAAAAGGAAAGGGAGTCTTCGCCTATCGTGTCACTTTGCACATTAAGGGTGGTGGAACATCTCACGACTATCGTCAACAACGATGAAAATATCATCCAAGCATTGGGCCAACTTAAGACCGGGGACACTAATGCAGGATTCTCAGGTACCTTTTTACATGAAAGGAATTCACTATCTATTGATGCATGGATTATCGATTCAGGCGCTAGTGACCACATAGTTTGTAATGAGTACTTATTTTCCAATGTTTATCAAAACACACAATCTCCTGTTACGGTACGTCTTCCAAATGGGAACATTACATATGTTACCAAAATCGGTACCGTACATCTTGGTCAGAATTTTATTCTTAAAAATGTCCTATACATTCCAGATTTTGAGTTCAACCTTCTTTCAGTTTCCAAGGTATGTATGGACAATTCCTATAAAGCCATATTCAATTCCAAAAATTGTGTCTTTCAGGACCTTTCGACTGGCAGAGTGATGGGCTTGGGCAATGAGGCACAAGGACTTTATTTTTGGGTCAATTCTCAAGGAGATTTAGCATTATTGAATAAAAACATTTATTGTAATGCAATCAGCTATAATAAAAATCTCCTTTTACATCAACGATTGGGTCATAGTGCTAAATTTCCTCATCCAAAATGCTCCATATGTCCTTTAGCTAAACAAACTCGAGCATTATTTCCAGTTAGTACATCTCGAACTCAAAATCCCTTTTCATTGCTTCACATGGACATTTGGGGTCCCTATCATACTTCTCATCGTGATGGATCTCGCTACTTTCTTACCATAGTTGATGACTATAGTCGTGCCACATGGTTATATCTTATGCGATCGAAGAGTCAAACATTCACTCATTTATCAAATTTCCTTTCTTTAATTAGAAATCAATTCGATAAATGCATGCGAATTCGTACAGATAATGGGCGAGAATTTTTTACTTCTGATTGCATAAGATTACCGTCTACTCTTGGAATACTCCATGAAAGTTCCCCGTACTTACACTCCACAGCAAAATGGAGTTGTAGAAAGGAAACATAGACATCTCTTAGAAGTAGCCCGTGCACTCAAATATCAAGCTTCAATCCCCGAAGAATTTTGGGGAGACTCGTGTGGTCACAGCCGCCTATCGATTAATCGCATGCCCATCGAATCCTTCATGGTAAAACTCCATATGAAATGCTTTACAACAAACAGCCAGATAATGATCACCTTAGAGTGTTTGGTTGTTTATGTTATGCAACCAGTGTGGGTCCTCGAGATAAAATGAGTCCCCGTGCAACACGATGTGTTTTTATGGGGTATCCCCCTCTTCAAAAGGGATATCGTGTTATGGAATTTTCCACAGGACATTTCTTTACCAGCAGAGATGTTATTTTTCATGAAGACATATTTCCTTTCAAAGAGAAGCTCCATCTATCTCAAGATACTTCATCAAAAAACAATCGGTTTCTTATGTCGATGAAGATATATCATTTGTGCCTGGTTTTCTTGTGGCACCTCAATCATCCATCACACAAGCACCGGTGGAGTCCACACATCAAGAAATTGAATCACCTATCTCACGTGAAGAAGCCCCATTATCTTCTTCAACGGTGGAAAATAACGAAAATGGCTGCTGAATCATCGAGGCTTCGAACAATTAGATGAGCTACCCCGTCGTTCTGGAAGACAAACACGTCCACCCACATGGACTAAGGATTATATATGTTCCGCTGCAAACTCTTCAGGTACACAATATCCGATTTCATCCTATGTTTCTTTCAATCGGTTATCGGGAGAACATATGTGTTGTATAAGTAGAATTTCAAAAGAATGTGAGCCATCCTCCTTTGCTGAGGCGGCACAAGATCCCAAATGGCGACATGCAATGGAATCTGAACTTGCTGCACTCATGGATAATAATACTTGGGATGTTGTTCCCTTACCACCACATAGAAAGCCGATCGGATGTAAATGGGTTTACAAGATCAAGTTCAAATCAGATGGATCCATAGAACGTTACAAAGCTAGGTTGGTGGCCAAAGGCTTTACTCAAAGAGAAGGTTTCGATTACCACGAGACTTTCTCCCCATAAAGGAAGTTATCGTACGGTCCTTTCTATCTCATTGCAAGATACGAAATTGGTCCTTACACCGGATGGACGTCCACAACGCCTTTCTTCATGGAGACTTGGATGAAGAAATTTACATGGATCTTCCTCAAGGATTACACAGACAGGGGGAGAATCGGGTATGTCGTCTTCGCAAATCCTTGTATGGTTTAAAACAGGCATCTAGACAATGGTATGCCAAATTTACTGCTGCGTTAACCTCTGCTGGTTTTCAACATTCCAAACATGATTATGCTTTATTTACACGAAATGTGGGAAGATCGTCGATTTATTTGCTGATATATGTTGATGACATATTGATTATGGGAAATAATGATTCCCATGTTGAAAGATTCAAGGAATATTTGCACTCTGCTTTCCACATTAAGGATTTGGGATCTCCCAAATTTTTCCTTGGTATTGAAATCGCAAGGTCTGAAAAAAGGAATTTCCCTCGCCGAGAGAAAATTTATCTTGCAAATTGTTTCGAATGCTGGATTATCGGGTTGCAAGCCGCAGTAATTCCCATTGAACGAATGTCAAATTGACAACACATGAGTATGATCTCAATTCTTCTTCATCAAACGGGGATCCGTTACTTAAGGATCCGTCGGGGTATCAACGGCTTGTTGGTAAATTGATATATCTTACCATGACAAGACCGATATATGCTATGCGGTTCGGATACTCGATCAATTCATGCATATGCCAAAAGAGTCACACATGAATGCAGCTTTGAAAGTTGTAAGATACTTGAAGGGATGCTCGGGGCTCGGAATATTTCTATCTCGTGAGTGTGATATGGGGATGACAGCATTTTGTGACACTGATTACGCAACCTGCCCAATGACTAGGCGATCTATCACTGGTTTCTGTATTAAATTGGGAAAGTCGTTGATTTCATGGAAGACAAAGAAGCAATCTACCATGTCATTGTCATCAATTGAGTCAGAATATCGAGCCATGGCGAAAACAACTAGCGAAATAGTCTGGATACGAGGAGTTCTCTCAGATTTGGGAATACAAGTCAATGGACCATGTAAATTGTTCTGTGATAATGATGCTGCACTTAAGTTAGCAGCAAATCCAGTTTTTCATGAAAGAACGAAACACATAGAGGTTGATTGTCACTTCACTCGAGACAAGATCAAAGAAGGAGTTCTCATAACAAAAGACATTGGAACAGTGGATCAACCTGCAGATATTTTCACTAAGCCACTATGCCAAAGACAACACAAGTTTCTATTAAGCAAGCTAGGTGTCCTCGACATATATAGGCCACCAGCTTGAGGGGGAGTGTTGGAAGATCTTAGAATCGATTCTGTACATAATTGATTCTAGTAAATATTAGTAAATAGGAAACTCCGATACATGTATATTACTTTTCCTATTTTACCTTTTTCCTTCTTGCACTATTTATGTACAATGTAATAGCACAATTGAATGCAAGTCAGAGAATACAATTTCCCCAAAGTTCCTGCTACCTTTATGTCATCGCTTGCCAACATTCATTGACAGAGCTCTTGTCTTGAAAATTGCAAAGTGCAGACTTCAAGCTTTCCGTGAATGCAAGAATCGATAAGTCTAGACATCGAGGAAAGAAGATTATGGATGATCAAACTAGTTATAAAGTCAGCCCAAGGCAATAATCTTTAACCAACTCATTTGCTCTCAGTGAAGTACGTCTAGAAGCAAGGAAAGGAAAGGACATAGCCGAATATGCTCTGCGAAGAGCTTTCCATCGATGTCTGAGTTCGCTCTGTCGCATGTTTAGATCAGAAGATATCACAACTTTCCACCGTGGCTTTCCGTTGCTGTCGTCATCAAGAGGAAAACTCGTAATTTTGGTGGACTGGCTTATATATGAACGATTGCATCCTCACAATGGTGTGAGCTTTACAGATCATGTGGATCAACTGGACTTTCAGTTTCTTATCCTCAGTCGATTCTCCATCACATATTGGAGTTAAAGATAGGCATATGATGTATCTTGCATTGTTCTCTAAAAGGAATTGATCTTTTCTGGAACATCCCAGGAAGAAACTCTGTCAAAGCATGAATACTTTGGGGGCGGTAAACATCCAAACGAAGAAATTCTATCATTTCCAAGGAGTAAGGACTCTAATCAGTATATCAAAAAGAAAAATATTACTTTATTGAGTGCAGTTAATAAGTGTCTCGAGAGCACTCGTTAATAAATCTTATCCACAATTATATTTTCGATTTTGGCAAATACCGATCACTCCAAAAATCAGAAACAAGAAAATCACACCCTACTAAAAGTAGAAAATGAATGAGAAAATTGTAATGGAAAAATTATCCATCCTCCATCACCTCTCTCATTATCCACGGCCAAATCACCTCTTTCTATAGCCATACTCTCACATTTCAATCCAACCCCAAGTTTCTTGCTACTTTCTTTCCTTTTCTTCTCTAGATACAAACAAACAAAGTTAGAGAAAAGCGAACCAAAGAAGAAAGGATCATCTCCTAGAAGAGAGAGAGAGAGAGAGAGAGAGAATCCCCATCATACAATGTGCTTTGTTTTCTAGCTGTCGTTGAAGGGCGTGATATCCTTACAGGGTGCACTTGGGATTTGAAGTTTACATCAGAAGAGCGATCGCGACCATACGGGCATCTAGAATCCTACGCCCATCACACCTTTTTCATCCTCATAAATACAAAAGAGACAATGTCCAAACTTAAGAGGAGTCAACGTAGGTTGACCTCGAAGATGCAACCGTCGGCAATGCAAGCTGAAAGGGCATGATGGGTCTTGTGGTACCCCAGTTTCTCATCTTTCAACAGCGCTCGCAAGAACATTTGGTCGGATGGTATGGGTTGAAATATGTGGCATCAATGACTCGATTCAAGATCATCATGGCCCATGTCAACTTCGATGAGGCCATCCATGGCATCCACGACCTCGAGATCTCAACTCCATGGACGACCTCATGTCGAGGTGTTGCAGGTATGTGGATCCTTCCTCAGTGGCGCTCGCAGGTCCTTCCATAGTGGCGAGCCCAAGACATGATCTTTGGTTTTCCTCCTTGTCCTTATTATTTATTATCGAACTCTGAAAGGGCTATCCTTGTAGAGCCTTTCGCTCGTTGGAGAAGCAAGCTGCTCCTAGGCAAGACCAAGGTTAGGCAGCGGGGGCCTTCATGAGTTTATGGGCTTCCTCTTTCGGACCTTCCATTGCTCGATGCAGACATTGAGCCGCCCCACATGGTTTGGTTTGAATCTGTTCCTGTTTTCAGAGATGCGGGTTGTTTGGCAAGTTTACCGTCTTTGCATTTGGGGTTCAAAGATCTTATCTTTTTGTTTAGCATGCTGGACAATTGATTTATGCCCGTGCCATTCAGTGTCGTTACCGTTCAGGTGTATCGTGCGAATCGCCTGAGTTTGTTCCTAGTACTGTGTGTTTGCTGAACTTCATTTGTTGTATCGTCAGCCTTACTCAATTGCGTGCATAACATTTCTGTATGGGCAAGAATTGATGATGACAGGGACGAGGAACATCGCATGTGAGTCGCCGTGGGATTCTTGACAAAGAGATGTGGCCACACAGGGCACCCACGAGGGCAAAGGGCCGGTGTGCCTTTGTGAACCTTATAATATGCAAAAGGGGGACCTGTTGGCAAAGAAAGGGAGAGAACGAGGATCTAAGATAGTCGATGAAGCGATATTCGGAATCTTCAAAAGGAGACGGCATTCGCTTTTCTTAAGCCAAAGGCGACCAGCGATCTCTGTTTTGATCCTCTGATGTTCTTGTTCTTAGTTGCGGAGCCAGCAATGCAGTATGTCAAGTTAATTTTCATACAACCCTGGATTCTGCACGATGAGAAACTAAAAGTAGTCCTAAAAACAAGAAGGAGAATAAAAGAAAAGTGAAGTTGTAGATGATAGCTTTATGTTGGGGGCATGGATGGGTCATCCTACTTCTTGTCCTTTGTCTTGCGCAGAGGATTGAGAGATTCTCCTCAAGAGATGGCCATGCTTGCTTTGCACAGGTTCAGTCCCACGGTCGCGACATGCCGGTCTAGATTTTGACTTTGCTGTGTCCCTTCCAATTGCCATCTCTCCTGTAGCATCGACTACCGGCAATCTCCAGTCGGGAATTTCCTGTCACAAATTCGTCGCATGACTATGATCATGCCCACATTAGTCCGGCCACACTAAAAGGGAAGTTTTGAACCCTGACCAAACATGCCTAGAACCACCTTAGGACTAAAAATTGCAAAGTGCACTTCAAGCCTGCTTTCCGTGAATGCAAGAATCGATTAGTCTAGATATCGAGGAAAGAAGATTGTGGACAAGGCTATAAACTTTCAATGAAGTGCGTCTAGAAGCAAGGAAAGGACGTAGCCGGATGTGCTTCGCAAAGAGCTTTCCGCTGATGTCGAGTTCGCTCCTGTCGCATGTCTAGATCAGAAGATATTGCAACTTTTCACCATGGCTTTTCACTGTCGTCCAGAGGAAAACTAGTAATTTAGGTGGATTGGCTTATATATGAACAATTGCATCCTCACATAGCTATGAGCTCTACAAATCATGTAGATCAACTGGCCTTTCACTTTCTTATCCTCAGTCGATTCTCTATCATATGTTGGAGTTAAAGATAGGCATATGATATATCTTACACTATTCTCTGAAACAGCTTATTTTTTTGGGAATATCCAAGGAAGAAACTCTATCAAAGCATGAAATACTTTGAGGGCACTCTGTAAACATCCGAACAAAGAAATTCTGTCACTTTTAAAGATTTCACTATTCTTGTATCAAGCACAATCAATTTATAAAAAATAAAGATATAACTTTATTAAGCATAGTTAATAAGTGTCTTGAGAACACTCGTTAATAAGACAAAACTCACAACCACACCCTGATTTTAGCAAACACCGGTCCCACAATAAAATCAAAAGCAAGAAAATCACACCCTTCAAAGTAGAACAATTATCCAACCTCCATCACCTTTCTCATATTATCCACGTCCTGATCCCCTCTTTTCTAGAGCCATACTCTCACGTTTCAGTCCAACCCCGAATTTCTTGCTACTTTCTTTTCCTTTTTTTCTCTAGATACAAACAAACCAAAGAGAAAAAGCCAACCAAAGAAGGATCATCTCCTAGAGAGAGAAAGAGAGAGACAGAGAGAGAGGAAAAGATGAATCTCCATCATACAATGTGCTTTGTTTTGTAGCTGTCGTTAAAGGGCGCAATATCCTCATAGGGTCACCGCACTTGGGATTTGAAGTTTACATCAGAAGAGCAATCGGGACCATATGGGCATCTAGAATTCTACGCCTATCATACCTTTTTCATCCTCATAAGTACCAAAGATACAATGTCCAAAGACATGAAGAATCAGCGTAGGTTGACCCCGAAGATGCAACAGTCGATAATGCAAGCTGAAAGGGCGGGATGGGTCTTGTGTTTTCTCCTCGTGGTACCCTAGTTTCTAGAAACTTTCAACAGCGTTCTCAAGCACGTCTGGTCCGGTGGTATGGGTTGAAATAGGAGGGAGAACCAAGAAATGGCCAGCAGCATATTTGCAAAGGGCTCATGCCCCCACTAAGATAATTCATTTATTAGTCATAAAAATAGAAAATTGGTTAACGTTGATAAAGAGGATAGATTTATGAAAAAACAATGTATAGGTATTAAGGCACAATGTCAGAATAAATAGTTACAATGACGCCTAATCTAGAAAATTCCAGGAACATTCTGGGTATTAAGGCATATGTGGCAAATACGGGAAAAGTGTTAAAAAAGTCTTAAACTTTTTATATTTGTGCCTATTTAATTCTAAACTTTTTTGGTGCCAATTTAATCCTACACTTTTTTTTGGTGCCAATTTAGTCATTTTTAGCTAATTTTGACCAGATTTTGTTGACCGGGCATCGGCTAGTTGACGTGGCATGATCGGTGCTGACGTGGACAATTTTTAAGAATATTTTAATATTTTTGAATTTTTTTTCTTTTTCTTTTTTCCTTCTCCTCCTCCTTCCTCCTGCTAGTTTGTGAACCTTGGCAATCGACCAGAGGTGATGGCCGGCGAGGGTCGAGCCTTGCCGCCCAGCACAAGGCTACCCTCGTGGCCCTCATCGCCGTCGCCTCTAGTCGGTCGCCAAGGTCCGACGAGCAGTTGGAGGAAGGAGGAGGAGAAGGAAAAAATGGAATATATATATTAAAACATTATTTAAAATTGTCATCGTCGGATTGATCGTGTCACGTCAGTCGATCGGCATTCAATAAGCAAAATCAGGCCCAAATTAGCCAAAAATAACTTAATTGACACCAAGTAAAAAGGTTTAAGATTAAATTGGTACAAAAAAATGTTTAAAACTAAATTGACATAAATGCAAAAATTTTAGGACTTTTTTTAACACTTTTCCCTAGTAAATACTAAAGTTGCAATGGCATTGACGACTCGATTTCAAGATCATCATGGCCCATGTCGACCTTGAGCTCGCAACTCCATAGATGACCCCACGTCGAGGTGTTATGGGCATGTGGATCCTTCCTCAGGGCTGCCTGCAGATCCTCCCTTAGTGGCAGTCGCGAGTGGCCTGGGGTCCACGGCGGTAGGCGGCAGCTTCGGGGCATTTGTGGTGGCTAAGTTAAGGATTAGGGTTAACATTTTGCGTGGTCGTTTTACCACCTTCCCATCTCTTTCTTCACTCACCTTTCGCTCGCATATTCCTATAGAGAGCATATCTTCTTGCTTTGGGACCATCACATCCCACATCCACCGCATGCGTGAGGGAACAAAAGGCCACAAATATTCTCATTCGTCCATCAATTATCGCGAAGGGCGACGGATATGTGATCAGTGCTCGATTCAACCACAGAAGAATGGGATCGACAGCTTGGGGACCCGACGTTCACATGCGATGTCCTGTTCGCTAGCAACTCCGAGTCGCCGAAAGACCCATTAACGACAGGGGGTCCTGGATCAATTATTCAGGTGCAAAGATTGGTGAGCTTTTAGCGAGGATTGGTCAAGGCAAGGATGTGCACTCCTCTGTAGCCACCGATGCTGTCAACGGAGTGCACCTTGAAGTGGGTGTTCCCTCAAATGCTCGAAGAATGTGGTATTCGTGAAGGTCAACCAATGATGCAGACATGAAAATCATGATTCCATGAGGAAATCTGTTGTGAGGAAGCGGGTCGTCCTTATCCTCCCAAGTCAATACAGTTTGGTTAAGCGTCATGAACTTGTTTTTACCGTTTTTTAAGGTGATTATCCATTTTGTAGTACAATTAGTTGAGATGAATGGGGGATATCTTGTGCTAAGAGTTCCTAAAGATCTTACTAGGAAAAGGGTGAGAGAAGACTAGACCCACAATTCGATGAATTAGGGCAATCTGATTTCGGAAAATATACAGCTAACTTGAAAGTAAATTTTGATGAAAAATAGCATCATTTAGTCAGCTCTGGAGATATTTGAGCTCAAAACGAACCATTACAAGATGTATTTTGTAGAGCGAAGGACCATCGTGATGAGAGTACAATGTTGTGGTTACAGAATGGAGTGAAAAGCTTGGAGCTGTCTGTCAATCATCTTTTGCCGGAAACATTGTCAACGGTCAATGCGCAATGCAAGGAACAGGTGGAGACACTAAAAGATGATGATGGAGGTGATAGAAAAATATCCTTCTCACAATCCACAGCTCAACGTAAGCATAATGCCAGATGATTTTTGGGTTCGTTTTGACTTGTAAGTATTGGTCTTTTTAACTTGAGACCTAAAAGACAGTTCCTAGTGTCTGGTGCCAAATCATCCATGGAATGAGGATTGCAGGTTCTGTTCTCTTCCTGGAATGCGAGTGAATTCGTGCGCACTAATAGAAGAGCTGTACAAGCTCTCGCCTTGTCGAAACCGTGTCGCGATATGATCGTCTCTCGAGAAGTTATGGCGTGGGGTTAGTCTAATAATTGATTATGCCGATCATATGTCAATGACCGAACATGACCTACATTGGCCTTTCTTGAAAATTTATGAATTTCCGATACAGTTTTCGGACTGCGATTGCGTCTCTCTGTTGGTCCCGGCTTAAAGCGAATACACATACGAACGCACGTAATATGGTCCTAAGAATTCAGTGGGTGCCACGAAAATGATATGAACCTCAAATGTCACCGTCCGTAGCCATCCTTGATGCACTAACTTGACTCTTCACATGTATGACATTGATGACATGGATCTACAAATCAAAAAATGAAGTTCGTATGCTGATGATTGTCATTCTATCGACCCATTTCCCTGACCTGAGTGAGGTTCAGCTAAGATGCGATTGTGTCACGGACCATGATTCTCACGTACTTGCATACCATTGTGAGCGACGTTATGATATTTGGTACTAGGAGTTATAAGATAGAACGGTCAAATCTCTACAAAGCTTTGAAGGTGGGATTGGTTTCCCATGCACAAATTGATTGAGAGCTGATGTCGTTTTTTTTATGAGGTCATGATAGGCTGAAACTAGTTATTGTGCATAAGGTGTTCTACATATCTCGCTTGATGGACTAAACATTCGAATTAAGTTGGATGTGGTAAGATCTGATACGAGAATATTCTTCGCTATATTATTCTTGGGAATAACTATAGAAGGAAGGTTAGCTTGGTGTTCTTGGCTCACTTGGCATCGTGCAGGCTATTCCGTGACTAAGGAACTACCGGCCTATGACATTTACATGCGGCATGTGGGCTTCACGTATGGTTGACTCTTTGGCTGCATCGAGGGGGGCTACTTGCTAGCGGGAGAAAGCAAGACCCCTCAAGATATTTTGTGGGATACCACATGTCAAAAAGCCTATGAAGCAGAAGGTTAGGGCAATGAGTTTAGATTAGATTGGATTGGATTAGATTCACCCCTCAATTTGCGCAAACGGTCATGTGCATACACATCCATATTGTACAAATCCCATTATCCTATTCAATGTAGCCCGCCGGGGGCCGCACATCTTGACTATAGTTATTGCATAATCGAATCAGCAAGAACACTTTCTGGAATTATTGGTAGACCCACGAAAGAATATATTAGGTGAAGCAACAACTCGAATTTGTCACGGAACATATCAATGTCAATCCTCATGACCTTTTAGTGTCACGCATTATCAAGATCTTGAATAGGAGCATGCACTTTAGTACTTTAAATAAGTGTGGGGCTTGATTGAGTTCTTGCTCCATGTTCTTTCCATTTTATCGGTTGACTCTTTAGACTCAACAAAGAATATCAAATCTTTCAATTTGTTTCAAATCTCAATCCACAACTTCAACGGGGTAAGTAAAATTTTCCAATCCTTGTAATGCATATTTTTGGCTTTTCTGTAATTTATGAAAAGAAAAATCGTACATGATTTCCTATTTACTAACGAAAGCCCTTGCTTAGGGATTTCTGCCGGTTTGCTTCACCAAGTATTATTCTGTGCAGGGATAACTTTAAAGTTGTGGTAGTCACAGTGATGGCCCGAGCGGCGGTGCGCGGGAGGAGGGATGGTGGTGCGTCCGCGCCTCGGTCCCTGGACGTGCGCAAGGAAGGGGTCCCTGTCCCACATCGCCTAGAGAGGGAGTCTTGGGCTAGTTTATAATAGTTTGGGCCCCTCTAACTTGTATAAAGTGTTTTAAAGCCGTGAGGACTCAGTGTCCAAAGCGGACAATATTATACAGTGAGGCACGGGTCGTTACAAATGGTATCAGAGTCGACTCCCGATCTCGTGTGGGGCCACAGCGAGGGCGCTGTGCTCCCAAGGGGGGGAGAGTATGACGGCCCGAGCGGCGGTGCGCGGGGAGGAGGGATGGCGGTGCGTCCACACTTCGGTCCTCGGACGTGTGCAAGGAAGGGGTCCTTGTCCCACATCGCCTAGGGAGGGAGGTTCTGGGTCAGTATATAATGGCTTGGGCCCCTCTAACCTGTATAACGCGTTTTAAAGCCGTGAGAAATTAGTGTCCAAAGCGGACAAATGTTATACAGTGGGGCTCGGGTCGTTATAGGATGTCCTTGTCTCCATTCGGCATGCACCCAATGAACACGGTCCACACTTACTATCCTTTTGATAGGTCATGGGGCTTCTTCTCTAAAGACCTAATAAGTCAACCGGCTTGAACAATCGGTCTAGAATGATGGCCATGGAAGTAGAAAAACTTGAACATCTCTTTTGCACATATTCATTAAATATAACGAAGGAAAGTTGGAATTTCTCTTGCTTTGGCGTGGTCGGTGAAAGGGTGAAAAGCGGTTAGCACTAATTGAGCAAAAAAAAAAAATCAAACACTCGAATTTTTCCCACCTGCCTCCAAAATTGACCCTTTATCTGTCTATGCCCTACCGAAGCATCCCTTTTCCTCCTTTCCTCGGTTTCTTCATCTTGCAATTTATTTTTTTAATACGATATTATTGTAACATATATCTGGAATAATTGGTTGTATAATTATTACTTAAATAGATTCTTCAGATGATGAGCCAATGACATTGGGCAGCGTGCGGTCGTGTCAGGACTTGGACGGAGAGGCATCAATCAAGCTACTTTTGGACATTCTCAATAGCCATGGGATGGGACCAAGGTCCTCTTCCTTGTTTTGAAAAGGCACTTGATTTATTTCTTTTTAAATAAAGATAAATAATGTTCTATTCCCATTTACAAATATAAAATGCACCGTCCTCAATCGGGGGAACTGAACTAGCCTGTGGTTGAGGATAGTGCCGTAAAGCATGCTAGTCTAATTGCGGGTTTTTCATCCATCCTCATTCACTTCAAGCGCGGGAGGCTATTATACCTACCTACCCGGTGGTAGCTAAAACCGAAGTCCTGACGTGGTGTCTACCTTCACCATCGTGAGGCCCCCTAATTCTCTGTCTATCTTTATCTTCCTGACAGAGAGGGAATAGGAGGACAGCGTGGGGTCTCCCATCCTATACGGAGCTCCCGCTTGTTTCCTCGGTGAGCCATTTAAGGAACTTTTGGACATTCTCAATAGCCATCGGATGGGACCGAGGTCCTCTTCCTTGTTTTGAAAAGACACTCAATTTATTTCTTTTTAATAAAGAGAAATAATGTTCTATTCCCATTTTGCAAATATAAAATGCCATAGAGCTTTATCTCTTTCTTTACCGTACTTTTTTTTAGTATAATATAATCTATGCGCCTTGGTAAGAGACACCTAATACCATAGCCAGTACCTCAAGTTATTATGACTAGGGTGAGTATCAAGCAAAAGGTCTAGAACAAACACGTGGGAGGGTGGAGCATGGAGAACGGATGAGATTAGGTTTTAGGTCATAAAATGAGGATTAAACATCGACCACATAAAGATGCTCACAATTTATAAACATTGTTTAATTAATGAAAAATATCATTCTCACTTATGAACATTGACTACAACCGGTTGCTGACCACTAGCGAGGGCCTGTGAGCCTCATCAACTCCTAGGTCCTAGCCCAGTGGCTAGTGGGGGTTACCAAGCTTCAACCAATGGTCAGTAACCCTCTTTAGGCCCTTAACAATTAAAAAAAACAAATATTAATCAAAAAATTTAAAAATTTAAAAATATTAAAATATTAAAAAAAATATCTGCGTCAAGACTTGTTGTATCATATAGGACTATTAGTATTCACATCATTAATTTTCGATCAAAATTGATTGGAAAAAGTGTATTGACAAATTTTCAGAAAGTTTATAACTTAATTAGCCAAATTGAAAATTTAAGACCGAATCAGCTCTAGGGCGATAGGTTTATGAATTTTTGGTAATTTTCTAAAAAAAATTAATATAAAAATAATAATGGGGTTTCACTTCCTTCTAAACTCAATGCCAACCGCTAAGGGTACATGTAGCCATTTCTATATTATAAACATGCCCACATATCTATGGTCCGCAAAAAGTTCATTGCACGGTTTCGTTGTCCCTATTTTGTCCTGTGGGAAAGCTTCTCATCCTCCCGTGAGACCATCGTTCAAACTCTCCTTAATTAATTTATATTGAAATCAATAATTGCAATGGAATCTATGTGTTCACGCCTTTCACTGCACACTCTAAATTCAATATGAACATATAATGTCGATTTGTTTCCGTCTATGATTTGCTAAATCTTAATTATTGCTCGGTGTTCTACTTAACAATTCACTGTAGAATGTGAGGAAGATTTAGAATGATAAGAATATGGGTAGGCCCGAGGCTAATATGACTTTGCAAAGGCCCTCCAATCAATTTGTCACAAGTGTTATTATAAGAGGGATAATTGTTCGAAAAGACTTGTTGTACGGCGGCCAATACAGTCTTGAATTTTCCAATTAGCCAATTTAATCATGAACTGTTTGACAACTTTTCAATTTAGTTCCTATCAATTTTGGCTGGAAATTATTAATGTGGACACTAGCTGTCTTATGTGACACATCAGATTGAAGTTGACAACTTTTATAATTTTAAAAAAATAAATTCTAAAATTTTTCTTTTTTCTCTTTTATTTTCTTTTTATACCTTTTCTTTCTTTTTTCTTTCACCTGTGGGCGATCACCTGGTCTTGACGATGGTTGGCAATTGGCTGCAGGCAAGGGCTATGGGTGGTCGACGAGGGCCTTGAGAACCTCACCAAATTTGAGCAAGAGATGGCCGGCAAGGACCACCACGTCTGGCAATTTGTGAAGGAAGAAGATGAGCAAGGAATAGAAAGAAAAAGAAAAGAATAATCTATAAAATTTTAAAAAAAATTGCAAAAATTGTCTAAGTTAATATTAGTGTGCCAAGATGACTGGCAATGATTGGACCACACATGAGTGATTTCCAACCAAGTTTGGTGAAAAGGATTATAATGAAAAAATGTCAAAATATTTAAAATAAATTGGCTAAATTAAAAAGTTTAAGATTGAATTGACAGTTGTATTATAGATTTCAATTTTTTTTTGGATAATTTTCTCATTATTTAATATTAGGGATAACACTAGTAAGTGCTAAAAGTTAATACATCTAAATTTCCATCAAACACATCCTAAAGTCAAATGCTGGCGTTTCGACTTGACCCGTCGACCATAGTCAAAATGGGCAAAGAAATCTGCCAAGGGATTCCAAAGTTGATGTTGATACTAGGATCTAGGTAATGTTGATCACTCACTGGTGGGCATCGTTTCCTATCCGACGTGACCAACCTCCCTTGACCTTGTCGCCCCTTGTTGAATGTACATTTAATCCGAACATGATACCTTTCTTCATTGTGTAATAACTTGATCGCAACAATTTTCATTGAACAGGTTACACGACACATTTAAACTGTAATTTCTTATATAGATATGTAAAAATGTCTCTAAGCATGTGTTAACGTATTGAATTATATGTTTTGACATGTGTGACACATTGATTTATTTATTTAAACGAGTTTAAATGCGATGAATGGATAACGCCAGTGCTCAAATCATTCGTCACATTGCTGAGAACTTATAAATAGAAACACTCCGGCAAACCTCCAATCTTTTTGTGTTAATGACGGGAGACCGGGACTCTCGCAATGAGTGGTAGAGTAAAACGTCCACACACCCATCTCCTCATATGTCTTTTTCAACATCTTGTGCGTTAAAGTTCATCTCGTTTTTACTTCCAGAGACAAATTTTCACTTGTCGTCTTTATATCATGTGCAGGACCTCTAACTCTCCATGCCTAAGTGGGGTGAATCTAATGAAGTGGACACATTCATGTGCACTGTCCACAGAATGGTAAAACTAGCAGACAACATCTTACAGGCACGCAGTAATACAAAGATGTGCATGGAATAAAATGTTATTGCAAACGGGATTTATTTGTTAAACCAAACTCCTATCACGCACTCCACATGAAAGAAAATCCCATTGCGAATCCAATGACTGAATTTTGGGGGTCGAGGCCCCCGAAATTCTTAGAGGCTGGACCCATCTGGGGGAGGAAATCAATGTCTAGGGTGTTAAAATTGTATTCAAATTAAAGTAGAGCAAAGGTCATAATACTATAAAATAAAGCCAAAAAAAAGAAAAAGAAAAAAGAGAGAGAACAAGGATCAATAACGTATCGTTAGGGTCAAGCACATATTTGTTCCATAATAACGGATCTGTCAAGCAAAATAATAGGCGGCCGATCACTAGATCTTAACATCGTTAGGATAAGCACATGGTAGAAATTCCTTTTTTAAAGCTATGGTGTTGTCAGTTAGTAGTGTGCATCTAGAATTTTCTTTGAATAACTAATTTTTTTGACGAAATGAATGCCTCCCCTCGGCCAATTCGCTTGTGCTTAGCAGCCTCATCGACCACAATTAGAAAATAGACAAAAAGAAAAGGAAAAATGTAATAATAAATTTATAAAAATAAGAAAAACAAAGAAATTAATTAAAAAAAATCTCTATCTTAGCTCCGGTTATGTTGTGTAGGACAGCCGATATTTATATTAGTGATTTTCAGTTAAAATTGGCCGGAAGAATTATATTGACAAATTATCAATAGATTTAAGACTCAATTGACATAATTAAAAGATTAGGGAAATCCGGACAAATGTAATCCCAATTCCCGTAATACCAAGCTGGAGGATATTCGAGGTGTACCGACATACGTAAGCTTCCCCAAACCCCCCACATTTCCACATCTTCGTAGGGTGAAGACCCTAAAAAGTTGAAAACAATGCATCCTCCCCATAAAAATATTATGGAATATTTATGCGGGTCCAATAACGCACTCTAGAAGAAAGGTCCCCTAATGATGTCTCCGCGTTCCTTCTCTATAAAATCCATTGCTCACTTCTATAACATGACCACCCACCTCTCTCCTTTTAACATTTTCTTATCCTTCCTTGCTCTTCCTTCCTTGCTACTGCTGAAAAACAAGGAAAAAAGAAGAACAAGCAGGACATGGGTAATGCAGATTATGATGAGTTCCCTCCGGTGGAGGGCGGGGCGGATCGGTGCGGCAACGGGGTGGCCATCCCGCCGCCCCGGCCGTTCCTCAAGTCCCTGAAGAACTCCCTCATGGAGACTTTCTTCCCGGACGACCCTCTCCGGCAGTTCAAGGGGCAGCCGCGGTTGAGGCAAATCATGCTGGGGCTCCAGTACGTGTTCCCCATCCTTGAGTGGGGGCCGCGGTACACCCTCGAGTTCCTGCGGGCCGACCTCGTGGCCGGCATCACCATCGCCAGCCTCGCCATCCCCCAGGGCATCAGCTACGCCAAGCTCGCCAACCTGCCCCCCATCCTCGGCCTATGTGAGTGCTTTTCTGCTTCTGAATTTGAGTATTTCCGGTTCTTCGCATGAAAAGGAGTTCATTTCTAATGGAAATGATTTCATTAATACCAACATATCCACTATAGGATGCTATATTTTTTGTTCTTATATGAATAGGAAAGGTTATTTATATGACTCGTGAATAGTTCTAGGCAAGTGCGCAACTTTTCAAACTTATGCCGAATGCTTATCAGACTACCATCCAACAATAAGCGAGCTAAACTCTATTACAAGTCAAGATCAGCCTTTTTATTACCTTAATCTCATCATTGAAGTATCAAATTAGCTGTCGGCTGAAAGCTGATGTCCTTTTGCTTCCTCTTTGCTCCCCTCATTTTTGGTCATTATCTGTCCCCGATCTAACCCGAAAAAGAAAAAAACAAAAAACAACATAAAACAATCGGTGCAGATTCGAGCTTTGTGCCGCCGTTGGTGTACGCGATGATGGGGAGCTCGAGAGATCTGGCGGTGGGGACGGTGGCGGTGGCATCGCTGCTTACGGCTTCCATGCTGGGGAAAGAAGTGAAAGCGTCTGAGAACCCGACGCTGTATCTCCACCTCGCCTTCACGGCCACCTTCATCGCCGGCGTCTTCCAAGCTTCCTTGGGCCTGTTGAGGTGAGTCAGCTGATGGAAAACGTTTATTATGAGTTATGGCTCCTCCAATATCTTGTCGCTGTTACGTTTTGACCCTCTTTGAATCCCTAAACTACATTAACAATTCGCATCTCTCTCTCTCTCTCTCTCTCTCTCTCTCTTCTGGCTGTATATTACGTTGGTTTGTCTCTTTTCTTGTCTGCTTGTTTGTTAAAGTATTCCTGTAACGTAAATGAAGAAACTACAAAGCAACTCAACCTTGTTTTCCCTTTCGATTTTCTCGTAAGTAATCGACCAGCGATATCCGTAAGCCATTTTCATAAAGATCTAACTTGGTGAAAAATTCGACTTGCATGTGGAATTTTGTTCACTTGATGACCATACGCTGTAATCCTGGGTTTCCTTCTTGACGAAGCCTTCCTAAATTTACGTCAAATTCTTTTCATTTTACTGAGAAGTTTCTTGCTAGTGGAAAATGTGGGGCCTAAGATAAGGTAGTCAACTTTATTTACTCCACTTGTTTGAAACTTTACAAAGAGTCTCATGTCCAAGATTGAGTAGATATTTACTAGTACACACCTTTTAGTCAATTTTTTAGGTTGTATAGAAAAGAAAAAGATAGAAGATTCATTCGACGTGAGTGATGCAATTTGCAGACTAGGGTTTCTGGTGGATTTTCTATCGCACGCGACGATCGTGGGGTTCATGGCCGGAGCGGCAACGGTGGTGTGCCTTCAACAGCTGAAAGGCGTTCTCGGCCTCACCCACTTCACTCACGAGACCGACGTCATCTCCGTCATGCACTCCGTCTTCGGCCAGATTCACGAGGTCTTTTTCACCGCTTTATACTCATGTCATGTGACATATCGATATGTCACCGTTAATACATGTTTCGGTCCGAACTTTTGGCATGAGACCGCAGTATATAATTATTCTACAAAGCACTTATCCGTTTCCTCTATTTGTTTATCCTATGATCACCGACGAATAGATACTGAAAATAAAGTACCAAAGCAACAAAGTTTGTTCCAACATCTAGGCTAACTTTGGAGGGTTTATTTAAGAAGATACAGGTTCCACTTACATGCAGAACCCAATGAAAGTTGCACTTATAGGGTAAGAAAATTGTTCAAAAGACGATGAATTGTGCTAAAACAACCAATTTCTCTATGCTGATGTCCTAACAAAGAAGCTTCCTAACCAAAGAAGTTAGAAGATATGCACAATCACGAGAGAATATTGATAAGATTACTTTACATTCACTAGTGTATTAAAACTTGTGGATCACATGTTAGGAATCTGATTTCATCATTTTTGCATGATTATGCTCATTTTAGTTGAACATTATAACTTAGCATAAGTTTTATTTGTGTGAATAAACCCTCTTATTTATATAGTTCTATCATTCAGAAAATAATAAACGAATTATGATCAGAAGTGGAGATGATACGAAAAATTATGTGAGCAGGAGAAATTTTACTTTAAGGATAAATAACGTCACTTTTCTACTTATAATATGTAGTTTTATATACACACACATACATACGCATATCTATCTTATCTTTTTGCGATGCTGGCCCCTTTTTGGCAGTGGCGATGGGAAAGTGGTGTCCTGGGGTGTTGTTTCCTTTTCTTCCTCCTTCTCACCAGATACTTTGTAAGTGAATCTGACCCTCTCTGCTCTCAAATCTTTCACTTTGAATTTTTTTTTTCTAGAGAGAAAAAAGGGTAGTATTAAAATATTTGTGGAAAGTGAATTAATCTCACACGACTCTATATTTGCAAATTGTCCTCGATGTGTACATTTTTGGCAGCTTCCTGCTCAACTTGGAACATTTAACCTTTTGATCACGTTCTCTTTACTATCCAAGTCCGTCCTGCTTCCACTCTTTAAGGAATTTATTTAGGAATGCTTAATACCACCAAAAATCTTAAATAATGTTCACCACAAAACCAATATTCCAAACTTTTTTTTATGTCGCCAAAACCCTCCAAACATATTATATCATAATTCGGATAGTTTATGTTTTTTTGTGGGAATTTTTAAATAGAATATGCAGGATCCGTTCCCTACTTATCTAGAATGGGTATAATGTGACTTTTTCTCTATTTTGAACCTCCCAAAAAAGAGACATATTGCTAAGAGAATTTATACTACCTCCACTATAATAATATTGTTTTTACGCTCTATACTCAGAAAAAAAGTAGACATAGCTAAGAAGCATATGCAATAGTATAATCAATTGCAATAAAAAAGAATGCATAAACCCTTCTCCTAAAAAAATCTAAAAGGGGTATTATAATGTGACTTTTCTCTATTTCGAAAAATAAAAACCTTTGCAAACAGTTGCATGCATATATGTTCTGATAATTAATCTTGGATTGTTTTCTTTTTTATGATGAAGAGCAAGAGGAGGCCCAGGTTCTTCTGGATAGCAGCAATGGCTCCGCTGACGACGGTGATCCTGGGAAGTCTCCTGGTTTACCTAACCCACGCTGAAAAGCATGGCGTTCCAGTGGTAAGTGCCCCAGTCCTCCCGTATATAAAACTGAATAAGTCCATCAGAAATTCAAGAACAAGCCTAGGAGTATAATAAAAAATGATCTGATGTGGGTAGTTAGGTAACAAGTAATTCTAGGTAAAAAGAAAGCTAGCTTGTAAAATTAGTTTAGAATCCGAAAATATGGACTCTTGCAAGGTGCTAGATAAGACCGTGTTGCTTAAATTAGTTTAGAATTCGAATACATGTGAAGCGGGTCGTACTTAGGCACCGAGCACGTACTTGAAATGATATCCATAGGCTATATTCGAACGCTCGTCTACTATATGCTACATCATCAAGTGTTTATTAGGTACAACCGTGGTCATGATTATTCCCTGAATGAAGCTAGAGACGTTAAGTGCTTGCAACACGCCTCTGGTAAGGCCTGTGCTTGGTAAAACATGTTTTCAGAGTTGCACCACTTCAAAACTGGACGACGCAACTTCCTAAAAGCTGCCATAGGCTATTATAGCTGCCGGGGTGTCGCAGCAGCCACGAGGCGTTTTGCTAAGCATCTTACGAAAGCTAGAGCAGCATCATCTTTTCTTTTCACGCCGTGACTGCTGCGAAAACACTGTACCGACCATAGACCGCCGATAAAGGCAGGAGTGAGGACAGATCAGTCCACTGATGAACAAGCTGGACCACCACCAACCTGTGCATGTGTGTTGTATCGAAAAGCACACGGCCTTTCAAGTTCCTGTCCTGGGGCCGGTCCCAAGTTGTCAGACTTTTACCTCGCCAATCATAACACAAGGCCAGCGAGCCGTAGCGGGACACGGTACTGCTCGCGCATGTTCCTGTGGGGGAGGAGGCTTTTTTTGGCCCATTTCGATAATGTGCACGGTCTTTCTGATCATGTCAGCCATTGAGAGCCCAAATGCAGACAAAATCAACTTAAAAAGATAGTGAAAAGAGTGGGGGGAGAGAGGAAAAAGGGGGAGATTGAGGAAATCTGATTGGCGGGTCGCCGAGCTACCCAATTGTCCTCTGCAATTATTGAAATGGAAAAAGGGTTGAATAAAAGAACCAAAATTGAAGTGAATAATGTTGTTTTATGTGTTAATTTGTGATTTGTTCTGTCTTCGTGTCAGATTGGTCCATTGAAGAAGGGCCTGAACCCACCATCCGGCATGGATTTGGCATTTAGGTCTCCTTATCTTACCACGGCTATCAAAACTGGCATTGTCACGGGCGTTATAGCCCTAGCTGTGAGTCGCTCTCTGCTTCAAACCTCAGCCCCTTTTATAAATTTTTTTGTCTTGTCAGCTCTAATTTGGCAAATCTTCACTGCATGACGGTTTGGTCCCGCATAAACTAGCCTTATCAAGATATGGAAAACAGGTTATTTCAAAGCTTTTAACATATTTAGTGTCCATGTCATTGTGTGACATCTGCAGAAAGATTTGTTCTGGACTCTAGTGAGCCCAGTCAATTGTCTACATGCAAGTTATATCCACCTATAATCATTGGTCGATGCAGTTGCAGTAATTGGCTTAATAATAGTAACTGCTATGACCCATCAATCCTTGACTCTGCATCTGTATTATTCATTGGACTTGATGCCATGGGATTCAATGGAAAATGTCAAATTTGGCAACATGAAAAGAAAAAGAAAGTGCATTCATAAGCAAATAGACTGTCAATTGGTAAAAGAAGCAGCTGTGTTACATGTGTGATGGGTGGTATGAATGCAGGAGGGAATAGCAGTTGGAAGAAGCTTTGCCATGTTCAAGAATTACCACATTGATGGGAACAAAGAGATGATTGCATTTGGGATGATGAACATTGCTGGCTCTTGCACTTCTTGCTATCTCACCACTGGTAATTCCTGTACACTCTTAGGCAGAGCATACATAATCTAATTTATAAGATTACCAAAAGTAATTACCTAATTTTCTCTCAATTTGGCATCGATGAATGATGCATTGTATTGATGTTTAGCGTATTCATTGAAATTTCAGGGCCATTTTCGCGATCGGCGGTGAACTTCAACGCGGGATGCAAGACGGCAGTGTCGAACATCGTCATGGCGATCGCCGTCATGTTGACGTTGCTGTTCCTAACACCTCTGTTCCACTATACACCCCTCGTGGTGCTGTCGTCTATCATAATTGCCGCCATGCTTGGCCTGATAGACTACGATGCTGCCATCCACTTGTGGAAGGTCGACAAATTCGACTTCGTTGTTTGTATCACCGCCTATGTTGGTGTTGTGTTTGGCAGTGTCGAGACTGGCTTAGTCATAGCGGTATGCATTCGCAGATCTTTTTCTTTGCATTTTCTTTTTAATACATGCGCATGAACTGTATTTGCTTGTGTGTTACAGGTAGCAATATCATTGCTCAGGGTATTACTCTTTGTTGCAAGGCCCAAAACTTTTGTTCTAGGAAGGATTCCAAACTGCAATGCCTACAGAAACATTGAGCAGTACCCAACTGCCAAAAATGTGCCCGGAATCCTCATATTGGAGGTCGACGCTCCGATATACTTCGCTAACGCGAGCTACTTAAGAGAAAGGTATGAGAAAGCCCCACAATACAGTACTAGTAGATTCCTTTGCTGAATTTATCGTTTCTCTTCATGTATGCATGAACATATTTTCTTATAGGATCTCGAGGTGGATCGACGAAGAAGAAGACCGGTTGAAAGCTTCGGGAGAGGCCGATCTGCAATATGTTATCCTAGACATGGGAGGTGAGTACAAAAGTGAAGCCATTTGCGACATACTACGAAACTGTGATACGCAGGTATTGAAATTAGATTATGTATGATTTTGTCGAACAGCGGTAGGTGGAATTGATACCAGCGGTATAAGCATGTTTGAAGAGATCAAGAAAACCATAGAAAGAAGAGATCTCAAGGTATAGTCTTGCTCATCTTGTCATATAGATTTCCTTATTAGGTCACTACTACTGTCAACAAGAACCTATGCAAGCAGTGCCTACCTTCATTTCTCATTCCCATCTTTCAATAGCTGGTTTTGGCGAATCCGGGAGGCGACGTGATGAAGAAGCTAAGCAAGTCCAAGTTCGTCGAGAACTTAGGCCAAGAGCGGTTCTTCTTGACCGTCGAACAGGCGGTTGGGGCTTGCGACTTCATGCTTCACAAATGCAAAGTCGACGCAAAGACTAACGAATCCGATGAGAAGTGGAACAATGTCTGAAGATGGACTACACCACAAGCTATGCAGTTTGTGCAGGCATTACCGTCCTTTGCAACCATGGCAAGAGAGCAATAGTATTTTGTATAAGCTCTCAATAGGGACATGTGACCACTCCACCCGACCAGAGATCCGTCTCTATGAGCAAGGATGGGGGCAAAACAATGTGACGAGGGTTGCCAAAAATCTCTATCTCATGTACTTAAACAGCCGCTTTTGACTGCATTTTAAATTGAGATAAGATCAAATGGATTATGTAGAGAATGGACATGGAGGAAATTAACTATGGTCAGATAGATTCTCACATTGACCATGTTTAGTGTCTCTATAAAATTGACCTATGAATGGCTCATGCCGTGTTTCCTAACTCCGCTACCATGAAAAATTTTCTGAGATAACAACCGAGACAACCTAATCCATGCTAAGATTCAAAAGAATGATATGGCTACCCTTCACAAAGTAAAGGATGAAACCATAATTCAAGTTGTAACGTATAATTGATCATTAAACATAATTCTCATTGAAAAATAAAATTAATAGTATGTTCCAAAGTATCATAAATCAATAATTGTAAAGATAAAATTCTCAACCAAAATTTTTTTTCCAAGTTCTTAACTTCATTCTGAAATAATTAAGAGAATCATCTTTCCAAATGATTTTTACTTACTTTTCATTCGAAATGCAGCGTTCGTGAATATTTAACCTTCCCACCTGAAGGGTCGGAAAAAAGGGTGAGCAAAATCATAGCTTAGCGCGTGACCAATGCCACTTCTATGGGATCAAGCTACAAATAATGCAATTTTAAGAAAGAATTGCATTCACATTGAATATGCAATTCCAATAACTCAATACAATATTAAAATCCATATATATACCAGTATAAATTAATCTAGAAAACTATATTGCCTATGATTGTGTCCCAAAAATCACATCGATCATTGTATATAAACATCGCAATGACAAAATACTTCTCGACATATCTTTTCAACACACTTTCATTGCACCACTTAAAATAATTGAAAACTGCCCAAAGCCTAATCATTTTCTTTAAAATAGCATGCCGGGAAAACTTCATTGTTATACCTCATCATAAAGTAAGTGCCCATACCATAATGCACACGTTTAAATTTAGTCGAGCAAGCCGTGCATGTTTATAAAAAGCATAGAGGCAACCAAAAAAATCGACCTTCCACCACAACACTCTACGAAATCGAAACTGAATTGATGGGCTTGGCGAAAGGCCGAAACCCTCACTACCCTCTTGCTCTAGTGCGTGAAAACTTTTGCGGCCGGCAACCGCTCAATTAAAATTATTGGAAGAAGACGTGTTTCAACTTGTTGGAATTACATTCTTGCCGGCTGCAGTGAAACCATCGGTGGTTCAACAGTTAACCATCCAAGAAGCTGCAGTGAAATTTCCAGGAATGCAATGTGGAAGCTCTTGTCACACCGCACTATACATGTACTACGCGACAATATAACCTATCAAGACCAAATCCATCCGTTCAACCCAAGCCAGTCATTGTCCAAAAAAAAAAAAAACCCAAGCCAGTCAGTGTTGACTCCTACAGACTCATCTTCGTCCTCTCAACCCGACTCGTTTTGCTGATCCAAGAACACCCTTTTGTCTTCTCTCTCTTTCTTGTTCATCCATGTCGTCGTTGAGGCTTTGTAAACCTAGCGAAGAAGCAGCAACTGATGCAGTGCTCAACCGCCACGATGGCGCGACGATTATCATCCACAGGCGAAGATGGCGCCTGGCTTTCATGGTCATATACTTCACAAGGGCTCTCGAGTCTCTGTCGAAACAAGTCCTCGAGAAGAAGACAGCCCTGTTGCGGACGCTCTCTTACGTTGCCATCAATGTCGAACTCGAGAGCAGTGATAATCCACGTGAAGGAGATTGCCACTCTCTTCGAGACGTCGACCCTAAAATCCTGAGTAACCTGGTAAGAGTGAAAAGTTTTGAATCTCTTGCTCAACTTGGTGGCATAAAACAAATCGCTTCAATTCTCATTACAAATCTCGAAAATGGCTGGGGATGAAACCGACCTCACGCATTGAACCAATGTTTTTGGGCCGAATAAGTACAATAAGCCGCCGGCAAAGAGCTTTCTCAGTTTTGTGCTTGATGCGTTCAAAGACTTGATCATAATCATTCTCATAGCATGTGCTGTTCTCTCTTTAGCATTTGGTATCAAACAGCACGGCCTTAAAGAAGGTGGGTATGATGGTGGGAGTATAATCATCGCCATCTTTGTAGTTGTCATCGTCTCAGCTGTCAGCAATGCTGTCAGCAACTATAAGCAAGGAAGGCAATTCTGCAAACTTTCCAAAGAGAGCAGCAACATTAGAGTGGAGATTGTAAGAGATGGCAGGAGGCAACCAATTTCCATATTTGATATTGTCGTAGGTGATGTTGTGTATCTGAAGATTGGTGACCAGCTTCCGGCTGATGGGTTGTTTGTTGATGGCCACTCCCTGAGAGTTGACGAGTCTAGCATGACTGGTGAAAGCGATCACATCGAAGTCGATAGCGAGAACCCTTTCTTGCTCTCAGGCACCAAAGTGATATACGGCTATGGTCGAATGATGGTTTCTTCTGTTGGCATGAACACGGCGTGGGGTGAGATGATGAGCTCCGTGACCCGTGACTTAGATGAAGAGACCCCGCTTACCAGGTTACTCAGGATTCTGAGAAAAAGAGAAGCGGGGTTGCTGTGAGGAGGAGAGGAGAGCAGGTCGTTCATGTACACTGGAAGGGAGCTGCTGAGATTTGTCATGAGAATTGAAGCGATTTGTTTTATGCCACCAAGTTGAGCAAGAGATTCAAAACTTTTCTCTCTTACCAGGTTACTCAGGATTTTAGGGTCGACGTCTCGAAGAGAGTGGAATCTCCTTCACGTGGATTATCACTGCTCTCGAGTTCGACATTGATGGCAACGTAAGAGAGCATCCGAACAGGGCTATCTTCTTCTCGAGGACTTGTTTCGACAGAGACTCGAGAGCCCTTGTGAAGTATATGACCATGAAAGCCGAGCTACCCAATTGTCCTCTGCAATTATTGAAATGGAAAAAGTGTTGAATAAAAGAACCAAAATTGAAGTGAATGATGTTGTTTTATGTGTGTTAATTTGTGATTTGTTCTGTCTTCGTGTCAGATTGGTCCATTGAAGAAGGGCCTGAACCCACCATCCGGCGTGGATTTGGCATTTAGGTCTCCTTATCTTACCACGGCTATCAAAACTGGCATTGTCACGGGCGTTATAGCCCTAGCTGTGAGTCGCTCTCTGCTTCAAACCTCAGCCCCTTTTTCTAATTTTTTTTGTCTTGTCAGCTCTAATTTGGCAAATCTGCACTGCATGACGGTTTGGTCCCGCATAAACTAGCCTTATCAAGATATGGAAAACAGGTTATTTCAAAGCTTTAACATATATAGTGTCCATGTCATTGTGTGTCCTCTGCAGAAAGATTTGTTCTGGACTCTAGTGAGCCCAGTCAATTGTCTACATGCAAGTTATATCCACCTATAATCATTGGTCGATGCAGTTGCAGTAATTGGCTTAATAATAGTAACTGCTATGACCCATCAATCCTGACTCTGTATCAGTATTATTCATTGGACTTGATGCCTTGGGATTCAATGGAAAATGTCAAATTTGGCAATATGAAAAGAAAAAGAAAGTGCATTCATAAGCAAATAGATTGTCAATTGGTAAAAGAAGCAGCTGTGTTACATGTGTGATGGGTGGTATGAATGCAGGAGGGAATAGCAGTTGGAAGAAGCTTTGCCATGTTCAAGAATTACCACATTGATGGGAACAAAGAGATGATTGCATTTGGGATGATGAACATTGCTGGCTCTTGCACTTCTTGCTATCTCACCACTGGTAATTCCTGTACACTCTTAGGCAGAGCATACATATAAGATTACCAAAAGTAATTACCTAATTTTCTCTCAATTTGGCATCGATGAATGATGCATTGTATTGATGTCTAGCGTATTCATTGAAATTTCAGGGCCATTTTCACGATCGGCGGTGAACTTCAACGCGGGATGCAAGATGGCAGTGTCGAACATCGTCATGGTGATCGCCGTCATGTTGACGTTGCTGTTCCTAACACCTCTGTTCCACTATACACCCCTCGTGGTGCTGTCGTCTATCATAATCGCCGCCATGCTTGGCCTGATAGACTATGATGCTGCCATCCACTTGTGGAAGGTCGACAAATTCGACTTCGTTGTTTGTATCACCGCCTATGTTGGTGTTGTGTTTGGCAGTGTCGAGACTGGCTTAGTCATAGCGGTATGCATTCGCAGATCTTTTTCTTTGCATTTTCTTTTTAATACATGCGCATGAACTGTATTTGCTTGTGTGTTACAGGTAGCAATATCATTGCTCAGGGTATTACTCTTTGTTGCAAGGCCCAAAACTTTTGTTCTAGGAAGGATTCCAAACTGCAATGCCTACAGAAACATTGAGCAGTACCCAACTGCCAAAAATGTGCCTGGAATCCTCATATTGGAGATCGACGCTCCGATTTACTTCGCTAACGCGAGCTACTTAAGAGAAAGGTATGAGAAAGCCCCACAATACAGTACTAGTAGATTCCTTTGCTGAATTTATCGTTTCTCTTCATGTATGCATGAACATATGTTCTTATAGGATCTCGAGGTGGATCAACGAAGAAGAAGACCGGTTGAAAGCTTCGGGAGAGGCCGATCTGCAATATGTTATCCTAGACATGGGAGGTGAGTACAAAAGTGAAGCCATTTGCGACATACTACGAAACTGTGATAAGCAGGTATTGAAATTAGATTATGTATGATTTTGTCGAACAGCGGTAGGTGGAATTGATACCAGCGGTATAAGCATGCTTGAAGAGATCAAGAAAACCATAGAAAGAAGAGATCTCAAGGTATAGTCTTGCTCATCTTGTCATACAGATTTCCTTATTAGGTCACTACTACTGTCAACAAGAACCTATGCAAGCAGTGCCTACCTTCATTTCTCATTCCCATCTTTCAATAGCTGGTTTTGGCGAATCCGGGAGGCGACGTGATGAAGAAGCTAAGCAAGTCCAAGTTCGTCGAGAACTTAGGCCAAGAGCGGTTCTTCTTGACCGTCGAACAGGCGGTTGGGGCTTGCAACTTCATGCTTCGCAAATGCAAAGTCGACGCAAAGACTGATGAATCCGATGAGAAGTGGAACAATGTCTGAAGATGGACCACAAGCTATGCAGTTTGTGCAGGCATTACCGTCCTTGGCAACCATGGCAAGAGAGCAATAGTATTTTGTATAAGCTCTCAATAGGGACATGTGACCTCTCCACCCGACCAGAGATCTGTCTCTATGAGCAAGGATGGGGGCAAAACAATGTGACGAGGGTTGCCAAAAATCTCTATCTCATGTACTTAAACAGCCGCTTTTGACTGCATTTTAAATTGAGATAAGATCCAATGGATTATGTAGAGAATGGACATGGAGGAAATTAACTATGGTCAGATAGATTCTCACATTGACCATGTTTAGTGTCTCTAAAATTGACCTATGAATGGCTCATGCCGTGTTTCCTAACTCCGGTACCATGAAAAATTTTCTGAGATAACAACTGAGACAACCTAATCCATGCTAAGATTCAAAAGAATGATATGGCTACCCTTCACAAAGTAAAGGATGAAACCATAAATTAATTCGACTTGTAACGTATAATTGATCGTTAAACATAATTCTCATTGAAAAATAAAATTCATAGCATGTTCCAAAGTATCATAAATCAATAATTGTAAAGATAAAATTCTCAACCAAAATTTTTTTCCAAGTCCTTAACTTCATTCTGAAATAATTAAGAGAATCATCTTTCCAAATGATTTTATGCCTTACTTTTCATTTGAAATGCAGCGTTCATGAATATTTAACCTTCCGACCTGAGGGGTCGGAAAAAAGGGTGAGCAAAATCATAGCTTAGCAAGTGACCAATGCCACTTCTATGGGATCAAGCTACAAATAATGCAATTTTAAGAAAGAATTGCATTCGCATCAAATAAGTAATTTCAACAACTCAATACAGTATTAAAATCCATATATATATATATATATTGGTACAAATCAATATTGAAAACTATATTGCCTATGATTATGTCCCAAAAATCACATCGATTAAGGTTATGTGCTGAAAATCTCATCTATTATGATTAAAACTCCGAAGCAAAACCGATCATTGCATATGTTCATATCTCATGATCTCACTGCATGGGAGCTAACAATGAATACAAATCAAAAAACACAATCATATAATGCTGGCACATAAACATCGCAATGACAAAATACTTATGGACATATCTTTTCTACACACTTTCCCTGCACCACTTAAAATGATTGAAAACTGCCCGAAGCCTAATCATTTTCTTCAAAATAGCATGCCGTGAAAACTTCATTGTCATACCTCATCATAAAGCAAGTGCCCATGCTATAATGCACACGTTTAAATTTAGTCGAACAAGCCGTGCATGTTCATAAAAAGAATAGAGGCAACCAAAAAAAATCGACTTTCCACCATAACACTTTACGAAATCGAAACTGAATTGATGGGCTTGGCGAAAGGCCGAAACCCTCACCACCCTCTTGCTCTAATGCGTGAAAACTTTTGCGGCCGGCAACCGCTCACTTGAAATTATTGGAAGAAGACGTGGTGTAACTTGTTGGAATTACATCCTAAACGTTAAACCATCGGTGGAATTTTTCCCTTTTCCCTTTTCCAATTTTGATTTTCTAGAACACTCGACTGCTGCTGAGGAATACCAATTTCACAGTTGGCAGTCTTCTTCCTTCTTCAGTCTGCAGCCTCCACTCCCCTTTCAAAGGTGAGCACAGCTCGAGCCGGGATTGCGAAATGGCGCCCGGCAAGAAATCGAGGAGGAGCAAGAAGGAATCGAAGAAGCTGAAGAAGCGGCGGAACGTCTCCTCCGCCTCCACCGCCGCCGCCGCCGACCCCAACACCAGCGACACCGATTGGTGGGACGTCTTCTGGCGCAAGAACTCCCCGTCCCCAGGTTCCCCTCTCTCGCCTCGCCCCCGCGTCTCGTGAGTTTTCGTCGCGTCGGCTTCTGGGAAACCGGCCCATCTCGCTCGCTTGGCGAAAAGGATGGAGCTTTTGCGGTTTCGCGGATTTGGGTCGGAAAAAAGATCGGATTTTGGTTTCTGGGTGTTGGTGTTGTGATGCGGTGATGGTTGACGGGACGTGTTTCTGCATTGTCGAGTGCAATCTAGCTTGCGTTGCTGGTGGAAAATGTGAGCTCCGTGCGATAGAAAGTGAAAAAATGTTGCCTCTTGGTTTGGTTTTTCTTCTGAGTCGGTGATTTTTATTGGCTTTTGTCTTGATATTTTGGGGTGGGAGCTAGATTTCAAATTGGGGTAGGACAAGGGTCGAGCTCTTGGCTGCATATGGAGGAGGGGAAACTTGGCATTGAACGGTTTCAGTGGAGTTGGCTTGAATTCAGATGAAGGCATCGGAGTTCTTCGACGTTGGTGTTCTGAAGATGTTTAAAATGTTTGGTTGACGGGAAATTTCTTGAAGGACTTTGAAGGGAAGGCAACTCTTGTTAGAATTAAAACAGTTTCCTCCGTTGTGTGGGTTCTGGAAAACCCTGAAGCAATTGACCTGCTAGAACTTAGGGAAAATAGCCTCATAAGTTATCTTGCCTAGTGGCTCTCATGGATTTTGATCAAGAGACTTGAGCACATTGCATTAGCTGTTCATTTACGATACTCTTCTGGCAATCAGGCTAGGCATTCAAGTGCTGTTTAAGCTGCTAAAGAAATTTTAAACAAAGTCACTGGGGGTGAGAGTAGAGTCATTAGCAGGTCAGGTATGGAGAAGTCACACATCACCATTCTGGGGATTTGCTTGTGCATTAAGAGACTAGGTTTCTTCAACCTTTTGCTGTGGAAACCTGTATCTGTTCCTTTCCTGCCAATGGATGCCCTCAATAAAATCTTTTTAGGGCTAAAGTGGAGACTCTGTGGAAGGTTTACAGGGAGGGCATAGGAATGAGGAGATCAGGTACCGTGCCACACTAATGAACTGCTGGTGGTGTTCTGGTTGATGTCCCTGTGAGGAGGATATGTACTTTGGTTTGGTGTTTGAGGCAATTTTCAATCTGTTTGATATGTAGAAACTCTTACTGTATGGTGGACCGTATAAATGCTAGGATTAGATGGGAGCCTATTGGTCAATTTGCTGGGTGCGAAATTTAAGAGTAACCAAAAGTTAGGATCGCATTGTGCAGAAGCTTTGGAAAGAAACTAGTGAGGGCTTATCTTTCAGCACATGTCCGACATCCACAAGTTGGCCCGTTTGGAAGAGCTTACCCTTTCCCACGTTCACCACTGCAAATCCCACCTTCTGTGAGAAGAGAAAAGCATGTCCCCATGCCACGTGATCTGCACGTGTTGCATCCCAATTTAGGATTAGTTGAAAATTGAGTGTAGGCTTCCTCGGTCTGCTAGATAATGCTGATGGTGACTCCAAAAACCATCTGGGGCTGGACCACAGTTAAACATTCACTTTAATGTTATGTGATTTGCACAAATGAACCTCAGATACATACACCCAGGTTTCATAGAAGATTAGGAGATTGATTTTAAATGTTGATTACGCATGAAATTGAATAGCAATCATTTTTTTCAGATCATATAGTTGAATGTTGAGTCTACGAAGGCTCTGTGAGTCTGGTTTCTGGAGGTGGATCTGCTAGAGGGATTTTATCACTTGCATCCTGTTCAAGGTTACTATTTTAGAAAAAGAAAAATTGGGTGTTTTTTTAATTTTCTAGATCACATGATTTTGAACCTTGACTTTGCATTGTCACTCATTTTAGTGTCTTCAGACTACATTTGAATCAAGGCTAGTAACAGGCAAAGGTTTCTTTTGATTAGCAGATGGCGTGAGTCCTTCATCTGGACAATTCAATCTGTATAGCATCAGATAGGAGTGAGTTTGTTTGTGGCTTAACATGAATTAGAGCAGAGATCCAGGGGGACTTTATGATGTGGCTGATATGTGTCATTTAAAAGTGCATATATTGGTTGATTCGGAAAAGAAGTGGAGACTCTGGGGGTAGGTGCTGGTAGGTTGTCCATCATGATGTATAGTTCCATACGTAATCAATTGTCTGAAAATTTCTGTTTGATAGTTGTCCTTCATCTAATTGACAACAAATGTTTTCCTTGACCTTTATGTGAGGATTAGTTTCTGCCCTTTAGATAAACTTTCTCTTGGCTAACATGTCTCGAAATAGGAAGGACAATAATTTTCATGAGTTTTGATTCTGAAGTGCATTAAATTTCTGTGGTAGTCGTACACTTGTAATTGTTAGTCAATCTTAAAACGTGGCTCTACTTTTAGGTTCCGCAGTGCCAGAGGATGAGGCGGAAGGATTCAAGCATTACTTCCGGGTGTCAAAGGAGACTTTTGCCTATATTTGTTCCCTCGTGAGAGAAGATCTTATTTCTAGACCACCTTCAGGACTCATCAATATTGAAGGGAGGTTACTTAGTGTGGAAAAGCAAGTGGCGATCGCCCTAAGAAGGCTAGCATCTGGGGAATCTCAAGTTTCTGTTGGAGCTGCCTTTGGAGTTGGACAGTCGACAGTCTCTCAGGTGACCTGGAGATTTATTGAAGCACTGGAAGAACGCGGCAGACACCATCTTAAGTGGCCAGATGCCTCTAGGATGGACGAAATAAAGGCCAGATTTGAGGCATTTTGTGGATTGCCCAACTGTTGCGGGGCCATTGATGCGACTCACATTATCATGACCCTTCCAGCTGTGCAAACTTCAGATGATTGGTGTGACCCTGCTAATAACTACAGTATGTTATTGCAGGGAATTGTGGACGATGAGTTGAGGTTTCTTGATATTGTTACAGGTTTGCCTGGAGGAATGATAGGGTCCAAACTCCTGAAGTTCTCTGGGTTTTTCAAACTCTGTGAATGTGGTAAACGATTAAACGGAAATACAAAGACTTTGATCGAGAAATGTGAGGCCAGGGAATATATAGTTGGTGGCACTTCATACCCTCTCCTTCCATGGCTTATAACTCCTTACGAAAGTGATGGAAGTGGGATTATGGATTCCATGTCTGATTTTAATGCCATGCATGAATCTGCAAGATCACTTGCGGTGAAGGCATTCTCGCAATTAAAGGGAAGTTGGAGAATTCTCAGCAAAGTCATGTGGAGGCCTGACAAACAGAAGCTACCTAGTATTATATTAGTTTGCTGTTTACTCCACAATATCATTCTTGACAGTGGGGATAAGTTGCATTCCGATGTTGCTTTACCCGGTCACCATGATTTTGGCTATGTAGAACAGGGTTGCAAGCAAGTTGATCCACTGGGGAGTGCATTGAGGGAAAACCTTGCTAAAAACTTGCAGTGCCGACGAGAGAGTGTTCCATCAAAGTAAAGAGTCTCTTTCATGTATACACCTGGCAATTATTATGAATAGTTCTCACCTAACTTTTCAGTTCAATCGACCTTCCTAATGTGCAGATTCAGTTTCATTTTTCCGTGTGGAGACTAAGAGGTGGTGGACTAAAAGAGTCTGCACTCTTAGTTCACCATCTTTTGGCAGGTGTTCTAAGTACATTATGAGCCTATCACGAATCAGTTCTATCATCTGAAAATGATCATATAGCTTAACCATCGTATATATTGCTTAAAACTCTTTTTTGGTCCTGTGATGACATTTTTCAGTGAACTAGATTTTATGGCACAGTGACTCGCTATGACTGAGTAGAGGTAATGACACTTATGACGCTAACTTGAATCAACTTATTACAGAATGCTTCAAGTCCAGATGCATGAATAATAATGATGAGCATTTTGCCTGCATTGCCTTTGGGGCCAATTTCAGTGGCACTGTGTATTAGCAAACCCCATTTTAATCGATAAGAGTTTATCTGTCTGTCCTATGTTTCTACTATCTGGTATTTTGCCCCTACTGTATGTGCTTGTGTGGCTGATGTAATAGAGAATTGTGCTTAAATGTGTCCTACAGTGAGATCAGATGTCTCAGTCCCCATGCAAAGCCCATTTCGAGAATTAAAGGATAGGGTGGTCTGGTTGGCTACTACTCCTAGCATATTCTCTGTTGGCAGTGCATGAAGTATTTTTAAGAACTCGGAGCCAGTGAGGTTACACGGCATAAAGTCATTTCGTTTGTTCCAAATATTCCAAACCGCAGCTTCATTTGCTGGTTGGCTATATTGAATAGGCTCTCTACAGAAGATAGAATGGCTAGATGGTTCAACTCGGTTGATACCAATTTTGTGTTTCAATATGCTTTCCTCAGAGACTGGAAAATTATTTGAAGTGATGCCACACATCTAGGGTTGTGTATGATGTAACCAACCAATCATATTACTTGCGTGCCATGCACCTCATCTTATGTGGTGCTTAAATTTTGTGATCATTCACTTTTGATTGGCATATCATGTCACGTGTATCACTGCCACGTAACATAATCATCGCACCAAATAACTTCATGGATATGCACTTCCTGGGGAAATATGGCACCGAGTCTATACCAGATGTGGAGTGCAAAGGGCTGCTCATTTCCGGAATACTGAGTTGCAGTAGGTGTCTCGGTGTGCGAAAGGCAAATCACTTTCATCTGTCATTTTCAATGTTGCTCGGCAAGCTGCAATTTATGGCATATGGGCTGCCAGGAACTGGAAGATTCACGAAGCTGAATTTCATGTAGACAGCAGTGTTGTTTTTCCATTTGATGTAAAAGCTGGTGAATGTGTGGTTTTATCTCAACATGTTGAGCTATGTAGGAGCTGGAAATTGATGCAACTGTTACTACGTTTGTAGTAGTCTTAGGACTTTGAAGTTATGAATGAGATCTCTCGCTTACACAGCCACCAAAAAAAAATAAAAAAAAATTACCGTGATTATAAATAATGCAACTTAAACAGTACATGCAAGAAGAAATCACTGTGAATTTTCTTACTCTACTTGAAGTTAAGAACATGCAGCTCTGGCTGGACTGTGAAACATGAAGCAACCTTCTTAGTAAAAAAACAGTGAGCAATCGAGAAGCCATCAAGAAATTTTGGGCGCTAGGAGCAGCCAATAGTGCATGAGAATTTGAGAAGATTGTGCAGAAGCAAGAAGCAACCATGATAGAGCGCCTTTGATCTTTATGTTCTAGAGTTTATACCGAAGCTTACTGCAAATTCTTCAAATCCAATCCCACTTTCAAAGTTACCTAAGATGGAACATGTAGCATTGTACATGCATTGATAATTTGTGTCCTAACATAAAATCGAAAGCATGAGTAACAGAGATGACCTTCGACATATTTCTTCATATATCTTCCCAAGACTTCAGAAAGTCGACATAGAGCTGAAACGAACAAGACGGTGAAACATAAAGGAGCTCTAACTTGTCTCTTCCTAGGATAAGGCCTGAGATATACAATATGATCCCTACAGTAAAGAAGATAATGATCTCAGAGAGTTGACAGAGCTGGAAGTAACAAAACGCTGAAACGTACGGAGCTCTAGTTAGTGTCTCTTCCTAGGATATGGCCTGAGATATACAATATGATCCCTACACTAGAGAAGATAACGCCTTTCTCTGCTAAATACGCCCATTAAACTAACTCTACTTCTGCCATTCCTACTGCCTTCTGGACGGGAGTTGAACGCACGAGCAAAAGGGAGATTTCTTTCTGCTCTGTGGGTTTCTTGGTCTGCCACTTATTAGATAATCCTTAAGCAAAACTCTTGTCTTTCGGTCGACCACTCTGGTTCTTGTTCTGCACTCTTTTTCGTCATCCATCTTCAGCAAAAGGAATTGTATCTTCTGCACTTCCAACTGAAGCTTCCCGATTTTCTCCGACCCTCTTCGAGCCTGCTCTGAGATCAGCCTCCTCGCGCAACCACGATCATCTGGATCTCTGGTGGATTTGCTGTCACAGGAAGATAGGCGCCTCTCAGCGTTTCTAATCAACTTATTATTTGAGTCGGATAATTTGTTGATGGTCGATTGAGCTTCTTCCAGCTGCTCCTTCACATTGCTGTACTCGAGGCCTTTTTCCATTCTGTTCTTCTCTGTGTTCTCCACCTTCCTCCTCAGATCCTGCACTGTTATTTGAAGGTTTGTCAGCTTCTGAGCATTAGTGTTAAGCCTCTCTAATATCTTCCTCTTGATCCTTGCTCGACGAGGTTCTGTCAAGCTCTCGGGTATCTCTAATTTATCAACGCTGAGCTCCTTCTCATCAGGTGACTCTCCAGAAGGGTTACAGGACCTCTGTTCCTTATCTGCTTCAACAAAGTAATAGTCGTTGGGCATATCAAAGGTCTTGTGAGCTTTCCCAACTTTAAGATCGATAATCCCACTTGAGTCGCTGGTCTCCCACAGCTCAAGCATTCGATCTTCAGCCTCAACTGAGTCAGTCCTACAAGCCCCATAGGGTAAATGTTTGGAAATCTGGTCGAGCATGATGTCTTTAGTCAGAAGCTCATTCTCAGTCAGAGACATCTGAAGAGTTGCTTTGCGTATCTTCATGTCATTATCAGGTCCATCACCACGTCTTTCCTTTTCTTTTTTTCTTGGGACATGTTTCTGAGATCTGGTAGATTCCAACTCCTCCAATTTGGCATTCGAACTCAAGTTTTCCATAACAGTCGGATCCTCAACTTTCAGCAGCGTATCTCCAATTACCTTGATTCTTAATTGCAGGTCCTGCATTGCAGAAAAACAATCTGGCACCATCAATCTTGTATTTCCAATAGATTCAGAAATCCCAGATTGTTGTTGTGTCATCATGTTGATTTCCTGGTAACAAGGGAATATAAACAAGAACATGAATTTGGAGTCACATGATAATGTACTAGCAAAATAAGCAAACAACAGTTCTCTTGTTTAGCAAGAAGATTTCTAATTAATGTCCACAACAGATTTGGATAGAAAATAAAGGATCGATGATCAAGTTTTAAGGGCAACAATTCCATAAAGATTTCAAGTAATTGCAAAGGGAGTGCAGAAATTTCCCGTGGACTAGAACGACGGACAGACAAGTCAAATTATTTTCAACAAATTTAAAGAAAGAAGATGTAACGAGCAGATCCACTAGCATGTGGTGCATTAAGGGCAGGGGGAAAATTACCTTGACAACTTCTTTCTTGGATTTGTAAAAATCTTTATGGACAGTCGTACAATTTTCCAATGAAGAAATACATTCCGCCAAAGAAAGTACTCCTGAAACGTAAGAAGCAAGCTGAGTTTTCAGTCCGCCATTTTCTCCTTCCAAAGCAATGATTGTTTCTTTTAGCTGTTCAATCTCCACACGTCTCGCTTCACTTGCACTTTGATGGGCTTCATTGAGCTCAAGGATTTCCTCCTTGAGAAATGCTTCATCAATCTTGGAGGTTATCAGCTCAGCCTCCAATTTCCATTTTGCTTCCTGAAGAAATCTCGTCTCTCTGGTCCGATGACTCAAATCTTTAGACAGTCTGAGAATCTGCTTCTGTTGATGCTCTCGTCCTATGTTGATATCAGCATGCTCCATTTTCAAATCCTCCAGCTTTTTCAGCACCTCTAGCTTCTCATTCTCATTGCTCTCAATATTTCGGATTTCAGCACCTTTTCGTTGTTGATTCCCTCTGAGAACTTTAGCTTCAATTCTTCGTTCGTATCTATAACCTTTTGCAGGCCATAGTTCAACACATCGAAGTTCTCAGATTTGATTTTTAGCTCTTGATGAAGGGCATCTCGTTCTATTGCAAGCTTTGTGGCCTCTAGTTCCAGTTGCTTGAGCAGTGAATGTAGGACTGATTTTTCGAAAACCACCCGGAGATTTTCCTCTTCTAACTTAGAAAAGGATTCTTGCAGATCTCTAATCTTTGTCAGAGTATTCCGTATAAGATCATGGTCAAAATCCATATGGTCTTCAAACTCTTGACATGAACAGATCTCAAGAGTCTTTGAAATCCGATACAATGCCAATCGTTCTACAGTAATTTCATCGGACAAAAGTTTGAGCTCGGCCAGATGTTCAAGATTTTCACTCTCCAAGTAAGAAATTTGCTTCTGTGAGAATTGCCATGCGTCTACTAGAGTATGATATCTGAGTGAGAGTGAGAAATACTTCTCCCGCAGATCCTCCAGGAATTTCTGCAAAATGAAGATCTGCATGTGAGAGTCCAAAGCTTTTTCCAGTTCCTCTTCACATTCTGTGTCTTTGCTCCGAGCTTCTTGCTGCAGGTGAATGATCTGGCACTCCACATCAGCTAACCGGGTCCTACTCAACTGCACAGAATTGTAATGATCCTCAATCTCTCTGTTCAAATCAAGCTGCAGATTCTGGATGCTCAAGATCAAGGATTCTCTCTCCTCCTTCATATCCGAGTAATCAACTTTTAATCCCTTATAACTGCTCACCAGGCTTTCCAGTCTTTGCTGAAAGACATTTAACTGATATTCCAGCTTTTCCTTCTCAAACTTTTCCTGCTCGTGCAACACACGCATATCTACTGCATTCCTCACTTTGACCTGTTTTTTTTCAAGATCCACATATTCATCATTAAGCAAATTCTGAGAAGTATTGTTCTTCCCCATGAGTTTGTAAAAGTTGCCAATCATACTCTCTATATAAGAAATCAGACTGGACTTATATGCCAGGAGAGATTCACAGGATTCTTCCATTCCCTTCAATTTAAGCTTATACTCTTCCACCTCAGCATTCAAATCCAAGATTCTATTCTCCAATAAGACAGTCTTCTCCACAAGCTTCTCGGAGACTTCCAGTTTCCTTAGTAGAGCAACTTTTTCACTTCGTTCTAAATCGCAGCACTTCTCAAGCTTTGAATTCGTATCCATCAACTCCATGAAGGCTGACCCCAAACGCCCCGGATCGAGACCCACTGAAGCCACCTGCTCCATCACTGAGCAGTGCTTCTTTCTCTGGTCATCCAGTTGCTCTTTCAGGTAGTAAATTTCTTTTTGAAGAGAATCTCGTTCACCCACTATGACTGCAGTCTCCGCTTCAAGTTTGTGCATTATTTCTCGCATGCTCAAGATTTCATCTTCCAAGTTTTTTACCAACAGTGATGAAGCCATATTGACCTCATTTAGATTCTTCTTCTCCTCACGGGCCTTCCGGATTTCATCCTTCAAACCCTTATTGTGCAATTCCATGTCTTCTAGAAGCTGAGTCTTCTCCTGAAGCTTCATGGCTAGGGATCTCACCTGTTCCTGAGTCTCAAAGTGAAGATTCTGTAGATTCTGAAAGGAAGTTTGAACCTCAGAAAACCGTAACCGTTCTTCTTGCACACAAGTCCAGAGCCTTCCCATTTCCTTCTGCTTCTCTGTAGTTTCTTCATTCTGAGCTTCCATTTTCTTTGTCAAAGCCTCCAAAGCAGACTGCAGAGTCTGATTAGATCTCTCCAAAAGAAGACACATTTCTTCAGCTTTCTTTAGCTTTGTCGAATCCTTTTCCCGATCAGGATCCAACATTTGGACCCGGTTTCGCATAATTTCCTGCTCGAGATTAGAAATCGTCATCAGCAGATTGTTGCAACGTCCAGCAGCAGCTTCCTTAATCTCTCTGTTATTCTCCTCTGCACATTTTAATTCATCTTCCAGATTTGATATCTTCTCAGGCAGTGGTTGTGCTGAAGAAGTGCAGCTTGTTTTTCAGCTTCCACCCTTGCAAGATCTTGTTTTAGAGTGTCGGCCTTAGTTTCAGCTTTATCAGCTCGCTGCTTGATTTCATCCACCTCTTCTTGGGCACATGACACAGTGTTCTCAAGAGCTCTTAGTTTTTCTAAAGCAAGGTGGTACTGAATAAGATTGCCTTCCTTTTCGGCTTGTAGATCCGCTAGTGCTGTCTTCAAAGATTGAGCTTCTGCCTCAGCTTCATTGGCCCTTCGAGTAAGTTCCACTTCCAATTTTGATAATCTCTCCAGACTCTGATGAAACTGAAGCGCGTAGACTTCTCTCTCAGCCTCCAACTCTGCAAGTGCTTGGTTCAAGTTCTGAATTTCTTTCTCAGTATCACCTGCTCGCTCAAGTTCGCATGTCATCGCATCACGCTTACAAGTACATTGTGCACCGTATTCTTTTTCTCCTGCATCATGACACATGAGGACCACATTTTCACTTCCTCCTCCAGAATCAGAAGTCTCATTGACCTGTTTCGACTCATTTCTACTTCTCATACCCTTGAAATCTTGATGCACGGCTCCATTCTTCTCACAAGCTTGGAAGTAAGACAGAGCTTGCTCCAAAATATCCTTGGAAGACTCATCGCTGTCGAGAAGCGCTGGCTGGACTTGGTTGGGAAACGCTTCCGCCATAGTTTTATGGGCCTGGCACAGAACTCCTGTGGCGTGATCATATCTCTCAGCTAATCCACGATATGCTCGGTAAAACTCTTCGACCAAATGCAGAAGTTCAGGCCGTCTCTTATAGTACATCTCTGCTCGTCTCGCAAATGAGTCAGCATCTTCCTCAATGATGTTAATCATCTGTTTGACTTTGGCATCCACATCTGTTCAAAAGGAGAAGGATAAGTACATTTAACATTATATGCAGTCGCGATATTGCGATGAAATCATAAGAAAAGGTCTGAAGGTAGAATATGCACTACAAACTGCACGATACCTCATGGATTGCATGCATAATTATCAAACTTTTCAAAGAAAGTAACCAGAAATTTTCATTCAAAAAATTGAAATTCTAAAGTTTTCAGGCAAACCAGATACTAGAACTAAATTTAACCAGTGCTTGAGACATTGATTAAGATAGTGGCCAGCCTTCTCTCCTAGGTCATTTGAAAACTCACTATCCTGTAATGTGAACTTTACTGCTTAGCTATAACACTGACAATAGTGTTGCAGGACCCCTTTCTCTAATTGATTTTCAAGCAAATTTCCTAGTCCAAGCATACAACATCGAAGGAAACATTAAGTTGAGTTGTCAATTCTGTGTCCCAGAAGCCGTGCTGAGCGAAACCATAAGCAACGGAACCAAACCTGTAAGATTTTCCACGAGCCATTTGGAATTCTTTGGGGTAACGTGACTACCCCACCACCAAGAATACATCCCTTTAGAATCTTCATTTGCAGTGGCAGCCATAACTCCAACCAACAATGATAAATTTTCGGCACACTTATCTTGTAGTCCCACTGCAGTTTTGGTACCAACTGCTACGTGATCCTGTAGAGAACGAAAAAGATCTCTCTTTATCTTGAGATGCAGATCTACCAAAATGACACAAAATAAGACAACTTTGCTTCATTTTGCTACGAACACAACGCCCACCAAAAATTATTGTCAAAATTATAAATCAAGGGGCAGTAAGCAAAGTACCGGATCAACCGCATCAAGTTCCAGGAATCAGCACTTCTTCATCAATTGATAACAGGTTTACCTGATCAAAAGAGAGTTCATAGGATCAGAACCAACAAAGAGAGAAAAGATTTGACAAGTAAGGATTTTAACTAGGGATGCATAAATTCCTCATTCACCATGACGTAATCAAATCGCATACCATAAGGAAAAACAAATGCTTAGATGAATACGCAAAAAGAAGCCCACATTGTCGTCCTCACATCACAAGACCGAAGGGGTTGAGAAACCCAAAACAGAAAAGGAGGAGAAAACGAAAGCTTTCTCGATTAGTGCAGAGAAATCGATCAACCAACAGAGAAACATTGAACCATCAAACGAATAACTGTACCAGCTTCTTCCCACGAAAGAAGAGAGTTCAAACGCTGAGCGAGCTCTCCAGGAGACTCCTCAGCTCCTTCCCACGAAACCCAACGTTCAAGAACCAATATGACCCAACACCCAAAAAAGAAGAGAAAGGAAGAGAAAGAGTAAAGCCTGCCGCACAAGGAGGAGCGAAAAACAGAGCTCACCAAAGCTAACAAAAGATTCCAATTCTTGAGGCCCGTAAGAAAAAAAGCAAAACTATAGCACAGCTACTTTCACTGTTCGTGGTCACAAATCTCAACCCACTGCTGGGTCAGATCTCTCTCTCTCTCTCTCTCGTTCTAAAGCACACTCACGCTCCCTCGCTCTACTCATTACTGCTCGCTGCTCGCTCTTAAAGCTGCTATCTTTTTTTATGGGGATTTTTATATTGGGCGAGATAAAGAAAATTCGTTCTGGGTTTGCCGAGAAAACAAGGGAAAATCCGAGTGATGCGCCATGACTGTCGCTTTGCGAGTTCTCGGGAGACACAGGGCGAAATGACGAGTCTCGCCACGTCGAGAAAGGGGCCTTCGACCCTTGTCGTCTTTTGTCGTGTCTCTGTCCGACGAATGTTTGACCGCTCTCATCGTAAATGCGCAGATCACGATATTGCATGGGAATCGCCAAAATCGAAAAGAACAGGGAATGTAGACAACGAAATAAAACATTTTTGGATTATTGATTTGCCAAAAAAAATTACGAGATTCTTCATATCCCTATTTAGGAATATGCAAAACAGATCGCTCGAATTGCGAACCACCTAGATTGGACAAAACTAGTCGATCTAGTTCTCGAGAATGTTGATCCGATTCCAAATTTTTAAAAGTGAAATTGGTGTCCAGACAATTCGGTCTTAGATCAAATCGTTTTCATATATTTTTTATTATTTCTTCAAAAAATAAAATTAATCATTTTTTATTTCTTTATAAGATATAACATTAAATAATGGAAAAAAAAGTGATTGATTCCATTGAATCGTACCAAAAACCAATCACTCTTATCCCTATTCCCATATTACAAAGCAAAATTTTGACCAAAAATAATATTATAAAGCCAATTCTCTATTACTTTCAACTTCAAGCTTTCGTATAAAAAAATTTCAATAAGTGAAAATGATTGGTTAAAAGCATTCATATAAAAGTCGCATAATCAAATAAACATGGTAAATGACATGTGAAATTTACAGTCGCCATCAATCTTGTTAATTTATGTTAATTTCCTAAAACAGTCAAGTTTATTTCTCTATTAATTGATCTTTTGCATTTTTTTTTTGTAAAGCTCATCTGTGCTTGCCTATTTTGCTTTCTCTTATGTATTATCTCACTTCTAATTATGTAAAGGAAAAGGAAGTTCCTTTTTTTTAAAAAATGAAACCTTCCTTTTATTTGCCTCAACACTCTCACTTCCCATATAAATTGTAAAAATAGAAAAAAGATTCACAGATAGCAAAGTCAAATCTGCACCTGACTAGCACTAATTTAATTAGTGTAACGTTAATGACTAACGAAGAGAAAAGTGAAGAAAACAATTAAGGAAAAATTTACGATTTTCCAATGTTTTTATTGCTAGAAAAAAAAAGGAAAAAATCTATTTTATTGCCTCATGTTATGCACAACAGTGCCTCAAAAATCAAATTATTCCAAATAAAATACAAAATGACTCGTTTCATGGAAAAAAAAAATAACACTGATTTGGTTATGAATGCACCAATTTGTGATGTGCGAGGAGCCTTTTTTTACAGCAAGACAAAATGTGCATCTTGAATTTTCACGCAATCTATCGATCAAAGTTAGACAAAATCACTCAGTATAAAAAAGATCATAAGGATCGATCCAACCATCAACCACATGACTACAACCAATCAATCCTCCTAAAATAAGAATGTAGAAAAAAAGAGAATATAGAAGAGAGAGAATAGAAAATACTAATCACGCTTAAAGAGCACGGAATTAATTATTTAATCCTCCTGGATAAGAAATAAGAATCATTAAGGGACAAAAAGGGGAAAGGAAGAAGAAGACGAAACATCGCCCATCATTTCAAAGCTGAAAAAGGTCATAAAGACATAGTTTTCGATTGCTTCCACCATAATTCATCTTTTTTTTTAGTTTCATCTCATCAATAAACAGTAGAAAGAAGGAAAGGGAGGACAAGATTAGGGACAGAGACAATCACCTTCGTTCCCAAGCATCGGCTTCGCACTCTCATTGCTCGTCAAGCCCTTGATGCACTATAAAAAAAAAAGAATGATATTTCGTGGGTGTATTATCAAAATCGATAACGATGTATGATTTATAAATATAAAATCTTTTGATTTTTTATTTATTTTCAATAAATGCCATAAATCTGGCTGAAATCTCTCCTTTTTATAGCCGTTGTGGGGGAGGGGGGATACATGGATACGTGTTGTTTTTGCAAATCACGAGAGCTGTCGCTAATGATTGATGATTTTCGATGGCTTCCAGTAAATGTTCCTGCGGAAATCTTGGCGCTGACATTGAAGGGGCGGAAAGGTCAAATTGTGTCGAGAATGACGTGACAGATGTCGCCATCGTGGAACAGAAGGATTCTGGTGGGGCCCCATTAGGGCATGATGGACGGTCTTCGGTTTCTTGATTTCGTCCACGGCCAATTGGGGGACGTCTCTCCGTACAACTCGGACCGCGTAACATCATGCTTTCACTGACTGTTTGGAATTATTATTTTTTTCTTTTTATGACAGTTGAGCTTCATGACGCATAATTGAAATTGAGTTGGGTGCCGCTCTCGTAGCTTATTTATTTATTCCTTTTTGCTTCTTTCTTTTTATTTTTTATGCAATTTAATTATGTGACTTTCCCAATTTATGCATCCTAATCTTTTCCCAACCAATGTAACACCGATAGAGGGTCTAATGGATTGGAAACAACCCCTATAGTTCTCAAGTAAGGACCATCTAAAAAGAGAGATTAATGAGCATGGCATGATTAATGTTGACAAAAATAGGTGTGGGTAGCTTGTTCTTGCCTAAGGGTAGGCGACACCTAGACAAAGGTTACGGCTCCTAATCATTAACGGTGGCAAGCAAAGTGAAGGTTGCTTGCCACCAGTGAGGACCTCCAACCCTATCATTAGATATTGAATTATTCCTCGTGAGGGTCCTTAAGCCCTTCTTGGTGTTTGGATAGGGTTGGCATGCTAGCCCATGTGCTCTCACCATTTTTCCTAGGATGGCGCCTCATATCCAAATTTCATCAAGTGAGTGACATTATGTCAATGATTTGAAGGTGTTAATGATGAAAGGATTTGCTTGAGCAAATTAGGATAGTTGAAGGGTTACAATGCATAAAAGTAGTAAGAAGGCCAAATTGCACTACTTAGAGGTTTAGAATTATAATTGACCTTTCTATAATGGGCCATATGTTCCTTATAAATTATGAACATTACTCTCATACAAACTAATTAAATATAAATGTGAGTGATATTTATGTTTGTAATTCACCAATCATAATGGTGGTTGAAAGTTAGCCTCCTTTAACTAAAGCTAAGGAAAACGTAACCCTTTTCTACGACCATCTACACCTGCTTTTCCTAGATTAAAACTACCCTTATTGTGCAATATGAGTAGACATAACATTTTTACCACTCAACGTTGAAACATAATTGGAAACAAAAAGTTTTTGCTTCTTACACCCACACATGTGAGGGACTCTAATCGCACTTTATGTAAGGGGCGAAACTTCCAACATGTCCAATAAAGTATTGACTTATATGGTAAGCAAGTTTGCTTCTAAGTAAAATTTTGAATGCACTTGTCTTGAGATCAGCCAAGATGGTGGACCAATTAAGGTGTGCGAAATTAACTTGGGTACCACCTGACTACTATACTAAAAAGGAACTCACAACATGTTCGGTTTGATTTGGCTTGGCTCCCCACCATTGTCGCCCTCCGCCTCATGCAATCAAGCCAAACCTCCAAAATACTTTATTTAAGATTACATTGTTGCAAGTTAGGAAAAAAACTGTATAGTTGATGGGTGCATTTGTTTTGTTGAAAAATAATGTTTTAGAAAATTTTCTTCTTAACATTGATCTTTTATATTGCTTTTGGAAATTGAGTGAATAAAACAAATTGTCCATTGGTAACGACTTATGTTTATATATTTATTGATAGCAAATATTTTTTTCTTAATTGTCTTTTTAGTAATATAAACAATTAAAGTGAGAAAGATATTTTCCAAATTGTCACAAACATAAGCAATTTTTTTTTCATTGGGTAATCCTATAAACCCGGCAATTCCAAGTGGAAATAATAATCCAAGAGAAAATGCAGCAACTCCAAGGCCAGACCAAAGTCAAGGGGGATGGTCTAACCTAAAGGCATAGAGGCTGATTTTCCTGACACATTTACATTCTTTATCTTAATTAAAGAACTTACTTTACCCTTTATCTTGATTAAACAACTTAGTGATTCAGATAACTGACATATTATAATTATCGGCGTGGTGGTGCAGGTTGGTCACTGACCAGAACACTGTCATGCCGTACACCATCATTTTCTTTATTTTATTTTACGGTGGAGATTAAGGACTATTTTACATAATACTCGTTTAGAATATAGTTCGAAAACAAATTCCGAAAATAGGGGGATAAATAAGAATGAAAATTTTTGGGGGTGATCAGTTGGGGACCTATTTAATTATCGACGGAAGAAAAGGCCAAAAAAGAGAAGGAGCGAAATTAATAGTTTTGACTTCTGTCTACATTAACAAAAATCTTTTAGTAACAATAATACTGATAATGTTGATGATGATAATAATAAAAAGATAAGTGTATTGAAAGTTCTAAAATTTGTTGCGAAAGTACAACTAAGTTTAAATTTTTTTTTGAAAAATCGAAATCAAATTCTAAAACTAGTCACACAAGTCCAATTAAATCTTAAAATTTTCAAAAAACGAACTCAAGTCCTAAAATTTATTAACATTTTCCGTTTTATAAAGTAAGACAAAGTTTAAAAGAAGATTTTATTGCATGAACTTGATAAGATTTAGGATGTGATTATATTTTATTTTTAAGATTTAATTGTACTTTTGTGATAAGTTTTGTAATTTTCCATGTACTTATTCATAATAAAGAAAGAAGCATTGTGGGCAAAATGTAGATAAGAGGGGTGATGGAAATTCCAGTTGGGGGTGAAATGATGATGTCAGGTGAAAGGCAGTGCAACCTTGAGACAAAGAATAGTGGGTCAAGCTACATGTTGCACGAGAGCCATCACCAAGTTCAACTCAAGAATGCAGTCTAATCGTTCTCCTCGTCTGGCCTCTTTATCATGTCATTCTTCCCTCTTATAACGAATTACTGTAATGATATGCTAAATCAATCCATTCAAGCTTAACGCTCCATTTGTTTCGTTTAAAATAAATTATTTTAATTTTTTTAAAATAATTGCTTTGATCGCTTGAAATTATTAACAAATGAAAAATATTTTCATAATTGACAACAATTTATATTTAAACATCTTAAATAAACGATGTAAAATTTTTTGTTCATTCATTTTTGTAAAGCATGCAAAACGATCATATTTAGGGAAAATTTCCCAAATAATTTATTTTCCATCAAATAAAAACATTTTCCTTAAAGTGAATGTTTGTATCGCTTAAAGTAATTACTCAATGAAACATATTTTCGCTATTTATCACTATTTATGTCTAAATATTTTTGTGAGCGATGAACATATTTTTTCGGTTATTCATTTTTGTAAGTGATACAAGATATCATTTTTATGAATTTTTTTTCAAGTCATTCATTTTTTGTAAATTAAACGGAGTTACTGCAATTATCGATTACTTTTACTGAAATGACTTTTGCACTCGAACACATGTTCCTACACCATCTGATCAAAACACATATGAATATATTCTCTCATCATTGAAATTGTTTGGAGATGTATTCCAAAATTATCTCCCCTTTTGATGAAAACAAAAACCTTAGCATTAACTCATTTATCCTTGAGGTACCCGCGTGTATAAAAAATACATAGAGCTGCTTGCGTTTATGACAAAGAAAGTCAATAGAAAGCAGATTTAAGCATGAAAGCAAATACACTTGCACAAGATTTGCTAAGCACTGAAATTTGTAAAGGTAACTTTACAACAACCGACCGCACGAGCAGCGAGCTGACGCACCGCACCAACCCTAGAGTTTCCGTTAATAGTTCTCGCGAGAAGTTCTGATGTAATGCTTAATCAGCTAGTCATTGTGTCCATCTGTCTTCCCTAGGAAATCTCGTGAAAATTCCACGAAAGTCACATGTGTAAACTCTCTCGAACCTAGCCAGTCAATTGGATTTTTCTGTAAGAGGTCAGTTTGGATCGCATATTTTCCATCGATTTCAGGACGGCTCCAGTCCACGAATTGCTGTTGCAAGATACTTGGATGTCCTTATCTTATGTACATGAGCAGGGACTTCAAACATGGTGTTGGGATTATCGGATTCCCAAAAACCGGATTCGACACTAAATCGAACCCCTAAAACGAATGCGGAAGACAAGCCCGGGAAAATCACGTATCACCGATCCTAAAGCACACCACGGATTCGAGCGTACCTTGTTAGCCACAGATTAAACACCGACGCCGATAAGAGGAAGAGAAAACCGATCCCGTTCGATTTGATGACGTCGATTGGCCTTGAAGGGAAGATGGCGTCGCCTTTAGCGTTTGTCTTTCTTTTGAAGGGAGAGAGGGAGAGGAACGTACGTACGTTATGCCAAAGGGTGCCTTCTCCCTCTCTTTCCTCCCTTATATACATTCCCTCCAAAAGGAATCGTGCCCCTTCATCCATGGGCCCTAATCTTGTGGGCCGGGCTTTTAGGCCCAACATGGGCGGACATGCCTTAAGCCCATCAGATAAAACCATCATCTCCCACTCGCACATGGTGGGCCGAACATGATTCTCTTTACCTCTCTTCAATATTCATACCGGTGAATAATCCGTGCGACCAGCATGCTTTGAGAGCTCGTTGCTATACATCTGTTAGGAATATATAGCAGCTCATAATGGGCATCACATCCTGAGTAGATTTAGTATGCAGTTCCCTAGATCGATCGATCACATTTATATCTCTCTTGATCTTTTTTAAACAATGATATATATTTTTTAAACAATGATATATATATTGTATTCACAATTATGATTATCCCAAAGACAATCATAATTGGTTAACCAGTTAATACAAAACTACAATGTGATTTTCCAAAATCGATCTTCCTCTTTCCTTCAAACTCTCAATTTCAGTTCAGCTTGCTTTTCTAGAAATGTCCCATTAGATCGAATCAACTCATGACCATTGGCAACATCCTAAGATAGCAAACACTAAATAGAAATCTTGAGAATAAGTAAGAGTCATGAGGGGACCAAAAATTGAGGAACTCTTTTCCTCAAGAGTCTCACATAACATAAAAGTTGAGATCAAACTTTTGCCACTCTTATTGGTCGTCTCATGCATACGTAGTATGAAATACGTATTACGGTATTAACTCCTTTCCCATGGAGCGTATGTCTACACCTTCAATACCGTACAGATGATAGTTCAGACATACCCAATGTCTAACTTGAGTTCACGTATCTACTCATTCATAAAATTCATCAGAACTCACATCTGGCATCATAGATAGATAAAGTAAAATATGTGGGTTATTTTACTTTCGGACATAGTAAGTATTATGTCATCATCTTAACACTCAGTTAAGGCGACATACGTATTTTAAGCTTGAGCTCTCGATTATCACCTAGATAATAAGCTTAAAAACAGTCTCATATCTATTTATCACACAGTAAATAGAGGCGATTACCCGTGTGAGTAGGCTAATCTTATATCTGTCCGACATACTTTCTCAACTTAAAGTAATGCACTGAGCATTAAGATGCATAAAGATCAAACAAAGATTCATAGGCATTAATGATGAAAAAACACAAATTCATCAAATGTGAACACTTCAGGGAAATTACAATCCAGTACATTAGACTCTACGCAATCCTAGAGATTTCATATGGCCACAAAACACATCTCTAGATATTGGCTTTGTCATAGGATCTGCTACCATTCTATGCGTAGTATGGACTCTAAGTTCACATCTTTTCGTGCAATCATATCCTTGACAAGATTATACTTGGTAACTATATGTTTGGTCTTGCCATGATATTTTGGATCTTTGGTGTACACTTTTGCTGCTTGGCTATCACAGTTAACCAACAATGAATCTGTAGCACTTCCAATAACACCTAAATGATCCAAAAAATCTCTTAAGCCAAACATCTTCTTATACTGCTGCTGATAATACCACGAACTCAACTTCTATCGTGGACAAGACTATACACGTTTGTTTCTTACTGCTCCAACATATGGTGCCATTATTTGGTAAGAAAAAAAATCCAGAGATAGATTTCCTTTCATCTAAATCTCCTCTCCAATCAGCATCTGAATAGCCTTCAACTCGCAGATCCTTTCCTTGATAACTCAGCGTATAATCAGCAGTTCCCTTTAGATACCTTAGTATTCTTTTAACGGCTTTCAAATGTGCTTGACCTGAATTGGATTGGTATCTACTCACCATTCCAATTGCAAAACATATGTCAGGTCTTGTACACATCACAGCGTACATAAAGCTTCCAACAGCACTAGCATAAGGAACATGTTTCATTTGTTCCTTCTATTGTGGAGTCCTTGGACACAATCTATGGCTCAATCCTTCGCCTTTAGTAATATGAGTATCTATGGGTTTACAATCTTGAAATCTTAACTCCAAGAATGTATGCAACATCACCCATGTCTTTCATCTCAAAGTTGGAAGATAACCAATTCTTCACAGTATTAACAAACTCCATATTACTTCCGACAATTAGTATATCATCAACATATAATGATATGATCACAAATTGATCTTTGGATCTTTTGATATATACACAATGATCATCATCTATCATTGTAAAGTCATATGCCATTGTGGCATTATGAAAACGCATATACCATTGTCTTGACGACTGCTTAAGGTCATATATCGACCTCAAAAGTCGACATACCTTTTCTTCTTGGCCTTTCACTATGAAACCAGCAGGTTGTTCCATATATATTTCTTCCTCTAATTCTCCATGAGGAAAGCAGTCTTTACATCCATGTGATGTAACTCAAGATCCATATTAGCCACTATTGCCAGAATAATGCGAATCGAGGTAAATCTCATTACAGGAGAAAATGTTTCTTCATAATCAATTCTTTCCTGTTGATTATACCCCTTCGCCACAAGGCGAGCCTTATGCCTTTCTATCGAGCCATCAGCCTTTCGCTTTATTTTGAGAACCCACTTGTTCCCAATAACTTTGCGTCCTTTTGGAAGATCAACCAGTTCCCAGACTTGGTTTGATTTCTGGTTTGATTTCATTGACTCCATTTCCTCTTCCATTGCATGAATCCATTTTTCCTTATAAGGGCAATTTAGAGCCTCATTAATATTTCTTGGCTCATCCTCATCTTGTGGAGCAACCATAAAAGTTTCCCTTTCAATGTCAAAACGTCAATGGGGAATACTTTGACGACTTGTTCGCCGTATGGGAGATTGTACACTTTGCACATCATTCCCCATTATGCTCCCACTTGGATTAGATAATGATTATGTTGTCTCATCATGTGGTTGTAATTGAGAATGAGTTGAATTCAATTCATCACTTCTCATATTACTCCCACTTGGACGAACTCTACTAATATCATTATCATGATCTAAGGTTTCAAATAGGGTAGTAATTTTCCCTTATTTGCCCTTCTTAGGAAATTCATCCTCTAAGAATGTGACATCCCGTTATTCAAATTCAGTTATACTCCCACTTTCCTGCTCACCTATGAACACATACCCTTTTGAGTGTTCGGAGTATCTCATGAAAATACTCTTATTTCCTCTGGGACCCAATTTACCAAATTTGTGAGAGGACTCATGAGTATAGGTAGCACAACCCCAAGGCTTAATAAAACTTAAGTCCGGTTTTCTACCTGTCCATAACTCATATGGAGTGGAAGTAACTGATTTGGAAGGCACCCGGTTAAGTATATAGGCAGCAGTTAACAACGCATCACTCCAAAAAGTAATAGGTAAGTTAGCATGCGCCATCATGGACCTAACCATTTCCAGTAGGGTTCTGTTTCTTCTCTTTATAACACCATTTTGTTGAGGAGTATATGGAATAGACAACTGTCTTTCTATTCCTTTTTCATCACATAATTTTCTGAACTCATCAGATAAATATTCTCAACCTCGATCGGATCTCAATGCTTTTATTTTCTTGTCTAATTGATTTTTTACCAAGTTCATAAACCTTTTGAAACAACTCAATGCTTCAGATTTATGAGAAATCAAATAAACATATCCGAATCGAGTATAATCATCTATAAAAGGGATGAAATAAACAGCCCCATGCCTTCTTCTCACATTCATTGAAACACAGACATCAGAATGGATTAAATGCAGAGGAAATTCAGCTCTTTTACCTTTTCCAAATGGTTTCCTTGTCGTTTTTCCTACTTGGCAATGCTCACATATAGGCAAATCGACTTTTTCAATGTTGCCCAACAAGCCCTCTTTGGCTAGTCTTTTCATACGTTGTTGGCCAATATGACCAAGTCTAGCATGCCACACACTCACATCATTATCATATGAATTAGGAGATGTGAGAAGGGAATAACAAATATTGACATCACCACAGGTCAACATTTAGTACAATAAAACCATCCAGAAAATGACCACAACCATAGTAGTTTGTATCCAAATACAAATCTACACCTCTATTATGGAAGTTCACACAAAAACCAAACTTAACCAACACCAAAACAAACACTTAATTTCGACGAATCTCTGGAACATATAGAACATCATGTAGGAACAAGATGCGTCCACCACGCATGTTCAATTGACAGGTGCCAATCCCTTTAACTTCAGCTCTGGAGTTATTTCCCACATAGATCCACTTAGTTTCAGTTGGTATCGTCGGAATTCCACGAAGGATTCTCTATCCTTCGCTACATGGTCTGTCGCTCCCGAATCCACAGTCCACAAAGGATTAGACTCGATTAAGAACACAGAACTTGACACAAAAGCAAAGTTCTGAAAAGTACAAGGGGTGTATACTTTCTTTGGCTCACGACAGTCGCGAGCATAGTGACCCTTCTTGTCACAGTTGTAACACTTTACCTTGGACATTTTCTTCACTTGAGGACGTTTTCCTCTCTTGTGTTGGTTAACTCTTGATTTCTTGCAATAAGGACTTGATCCTTTGCATTCCCACATATTGAGCGAATCAATACGCTTGCGCTTAGAGCTCAAAGCCCTTTCTGAGCTAGAACCAGCATTGCAAATGTTTATTTTTGACTCAAATGCCGTTAGGCGGTCCTCTACTAGCTCAAGGTGGCGCACAGCATTCTCAAGATCTTCCATAACATGGTCAAGAGCTTCTAATGCTTCTTGCTTTTCCAGCACATATTGAATCTTCATATCCAATATTTCACAATTGTTGCCGTTCATATAAGCAATTACGTTCTTAGTTGCTGAAACCATCGATCTGAACACATCAGACATATATGCACGAATAATTAATGCATATCATTTATGCATCCACTTTGCACAGACCCATCATATCAATGAACAATTTCAAGTAAGGTTTCGAATCAAAAGGTCACTATGTTTCCAATCATCCTCCAAAAATCCTAACTTAAAACTATTATTAATATAATTGTCTTATGCAAAATAAATTCTATGAAGTTACAAAAACTTCTATAAACTACCCACAGCAGTCAACAATAACAGAAAGCAAATAATATTTGACATCCAATAGAATAATAATGCTTTCACATAATACAACTATCCATTACACTAAGCAATATATACAGAGGAAAAAAATATCAACATAGAAAAAGATATTCACATTCAAAAACATCTCAAACTAATCTAAGAAATAAATAGGGAATGTCCCTTCTAATCTATCAGTCAAAATATCTGAGAAATTTGAAGGCATATTTACCAACCATGGAAAAACTTTTGGAGAGCTTTCATGTCGCCTCCAATGCGCATTCACTCTGCGCCATGTGGCGCTCAATCTAAGGGTTGAAGTTTTGATTAACTCAATCCTATAGTACTCTCTAACAAAAGCTACCACTAGCCTCCTATAACCCGGGACCACGTTGACCTCCCATAGCCGATCTAACACTGCTTGCCATTCAGGTGGAAGAGTGTTCATCAAAGCCGGCACCTTCTCAAAATCCGGCATAAGATAACCATTCCAGATGATTTCCTGTATCATCTGATTGACCCTGACCACATATGATACTAAATCACCGTCATGCCACCGGTAATTAGCTAACTCTGTCATCAGCCTTTTAAGTCTTGCACTTCCCTCGTCCGTTCTTGGGATTGCATGTATCCGTGCATAACGCATCATAGTTCCTGCAACAAATGCAGAACTAAAAATGGATTACTTATAATCCATAATGTACATAAGGGAAAATACATAATTTTCCATGATTCTTGCAACAAATGCAGAATTAAAAAATGAATTACCTATAACCCACACAGACATAATTAAAAAAGAAACAAATTCCTTTTTTTTTTTGTCAACAATCAACGGTCGTCGGTCAACGGTCAACGGGTCAACGGGCGGCGGGTCGGGCCGGTTGGACCGGTCGGGGTGGTCGGACCGGTCGGGCTGGGTCGGACGAACCGACCGGCACGTGCCGCGTGCGTGGCACGCGCCCGGCTTCCGCGCATGTCGGGTCGGGTTGGGTCGCCGGTCGGTGACCGGCCGGCCAACGGTCGTTGGCGATGACGTCATCCCAGCGGTTACCGACCGTTGGGTGACGTCACGGTGACGTCAGCACGCGTCGGTTCGCCGACCGGCGCGTGCCGGTTCGCCGGCCGGGGGTGCGCACGTGCCGGTTCGCCGACCGGCGCGTGTGGCGCACGCGCTGGCCGAGCCAGCGCTTCAGGCGCGTGGTGCCCACGCGCAGCGGCTTTTGGCCGCGCATGTGGGCGCGTCCGGCGTCTCCCGGCGGCGCACGACATGTCGACGGACTCGTCTCGACGAGCTCTTTCACCCTATACCTTCAGAAATTGATTTCGACTTACAGAAACTCGAAAAAGTGGATGAACAGTACTCGGGTGTCGGGATTTTCGCCCCGATCCGTGTCGGCCGATTATTTTCGCGAAAAATCAATCAAAAAACATGAAAAGGGTCGGGAAAACATGAACTAGGGCTTTGATACCAATGTTGGGATTATCGGATTCCCAAAAACCGGATTCGACACTAAATCGAACCCCTAAAACGAATGCGGAAGACAAGCCCGGGAAAATCACGTATCACCGATCCTAAAGCACACCACGGATTCGAGTGTACCTTGTTAGCCACGGATTAAACACCGACGCCGATAAGAGGAAGAGAAAACCAATCCCGTTTGATTCGATGACGTCGATTGGCCTTGAAGGGAAGATGGCGTCGCCTTTAGCGTTTGTCTTTCTTTTGAAGGGAGAGAGGGAGAGGAACGTACGTACGTTATGCCAAAGGGTGCCTTCTCCCTCTCTTTCCTCCCTTATATACGTTCCCTCCAAAAGGAATCGTGCCCCTTCATCCATGGGCCCTAATCTTGTGGGCCGGGCTTTTAGGCCCAACATGGGCGGACAGGCCTTAAGCCCATCACATAAAACCATCACAATGAATTCCAGCAGTCGCGAAATCTATTTATAGAAAGTCCAGCTTGATCCCGTTCGCGTCGGTTCGCTACTTCTATCACATGTTTCTACAAGTTGCCCATACAAAATTCGAAACTTGGCGAATCCTTCCTTTTATAAGTGTAGAACCGACGGCCAGTACTTGTTTCTGCAGAGTAACTTCCGTTCGTCTTGTGACATTCTTAAACATAAGTTTCTACCACACATTCACGTTAGATACATAATAAATCTGGCAATCGTCAGGATATTTTAAGGATGTTTTTCCATCGATCTCCCTCTTCGTTATGATGACAAAATACGTACGTGCCCTTCATAGATAAGTGAATATCTTCGTGCGCAGGTTTCCAGTTCGCTGACCCATGAAAGACAGAACCAGAATCCTATAGAATCAAGATGAATGCTTGCTTTCACATGCTTTTAACAACAAAAAATTTATCTAAGGACTTGAAAACAAACTCCCCACTTACTTCATGATTTATCCCTTGTTTGTCACGTGGAGAATGAATTAAACGCAAAAAGCAGAAAGAGACAGCATATAAGTGAGATTCATCAAAGGCATATACAACCGCCTCCGTAAGGTTGAATTGAACTTCTCTCGCTCGCGCACATTCCTCCTGTTGTCTCTGAATCCTGGAACTATATTGCATCAGCTGGTGGTTCAAAGCGGTAGATTCAGAGCTGAAAAATCTCTTTCGGTTATTCATCTGCTTCCCTTTAGGGTAGATGAAATCCCCATAGGTTCCAACACCAACTTCTACTTTATTCTGAAGCATCTTAGTTCTCCAGAGTTACCTTCTCAAGAGCTTCAAGCTTCTCATTCGAAGTTTCGATTGATCTCTAACACGGTTTCCATCGTGCTTATGAGTTACCTTCATCTCATCCGTAGTTTCAGCGGGTCCAACAAGTGTGAAGAAGCACCAAGAACCTACTTCTGCATTTCAGCTCCTACTTCATCTCTCTTTAATTCTTCCCACAGTTTCGTCATATAATTCATCCCAAAATTCTCCTTTAGTGAGGGGTCATCTTCCTGCCTTCTTCCCTTTTCTCTCACTCTAATTTTTGAGTTTCTCAGCCATCTTTTTCATACTAGTTTGCATAGAGACTCCCTTACTGAAAGTCTAAAAGCTGTATCCTCATCTTTATCAAAAACAATTAAAGACACTGTTTTATCGTTCCATCTGTCTTGCATCAAGACAAACTCTACCTCGTTTAAAGTATCCTTCACACTTCTTTTGGGCCAAAAAGCCATCGTCACGCGTTTTCTTCAGTGCTCTTACTCCTTTTAGCTTCAAATTCTCGAGATAAGGGATCCATGAAGGGAAGATCCCTCCATGCCTTCTTTCTAGCCTCATGAGATTGTGAGTGAGATCCAAACGGGATAGACTGATAACATTTCATAATCCCTGAATCAAATTGAGCCAACAGAGCCAACCCTCTTAATCTCTCTTTCTTGTTTTTGTCCTGAGTTGTTGATATATGGCCTCTTCCAAAAGGAATTACCATGTGCTCCTGAGTTTCAAAGGCACGGACGTCCGCAAGAATTTCCTCAGTCATCTCTATGTAGCTTTGGATTAGAAAGGGATTACACTTTTATGGATAGCGAAGAGCATAAAAAAAGAGAGCAAATATTGCCAGCGCTTATGAGGGCGATTGAGGAATTGCGCATTGAGATCATCATTTTCTCCAAAGGCTGCGCTTCCTCCTGGTGGAGTCTGGAAGAGGTGGCGACGATCATGGAGTGCAAGGCACGGAAGGAGCTGATTGTGTTGCCGGTGTTTTACAAAGTGGAATCGAGAGAAATGAGAGAGGGGAGAGAGGCTTATGGGAGAGCTATGGCTAAGCTTGAGTCCAATTTTGGGAAGGATCCGGAGAAAGTGAAAAAATGGAAGAAACTCTTTTTTGATGCCGGTAACTTGTCTGGGTGGGAATCAATGATGGGCAAGTAAATAGTTGACTTGACGCACTGCTTTGCCATAGTCAGCTGGTGATTGTTTGTTCGTACGTCAAATCCTATGCAGATAAATTACCGCTAAAAAACTGAGAGATATTGTTAAATCGGTCTTTTTAATTGAAGATACAAAGCGGATATATGCTAGATAGCAGACACAAAAGTGGAATAACCAAAATTTCGAGTTAGTAGATTGTATAAACTCGATTCTTACTGTGTGGATAATGAAAATTTTTTGTCTTAGATAAATAGTCTAGTTTCATGATACCCGAGTCATTTTTGTCTTCAGGCCCAGGTTCACCCAAATGTGTTAATTTCTTTTCATTTTATTATTTGCTAACCTTCTTATGTTATTTTCCTTATGACGTTAGAGGTTGAATTCCCTGCCATGGCTTTGAAACTGTAAAACACGTTTCTCTTTCTTTTGATTGCTCATCAGAGATGAAGCAGAACTCATACGATGCATCGTAAAGCAATTATCAATTCATCTAGAGGGAACACCCTTATATTTTGCTAAGTATCCGGGTGGAATAGATTCTTGAGTTGAAGAACTGATATCATTGTCGCAAAAAGACTCAGATGATGATGTTCTCATGATAGGCATATGGAGACCTGGAGGCATAGGGAAGACGACGGTTGCTAAAGTGACAGATAATGCTATTGAGAGACATTTTCAGTGATCTAGTTTTTTGGAGTGAGTGAGAGAAACTTTGAACAAAAGCAATGGTCTAGTTGATTTGCAAGAAAAACTTCTGTCCCAAATCTTACATCCTAGATATCTAACGGTCTATATGTCTACAGAGGAATTAGTGTGATAAGGGAAAGACTTTGTTGCAAGAAGGTTCTCCTGGTTATTGATGATGTTGACCAGTTGCATCAATTGAATGCATTAGCTGGAGAGGGGAATTGGTTTGGCAAAGGAAATAGAATCTTTGTAACATCAAGGGATTAATATTTGCTAACTTCTCATGAGATAAATTGTGTGTATGAAGTTAAAACTTTAGACAACGATGAAGCACTAGACTTTTTTTTTTTTTGGCATGCCTTTGCAAATTGTAAAAAATCTGAAATAAGAAAGGATCTCATAGATAGAGCACTGCATTACGCTAGTAGCCTTCTATTAGCCCTCGAAGGGTTGGGCTCCTTCTTGTGTGGAAGAAAGGAACCGGCATGGGAAAGTTCACTACATAAACTCACCAAAACTCCCAACCAAAGTATCAATCGAGTTTTGAAGACAATCTTTGATGGATTGGAGGATAATGAGAGGGAGATTTTCCTCGACATTGCTTGTTACTTTAAAGGAAAAAGTATAAAATGCATCGACGAAATTCTCAATAGCTGTGACTTTGACACAACTATAGGAATAGGAATTCTCATCGAGAGGACCATGATAAGAAATGAGCATGGGACCCAGCAAATGCATGATTTGGTTTAGTTGATGGGTAAGGATATTGTCTATCAAGAATGTCCCAATGATCCTGGGAAATGCAGTAGATTATGGCTTTTTGAAGATGTTCACGACATCCTATGTGAAGATACGGTAAAAGTTGTTTATGCAAACATTGTTATATTTCATTTTTATGTTACTTTGATTTGGACATTATAATGTAAACCTCAATGGAACGTTTGCGTGACAACTGAATTTGCTCTGTTTTGGATAGGGAACGAATGCAGTAAAAGGCAGAGTATTGGACTTGCCCACACCAAAAGAGAGAACTATGAGTCTTAAAGAGATAACCATAAGGCCTGATGCTTTCACAAGCATGAAAATATTGAGAATGCACATTTTGCTTGAAGTGCATATCTCTTCACAAGGTCCTGTTCGGCTCCCTAACAATCTAAGATGGCTTATATGGCCCAATGCCCCATTTCTAGAATTTGGCTCTGGTGTAAGGAAACTTATTAGACTTGATGTTTAGAAAAGTCATATCAAACAATGAAGGCAAGTTCAAGGTTAGTGCTTGTGATGATTAGCTTTTCCCTATTCATAACTATAAATATTTACGGAGCTTAATGATGGTTTTGGTATTTTTGTTTTTCTACAGAATTTTAGAAAGTTGAAGTACATCAATTTCAATCAATGCAAGTCCTTGGTTAGTGTTCTTGACCTTTCATTGGTTCCAAATCTGGAGAGAATGAATCTTGAAGGGTGCAAAAACTTGGTGGAGGTTCACCAATTTGTCGCATATCTCGACAAGTTAGAATTTTCGTCACTACAGTTTTGCTCCAACCTTAGTATCTTTCCTAATGCACTCGAGACAAAATCTATTCAAACCCTTGATCTCTTTGGTTGCTCTAAACTTGAGAAGTTTCCTGATATACCAGGAAAAATGGAACATCTAGAAGAGCTTGATTTAGGAAGGAGGGGTATTAAAGAACTCCCAGTGGCATCAATTGAAAATCTCATATCTGTGAAGAGTTTTTTTTTTTTTTTTAAATATTGTAAAATCTCACAATGCTTCCTTTAAACATTTATTAATTGCAAAATCTTGAGCATACGAGTCTTTAAGGCTGCTCGAATTTTGTCATGTTTTCAAAAAAAATTTAAGGATGTAATTGATTCTAATGGCAATCCGAGATTCTCAAATTTATACTGGCTAATGCAATCTATCAAAAGTAGAGTTCCTTGAGAGTTCTTCCGATTTTCCCAAATTGGCATACTTGGATCTTTCCAATGTCAAGTTTACTCATCTGCCGACATGCATAAAAAATACTGTAATTTGGGAGAGTTGTATGTGGATCATTGCAGGCAGCTTCAAAAGATTCCTCAGCTTCCACCACATATGCATATCCTATCGACGCAGAGATCCAAATCTCTACAAAGATTCCCAGATTCGTCGAGTCTCTCCTCCAATGAACTTCTAGTTGACTTAACTTGCTGTGAATTATTCCACAAAGGGGCAAATACGACTGATATGTTATTATCACTCAATGTGGGGCGAATACAACCGATATGTTATTATCACTCAATCTCTCTCTCTCTCTCTCTCTCTCTCTCTCTCTCTAGCTATGAATGCTTGATAGCTCCCGAAGATGAGAAAAGTGAAAATTGTCTTGATGGGAAGAGAGATGCTAGAATGGTTTCTCCACTATCAAGATGGTTATATATCGTTTATGGTTCCTCAGGACTTATACAACAAGTTCTTAGGACTAGCACTCTGTGTTGTTCTTGGCCAGAAGGAACAAAAAGCGATTGATGTCATATGTCTTATCGTAATTCTTGTTAATAGCCGAGCGGTATTTAATGAAGTGAAACATTTTGATTCGATGGAATCCAATCATGTGTGGATTGAGCATCTGTTGTGCAGTATGCTGCATATGAAAAGGGATCTTCTGCGAGACGATTGGAGCCAATTTCAAATTGGCCTCTGATTTTTTGGAGGAAGATTGAAGAAGTGTGGATTCTGTCTAATATGCAAGCAAAAGAGGATGATCTGAGGGTTGTGATGCCACACTAGCCGCAGATAGAAACATATTGGTCTTCAGAGGAAATTGATCGGATAGACGCCTAGGAAGAAGATAGTTCAAGTGAAACAGATGATGAACTTTTCGAAGCAGACGGGTGGGACCCGCCCAACCAAAGAAATCGGCGGTGGATAGAAGAAAATTGTCGAGTTGGTCTCCACTTGGCTTTGATTCTTGGGGAGGCAATATCTTGATTCCGATGCCTCTTGGTCTTCCCCTCGAATCAAATTCAAAATCATTATGAAATACAGGTTTCGCATCGTGCTGTTGAAATGGTTGAAGAAACTTTCTTTTTTCCCTCTCTTTCTATCTTTTATGATTTGTGATGCAGAGTGCATTAATACAAAATTCAGTGGATGCTTGTTGAATGGCCATGGTCTTCCATGTTGCTTCGTGAAACTTATGACATAAATCCTTGTCACCTTTCTTCATCCAATCAATGATGCCAATACTTCACACTGGAAAATTATGAGATAGTAAGTTTTGCTCAATCTAACATATGATCCTTGTCTTTAGGAAAGTGTTGATCTCATCATATCAAAAGATCAAGGGGTCTCCATAGGGAAGAGTAGTTGATTCCTCTGTTGTTGCTGGCCAAGTTGCACTTTCTCCCACTTCCTTCAACATTAATTAGACATGTTAACTTCATGTGATCGTCGCGTCACAGCATCTTACTGTGTTTGTGTCAATTCTCAAGCTTCAATAGCAGTTTGGAGCAGCTGAAAACCTGTACACTGAAAGACAACTTCAAACAAATCTGAAGCAGCAACGTCAGCACTAATCCCTCTAGTGAAACAATTTTCTGTCCGACCGAACCAACATTGGTATGATTATCTCAGTTCTTGTATGATCTCTTGCATCGTTCTCTCTACCTCTTTAGCAATGCCCAGGATTCAATCATCTCCAATCCCGTTGAAATCGAAGAGCTAGAGAGATGCGGATGATCATGAAATATAGACACCGACTAGCATGAAGATAGCAGCATAATCTTGTAAGAGGAGTATATTCATAGGGCCAAAAAGTTTTTGATTTAGTTCAGTCTATTCTAGCTAATATTGACTTTGGTAGCAATAAAATCTATTGAATTACCAAAAATAAAAATATATACAAACTTGATGGGTTTTTTATTTGATGGCCCAAGTCAACCCTGTTCGTCCATGTTGAGCTAAAATCCGCCCATAAATAAAGGGCCATAAGAGAGTGCAATTACTGTTGTATAAATATTAAAAAAAAGGGGAGAACATTGAGAATATACGTTGAAAACGTATTTTTCTTTCTCCTTGGACAAAACTGTTTTCTCCCTTGATGAACGGAATTCTAAGGTCTCAATTCATTTTTCTGAGATTGCAACGGTACTTAATCTGTGGCAAATAAAGTATATTCGTTTTTGTGATATATCATTTGATTGGTGTTATATGTTTTCCCGAGCACGTTTTCGCGTTCGTTTTTGGTATTTGTTCGTTTGAGTATCGGTTCATTTACAGGAACCTGTTTCCAACAAAACCAACAAAAAAAAAAAAGAACAACAAGAAGAAGAAAGTAGTTAGCTATCGACTTGGAGAAAATATTGGGTGGGGCAAGTACACTATCCAGACAGAATTGCAATGCCAGGTCATCTCCACATTAGATGCAAATCTGAACTCTTATGTCCTCTCAATCGATGTTGCATAAAAGCATCATCCTCACTACTACCGGTCCCAAGCCAAGACGATGTTGACTCAAGTCATCTCCACATCATAACCGTGCAAATCTGAACATCTTCTATCCTCTCCCTCGATGTGGGACAAGGATGCCGCATAAAACCGCATCATCCTCATTGCTCCTTGGGAGCACGGCGCCTGGTCCCAAGCCAAGATTTGTAACGCCATGGACTCATTAAACGCGTCTCTCTAACTTAGGTTTCCCTCTCTGTCTCCCTTCCTTGACTAACAATGCCTTCCCTCCTCCCCGTCGATGGCTCTGCAATGCCTTCGCCATCCTCCTCCATCGCAACTTCCATTGTCGAGCCTCCTCAATACTCCAGGTGAGACTCTTGTCCCATTCGTCGAAGGAGGCGGGGGCTCCAAAATGACAGACTTTAGAGCCGGAGCCCACAAGAAAATACTAGTGGCGAACCGAGGCTGGAATGACGACTATTAAAGAATTTCCTGCATCAGTTGAAAATCTTCCCTCTATAAAGCAAATACATTTGCAAAAACCTTGCAAATCTCCCTCAAGGGTTTATAAGTTGCAAAATCTCAAGCATTTGAGTCTTCAAGGCTGCTCCAATTTTGTCATGTTTCTAAAGAACTTGGAGGATTCAACTGATCCTAATGAAAATTTGGGGTTCTCAAATCTAAAGAACTTAATGACTACAATCTCTCAGAAGTAGAGTTCCTTGAGAGTCTTCTAATTTTCCCAAATTAGCACATCTAAATCTTTCCAAAAACAAGTTTACTCATCTTCCAACATGCATCAACATATACCATGATTTGGAACACTTGTACGTGGATGGATGTAAGCAACTAGAAGACATTCCTCAACTTCCATCAAACGTGCATATCCTAATGGCAAAGAGTCGTAGATCTCTACAAGAATTCGCTGATTTGCTCTTCAAATCCCTTTTAATTTTGATCCAATTAATGAAGAAGTTATCAAATCCAATTTTGAAGCAAAATAAAGCTTGGTCATTATTAAATGAGAGATGAAAGATGGTTGATACCACCTTCTGTAGTTGGATCAATTCTTCGATCGGGCATGAAATAACATTTTGTGCTATCTCAGATAATGTCATGTGTACTTTGCAAGTTCCAAAGAGCCACGAGTTTAAGCATGTACTTGACAATTCTTTTCAAAAAAAAAAAAAAAAAAACTATCATCAACTTTCTTTGGAATAAAAAAGAAAAAGAAATTAAAGTAGAATTGTGAAGAGGCACAACTACTTTATATAAAATTGTTTGCTTTTGAATAATTTTATGATATCATTAACAGATTATATGTGATTATATTTTGATATAATTATTCCATTAATTTTGTAACTTATTAATTTTTAATATATTTTGAATTACTAATCCAGTCTAAAGCATAGGAATTCATGCCAATTGATTACACATTTTTTTTAGGAGCATTTACGCGATTTAACATATTATCAATGTGCTTCCAATCATTATGATCCATCCTCTGAAAACATCACGCTTCATTAGTCCAAGTCACTGAAATTCAGACTACAACCTCGTTAGCCATTTTTTTGGTCATGCTGTTGTTGTCCACATTGCCGGGTCATCGATGCCCTGCTGAGGCGGTTGTTGATTGAACCTTATGTAGGCTTGCTTCGCATAGGCCCCATAAACTTATCACAATTAATTTTGCTAATATTTGGTGCACCTGTTATTATAGTGAGGAGGCACTGTTACTATAGCTAAAATTAAGTCGCCGCTTACACAAATTTATGGTATAACGACATTTACTGTTCAAACAAACAATTAATTTCTATAATTACTGCATTAAAAAAAAATCGAGGCAAAATCATAGGCATACCTTAAAGTCAAAAAGCAAACGTTGTAAGACATCTTCTATCTGCACAAGCTCATCGTTGGCGAGAGATAATCGTTTATTGATAGTTCCTTCTTCTCATTGCCATTAAGTAAATTCGACTTTAAAGATTATTTTGATCATTACATTTTACTAATTTTTGTTGTGTGACGTTATCTTTGTTCATTAAGGTTTCCTCCATATCACAAGTTATCCATCTATTTCAACTCAGGAAAAACTATTTGTGAAAGCTCATTAACTTTTCCATTGTTAAGGTTTTAAGCTAATATTCTAAACATTGATGTACCTTGAAATAATTGAATATGAAATTAGAAAGTTTTTTGAAAAAAGTAATCCACTAACAAGTTAAAATAAAAAATATAGTGATTTGGCCAATTCATCAACAATATCTTCTAATTATTACATGTATAATGAGTTTGATTAGGTGGTGTAGAAACATTTGTTTTAGTTTTGTGTCAAAAGAAAATTGTGTTCTTTACTCAAGTGGGTAGCAGCACCAAGAACCTACTTCTACATTTCCGCTCATATTTCATCTTTCTTTAATTATTCCTACAGTTTAGTCAAATAATTGAGCCCAAATCCTCCTTTAATGAGGGGGTCATCTTCTTCTTGCCTTCTTCCCTCTCATTTTCTCTCTAAACGTTTTGAGTTTCTCAACCGTCTTTTTCATACTGGTTTGCATAGAGATTCCTTACCAGAAGTCTACAAGGTGTTTCCTCATCTTTGTCAAGAACAATCGGTGACACTGCTTTATCTTTCCATCTTGTAGTCGTCACGCGTTTGCTTTAGTGCTCTTACTCCTTTTGGCGTCAACATTCTCGAGATAAGGGATCCACAACGGAAAATTCATCTGTTTCTTCTTTCTACCCTCATGAACAAGAGTGAGATCCAACGAAAAAGACCGATAATATTTCGTAATCCTTGACTCAAATCGAGCCAATGGAGCCAACCTCCTTGATCTCTCTCTCTATTTTTTTTTTTTTTTTATTTCCTTTTGTCGGTGGCTAGCCACCAACCACAGTTGAGTCGACTGGCTCACCTGGTTGAGGGAAGCCCTTCCCTAAGTGAGGGTCGGCCTTGCCCAAGCTAGATTTGGCAAGGATTGGCCTCATCGGGTGAGTCGCTTGGGTGAAGGTGACGTCGGGCGCCAGATCTAGCTCAAGTGAGGCGAACCCTTGCTGAGCCTTGCTTAGGTGAGGGCTCCACTAACTAAGGCTTGCCCTCACCTGTGGTGGGTGAGGCTAGCTTGCTTGGCCATCGCCCCTGGCCGGCCATTAATAATAGGAAGAAGAAAGAGAAAGAAGAAGAAGAAGAAGAAACAATTAAAAAAAATATTAAAATATTATTAAAAATTATCAATATCAACAGTGATTGTGTCATTTAGTATGGCTAGCATCTACGTTAGCGAATTTCGACCAAAATCCCCTATGGTCGGCCATCGCTGTTGTGGTCATGCCATTGTCAAGGCTGAGCCATCACTACAATCCTAGGTCACGGATGCCCTACCACTATCGTCGTTGATTGAACCCTACGTAGGCTTGCTTCCAATAGGCCCTACGAGCTTATTACAATAATTTTGCTAAAATATGGTGCAGCTATTTTTATAGTGACAAGGCACTATTACAATAGCTAAAATTAAATCCCCACTACCCCAGATATATGGTGTAACAATATATACTGTTCAAACGAGCAATTTTTTTATGGCTCGAAAACAAGTAATTAATTCTAAAAGTACTATATCCAAAAAGAAGAAAAAGATTTTGAGACAAAATCATAGGTATGCCTTATAGTCGAAAATTGAACATCGTAAGACGTCTTGTATCTACATGGCCTTGTCATTGGCAAGAGATAGTCCTTTATTGATAGTTCCTTTTTATTATTGCCATTAAGTAAATTTGACTTTAAATTCTATGTAATTATTGATCGAATTATTTAATCATTACATTTTACTTTTTTTGTTATGTGAATTTCCTTATTTGGTGACATTATCTTTGTTCATTAAGGTTTCCTCCTCATTATAAGAAATCTATCTATTTCAACTCAGGAAAAACTATTTGTAAAACCTCATCGACTTCTCTATTGCCAAGGTTTTGAGCTAATATTCTAAATATCAATGTACCTTAAAATAACTTAATATCGAAATAGAAAGTCCTTGAAAAAAGTGGTATACTCAAAAGCTATAAATAAAAACAATACGCAGCGTTTTGGTTAATTCATATCGATATCATCTAATGATTATATGTACAATGAGTTTGAGCAGGTGGTGTAGAAACGCGTGCTTGAGTGCAGAAGCTATTTCAGTAGATGTGACTATTAGCAGTCAGGTTCTCCATTTGCTATTCCATCTTTCTTGGAAATATCATGGGGAACTTCCACGAAAGTCACATTGTATGATCAACGGGTCCAACAATGCAGGTAGAATTACCAAGAATCTTCTTCTACATTTCAGCTCCTATTTCATCTTGCTTTTGATTCTTTTTACAGTTTAGTCAAATAATTCACCCCAAAATTCTCCTTTAATGAGGGGGCATCTTCGTGCCTTCTTCCCCTCATTTTCCCTCGCTCTAACTTTTTTGAGTTTCTCAGCCATCATTTTCGCACCAGTTTGCATAAAGATTCCCTTACCGAAAGTGCAGACGGTATAGGAACGACACTCCCATCAGCTAGGGGTACCTCTAGTTGATAGGAGTGCTGTCAAGCAGGACTGTAGCAACTTTTGTTACAACCACCGATACTGACTAGGCTTACTTAGGCTTAGGCTTACCGAACCGGTTAACTTGGTTGTTTCCAACCAAGCCCCGAGGGTTATACTTTTACTTCACGGTCCCCCAATTTCCAGCCAAACTTTTCTTCTCGACCAAGTGAGACTATAGAGTGACATTATAGGGTCTTAAGGTTCTCACTTGCTTTTTCATCTTTCTTTGAAATATTGTGGGGAACCTCCACAAAAGTCACATTGTATGATCTCATCAATAGTTTCCGCGGGTCCACAAAGTGGGTAAAATTACCAAGAACCTACTTCTGCATTTCAACTCCTATTTCATCTCTCTTTTTATTCTTCCTACAGTTTAGTCAAATAATTCACCACAAAATTGTCCTTCAGTGCCCCCCCAGGGGGGAGGGGTTGTCATCTTCCCGCCTTCTTCCCTCTCATCTAACTTTTTGAGTTTCTCAGCCATCTTTTTCGTACCAGTTTATCTTTCCATCGACACAAACTTCACCTCGTCTAAAGTAGTCTTCACATGTCCTTTGGGGCAAAAAGCCATCATCACGCATTTTCTTCAGTGCTCTCGCTCCTTTTAAAAACTTCAACATTCTCGAGATAAGGAATTTATTAAGGTAAGATCTTTCTATGCCTTCTTTCTAGCCTCGTGAATGTAGGCTTCCTTCGCATAGGTCGCCAATGCCCTGCCGCAATCATCGTTGATTGAACCCTATGTAGGCTTGCTTTGCACAGGCCCCCACAAGCTTATCGCAATTAATTTTACTAAAATATGGTGCACCTGTTATTATAGTGACAAGGCGTTATTACTTTAGCCAAAATTAAGTCCCCTCTACCCCCAGATGCATGGTACAACATCATATAATGTTCCACGCTCGAAAACAAGCAATTAATTTCTATAAATACTACATCAGTAAAAAAACAAAAAAAATATTTTGAGACAAAATCGTAGGTATACCTTAAAGTCAGAAATCAAATGTTGTGAGATGCCTTCTATTTGCATGAGCTCGTCATTGGCAATATATAGTCGTTTATTGATAGTTCCTTTTTATCGTTGCCATTAAGTAAATTTGACTCTTAAATTTTATGTATCTATTGATCGAATTATTTTAATCATTACACTTTACTTATTTTTGTCACGTGAATTTCCTTATTTGGCGACATTATCTTTGTTCATTATGGTTTCCTCCGCATTATAAGTAATCTATTCATAAACTATTTGTGAAAGTTCATTGACTTCTCATCTATCAAATATTGATGTACCTCGAAGTAACTTAATATCGAACTAGAAAATCCTTCAAAAAAAAGTAGTCTACTCACAAGTAAAAACAGAAAATAATATGTAGTGATTTGGTTAATTCATCAACAATATCTTCTAACCATTATACCTATAACGAGTTTGATTAGGTGGGTAGAAATGTGTGTCGGAGCGCCGAAGCTATTTCACTAGATTTGGCTAATGGCAGTCAAGGTTCTCCACTTGCTATTGCATAGTTCTTGGAAATATCTTGGGCAACTTCCACGAAAGTCACATTGTATGATCAGCGGGTCCAGCATGGCGAGTAGAATTACCAAGAACGTACTTTTGCATTTCAGCTCCTATTTCATCTTTCTTTTAATTTTTCCTACAGTTCGTTCAGTCAAATAATTCACCGCCAAATTGTCCTTTAGCGAGGGGATCATCTTCCCGCCTTCTTCCCTCTCATTTTCCCTCGCTCTTAACTTTTTGAGTTCCTCAGCCATCTTTTTCGTACCAGTTTGCATAGAGATTCCCTCACCGAAAGTCTGCAGGGTGTTTCCTCATCCTTATCAAGAACAGTTAGAGATCCTGCTTTATCTTTCCATCCCTCTTCCATCGACGCAAGCTCCACCTCGTCTAAAGTAAGTCTTCACGCATCTTTTTGGGGCAAAAAGCCATCGTCCGTCACGCGTTTTCTTCAATGCTCTTACTCCTTTTAAGCTCCAACATTCTCGAGATAAGGGATCCATTAAGGGAAGATCCCTCTATGCCCTCTTTCTAGCCTCCTGAAATTGTGAGTGTGATCCAACGGGATAGACTGATCATATTTCGTAATCCTTGAATAGAATCGAGTCCACAGAGCCAACCTTCTTGATCTCTCGTTCTTGTTTTTGTCCCGAGTTCCTGATATATGGCCTCTTCCAAAAAGAATTACCATGTGTTCCTGAGTTTCAGAGGCACAGACGTCCGCAACAACTTTCTCCGTGATCTCTATGCAGCTCTGAATCAGAAAGGGATATACACTTTTGTGGATAGCGAGGAGCTCAGGAAAGGAGAGCAAATATTGCCGGCACTTATGAGCGCGATCGAGGAATCACGCGTCGTGATCATCATTTTTTCCGAGGACTACGCTTCCTCGCGGTGGTGTTTGGAAGAGTTGGCGAAGATCATGGAGTGCAAGGCACGGAAGGAGCTGATTGTGTTGCCAGTGTTTTACAAAGTGGAACCAAGAGACGTGAGACGGGCGATAAAGGGTTATGGGAGCACTATGGCTCAGCATGAGTCCGATTCCGAGAAGGATCCGAAGGCAGTGGAGACATGGAAGAAGGCTCTCTTCAATGCCGGTAGCTTGTCTGGGTGGCCTTGCAATGATGGGTAAGTAAGTAATTGATGTGATGCACTGCTCTGCCATTGTTAGCTGGTGATTGTTTGTTATATGTCAAATTGTATGCAGAGAACCTACAGCTGAAAAACTGATAGATATTGTTAAATCGGCCTTTTCAATTGAATAAACAAAGCGGAGATATGCTAGACAGTAGACACAGTAGTCGAATATCAAAACTTCAAGCTAGCAGATTATTTGAAGTCGATTCTTTCTGTGTGGACAATGAGAAGTTTTTGTTTTAGATAAATCGTGCATTTCATAGTATCCGAGTCATTTCATCTTCAGGCGCAGGTTCACCCCAATGTGTTACTTCTTTCCGTCTTATTATTTGCTAATCCGGTTATGTAATTTTCCTTGTGACGCTAGAGGTTGAATTCCTGCCATGGCTTTGAAATGCTAAAAGATGTTTCTCTTTCGATTGCTTATCAGAGATGAAGCAGAGGTCATACAAAGCATCGTGAAGGAATTAGCAAATCGTCTAGAGCGAACGCCCTTGAAAGTTGCTAATTATCCGGTTGGAATAGATTCTCGAGTTGAAGAATCAATATCATTGTCACAAAAAGAGTCGGATGGTGATGATGTTCTCATGATAGGTATATGGGGAACTGGGGGAATAGGGAAGACGACAATTGCTAAAGCAATATATAATGCTATTGAAACACGGTTTCAGGGAGCTATATTTTTGGACCGAGTTAGAGAAACTTCAAACAAATGCGATGGTCTAGTTGAGTTGCAAGAAAAACTTCTTTCTCAAATCTTATCTCCTAGACATAAACCAGTCCATAGTGAAGGCGAAGGAAGTAGTTTGATAAGGGAAAATCTTTGTCACAAGAAGGTTCTCCTGGTTCTTGATGATGTTGATGATCGGCGTCAACTGGATATGTTAGCTGGAGGAGGTGATTGGTTTGGCAAAGGAAGTAGAATCTTTGTAACAACTAGGGATAAACATTTGGTTATTTCTTCTCATTGCAAGAATTGTGTATATCCAGTTAAAACTTTAAACGACCGTGAGGCACAGGAACTTTTTGATTGGCATGCCTTTCAAAACAGCAAAAAATCTGAAATAAGAAAGGAGTTCATAGAGAGAGCACTACATTACGCTAGAGGCCTTCCATTAGCCCTCGAAGTGTTGGGCTCATTCTTATGCGGAAGAAATGAACCAGCATGGGAAAGTGAGCTGCATAAACTCTCCAATAGTCCTAAAGAAAATATCGATCAAATTCTGAAGATAATCTTCTATGGATTGGAGAAGAATGAGAAGCATATTTTCCTCGACATTGCTTGTTTTTTCAAGGGAAAAAGTATAGAATACATCAAAGAAGTTCTCGACGGCTGTGACTTTACGACAACTATAGAAATAGATATTCTCATTGAGAGATCCTTGATAAGAAATGAGCATGGGACCCTCCAAATGCATGATTTGGTTCAGTTGATGGGTAAGAATATTGTTATGCAAGATTATCCTAAAAATCCTGGGCAACGCAGTAGATTATGGCTTTTTAAAGATGTTCTGGACATTCTATGTGAAGAAAAGGTAAAAGTTGTTTATGTAGACATTGTGATATCTCATTTTCATGTTACTTTGATTTGGACAATATATTATAAATCTCAATGGAAGTTTTGTATGACAATTGAATTTGCTCAATTATGGATAGGGAACGGAAGCAATAGAGGCCATAGTCGTGGACTTGCTCACACCAGAAGAGATAGATTTGAGTCTTGAAGAGATAACCATAGAGGCTGATGCTTTCAAAAAAATGACAAACTTGAGAATGCTTATTTTGCCTGAAGCGCATATCTCTTCGGAAGTTCCTGTTCGTCTCCCTAGTAATCTGAGATGGCTTAAATGGCCCAATGCCCCATTACCAAAATTTGGCTCTGGTCCAAAGGAACTTATTGGACTTGATTTCCAGAAAAGTCATATCAGACAATTAGATAAACATAAGGTTAGCACTTGTGATGATTAGCTTTTTATTTTTTATAACTACAAATATTTACATAGCTTAATGACTACCGGTATATATAGATTTTGGCAGCATTTTAGGCGGTTGAAGTACATCAATTTCAGTCGATGCAAGTCCCTAGTTAGTGTTCCCGACTTTTCATCGGCTCCAAATTTGGAGTGCTTGAATCTTGATTGGTGCAAAAGTTTGGTGGAGCTTCACCAATCCGTCGCACGTCTTGACAAGTTAGAACTTTTGTCACTACGGTTTTGCTCTAACCTCATTATCTTTCCTCACACACTCAAGGCAAAATCTCTTCAAGCCCTCGATCTCTCTGGTTGCTGTAAACTCGAGAAGTTCTTTGATATCTTGGAAAAGATGGAACATCTAGAAGAGCTTGATCTAGGATGGACGGCTATTAAAGAATTGCCTACATCAGTTGAAAATCTTCCCTCTATGAAGTTAATAAATTTAGCCTACTGCAAAAGACTAACAACGCTCCCATCAAGTGTTTATAAGATGCAAAATCTAGAGTGTCTTATACTTAATTACTGCTCCAATTTTACGGTGTTTCCAAAGAACTCAACTGATCCCAATGGTAATACAGGATTCCGAAATGTATACCGGCTAGAACTTTTTGCCTGCAATCTCTCAGAAGTAGAGTTCCTTGAGAGTTCTTCCAGTTTTCCCAAATTGGCGCACCTAAATCTTTCCCACAACAAGTTTACTCATTTGCCGACATGCATCAACAAATACGATGATTTGGAACACTTGACTGTGAATAACTGCAAACAGCTACAAAAGATTCCTCAGCTTCCGCCAAATGTGCATATGGTACGGGCACGTAGGTGCAGATCTCTACAAGAATTTCCAGATTTGATGGGTCTGTCCTCCAACTCCCTTCTGTTTGAATTTAATTTATGTCGTGAATTATTCCGCAAAGGGGCAAACACACTCAAGGTTAGACTCATTTCTCTCTCTCTCTCCCGCACTCACTAAGTTTAAATGCTTGATATGCAAACTATTTGTATGGCAGGAGCTCCCGAAGATGAGATACGCTGACATTCTCCTAACTGAAAGAGAGATTCCAGAATGGTTTCTCCGCTGTAAAGACGGTTCCATATCTTTCTTGGGTCCCAGGAACTTGTATGACAAGTTCTTAGGACTAGCACTCTGTTTTGTTCTTGGCCTAAAGGAAGGAAATCCTAGGTGTGGCATTGATATTTTTGTCAATGGCCAAGGGGTGTATGGACGGGGAAGAGGCTTAGTATGGACTGAATATCTCCCACGCAGTGAGCTGTATCAGATGTGTAAAGAAAGGGAGCTTCAGCAAGACGATCGGAACCTTTTCCAAGTTTACCTCGAACTATTAGAAGGAAGATTGAAGAAGTGTGGATCCCATCTAATATGCGGGCAACAGGAGGATGACCTGAGGATCGAGCTCCAACACCATCAGCCGATGGAAACAAATTTGTCTTTGGAGGAAAGAGACTCAGACGAAGACAATTGGATGGATGATGAACTTACCAAAGCAATGGAACCAGTAAGAGAAGAAGAGGAACATATCTATGCATATGATGAGCGTTACAACCTCGGTGATATTGATGGATGTAGTGCAGGGCAGCGAACTGGCTGTCGGTGTCATATGAGGCCAAGGAAGCTAGCCGCGTGGAATAGAGAAAAAATTTGGAGATTCTGATTCCAATGCCTTTTGCTTTTTCCATTTTTTTTTTCAGTCTCTACTAGAAGTTTTTGAATATCTGCTCCTTCAATTCAAGTTCAAAATCATAATACAGGTTTCATATCATGCTACTGACATGGTCGAGGTTGAGAAGCTTCCCTTTTTCCCCTCATTCTTTTCTTGTCGTGGACGTAATATTGCTGGATAAATGGACATATTGCTGCTCACGAAAGTGCATTCATGTTGCACCATATTATCTTTTCATTCCTTAAAACTCAATCCTCCTTCTCATTTCTCTTCATTTTTATATTAATTAGTGAAAGGATTTTGTTCACGGATGCTCTAAAATCACTTATTAAGTATCCGATCGAAATTTTACAGTTCTCAATATAGAGACTGTTCTCGTGTCATGTGAAGTTAATATTAATTTGATTGTAACTAACGACATATACGGGATGAAATCATCCGGTTCAAAGTTGCAATGCCAGGTCATCTCCACGTCAGATCCAAATCCGAACTCTTCTATCCGCTCAAACGACGTCGCATAAGAGCATCATCCTCTGCGCTACCCGTCCCAAAAGACGCCGTTGACTCATCATTCTCTCTCTCTCTCTCTCTCTCTCTCTCTCTTAATCATGCCTTCTTCGATGGCGTTGCTGATCCTCCGTCGCAGCCTCCAGGGTCGAACCTCCTCGCTCCTCCAGGCGAGGTTCTTCTCCAGTTCGCCAGAGTCGGCGGCGGCGGCTGCTGCTGCTCCGAAGCGGCGAACCGAGGCGTGATAGCTTGCAGGATCATGAGGACGGCGAGGAGGCTGGGGGGTCGGACCGTCGCCGTCTACTGCGACGCCACGCCGGCGCTCTCCACGTCAGGTCCGCCGACGAGGCCGTCCGCATCGGCCCCGCTCTGGCTCGCCTCAGCTACCTCAATGGAGCGTCCATCGTCGAGGCCGCTCTTCGCGCCGGTGCTCAGGTGAGGGGTTAAGAACTAACTATCTGCCGTTTGAAGTGCGTGTAATCGCTGCGATTGGAGGATGCGCGATTTCGCATGGCGGAATGTTTGATTCTGGTTGGGAGAAATTAGTCGTGTTCGTTAGAGCAATGGTTGTTAGCATAGAGTGAACGGGATTTGGTGACGGTGGAGGAAACTCGTGAGATTGTGAGTTTCAAGTATTGGAGCTCAATTCCTATTTGTTCATTAAGGTTTCCTCCACAGTACTCAGGAAAAACTATCTGTTAAAGCTCATTCACTTCTCTATCGTCAAGGTTTTAAGCTAATATTCTAATCATCGATGTACCTTGAAATAACTTAATATCATACTAGAAAATCCTTTCACTGCTATTAGACGCTTATGAGGGTGATTGAGGAATCGCGCATCGCCATCATCATTTTCTCTGAGGACTATGCTTCCTTGTGGAGGTGTTTGGAAGAGTTGGCGAAGATCATGGAGTGCAAGGCACAGAAGAAGCTGATTGTGTTGCTGGTGTTTTACAAAGTAGAACCAAGAGAAGTGAGAGGGGGAAGAGAGGTGTGTGGGAGAGCTATGGCTAAGCACGAGCCCAAGTTTGGGAAGGATTTGGAGACAGTGAAGAGATGGAAGAAGGCTCTTTTCGATGCCAGTAACTTGTCTGGATGGGATTTAATGATGGATAAGTAAGTAACTGATGCAACACACTGCTTTGCCATTGCTAGCCAGTGATTTTTTGTTATATTTCAAACCGTATGCAATAAATTACCACTGAAAGCTTATTGATATTGCCAAATCGTTCTTTTTAATTGATATTGTCAAACTTGCTGAGGAAGCAACACTATGGGAAGGAGACTAGGTCATCCTACAGACCATATATAAAATCAGAAGTGGGTCCTCTTGATACCCGTCCCTTTCGCTTCATATTATTCCCCTGACATGGTTGGGGTTGAGGAGCTTCCTTTTTCCCTCTCTATCTTTTATGATTTGTGACGGAGATATCATTAATACAGAGTTAAGTGGATGCTTGTTGACATTAGATTGATATAATCGTGTAGGTAAAGACACGAGGCTTAGCCTATTTGATGTAAATTATTAATGGATTCAAAAAAATATGAACAAAAAAAAAAAAGGAGAGAAAAGGATAATGTAGGAATCTGCTTCTAAGATGGTCACATTTAACAGACAATCAAAAATCGGTTTATTGGTTTTTATACTGCTTTTATTCCAATTAAATTCTGTGTTTTTTCTCTCTCTAGGATTCCATATTTTGATTCACTTTATGACCTTTAAATTCAAAATTCTTCTGGGTCCTCTTGGCTTTTTCTCTTCTTTGCCTTTTCTAAAAGCAAGAGTGACAGGAATCCTATATTAACGACGCCAATCTCAGTTTGAGATTGCAAAAGTTTCTTTTTTCTTTTGTGTTTCTTTGTTGATTTTCTTGGGGAGTTATTGTCTGGAGAAGAGTTCGTGCATACTGCAATCAAAAGTTGCTCAGAGGAGCTGTACTTTTGTTGGGCGTTTCTCTAGTTGTGTTTTTCCTGGCATCATCTGTACCATACGACTACAGGTGCTCGAATTACGGTTCACGCGCGCAAGCTTCTTGTGGTTCGTGCTCTTGAGTTTGCCCTTTGAAGAGACGAATATTTCCCTTTGCTTCAGGTAAGTCTAACGGTGGAGATTGAGTTAGTATATCGCAGAGGCTTCTCGGTTCGCAATCAGAAGAACACGTTTTCATGATGGTTGGAGTCAGTTTTGTATTTTTCTTCTTCCATGCTTTTTTTTTTCAGTAGAAGTATTGGAACTTTAGTGTTGAGTAATTCCAGACTAACTGGTTGAATTTCTGTTTGTTGAGAACAATTAATGATGAACAAGTTTTGAGTCTTTGATGGCTTATAGGCAAGTTAGTAATGTTTGTATTTCTCCTTATTGGAGTGTTGCTGGTAAGGCTTGGTATCTTCTCCGGGGTAATCTTGCGTCTGATGTGGTCGATTCGTCAATCTATGTCTCTTTTCTACACTGATTGCGGTGAAAATGATATGAAGGAGAGCAGATGGGATATGTTGAAGGAGCAACTGAGCTTACAAGAAACCGTAGCAAAGGAAACAGTGGCGCGCACCAAGGCATTAAGAGAGGATAGACCTCGCTGAGATTCAGGGTCGAGGCCGAGAAGTGCAATGCCGGGGTGGCGGCTTGTGAGCTAAGCAAAAAAGGGCTGAAGCATGGCTGGTTGAGGAGCGTAAGCTCACGGTGTTGTGGGAGAAACGAGCCCGTGACAGAGGGTGGAAGGACAGTGATAAAGTAATACTTGTACAGATAAAGGGAATGTGACGATAGCAGCTAGGTTCTTGATTATAAGGCAATTTTATAGAGGATTCAAGAAGTCTCGTGTAAAGTATCACACATTTGAACAGCTTTTGCCACGGAATTTGATCTCGCGTAAGCTCACGGTTCTTGATTATAAGGCAATTTTAAGGAACAACTGCAGCATGAAATTTCTTCGTCGGAATTTGATTTTGCGACATCATGTTGTCTTTGACACAATGTAAAGCTCTATAAGTAGTTTCCCATCCGACCTAGGCCGGGACAAGAACCTAAAGCCGCTTAAAAAATATTTTTTTATCCCCTTCCTGACCATCTCCCTACCATCAAAAGAAAAGGGTAAACAGGCATAAACAAATCCAAAGGAAGAAGAAGAAAATCCAGTCAAAGCTGTAATGCCAGGTCATCTCCACGTCAGATGCAAATCCGAACTCCTCCATCCTCTCAGACGAGACGACGTCGCATAAAGGCATCACCCTCACCACTACGCGTCCCGACTGCCAAGACAAGACGCCGTTGACTCATCACTCTCTCTCTTTCTCTCTCCGACGACTGATCATGCCTTCTTCGATGGCGCTGTTGATCCTCCGTCGCCACCTCCATGGTCGTACCTCCTCGCTCCTCCAGGCGAGGCTCTTCTCCCGTTCGCCGGAGCCGGCAGTGGCGGCGGCTGCTGCAGCGAAGCGACGGGCCTCGGAGCCGAAGCCCATCGAGAAGATACTGGTGGCGAACCGAGGCGAGACAGCTTGCAGGATCATGAGGACGGCGAGGAGGCTCGGGGTTCGAACCGTCGCCGTCTACAGTGACGCCGACGACGGGGCTCTCCACGTCAGGTCCGCCGACGAGGCCGTCCGCATCGGCCCCGCTCCGGCTCGCCTCAGTTACCTCAGTGGAGCATCCATCATCGACGCCGCGCTTCGCACCGATGTTCAGGTGAGGGGTTGAGAACTGACCATCTGCTGTTTGAAAATGCGTGTAATCGCTGTGGTTGGAGGATGGGGGATTTCGCATGCGGCATGGCGGCATGTTTGATTCTGGTTGTGAGAAATGGTCGTGTTCGTTATAGCAGTGGTTGTTAGCTTGGAGTGAATGGATTTGGTGACGGTGGAGGAAACTCGTGAGATTGTGAGTTTCAAGTATTGGAGCTTAATTCCTATTTGTTCATTGAGGTTTCCTCCACATTACTCAGTAAAAACTATCTGTGAAAGCTCGTTGGCTTCTCTATATACCAGGGATTTAAATAATTCGTCAACAATATCTTCTGACTATTATATGTATAATGAGTTTGATTAGGTGATGTAGAAACGTGTGCTTGACTAATAGCAATCAAGGCTCTACACTTGCTAGTCCATCTTTCTTTGAAGTATCTTGGGCAACTTCCACGAAGGTCACATTGTACGATCTCATTGGTTCAAACAAAGTGGGTAGAAGTACCAAGAACCTACTCCTGCATTTCAGCTTCGATTTCATCTTTCTTTAATTCTTCCTACAGTTTAATCAAATAATTCAGCCCAAAATCGTCCTTTAATGAAGGGGCCATCTTCTTCCTGCCTTCTTGCCTCAGAGCTCCTTCTCCAAACTTTTGAGTTTCTCAGCCATCTTTCCCGTACCAGTTTGCATAGAGATTCCCTTACTGAAAAGGTGTACCCTCATACAGTTTGAGATCCCGCTTTATCTTTCCTTCCCTCTTCCATCGACACAAACTCCACCTCGTCTAGAGTAAGTCTTCACACGGCTTTTTGGGCAAAAAGCGATCGTCACGTGTTTTCTTCAGTGCTCTTACTCCTCTTAAGCTTCAACATTCTCGAGATAAGGGACCCATTAAGGGAAGGTCCCTCTATGCCTTCTTTCTAGCCTCATGGGATTGTGAGTGAGATCCAAAGGGATAGACCGATCACATATCGTAATCCCTGAATCAAATCGAGCCAACAGAGCTAACCTTCTTAATCTCTCTTTCCCGTTTTTGTCCCCAAGTTCCTGATATATGGCCTCTTCCAAAAAGAATTACCATGTGTTCCTGAGTTTCAGAGGCACGGACGTCCGCAACAATTTCCTCAGCCATCTCTACACAGCTCTGGATCAGAAAGGGATATACACTTTTGTGGATAGCGAGGAGCTCAGGAAAGGAGAGCAAATATCACCAGCGCTTATGAGGGCGATTGAGGAATCACGCGTCGTGATCATCATTTTCTCTGAAGACTATGCTTCCTCGTGGTGGTGTTTGGAAGAATTGGTGAAGATTATGGAGTGCAACGCACGGAAGGAGCTGATTGTGCTGCCAGTGTTTTACAAGGTGCAACCAAGAGAAGTGAGAGAGGGGAAAGAGGCTTATTGGAGAGCTATGGCTAAGCATGAGACTAAGTACGGGAAAGAGACAGTGAAGAGATGGAAGAAGGCTCTATCCGAATCTGGTAGCTTGTCTGGCTTGGATTTTAGTGATGGGTAAGTGAACGCATTGCTTTGTCACTGTTAGCTGGTGATTGTTTGTTATATTTCAAACCGCATGCAATAAACTACTGCCGAAAGCTGATTGATATTGTCAAGTTTGGTCTTTTGATTGAGATATACTAGACAGCAGACTCTAAATTCGAATAACCAAAACTTCAAGATAGTAGATTCTTTGAATTTGATTCTGGCTGTGTGGATAATGAGAACTTTTTGTCTTCGATGAAAGTGTGCATCAACAGTTCCTTAGTCATTATTGTCTTCAGCACAGGTTATTCGTAATTTTCATTGGGCAGGGCAGGTTCACCAGATGTGTTAATTTCTTTTCATCTTATTATTTGCTAACTTTCTTATGTTATTTTCCTTATAACATTGGAGGTTGAAATCTTGCCGTGGCTTTGAAATGCTAAAACATTTTTCTCTTTCTTTAGACTGCTCATCAGAGATGAAGCGGAGCTCATACAATGTATCATAAAGGAATTATAATTCATCTAGAACGAACACTCTTACATGTTGCTAAGTATCCGGTTGGAATAGATTACCGAGTTGAAGAAGTGATATCATTGTTGCAAAAAGAGTCAGATGATGATGATGTTCTCATGATAGGTCTATGGGGACCTGGAGGCATAGGGAAGACGACGATTGCTAAAGCGATATATAATGCTATTGAAAGACAGTTTGAGGGATGTAGTTTTTTGGAGCGAGTTAGAGAAACTTCAAACAAAAGCAATGGTCTAATTAATTTGCAACAAAAACTTCTATCTCAGATCTTATCTCCTAGACATCTAACAATCTATACTAAAGACGGAGGAATTAGTTTGATAAGGGAAAGACTTTGTTGCAAGAAGATTCTCCTGGTTCTTGATGATGTTGACCAGTTGGATCAACTGAATGCATTAGCTGGACAAGGCAATTGGTTTGGTAAAGGAAGTAGAATCATTGTAACATCAAGGGATCAACATTTGCTTACCTCTTCTCATTGCAAAAATTGTGTGTATGAAGTTAAAACTTTAACGAACAATGAGGCGCTAGACCTTTTTGTTTGGCATGCTTTTCCAAACAGCAAGAAAGTTGAAATAAGAAAGGATCTCATAGATAGAGCACTGCGTTTCGCTAGTGGCCTTCCATTAGCCCTTGATGTGTTGGGCTCATTCTTATGTGGAAGAGAGGAACCTGCATGGGAAAGTGCACTGCATAACCTCTCCAAAATTCCTGACCAAACTATCAATAGAGTTCTGAAGACAAGCTTTGAAGGATTGGAAAATAATGAGAGAGGTTTTCCTCGACATTGCTTGTTTCTTTAAGGGAAAAACTATAGAATACATCAAGAAAGTTATTGACAACTGCTGTGACTTTGACACAACTATAGTAATCGAAATTCTCATCGAGAGGTCTTTGATAAGAAATGAGCATGGGACCCTGCAAATGCATGATTTGGTTCAGTTGATGGGTCAGGATATTGTTAATCAGGAATGTCCAGAAGATCCTGGGAAGCGCAGTAGATTATGGCTTTCTGAAGATGTTCTGGACATTCTATGTGAAGACATGGTAAGAGTTGTTTATGTAAACATTGTTATGTCTCATTTTTATGTTACTTTGATTTGGACAGTATATATAAACCTCAATGAAAATTTTGTGTGAGAACTGAATTTGCTTTGTTATGGATAGGGAATGAATGCAGTAAAGGCCATAGTATTGAACTTGCCCGCACCAAAAGAGAGAAGAACTATGAGTCCTGAAGAGATAACCATAAGTCCTGATGCTTTCAAAAACATGAAAATGTTGAGAATGCTCATTTTGATTGGAGTGCATATCTCATTGCAAGGTCCAGTTTATCTCCCTAACAATCTGAGATGGCTTGAATGGCCCAATGCCCCGTTTCTAGAATTTGGCTCTGGTCCAAAGAAACTTGTTGGACTTGATATCCAGAAAAGTCATATCGGACAATTAGAAGGCATATTTAAGGTTAGCGGTAGTGATAATTAGCTTGTCCCCTTTTATAACTACAAATATATTCAGAGTTTAATGATTGTGTTGGTATTTTTTTGCCAGAATTTTAAAAGGTTGAAGTACATCAATTTCAGTCAATGCAAGTCCCTGGTGAGTGTTCCTGACCTTTCATCTATTCCAAATCTAGAGAGCTTGAATCTTGATGGGTGCAAAAGCTTGGTGGAGGACCAATCCGTCACATATCTCGACAAGTTAAAATTTTTGTCACTACAGTTTTGCTCTAACCTCAGAATCTTTCCTAACACACTCAAGACAAAATCTCTTCAAGCCCTTGACCTTTATGGTTGCTCTAAACTCGAGAAGTTCTCTGATAAACCGGGAAAGATGGAACACCTAGAAGAGCTTGATCTAGGAAGGACGGCTATTAAAGAACTGCCTACATCAGTTGAAAATCTTCTCTCTTTGAAGAAAATAAATTTAAGAAAATGCAAAGAACTCACAAGGCTCCCATCAAGTGTTTATAAGTTGCAAAATCTGGAGCATCTAAATCTTGAAGGCTGCTCCAATTTTGTCCTGTTTCCAAAGAACATGGAGAATTCAACCAATCCCAATGGCAATCCAGGATTCAGAAAATTAACCCACCTAGAACTTAATGGCTGCAATCTCTCAGTAGTAGAGTTCCTTGAGAGTTCTTCCAGTTTTCCCAAATTGGGGTGCCTAGATCTTTCTGGAAACAAGTTTACTCATTTGCTGACATGCATCCACAAATATGATGATTTGGAACACTTGATTTTGAATAAATGCAAACAGCTACAAAAGATTCCTCAGCTTCCGCCAAATGTGCATTTCCTATCGGCAATTGGTTGCAGATCTCTACAAGAATTCCCAGATTTGTCGAGTCTCTCCTCCAACTGCCGTTCGGTTAATTTGTCCTCATGTCGTGAATTATTCCGCAAAGGGGCAAATATTGCTGATGTATTATCACCCAAGGTTAGACACACACACTCTCTCTCTCTCTCACTATCTTTGAACGCTTGATGTGCGAACTAATTGTATGACAGGAGCTCCCAAACATGAGAAACGTTGACATTCTCCTGAGTGGAAGAGAGATGCCAGAATGGTTTCTCCACTGTCAAGACGGTTCCATATCTTTCATGGTTCCTGGGGACTTGTATGACAAGTTCTTAGGACTAGCACTCTGTTTTGTTGTTGGCCCGAAGGAAGGAAGACCAGTCGATCCAGTGTGTGGTGTCCGTATTCTTGTCAATGGCCGAAAGGTGCTTCAGCGAACAATACACTTTCATTTAATGAAATTCGATCATGTGCGGATTATATATCTCCCACGCAGTGAGCTGTATTACATGTGTAAAGAAAGGGAGGTTCTGCAAGACGATCGGAACCATTTCCAAGTTTACCTCGAAGTATTAGAAGGAAGATGTGGATTCCGTCTAATATGCGAGCAACAGGAAGATTTTCTGAGGATTGAGCTCCAAGATCATCAGCCAATGGAAACAAATTGGTCTTTGGAGGAAAGAGACTCAGACGAAGATAATTGGATAGACACTGAGGAAGAAGAAAGTTCAAGTGAAACAGATGATGAATATATCAAAGCAAACGATCAAGAAAAAGAAATACTCGAACTTAGAGAAGCTGGTAAGATCGAAGGAGGAGGAGAATATAGTTGTTTAGCTACAGGAAGAGCCTGTCAAACTATTAAGAACGGGTCAAGGAAGCGACTCTTGACCAAGTATACTGGCTCAGTTCTACTGCCTCGTGGTTTTCTCTCTTTTTACTGTCGCTACCGGAAGCTTTTCAATGTCTGCTCCTTCAGTTCATGTGCAAAATCATTGTTTGAAATACAGGTTTCATATCATGCCACTGACATGGTTGAGGTTGAGGAGCTTCCTTTTTCCGTCTTTCTTTTATGATTTGTGATGCAGGTTGCATTAATACAAAAGTTAAGTGGATGCTTGTTTAGTTAAATAAATAAAAAAAGTGGATGCTTGTTGAATGGCCATGGTCTTGCAAGTTGCTTTGTGAATCTCATCACTAAGACCTTACTTCTGTCACCTCTCTCCATCCAATCAATGATGCCCATACTTCACGCTCGATAATTCTGAGATAGTAAATTTTGCTCATTCTAATTTGATCTTCATCTTTTCAGAAGTACCGATCTGTTTGTGTCAAAGATCATAAAATTGGTTGATTTCTCTGTTCTTACTAGGCAGATTGCATTCCATCACACTTTAACGTTAATCAGACACGTCACTTTAACCTAGTTATTGCATCAACTGCCTTACCATGTCCCTGTTGTTGATTTTCAAGCTTTGGCAGCAGTGTTAAGCAGCCAATATCACGTACACTGAAAGGCAACTTCAAACAGATGCGAAGCATTAACATCACCCACCAATCTCTCTAGTGGAATGGCTATTCCACATGACGAGATGGACATTGGGAGGTTCTTCATTCCAATTAACATCTGGTCACTCCCACCATTCTCTCTATCTCGTCAACAACGCCTGGGGTCCAATCATCTCCAAAAAGTGAGAGAGAGATAGGGAGAGACGTAGATAATCATGGAATTAAGCCATTATTGCTGGATGGACACATTGGTGCTGCATAATACCTGAAATGGACATTTACAAACAGCCTTCAAACCCAACCCGTCTAGCGCACTGCTCATTTCACTTCATTTTCTTAATAATTATTTCGAGAGAATTTTGTCAGCAAGGTTTGTTAGGCGTGGACCGTCCTTATGTCGTGTTACGCAAAACCAATGTTAAATTAATTATTACAAATGAAAAGATGCCGAATAAAAATAGGTACTCGTCAACATTAAAAGTATTTTTTTTTAATCCCCTTTCAGACCATCCCCTAACCAGAAGAGGTAGACAGGCATAAACAAACCCAAAAGAAGGAGAAAAATACAGTTCAAAGTTGCAATGCCAGGTCATCTCCACGTCAGATGCAAATCCGAAATCTTCCATCCTCTCAGACGACGTCGCATAAAAGCTTCATCCTCATCGCTACCCCTCCCAAGCCAAGGAGACGCTGTTGACTAATCATCAGTCTCTCTCTCCCTTCGACTAATCATGCCTTCTTCGATGGCGCTGTTGATCCTCCGTTACAACCTCCATGGTCGAACCTCCTCGCTCCTCCAGGAGAGGCCGTTCGCCAGAGGCGGTGCCGGTCGCTGCTGCTGCAAAGCGACATGCTTTGGAGCCGAAGCCCATTGAGAAAATACTGGCCATAAACCGAGGCGAGATAGCTTGCAGGATCATGAGGACGGCGAGGAGGCTGGGGGTTCAGATCGTCGCCATCTACAGCAACGTTGACGCCGGTTCTCTCCACGTCAGGTCTGCGGTGGAGCGTCCATCCCCGACGCTGCGCTTCGCACTGGCGCTCAGGTAAGGAGTTGAGAACTAACTATCTGCTGTTTGAAGTGCGTGTAATCGCTGCGATTTGGAGGAAGCGGGATTTCGCATGCGGCATGGCGGCATGTTTGATTCTGGTTGGGAGAAATGGTCGTGTTCGTTAGAGCAGCGGTTGTTAGATTGGAGTGAATGGATTTGGTGACGGTGTAGGAAACTCGTGAGACTTGGGAATTAAAGTATTGGAGCTCGGTAATTCCCGTTTAGTGTTGCCTCGGGTGAACTTACTCTACTCTACGACATTGTGAATTTTAGACGGATGATGAAATTATATACGCTGTCCTAAGCACCGATGTGAAGAAAAAGCCATAGAAGTGGGTCGGGTTTGAATAAATTATGAATCTATCTATATTATTTTGGGTTTTACCACTTTAAACCCATTTACTGAATATAACTAACATATATAACATCTTAATTCATCATATATGAATTTAAAAATTGGTGTATGACCCATATCAACTGGTTTGGTGATAGGAGATAGATAGATGTCATGTCAATCATGGATCGCTTCTTGTATTATTATTATTACTGTTTTTGTTATTGTTATTATTCTTGATGCGCTTTTGCAATTGTTTGTCATGTTGACTTTGATATATGAAATATTCAACATTTTTCCTTATACCATGAGATTTGCTCATTTAATTCCTTTATATTTTAATGCAAATGATGAGGAAGTCATCAAATCCAATTTTTAAGCAATATAAAGCTCGGTCGTAATTAATTGTTAGCAAGAAAGATAGTCGATACCACCTTCTCTAATTGGATATTCTTCGATCGGGCATGAAGTAACATTTCGCGCTATCTTAAATGACGTCATGTGTACTTTGCCAGTTCCATGAAGAGCCGCGAGTTTCAGCAAGTACTTATTTGACAATTCTTTTCCAAAAAAAAAAAAAGATATCCTATCTATCAACTTTAAAAAGAAAAATAAAAAGAAAAGAAATTAAAGTGGAATTGTGAAGAGGGGCTATTACTTTATCTAAAATTGTTTGCTTTTGAAAAACTTTATAATATAATTAGCAGATTATATGTTATATTTACTAATTTACTAATTTATTTATTTTTTAATGCATTTTAAATTACTAATCCAGGATGGTTTAACATATTTTTGATTTTGAGCAGGGACACGGTTTAACATATTTTTGGTACACTCCCAATCACAACCTCATTAGCTGTTGTTACGATCATGCCGTTGTTGAGGCCGACCCATCCGCACATTCCTGGGCTACCGGTGCCTGGTGCAACCGTCGTCAATTGAACCCTAGGTAGGCTTTGCTTTGCATAGGCCCCAAAAGCTTATTGCAATTAATTTTGCTAAAATATGGTGCATCTCTTCTTATAGTGACGAGGCACTATTACATTAGCTAAAATTAAGTCGTCGCTTCCCTAGATGTATGGTATGACAACATATACTGTTCAAACAAGCAAATTTTTTTTTTGTTCAAAAACAGGCAATTAATTACTATAAGTGCTACATCAAAAAAATAAAACTTGAGACAAAATCATAGGAATACCTTAAAGTCAAAAATCAAACGTTGTAAGACGTCTTCTATCTACATGGGCTCGTCATTGGCAAGAGGCAGTTGTTTATTGATAGTTCCTTTCTATCATTGCCATTAAGTAAATTTTAATTTTAATTCTATGTAATTATCGATTGAATTATTGTAATCATTACATTTTACTTATTTTTGTTATGTGAATTTCCTTATTTGGTGACATTATCTTTGTTCATTAAGGTTTCCTCCACATTATAAGGAAGCTATCTATTTCAACTCAGGAAAAAACCATTTGTTAAAGCTCATTGACTTCTCTATTGTAAAGGTTTTAAGCTAATATTCTAACTATTGAAAATAACTTAATATCAAATTAGAAAGTCCTTTGAAACTCACAAGTCAAAAATAAAAATAATATGCAGTGATTTGCTAAATTCATCAACAATATCTTCTAATGATTATATGTACAATGAGTTTGATTAGGTGGTGTAGAAACGTGTGTTTTCATGCAGAAGCTGTTTCGGTGCAGAAACGTGTGTTTTCGGCAGAAGCACTCAAGGTTCTACGCTTGCTTTTTCATCTTTCTTTGAAATATCTCGGGCAACTCTCACGAAAGTCACATTATATGATTGGCGGGTCCAGCAAAGTGGTAGAATTACCAAGGGGGAAAGTATATTGGGAGTGTCAAAACTTGACACATGGAGATATTTTAGTGCTAGAAGTTTCAAAATGTTCATTTAAGTGCCACTTTTTAAAAAAAAAAAACTAGAACACTTAAGTGTCAACTCTGACGAGCTTGTTGGAATACCACTGAAAGATGATTGATGTTGTCAAGTTGGTCTTTTGGAATTTGATTAAAGATGCAAAATGGAGATATACTAGACAGCAGACTCAAAATTCGAATAACCAAAACTTCAAGCTAGCATATTCTTTGAATTCGATTCTTGTTGCGTGGATAATGAGAACTTTTTGTCTTTGATGAAAGTGTGGTTGATAGCAAGAATCAAAGACAAAAACATTCTAGCTAGAAATTAATTTCTAGAAAATAAATAGATTTTCTATTTCTATTATTGGATGAGTTTTTAAGTGAAAATGCGTGTTTAATAACGACACAAAATTTCTATTCCTAAAATAGAAATTCACTTAATATTGACACAAATCTCCTTCTTGGGCGGCGGAGGAGGGTGGCTGGTGATCGGCGACCACCGGTGGTGGTGGTGGCAACCGACGACGGCGATGGATGGCCAGCCAATAGCAAAGACGAATGATAAAAAGATTTTTTATTTATTATTTTTGTTCCGAAATAGAAAAGCATAAAATTTTTACTTCTGATTTTTATTCCAAACCTATTTTTTGAGTAAAAAATTATTCCAAAAATAGAAAAATGAAATAGTTTTACCACATGGATTTCTAATTCAAAAACAAGTCTGGAATAGAAAAATAGTTTTGAAACAGAAATAAAATAATTATCATGCGTGCCCTTAGTCATTATTGTCTTCAGGCACATGTCCTTGATGATAAATGAGCATGGGACCCTACAAATGCATGATTTGGTTCAATTGATGGTTAAAAATATTGTTAAGCAAGAGTGTCCCAATAAACCTAGGAAACGCAGTGGATTATGGATTTTTGAAAATGTTATGGACATTTTATGTAAAGATACGGTAAAAGCTGTTTATGTCAATATTGTTATTTCTCATTTTTATGTTACTTTGATTTGGACGATATATTATAAATCTCGATGGAAATTTTGTGTGAAATGAATTTGCTCAATTATGGATAGGGAACGAATGCAGCAAAGGCCATAGTACTAGAGTTGTCCACACCAGAAGAGATAACTATGAGTCTTGAAGAAGAACCCATACGTTCTGATGCTTTCGAAAACATGATTTGTTGAGAATGCTCATTCTACCCAAAGTGCATATCCCTTCCAAAGGTCCTGTCCGCCTGCCTTATAATCTGAGATGGCATAAATGGCCTAATGCCCCAGTTCTAGATTTTGGCTTTGGTCTAAAAAATCTTAATGGATTTGACGTCCGGAAATGTCATATCAAATAATTAGAAAGTAAGGTTAGCTCTTGTGATGATTAGCTTTTCCCTTTTCATAACTGGAAATATTTAAAGAGCTTAATGACTACACTGGTTTTTTTTTTTTTTGGCAGTATTTTAGAAAGTTGAAGTACATCAATTTCAGTCAATCCAAGTCCCTGATTAGTGTTCCAAACTTTTCATTGATTCCAAATCTAGAGAGCTTGAATCCTGATGGGTGCGAAAACTTGGTGGAGGTTCACCAATCCATTGGATATCTTGACAAATTAAAAATTTTGTCACTCCAGTTTTGCTATAACCTCAATATCTTTCCTCACGCTCAAGACAAAATCTCTTCAAGCCCTTGATCTCTCTGATTGCTCTAAACTCAAGAAGTTCTCTAATGTACCGAAAAAGATGGAACATTTAGAAGAGCTTGATCTAGGATGGATGGCTATTAAAGTACTACCTGCATCAGTTGAAATCTTCTCTCCGTGAAGATAATAAATTTAAGAAAATGCAAAAGACTCACAATGCTCTCATCAAGTTTTTCTAAGTTGCAAAATTTGAGCATTTAAATCTTGGAGGCTGCTCCAATTTTGTCATGTTTCCAAAGAATTTGGAGGATTCAACCAATCCTAATGGCAATCCGGGATTCCGAAATTTATACTGGGTAGAATTTAATGGCTACAATCTCTCAAAAGTAGAGTTCCTCAAGAGTTCTTCCAGTTTTCCCAAATTGACGCACCTAGATCTTTCCCAAAACAAGTTTACTCATTTGTTGCCATGCATCCACAAAGATGATGATTTGGAACACTTGATTGTGGGTAATTGCAAACAGCTACAAAAGATTCCTTAGCTTCCGGCAAATGTGCATGTCCTATCGGCAAGATGTTGTAGAGATCTCTACAAGAATTTCCAAATTTGTCGAGTCTCTCCTCCAACCGCCTTCTGGTTGACTTATCTTCATGTCGTGAATTATTCTTCAAAGGGGCAAACACGAGTGATGTGTAGGCAATTATGTTTAACTGAAGCATGTAATGGGAAGGGCCCAGTTAACACGCTATTGATTAAGGTTTGATAGGTCCCCTCTTTAGTCTATAAAAGTAGGTTATGCCTATCAGTTGTTTTGATCCCATCGAAAACTGCTATACTGAAATAGGTCATAGAGAAGAGAAAGATCTGGCATTTTAACAAATTTCCGATTATCAGAGTGATTTATTTTTCTTCAAGTGAAGCAATGGCTTAAACATGTACGCTTTAACTCCCTTGTGCTTATTGTTTTTACCAAAAAAAAAAAACTCCCTTGTGCTTATTGATCTTGGTGTTTTACAGTCGTATATGGATCCAATTCTTCTTGATTGATTAGTTGTTTATATAAATAATTTTCTACAGAAAAGACTCAGACGAAGACAATTGGATAGACACCGAAGAAGAAGAAAGTTCAAGTGAAACAGATGATGAACTTATCAATTGACCAAGAAAAAGAATATGAAGAAATTGGTCTTTTGAGGAAAGAGACTCGGACGAAGACAATTGGATAGACACCGAGGAAGAAGAAAGTTCAAGGGAAACAGATGATGAAGTTATCAAAGCAATCGACCAAGAAAAAGAATATGAAGAAATTTTCATAGCAGATAAGATCTTCAACCCCATACGAGCAGATGGTTGTTGGGCTCCACAAGGTGGCTATCGAATTTTTAAGAGCTGGCTAAGGAAGCGATTCTTGAGGAAGCAAGAGTCATCCTGATCCCAGTACCTTTTGCTTTTCCCTCTTCTTTTTTTCTCCCCGTTTCTACTGGAAGTTTTTGAATGTCTGCTCCTCCGATTCAAGTTCAAAATTATTATGAAATACACGTCTCATATCATGCTACTGACAAGATTGAGGTGTTTTTTTTTGTCAGAGCAAGACTGAGGTTGAGGAGCTTCCTTTTCCCCCCCTCTTTCTGGACGTAATATTGCTAGATAAACAGACATATTGCTGCTCATGAAAGTACATTCTTGTCGCATCGTGTTGTCTTTTCATTTCTTAAAACCTAATCCTCCCCTTCATTTCTCTTCATTTTTATATTAATTATTAAAAGGATTTTGTTCACAGGTGCTCTAAAAGGTAGTTCCATTGTCCGGTTAAAAGTTGCAATGCCAACTCATCTCCACGTCAGATGCAAATCCGAACTCCTCTATCCTCTCAGACGACGTCGTATAAAATCATCATCCTCACCACTCCCCGTCCCGACTCCCAAGACAAGAAGACGACGTTGACTCATCACTCTCTCTCTCTCTCCCTCTCTCCCACCGACAAATCATGTCTTCTTCAATGGCGCTGTTGATCGTCCGTCGCAGCCTCCATGGTCGGCGAGGCTCTTCTCCCGTTCGCCGGAGGCACGGCGGCGGCGGCGGCTGCTGCTGCTGCGAAGCGACGAGGCCTCGGAGCCGAAGCCCATCGAGAAGATACTGGTGGCGAACCGAGGCGAGATAGTTCGCAGGATCATGAGGACGGCGAGGAGGCTAGGGGTTTGGACCGTCGCCGTCTACAGCGACGCCGACGCCGGCGCTCTCCACGTCAGGTCCGCCGACGAGGCCGTCCGCATCGGTCCCGCTCCAGCTTGCCTCAGTTACCTCAGTGGAGGGTCCATCATCGATGCCGCTCTTCGTGCCGGTGCTCAGGTGAGGGGTTGAGAACTAACTATCTGCTGTTTGAAGTGCGTGTAATCGCCTTCGGAATGATCGTGTTCGTTAGAGCAGTGGTTGTCAGCCTGGAGTGAATGGAATTGGTGACGGTGGAGGAAATTTGTGAGATTGTGAGTCTCAAGTATGGGAGCTCAATTTCCATTTGTTCATTAAGGTTTCCTCCACGTTACTCGGGAAAAGCTAACATTTTAAATATGGAAGTACCTAGAAATAACTTAATATCAAATTAGAAAGTCCTTTGATTCAAGTAATCTGCTCAAAAGTTACAAATAAAAATAATACGCAGTGATTTGGTTAATTCATCAACAATATCTTCTAATGATTATATGTATAACGAGTTTGATTAGGTGGTGCACATACGTGTGCTTGAGTGCGGAAGCTGTTTCGGTGGATGTGACTAATAGCAGTCAAGGTTGTACACTTGCTATTCCATCTTTCTTCGAAATATCTTGGGCAACTTCCACGAAAGTCGGACTGTACGATCAGCGGGTCCAGCAAAGCGGGTTGAATTACCAAGAATCTACTTCTGCATTTCAGCTCCTGATTCATCTTTCTTTCATTTCTTCCACAGTTTAGTTAAATAATTCACCCTAGAATTTGTTGGGGAGAACTCAGGTACAATAATTAACCACAAGCCAAACGCAATCCATGATCAATTTCTCCCTCGAAACTAAATCAACTAAAATTCTCTTAATTCCTAGCAACAACCAGCAATATATAACCTCACAATATGCAAATATAAAGCCAAAATGATAAGTAGATAAAGCAAATAACGACACCAAGGATTTAACGTAAAAAACCCAATACGGGAAAAACCACAGACCGCCCAAAAATATCCACTAATCACCAAGAATAATAGGATACATAAAGTGTTCTCCTCTAGTCACACAATAGATGCTCAACATCAACATTACAATCATCTTTTTCTCACCACAGATATAGATAAACAAGTTTGGAGCAAGAAAACCTTAACCGCAACTGGAAAATTCAGAGACGGTTCTCGACAAACAAAAACCATCAACTTGTAGTCCTCGGTCTCACGAACAACATATTGAAATTTGAGTCGATTCTATCAATATTTGGCTTTTGAATTGGAGCCGCAAAGTTGCAGCCCTCTTCTTTTCTTCTCTTCTCCCTTGCTTCAGCAGTTTTTTGTTTTCTCTCTCTTCTCTTCACTTTTTGGATGCACACTTGCACGACCACCACTTCCACTTATTTTTGTTCGTTTTTTTTTTTTTTTTTTTTTAATGCTAGCAGGGCCCCACATGAAGGTGAACCCAACCAGTAAATCTCCCCCTCCACCTCATGTGGGAAGGTTAGTCATGCTTGCTTTTCTTCTTCAAGCGTCAAGCTTCACCACGGGCAAGGCCTTGGTGATCATGTCGGACTTATTGTTGTCGGTATGAACTTTCTCATGAAGGAATAGCTTCTCTTCTAACTTCTCTCAGATCCAATGATACTTCACATCAACATGCTTCAATCTTGAATGCAATACCGGATTCTTGCTAAGATAAATAGCACTTATGCTATCGCAATATACAACAAACTTCTCTTGCTTCAAGCCCAACTCTTGTAGGAATTTTTGCATCCACAAGAGTTCTTTACCTCCTTCAATAATAGTGATATATTCTGCTTCAATTGTAAACAAAGCAGTACATTTTTGCAATCTCAATTGCCATGAAACAGCTCCCTCTACAAAGATTATTATATAACCCGATATGGATTTCCGAGAATCAACATCACTGGCATAGTCCGCATCCGAGTAGCCACTCAACTCAGGCTTCGCATTTCCATAACACAAGCAAAGTGTAGAAGTGCCTCTAAGATATCTCAAAATGCATTTAACAGCGGTCCAATGCTCCTTACCTGGATTAGAGAGAAATCTACTCACAACACCAACTGTATAAGCAATATCGAGTTTTGTACAAACCATGGCATACATCAAACTACCCACGGCTGATGCATAAAGAATTTTCATCATCTCTACCTTCTCTTTCTCACTTGAAGGACACTCATTACTACTCAACTTGAAATGGCCTATAAGTAGAGTACTCACCGGTTTACATGTGCTCATGGTGAATCTTTCAAGCACCTTTTCAATATATATTTCTTGAGATAACCACAGTTTCTTATTCTTCCTATCGTAAGTAATTCTCATGCCTAAGATTTGATTAGCCAGGCCTAAGTCTTTCATTACAAAAGCTTTTTTCAACTCATTTTTCAAGATCTTGATTTTCTTGGCATCATGCCCAACAATCAACATATTAACCACATAAAGTAGAAGAATAAGAAAATCATTATCTAAGAATCTTTTCATAAAGACACAAGAATTAGAGTTTGTCTTACCGTATCCTTGTTCTTCCATGAATGATTCAAACTCCATATACCATTGCCTTGGCACTTGCTTGAGACCATATAAATTTGTTCTCAATCTACATACAAGGTGCTCTTGCCTTCAACTTCAAAATCCTCCGGTTGCTTCATATATATTTCTTCTTTTATGTCTCCATGAAGAAAATCCGTCTTTACATCAAGTTGTTCAATTTCTAAATTCAAACTGGCGGCCAACCCATGAACAACTCGAATATAAGACGTCTTTACAACCGGTGAAAAAATCTCTTCAAAGTCTATGCCCTCCTTTTGACGAAAGCCCTTAACAAAAAGTCTAGCCATGTATCATGGTTGCAAACTATTTTCTTCTGTCTTCAACTTGTACACCCACTTATTTATAAGTGTTCTCTTACCCTTAGGCAATTTTACCAATTCAAATGTGTGGTTCTCATGCAAGGATTTAAGCTCCTCTTGCATGGCTTCATGCCACTCATTCTTTTGTTCACATGATATAGCTTCTTCATAAGTTTCTGGCTCTCCTGCATCAGTGAGTAACAATACTCATATGGCAAATATTTTTGAGAATGCCTATGCTCTCTTTTAGATCTTCTAACTTGAGATAGGATAGATTGCTCTTACTCAGCTATTTCACCTGTCTCAGCTGAAGAATCAACATTATGTGAGGATTCACCATATTCATGATTTCCATGCACTTCTCCCCTATGATTTCTATCAACATTATAAGGATTTGGGCTGAAACTAATTGAACGTGAAGCTATATTCTTTTGTCTCTCCGCCTTGTCAATGTCTTTAATAGTTTGATACTCATAAAACACCACATCTCGGCTTCTAATGACTTTCTTTGCAACTGGATCTCATAACCTGTAGCCAAACTCTTCATGTCCATAACCTAAGAAGATACACCGTTTAGACTTGTCATCAAGCTTGGATCATTCTTCTCTTGGAACATGCACAAATGCTTGACAACCGAATACTTTTAGATGGCCGTAGGAAACATCTTTGCCACTCCAAACTCTTTGCAGAACATCCCCCTTAAGAGAAACCGATAGAGAAAGATTTATCAAGTCCACTGTTGTTCTCATCGCTTCACCCCAAAATAACTTAGGCAACTTCGCATGAAAAAGTGTACACCGAATCCGATCATTAATTGTCCGGTTCATTTTCTCTACTACTCCATTATGTTGTGATGCTTTTGAAATAGTCTTCTCAAGCTTAATACCATAATCCATACAATAGTGTTCAAATGAGCCTCCATATTACCACTGTTGTCAGCCTGAACACATTTAAGCTTCTTCCCGGTTTCTCTTTCCACATTGACATGAAATTGCTTGAAAGCCGCAAGTACTTGATCTTTAGATTTTAAAGCAATAGCCCATACGAACACAATATTGCCATCCGATGCAACCGCCGTTGTAGCTTGTTTCTCTTCTTTCTTTTGATTTCCATTTCTATCATGGGATCTATCTCTCTTTGGCAACCAACACTCTTTTGCATAATGTCCCATTTTGCCGCAATTATAACACTTCACACTCCTCCTCGGTCATGATTTCGACCTTCCTCTTGACTTGCCTCGAGTATCATTTCTTTAAAACTTTCTTGAATGACTTCTTGCCATGTTTTTTATAACAAGAGCATCTGATGTAGAAACATAATTCAAGCATTTTCTTCTTGTTTCTTCATTGAATAAACTTTCTTTAACCATGCTCATAGAAAGCACACCAAAGGGAGCCAAGTTGTTTAACGCCACAACCAAGATGTCCCAACTATCGGGAAGAGTACCAAGTAATAAGCATACTTACAATTCATCACCAAGATCAATCTCAGGATTTGTCAATTGATTTACAACATCTTGAAATTCACTCAAGTGTTCCGCCATATTACTCCCATCCTTTTATCTCAAATTCACAAGTCCTTTAACTAGAAGAACTTTATTTTGTGGAGTTTTTCTCTCATAGAGATCTTGTAATTTCTTCCACAAAGTGTCTGCCTTCGTTTTTTTAGCAACATGATAAAACACACTATCATCAATCCATTGTCGGACTAACCCAACCGTTTTCCAATTTATTCTCTCCCATTCTTTGTCTTCCTCATCTCCTTTGACTTCATCACCCTCAATAGGATCAAACAAGTCTTTGCAATATAATACGTCTTCCATTCGAGGCTTCCAACTAGAATAATTTGAGGCATTTAACTTAAACATGATGCCGCTAGTTTCTTCCATTTAACACTAGAATTTCAACCTAGCTTTGACACCACTTTGTTGGAGAGAACTCGGGTACAATAATTCACCACGAGCCAAATGCAATCCAAGATCAATTTCTCCCCCAAAACTAAATCAACTGAAATTCTCTTAATCCCCAGCAATAACCAGCAATATATAACCTCACAATATGCAAATATAATACTGAAATGATGAGTAGATAAAGCATATAACGACACCAATGATTTAACGTGGAAAATCCAATGCAGGAAAAACTATGGACCGCCCAAAAACATCCACTAATCACTAAGAATAGTATGATAAACAAAGTATTCTCCTCTAGTCCAACAATAGAGACTCAACATTAATATTACAATCATCTTTTTCTCACCACATAGGTAAATAAATAAGTTTTGAGCAAGAAATCCTTAACCGCAACTGGAGAATTCAAAGATGGTTCTCGACGAACAAAAACCATCAATTTGTAGCCCTTGGTCTTATGAATAATAGACTGAAATTTGAGCTAATTTCGTCAATATTTGGCCTTCGAATCGGAACCGCAAAATTGCAACCCTCTTCTTTTCTTCTCTTCTCCCTTGCTTCGGCAGTTTCTTGTTTTCTCTCTTCTCTTCACTTTTTGGATGCACACTTGCACGACCATCACTTCCACTTCTTTTTGTTCTTTTATTTTCTTTTATTTTTTGTTTATTTTCTTTTATTTAATGCTAGATGGGCCCCACATGAAGGTGGACCCAGCCAACAGAATTGTCCTTTAGTGAGGGGTCATCTTCCCGCCTTCTTCCTTCTCATTTTCCCTCGCTCTTAACTTTTTTGAGTTTCTTAGCCATCTTTTTCGTACCAGTTTGCATAGAAATTCCCTTACGGAAAGTCTAGAGGGTGTTTCCTCATCCTTATCAAGAACAATTAGAGGTCCTGCTTTATCTTTTGATCCCTCTTTCGTTGACGCAAGCTCCACCTCGTCTAAAGTAAGTCTTCACGCGTCTTTTTGGGGCAAAAAGCCATCGTCCATCACGCGTTTTTTTCAGTGCTCTTACTCCTTTTAAGTTTCAACATTCTTGAGATAAGGGATCCTTTAAGAGAAGATCCCTCTGTGCCTTCTTTCTAGCCTCATGAGATTGTGAGTGAGATCCAAAGGGAAAGACCGATCATATTTCGTAATCCTTGAATTGAATCGAGCCAACAGAGCCAACCTTCTTGATCTCTTTTTCTTGTTTTTGTCCCCAAATTCCTGATATATGGCCTCTTCCAAAAAGAATTACCATGTGTTCGTGAGTTTCAGAGGCATGGATGTCCGCAACAACTTCCTTAGTCATCTCTACGCAGCTTTGGATCAGAATGGAATATTCACTTTTGTGGACAGTGAGGAGCTCAGGAAAGGAAAGCAACTATCGTCGACGCTTATGAGGGCAATCGAGGAATCACGTGTCGCGATCATCATTTTCTCTGAAGATTATGCTTCCTCACAGTGGTGTTTGGACGAGTTGGTAAAGATCATGGAGTGCAAGGCACAGAAGGAGCTGGTTGTGTTGCTAGTATTTTACAAAGTGGAACCAAGAGAAGTTAGAGGGGGGAGAGAGGCTTATAGGAGAGCTATTGCTAAGCATGAGATCAAGTTCGGGAAGGATTCGGAGAAAGTGAAGAGATGGAAGAAGGCTCTCCTCAACGCCGGTAGCTTGTCTGGGTGGTATATTAGTGATGGGTAAGTAAATTGATGTGGCGCACTGCTTTGCCATTGTTAGCTAGTGATTTTTTGTTATATTTCAAACCGTATGCAATAGACTACCACTGAAAGCTTATTGATATTGTCAAGTCGGTCTTTTGAAATTTGATTGAAGATACAAAGTAGAGATATACTGAACAGTAGAGCTGGCAAAATGGGTCATAAACCCATATTATGACCCATTTTTAGTTAAATGGGTCATATATGGGTCAAGTGAAAGTTAAATATGAGTCAGAAATGGGTTAAATGAAAGTTAAATATGGGTCGAAAATGAGTCAAGTGAAAATTAAATATTGGTCAAAATGGGTCTCGAGAAAGTAAAACACAAAAAGAAATGAGTCTAAATGGATTATTAGGAAACCCACTTTAAAGTTTAAACCCATAGCCTTTTTTAATTTTATAAAAAAAAAAAAATTAATAAAAAATTGAAATTATAATTAATTTTCATATTTCAAATTTTTTCATTTCTTTTTTCTTTTTCTTTTTTCTTTATTTTTCTTCCTTCCTTAGGCGGCGGCCGGCAGGGCGATGGCCAGCCGCCGGCCGGCGACGGGCCAGGTGAGGCTCAAGCTTGCCAATATCAGGTGGGGCCTCGGCCTCGCCAGATCGGCGAGATCGAGCCCCGCCCAACGCCGACGAGCTCGAGTCTCCCCAGATCCGGTGAGGCTCGGCCTCGCCGACGACTGGCGAGGCTCGAGCCTCGCCGGATCTGGCAAGACTCGAGCTCACCGGCATCAAGTGGGGCCTCAGCCTTGCCGGATCGGCGAGATCGAGCCCCGCCTGACGCCAGAGAGCTCGATCTCGCCTGTGGCCGGTTGCCGGCCATCGTCGTGGCCAGCGGCCGGTCGAAGAAGAAGAAAAATGAAAAGAGAAAAGAGAAAAAGAAAAAAATAATTATTAAAAAATAAAAATTATATTTTTAAAAAATAAAATTATTAAAAATTATATTTAAAAAAGTTAAAAACTATTAAAAATTATATTTAAAAAATTTAAAAATTGATTTTTTTTAAAAATATTTTAAAAAGAATTATAAAAATTTTCCATTAAATTTGTATTGCATAAAAATATTTTAACAATACTTTTTTTATAAAAAAAATAATAAAAATGAGCTTTTTTAGGTTTAGTTAAAAAAATTTCATGTTATAGTTTTTAGTTATTCAATGGTATGTTCACTTCAAATAAGAGAAGCATGTGCATAGTCTAATTTTTTATAAATATTTCAATTTATATGTTTTTTTTTAACTAATTTTTATTTTATTTACTATTTTTAATTTAATTTGAAGTTTTAATCCAATTAACATATAGTAGAAGTGGGTTTTCCTATAATATTAATAGGTTTTAGCAATACGGGTTGGGTCAGGTCGGGTATGGGTCACTAGATTTACACTACAAGAATATGGGTCAAAACGGGTTAAATGGGTTAAATATGGGTTGACCCATTTTCGACCCGACCCACCCATTTGCCACCCCTACTGAACAGCAGACTCAAAATTCGAATAACCAAAACTTCAAGCTAGCAAATTCTTTGAATTCGATTCTTGATGTGTGGATAATGAGAACTTTTTGTCTTCGATGAAAGTGTGGTTTAATAGTTCCTTGGTCATTATTGTCTTCAGGAGCAAGTTCTTCTTAATTTTTCCTTGGGCAGATGTTGGGCAGGTTCACCAGATGCGTTAATTTCTTTTTCTCTTATTATTTGCTAACCTTGTTATGTTATTTTCCTCACGACGTTTGAGGTTGAATTCCTGCCACGTTGAAATGCTAAAGCATGTTTATCTTTCTTTTGGGTGCTCATCAGAAATGAAGCGGAGCTCATACAATGCATCATAAAGGATTTATCAATTCATCTAAAGCGAACACCCTTACATGTTGCTAAGTATCCAGTCGGAATAGAGTCCCAAGTTAAAGAAGTGATATCATTGTCACAAGAAAAGTTGGATGGTGATGATGTTCTCATGATAGGTATATGGGGACCTGGAGGCATAGGGAAGACGACCATCGCTAAAGCGATATATAATGCTATGGAAATACAGTTTCAGGGATCTATTTTTTTGGAGCAAGTTAGAGAAACTTCGAACAAAATCAACGGTCTAGTTGATTTGCAAGAAAAATTTCTATCTCGGATCTTATCTCCTATACATCTACCCGTCTGTAGTGTCAATGAAGGAATTAGTTTGATAAGAGAAAGACTTTGTTGCAAGAAGGTTCTCCTAGTTCTTGATGATGTCGACCAGTTGCGTCAACTGAATGCTTTAGCTGGAGAAGGTAATTGGTTTGGTAAAGGAAGTAGAATCTTTGTAACATCGAGGGATAAACATTTGCTAACTTGTCATGGCATAAATCTTGTGTATGAAGTTAAACCTTTAGACCATGATGAGGCACTAGACCTTTTTAATCAGCATGCATTTCCAAATTGCAACAAATCTGAAATAAGAAAGGATCTCATAGATAGAGCACTGCATTACGCTGGCGGCTTTCCATTAGCTCTCGAAGTGTTGGGCTCATTCTTTCGTGGAAGAAACAAACCAGCATGGGAAAGTGAGCTGCGTAAACTTTCCCAGAGTCCTCACAAAGATATCAATCAAGTTCTGAGGATAAGCTTCGACGGACTGGAGAATGACGAAAAAGAGATTTTCCTTGACATTGCTTGTTTCTTTAAGGGAAAAAGTATAGAATACATCAAAAAAGTTCTCAACAGCTGTGGCTTTGAGACAACTATAGGAATAGAAATTCTCATTGAGAGGTCCTTGATAAGAAAGGAGCATGGGACCTTGCAAATGCATGATTTGGTTCAATCGATGGGTCGGAACATTGTTAATCAAGAATGTCCTGATGACCCTGGGAAACGCAGTAGATTATGGCTTTCTGAAGATGTGCAAGATATTCTATGTGAAGACACGGTAAGAATTATTTATGTAAACATTGTTATATCTCATTTTTATGATACTTTGATTTGGACAATATATGTAAATCTCAATGAAATTTTGTGTGAGAACTGAATTTTCTCTGTTATGGATAGGAAACGAATGCAGTAAAGGCCATCGTATTGGAATTGCGCGCACCAAAAGTGAGAACTATGAATCCTGAAGAGATAACCATAAGTCCAAATGCTTTCGGAAACATGAAAATGTTGAGAATGCTCATTTTGATTGAAGTGCATATCTCATCGCATGGTCCTATTTGTCTCCCTAACAGTCTGAGATGGCTTGAATGGCCAAATGCCCCATTTCTAGAGTTTGGCTCTGGTCCGAAGAAACTTGTTGGACTTGATATCCAGAAAAGTCATATCAGACAATTTGACGGCAAACTTAAGGTTAGCGTTAGTGATAACTAGCTTTTCCCTGTTTATAACTACAAATATTTTCAAAGCTTAATGATTGTATTGATATTTTCTTTTCCAGAATTTTAAATGGTTGAAGTACATCAATTTCAGTCAATGCAAGTCCCTGGTTAGTGTTCCCGACCTTTCATCAATTCCAAATCTAGAGAACTTGAATCTTGATGGGTGCGAAAGCTTGGTGGAGGTTCACCAATCCGTCACATGTCATCACAAGTTGAAATTTTTGTCACTACAGTTTTGCTCTAACCTCAGTAACTTTCCTCACACGCTCAAGGCAAAATCTCTTCGAGCCCTCGATCTCTTTGGTTGCTCTAAACTCGAGAAGTTCTCTGATATACCGGAAAAAATGGAACATCTAGAAGAGCTTGATCTAGGTTGGACGGCTATTAAAAAACTACCTGCATCAGTTGAAAATCTTTTCTCTGTGAAGATGATAAATTTAACAAAATGCAAAACACTCCCAACGCTCCCATCAAGTGTCTATAAGTTGCAAAATCTCGAGCATCTGAATCTTGGAGGTTGCTCCAATCTTGTCATGTTTCCAAAGAACTTGAAGGATTCCACCAATCCTAATGGCAATATGGGATTCCGAAATTTATACCGGCTAGAACTTAAGGGCTGCAATCTCTCAGAAGTGGAGTTCCTTGAGAGTTCTTCCAGTTTTCCCAAGTTGGGGCACATAAATCTTTCCGGAAACAAGTTTACTCATCTACCGACATGCATCAATAAATACCACAATTTGGAACACTTGTATGTTGATAAATGCAAACAGCTACAAATGATTCCTCAGCTTCCGCCAAATATTCATGCCCTAAGGGCAGTTGGTTGCAGATCTCTACAAAAATTCCCAGATTTGTCGAGTCTCTCCTCCAACTGCCTTTGCGTTGACGTGTCATCATGTCGTGAATTATTCCGCAAAGGGGCAAGTACGGCTCATGTGTTATCGCGCAAGGTTAGAGACTCTCTCTCTCTCTCTCTCTCTCTCTCTCTCTCTCTAACTTTGAGTGCTTGATATGCGAACTATTTGTGTGACAGGAGCTCCCGAAGATGAGATATGTTGACATTACCCTGATTGGGAGAGAGATGCCAGAATGGTTTCTCCACTGCAAAGACAGTTCCATATCATTCATGGTTCCCGGGGACTTGAGTGACAAGTTCTTAGGGATAGCACTCTGTATTGTTCTTGGCCCGAAGGAAGGAAAAGCGGTTGATGCTGCATGTAAAGTCGATATTGATGGCCAAGGGTGGTTTTTAGGGACAAGATGGTTTCTTTCAATGAAATCTGATAATGTGTGGATTCAATATTTCCCGCGCAGCAGGCTACATATAGAAGGGGAGCTTCCGCGAGATGATTGGAGCCATTTTCGAGTTCGCCTCAGTGTATCAGAAGGAAGATTGATTAAGTGGGGATTCCGTCCAATAAACGAGCAAGAGGAGGATGATCTGAGGATCATGCTCCAACACCATCAGCCGAATGAAACAAATCGGTCTTTGGAGGAAAGAGACTCAGAAGAAGACCATTGGAAAGACACCAAGGAAGAAGAAAGTTCAAGTGAAACAGATGCTGAATCTAACAAAGAAAAGCTCTCTCAGCCAAATGAAACAAATTGCGCTTCGGAGGAAAGAGACTCAGAAGAAGACAATTGGATAGACACCGACGAAGAAGAAAGTTCAAGTGAAACAAATTTTGAATGTAACAAAGAAAAGTACTTCGGAGATTTACAGAGTTGTCGTTGTGTCACAGGAAGTGCCTGTCGAAGTTTCAACTCGTGGAAGAAGCTAATATTGGGGTCATCGTACGGACGAAAAAGACATATAGAAAGCTCGTACAAATATATATATAGAAACTTCAAGTTAAACAGATGATGAATCTTGATTTATTTTGCTTTTCCCTTTTTTCCGTCCCTACTGGATGTTTTTGATTGTCTGCTCCTTTGATTCACATTCAGAATCATTGTGAAATACAGGTTTCATATCATGCTACCAACATGGTTGAGGTTGAGGAGCTTTCTTTTCCCCTCTCTTTCTTTTATGATTCGTGATGCGGAGTGCATTAATACAGAATTAAGTGGATGCTTGTTGAATGACCATGGTATTCCAAGTTGCTTTGTGAAACTCATCACATAGACCTAACCTCTGTCACCTATCTTCATTCAATCAATGATGCCAATACTTAATGCTCGATAATTCTAAGATGGTAAGTTTTGGCTCAATCTAATGTGATCTTCATCTTTTCGGAAGTGTCTATCTGATTTTGTCAAAGATCAAAAGGTCTATGCAGGGAAGACTAGTTGATTCCTTTATTGTTACTAGCCAGATTGCATTTCCTTCCATTTCCTTTTAACATTAATCAGACACATCACTTTAACCTAACCGTCGCATCAAGTGTCTTACCATGTGTCTTATTATGTCCCTGTCAATTCTCAAGCTTTGACAGCAGTTTTATGCAACCAATATCTCATACACTGAAGGCAACTTCAAACAAGTGTGAAGTGGTAGTGTCACTCACCAATCTCTCTAGTGAAATGGCTAATCCATACGATGAAACTGGCATTGTGAGGATCCTCATTCCAATTCACATCCGGTCACTCCCACCATTCTCTCTATCTCATCAACAATGCTTGGGATCCAATCCTCTCCATTCCTGTTGAAATCAAAGATTGAGAGAGAGAGAGAGAGAGAGATGTAGATGGTCATGGAATATAGCCATCATCTAAAGTGAACTTGCACAATCTGGTAAGAGGAGCATATCAACTAGGCCAAAAGGTCTTTTGTTTTTTTTTTTTTTTTTTGTTATGGATTCAATATTACTAGATGACGGATACATCGTTACTATAAAATACACGAAAGTAGATTTACGTTATAGTGTATCATCTTTTCATTCCTTAAAACCCAATCGTCCAATTCATTTCTCTTCATTATTATTATAATTATTAGAAGGATTTTGTTAACAAGTATTGTCACGCCTCGAACTCTGAGCGTGTGCACATCCCACTGCAGTCGAACAAATATGCGACATCTCAGGACACGTCGCCGACCCATTCATTTTATTACGCATGCGGAAGCGAAACAAATCCCCTGACAACAATTAACTTGGGATAGAAAAGCAGGCAATCAATCACAACCAAATACTTACATAAACCAACGGAGTTTACAAACAGAGGTCTACAACAAAAAGTCTACAAAAGGTCAGCTTATAAAAAGGGACCGTCCTACGACCTACAAGCCGAATAGGATCTCCAATCCTTCAACTTCACCTCTGTAATTCCACAAGGCCAACCATAACGAACTGGCTGCTCCGTCCACTAGGGACCTGAAAATGTAAGCCCACAACGAGGTGAGACATTGTCTCAGCAAGTTCACCCCCCTAAACCCCTATTAGAAAGAAAATAGACCCAAGGATGGCCTAGCCACACCATCACAAACAATGAGACTTAGCTTCAATTCCTTCCTGCAAGTTAGCACAGTTCATATTACTTAAGCATATACAGTAATAGAATTCAAACAACCGGGACGCCAATATTTTCACATAACCAACAACCATAGGAGTCCTGATTATAAGACTAAATCGTTATGACACGTCTCATACCATGCCACATAATTCCGCCCCATAATCCGACACATCAAATCATTCAGCATGCGTTCTAATTGATATTCACTGCCACACAAGGGCATAGCCTACTCGCAGTTCGGCTATCTACTAACATTAATGCCAGGCATCGCCTCCCCCCATAGAGCACGGCTTCGTCATTACGTCGACGGCGTTCCCGAATGAGTATAGGCCCAGAATCAACTGCGACCCAAGCTCGTTGCATGGGGCGTCCCATATAGGGGTATCCCATAAAGGGCACGTCCAGCTCAACAGCTCAGGACGAGTTCACATTAACCAACACATGACAATTCAAGGTCGGCCCAAGATACCATGCATTTCACTCAAATGCCTCGATTAAAATAGTAATCCTGGCCTCTTTCCTTTGTATTAAAAACATCCGAGAAAGTAGTTGCGCATGGGTACACGTCAATTCAAACCAAAAAGCCAATACATTCTTTTTTCAAACCCCACTATTTGATATTATACGTAAAATCTATTTTCGATATCAAAACCCGACACTCGAGATTTTCTGTATAAAATCCATACTTTTCACAATCAACACTCAATTTGCAATATCCACTCATCAAATTCATAATCTGAATACATAGCAGCGATCAACGCGAAATTCTAAGAATTTAGGGTCCCGAAAATAATTTTCGGAATTTAATAAATAATTAAATTTATTCCGAAAATTAATTAAATAATTTCGAAATATTTATTTATTAAAAAATAATCACTTAAAGCTAAATCACCATTATACTAACATAAACATCAATTTAGCCTTAATTAAATATACACTAAACTAATCACACACCTTAATCTAATCTACACTTAAATAAATCCATCTACCAACCTAAACTCACTTAACTTAAACTAAACACACCTAAAGCATCATTAACTCTCTAATCAAGATTTAATGAGCTAAACTCACCGGAATCGCTTTCCGATGAGTCCCCAGCGAAGACAACGGCGTGGTGATCGACAAACCTCCACGGGGCAGCACCCAAAGAGGACCGGAAGGCACCCAAAACGGGCCTTGAAGATCCAAGCTTGAGCTGGAACTTCTGTGGCTGACCTTGGCCGAACGGAGGGTGCTCGGTGGCCGGTTGTGCGTGGGATCGGCGGAGACGGGCGGTGGCAGCTCAGGCGACGACTGGCTGTGGCTCCGGCGGTCTTGGCTGGCTCCGATGGTGGCTGGCGAACGGCGAGCAGCGGCTAGTGACTCCAGACGACAACGCTAGGCGGACGACGGAGCTGGACACGCGAGCAACGAAGAGCAACGGTCACGAGCGAAGGAGAAGCGGCACTGACGACGAGCTGACTTCGAATGTGGCTCCGGCAGCCTTGGCGACGGCGACGGCGACAGCAGCTGGACGACGAAGGACGACGGTGCTAGAGGCTTGGGTAGAGACGGCGCGACGGCTGGCCGGCAAGCGCGCGCGCGGACGGGCGGCGACAACGACGGCACCGGCGACGAACGGCGAGCGGCGAAGGAGGCGGATGAAGGGGGCGTCGGGGCTTGGCTGGTCCGGTCGAAATCCTCTCTCTCTCTCTCCTCCCTAGTTCCAAGAAGCCCAAGGTTGAAGATGATGGTGATTGGTTAAAGTGAAGTCCCACCTTTTTTAGAGTAAATCGACACCCTACACTTGTCAAAATCTCCTTCACTTTGGCCCAACCACCATGACTTCACATGAGGTCATCTTCCACTAACTCAAATCCTCCACAACATCTTCTAATAGGTCCAATTTCATCCTCCACTGTGGCATAAAAATCGTGTACATTAATTTCTTCAATTACATTCAATTCTCTTCCAATTGAAGTCCATAAATTAATCCAATATTCCTAATAAGATTTGTGACACAACAGGACTTCCAATTTCTGAATTCAGTCTCAATTTCATAGTTAATTTCACTCTGGCACGATACTAGCGCGTCTTAACCTACCGGGTACTTGTGGTTGATCATTTTCAAACCACAAGGTACATCTTTGACACATTGGCGATTCTCGGTTGTTATGGTAATTTCAAGGTTTCAAATACGGACACAGAGTACCCAAACGACAGAAAAGCCGGTCCAGTGCCAATCGACAAGAATTGTGCAATCTGGTGGAATCACCCACACTTGATCACATGCTTCTGTCGAGTCGACCTATCTCCGGTTTCTAATCGATTTTTAATTGTGCCGTAATGACCCTTGTAGATTAGCTCGGTCGAAAGGTCGCTTCTTGGTCAAATTCTCGAGTCTGATGCATTAAAATCTCTTAACGGCTTCATCTGATAGACTAGTTTTCATATGAGTGGCCGACTCAAGAAAAAGAATTATATGTGCAAAGATGAAATGCCCATCTCAATTTATTGAAAATAAAATTAAAAAATCGGGATGTCACAAGTATCCTAAGAGTACTTATTAAGCACCCAATCGATGAAATTTTACAATATCTAATGCGCTAACCATCCTTACCATAACCCTGCCAAATTGGAAGTGAACAGATATAAGCAAACCCGAAAGGAGGAGAAAGGATTTGACTGTTGACTCAAGCGAGGGGCAATGCAGTGGGATTATCCAGTTCAAAGTTGCAATGCCAGGTCATCTCCACGTCAGATGCAAATCCGAACTCTCTTCTATCCGTTCCAACGACGTCGCATAAAAGCATCATCCTCTTCGCTACCCGTCCCAAGCCAAGAAGACGCCGTTGACTCATCACTCTCTCTCTCTCTCTCTCTCTCTAATCATGCCTTCTTCGATGGCGTTGCTGATCCTCCGTCGCAACCTCCATGGTCGAACCTCCTCGCTCCTCCAGGCGAGGCTCTTCTCCCGTTTGCCGGAGGCGGCGGAGGCTCCGAAGCAGCGAACCTCGGAGACGAAGCCCATCGAGAAAATACTGGTGGCGAACCGAGGCGAGATAGCTTGCAGGATCATGAGGACGGCGAGGAGGCTGGAGTGAATGGAATTGTTGACGGTGGAGGAAATTTATGAGAATTTGAGTTTCAAGTATTGGAGCTTACTAGTTTCCATTTATGGTTGCCTCCGTGAACTTTCTGCTACTCTACAAATTTTGGATGGATGATGATATTATATACGCTATGCTGATGAATGCTGAGGGAGCATTTCTCTGTGTCGAATTGTTTCCAAGTCTCTGGACGAATTAACATTTCCAATTGTTTCTTGTCTTTATGGGTGTTGCTTTAAATCCCAAGTTAGGTGGCCTTCTGTTGGCTGAAAGAGCGGTTGAAGGGTTATGGATATCTGCTCTATAGTAACCTGATCTCTGTCAATTCAGTAGATTGCAATTGCTTTATTTGTTAGTACGTGTGGGGCATGCTTTCAGCATGGCTATCTTTTTTGATAACTAGGCTATCCACCCAGGACATGGTTTTCTGTCAGAGTCAGCTGAATTTGCTCAGCTCTGTGAAGATAATGGCCTCACTTTCATTGGTCCTCCTGCGTCAGCTATTAGAGACTTTGGTGACAAAAGGTATGAAAGAGGAACCTTCTGCCATCGTATGTTCACTGTTTCTATACTAATTGGGTCTGCTTAATTGGTTCCGTGTGAGAGACAAGAATTCTGTATCTTTGTTCTTCGAATGATAATATATGTTTATCCAGTGCATCAAAAAAGATAATGGGTTCTGCTGGGGTTCCACTTGTGCCTGGGTATCATGGTGATGAACAGGACATTGACTTTATGAGGTCGGAAGCAGAGAAGATTGGTTATCCCATTTTGATAAAACCAACACATGGAGGTGGGGGGAAGGTATGTTTTTTTCTCTGTCGAAAAGATCACCGATACATATAATGTTCTTAGAGATCTAGAGTTTGACATCATATTCAAATGCATTTTGCTTTCGTTTTCTTTTCGTTTTCCTTGAGGCTGTTACTATCTCACAACTTATTCTTCATACATATAGGGTATGAGGATTGTTCAAAGTGAAAAAATCATGCTACTGCAATATGCAATCTTTTCAATTATAAGCGAGATCGCTTTGATATTCAATGGGCTACAAAAGTTTGGTGGAAAATATTGCATAGTGTGGTAGCATGAAAAAGATCTTTCGTTCATATAGGTGCATAGCTCCCAACCCTTACCTTACAAGCCAAAGACATTGCCCCGTACTCCTCAAGTCATCGCAGAGTTGGATCCTCAAGTTTTGGGCTTCAATTTTAATAATATTTTTCTTTATTAGACTTCACATTCTCATCAATCTCTCATTTGGACGCTGATCTTCAAAACGACAATAGTTTCTCATCACTTTCACTCATTTTTGTAACCCATATTGTCCTAGTGTAGTGGCACATACTCATCACTACCATGGAGGGCAACTAAGGCAATGCACAACCTTAATTTCTCAACAGTAACACCTTGGTTGACATATAAGCTACACTTTTGCACCAAGGATCTTCTACAATGACAATGTTGCATCGTCTATCTATATTAGCTTAGCAAGCTGTTTTCTCTCAATGCCCTTTTGCAAGCAAAGGACTACAATTGAGATAACTATTCAGTTCAGAATATAGTCTATAAAATATCTAATATATATGGTCAGAAGAATCGCAAGTTGAATGAATTGGCAAGATATAGTGTACATGAGTCACCGACGACATATTTACTTGCAAAATAGGCATACATTAGAGAATGAGGTAGTAGAACAAAGAAGAGGACCATGTGCCAATATGGACCTGGGCACCAGAATCTGCATTGTACTGAGAAATTCTGTCTTTATGGCTTTGTTGTCTGCTCAGTATAAAAGTGGTCTTAGATGGACTTAGGGGATTAACCTTTGCAGTCTTTTTTTATTGGAGTACCATTGCCTTTTGTCTAGGCGCCAGTTGCAACAGTTCTTGCCTTATCTCTTGCCATTCATGTGTATGCCATGAACTTCGAGGAAGTATCCTAACCTCAGCAGCAAATTTCACTGTTGTTATCACTTACTTCGTTTCTCCTTTGATCGGACTTGAAATTGGCTTTGCCCAAGTCTAGGGATAATCGTTGGCTTTCATGACAGTAGAGACTAGCTGCTGCTGAAATTCAGGGTCCAACTAAATGATTCTGGATAAATAGATTCCATTTCGACAAATGTCCCCTACCACAAGTTATTGATGTTTGGTGCAAATGAGATTTGTCCCTCCTATCATTTTGAGTCCTGCATGTAAGTCAATAGTTTTGATTCCTAGCGTTTGTGTGGACGAGTAACTATTGTTTTCTGAGTGCATAAGTTTATTGATGAACTTTTGGTCTTTGGATCCACCAAAGCCAAAATTCCATTTTCTTGTTTAGCTCACCATACAAAGATCATGTGGCCAATGGATTACATATATGGTTGCTGAATGTTGATCTTGGTTAGTTATCTGTCTTCTTTCGTCATGATTCTGATGAACTGCTTAATAGATTTATGTTTCCTCTTGGAATATTGAGGCAAAGTTCTTTTACAATATGTGAAGGCAGTAAATGGCTAAGCCATTGGAAAAAAGTTTACTCACTAAGTTTCATTAAAGGGGGAGAGTTCAGTCCTCTGTTTCTCATTTCTTTTCTTTCCTCAAATGTCAACCCTTCAGCAAGATTCTTCACAAGCTTCGGGTATATTGGTGCATAAGCCTTTCACAGCACGAGAGGTATAACTGGTCTTTGCTTCGGATCATAATGTCGACCTCGATACAAGAGGAGAATATTGATATTGCGGTAAATTTTCTTCCCACCAGATTTGTCCTTTGAGAAAACTGGTAACCCGTCAAATAAGAGACCATGAAAAAGCAAAAGGGTCTACCGTATTCTCAATCAGTTCATTCAGTTAATACCTCAAGGTGAAAGCAAACATTGTCCATGTCAAGTGTCGGCACTCCCAGGCACTTAATCCTAACCGCTTCGGCTCTCTTCCAGTGATTGTGCGTATCATCCAACATGTTGTGAGTAACTCCTCCTTTGCCTGCGTGAAAATAATGGCATCAATCAAAGTGTGGCCAGAGGTAAAAGAAATTTCTACAAAGCGTGAAAAGGAGATAATAACTAAGTGTGGCAACATCTCGCATTGAGTCATCTTGACGAAACTTCCATGTTCTGCCTAGGTATTTCTGTTGACACCTAAATTTTGGCGACCCAGTTATTTATTTATTGCATTAAAACATTAAAGATTAATTTTTAACCTCTAAAAAAATTTAAAAATTATTAATTAATTGCATGGCATTTAATTTTAAGTGTATTTATTTTTAATTTGTATTTACATTAGGCTAGTGATAGATGAATTTGAATTGATAGTTCGAACTTTAATTTGATAAGTCGGACTAAGCCCACGAAAAGAGCAAAATGGCCCAAGCCTGTACCCTCGAGAAGATATTACGAACCCATTTTTGCGAGATTTCAAATTTGAGAAAAGTCCTATTGCAATTTTGAAATTCAGTGGAGAATATTCTTTTTTTGCAAAGGAAATCTAAAAGAGATGTGAAAAATAAAAAGAAATATTGCGTTTGGGAGAAGATCTTTGTGAATGTTGATTTGAAGAAGGAAATAAAGCTCTAATCCTTAGTTTATAAAAGGGTGGCTTACGGAGATCGGAGGAAGCCACACATTGAATATACGGCCGCACAAGGGCGGCTTTTCTCGGTTTTCTAGGTTAAGAAAACAACACAAAAGCGCGGAGGCCAAGGTTCGAAGCCCCTGCGAAGCAGGGAGGCTGAAGCGCTGTGTGATGACTTACCCGGTGGCACGGCGTGGTGGTTTCACTCCGTGCGCCCCTTCTTCCCTGTTCTTCCCGCTGGCTGCGGCTTCGGGGTTTCTGGGTCCACCAAAAAAAAAAAAAAAAAAAAAAACAACACAAAAGGAAAAATTCTTGTCGTATTTTTTGGGGTGGCTCTTTTTTTCGTTTTCTTTTATTTTAGGGTCAAAGTCAATAGGAAAAAGGGGGCTTTGATTTTCAGAGTGTGCAGAATGGCTACAGTGAAGAGGACGTAAGGGGACGTGAAGAAAGAAAAAAAAAAAAGGAAAAAGGAGAAAAACAAAGAGACTGTTCATCTTCTTCGTTGCCCTCTTCTCCCCTGCGCTTCGCCCGCGTCTGCCGTTCGCAAGCCCCGTGCCCTCTGTCTGAGCCTCTGCTGCCTCCGTCGCCGACGCCAGCAGCCGCGACCAGCCGCTGCTGCTGCATCCACGAGCCACCGACCACCACCGTTCCTGCGTCTGCGCGACCTCCTGCAGCGCCCTCAGCCCGTCCGTCAGCAACCCTCGACGACCGCCGCCGCTGTGTTGCCGCCCAGTAGCCGGAGCTTGGTCCCTGCTCGCTGCGTCCACGCCGCCCGACGGCCGAAGCCCACTGCGCCTGCACCAGCCACCGCGCCCTACGCCTTCGCCGCTCGTCCCCCGTGAAGCCGTCGCTCCCTCGCTGGTCACCTCCACCGCCTGCGACGGCCCGACGCCTCGCCACCGCAGCCCTGCAGCAGCCCGAGCCCCCTCCGCGGCGCCTTCGCCTTGCCATCATCACGCCTACACCGGCGACGACGCTGCTGCTTGCTGCCCACGATGCCAGCATCTCTATCACAGCCGCAAGCCCGAGCTGTTGCCGTTATTCCCTGCTGCCGCTGAATCGAGTTCGAGTTGCTGCCTCCTGCGGCTTCCCAACACTATCCGTAGCACCATACTGAGCACCCCAGCCGTGAGCCGATCCTCCACCAGTGAACATTGCTCGACGCTGCCCTTCTGTGAAAACATCATTGCTGCTGAGTTCAATCCGGGACGCCCTTGCTGTTTGCCCAAACCCGTTGCGTCCCTGCTGCTTTCACGGGCCTAGGAGCTGTGGCGGATCCCTTTGGCCCTTGACAAATAGATCGCTCTTTAACCTAGCCAGCGAATTTCCTTGTGCTGTCGTTCCTCGACGCTCAATCTACATGAAGCTTAACCTAGCCAGCGAAATATTAAATAAATATTTTAATATATAAATGCTAAATAAGTGCTGTCGAGAGGACTATAAATTATGTCGGTTGCAAGAGGACTATAAATTCTGTCGGTTGCAAGTTTTGAAACAGACTTTGATGGGAAACTTTGAATGGCGATACTCTTTGATAGAAAACTTAAAATCAATGAGTCAATATAGAGAAAGGACAAAATAAAAGTCTAACAATTCTATAAAATAGAGAGAGCTATTTTAAATCTCACTCTTTCATCAAGACGTTGACAAATAAATAAATTGCGCAGGTTCGAGAGACAGGTGGGAATTTGAAAAGATGTATGAAAAATAATAAATCTTGTTTAAATCAATGCAAGGAAAAACTAATATTCATAAGCCCGTATGAATGAAGATTTTAAGTTCTTATGAGAAGATTTACCACATACGATCAATAGCATCACCGTCACGCAACAACACCCATTCACACAAGCCACAGAGAAAAAAATTCAAGAAATTTACTAATCCACCTCAAACTCAAGCAAGCCCTCGCATGTCCGTGATCAGCCTCCCCTTCGCCGCTGCCCCAGGCGACCCAGTCTCTAAGCCCCGACCAAGTCCCACTCCTCTCTCTCTACCCTGACATTGGGGCGTCTGATTGCAGATCATCAGCCCACTCTACCCACCAGATAGCACTCAAAACATGAATCCTCTGGGTGACTTCACGCCAATTGCACCAAACACAGTACCCAAAGCCCATAAATCTCCAATCTTGAAGAGCTCTCGAGTAGCCCAGTTAAAAAAAAATCCCTCTTTCCCAACAAGACGATCACCGCACGAGCCGCATCTCAAGAATTCTACCACAAGATTTCGGATCTCCAAAGAAATCCCCCTTTCCCCGATTTAACTCTAGGATTTGCCGAAAAATCCCAAATCGAATTATAAATGAGATCAGCAAAAAGATGAAATCGCAAGTTGAAGAAGAGCAACGCGGCAACGCCTGTGAGAGGTAGAGGCGACGGCTTGCCGTCGGGCGACGACTCGATGCTTGCGAGAGACGAAGGCGGGGTCGGAGGCGACTGTGGCGACGGGTGGGGCTGAGGCGCGGGGGCTACGGCGAGTCGGCGACTGGTGGGGTGGGCCGCGCGGCCGGCAAAGCAACTCCGGTGCGTGTCACCGCGAAAGAACCAGAGTGCTCTGCTCAGCGTGTGCGACTGAAGTGAAGACTGAAGAGAAAAGTCTGAAATCGTGCGTGCGTCGTGCGACTAAAGTCTAAGTTTCAACTTTTATTTTTTTTTTTTTTTATTTTTTTTTCATATATTTATATTTAGTCCCCAAAGTTTTGGAAATTTATAAAAATAACCCGTGCGTGTCGGAGTCACGTGTCAGAAAATTCCGACTCGCGTGTCGGAGAGTCTCAATACGTACCGTGTGCGTCGGAGTTACGTTGGCGAGCAATCCTGCCAATTCACCAACAGCAACGCTCCCACTTGTTCTATCGTGAGGATATCCACCTTTGCAGCAAATCCCAAAGCCACGGGCTCTGGGGGTAGAAGACCCAAGGGTGAAGAGAATAAAACAACAAAAAGTGAGGGTGGGGCTGGTAGAGATACGTTTACCGAGGAGATACTCGTCCGTGAAGCCCCCACCGAGCTCAGAGCCATTACCACCGCAATTCGCATGATTTGTTTTCCGTCTGAGTTTGGAAACGGTATCCGAGCGATATTGCAATTTAGGTAATAATTTTCATCAAATTGATTTTTATATATTTTTATTGCCTAATTTATAAAATCGCTATCTCGTATGAATCTTTAAATGATGCTATCGTATTCGTAATCTCGAGTAGCCTTTTTAAATAGGGATTAATCTCTAATTTCACAACATGACAATCCGATTTTCGCGTCCGAAATTTAACTCGCAATCGCACGGAAAAATTGCCAATCCAATCTCACGCTCAAGATTTGATTCACGATTTTGTTTAAATTAGCCAATCCAATCTTATGTGCAATATATTCGATTTGGATCAACCTTATGGATTTCGTCGTTTGAATTGATTTTGTTCTCGTAAAAGAAAACCCAATAAATTATTTTTAGATTAGGTTCATGCTAGAATATTGCTTGTTTTAGGGTTATTTTGCTTGTTTTAGGGTTATTTTGCATGTTTAGAATAGGAAATTTATTTATTTCGAATTTTTGAAAAAATAAAAATCCAAAAAAAAAAGCATTCATTTAGGATGTTAGTTTTTTTAGGTTGCATGTTTAATTATTTGATAATTTTAATTTCGAATTTTATTTTAAAAAAAAAAACTAGAATTATGGCATAGAATTATGGCATTGCATATTAGGATAAAATTGCATATTTAATCTTTATTTTCTAATTAATTAAGTTTAGATAATGTTTTATATAGATTGCATTTTAGGATAGGGATTACCAAGTTGAGATAACATCCTAATTTAAATTAAGATTTGGCCTAACCTAATTATTAATGTAAGTTGGGTGATATCTTAATCTGGATAGATAATTTTCGCATTTTTTTTCTAATTTTGAATTTCATGGAAAATACCAAAAAATTTGTCTTAGAATAAATCAATTTCATTTTCTAGGATAGATTGCATGCTCATTTAGAAAACACAAAATATTTCACTTACATCATATAGTTTAGGTCATATTGCCATGTCATATCATTTCATGTTAGATTAGTAGCATGCATTGCATGAGGCATGATTCTCATTAAATAAGTGAAAAAAAAAAAATTGGTGTTAATTAGAAATCATATTTAGGACTATCGATGTGAATTATGATCTAACACTACAAATGCTTTGTTATTACGAGGTAAATCCTATAATTTATTTATTGCTTTTCTTGAATGTTAAATTGGTGGTTTACGCACCCGCATGATCACCTCACATATTAGGAAGGTAAATTAAAATCATTTCATTCTGCTTGCAAAACATTTTTTTTTTCAAAATAAAATGGAAATGTACCGAAAGAATGTTAGAGAAATCTAACGTAATCAAGTCCCCGAACTTACAATTTCTAGTTGATAGGAGTAAAGTAAATCCCTCATTACTTTACTTGGGTTTCTAATCGACCCACCGAAAATAGATTAGTGGCTACTCCTAGTTAAAAATCAATTGCATATTAAGAATTTAAACCTTGAGTATGGGCTTGGGAGAGCCCGAGCTAAGTTTATGTTTAGTAATCCATTAGCCAAACCCTAGCTAGTTCACTCGAAATTTGGTCGTGACAATCTCAAACTAAGTTTCTATATTCAATCCCACCAAAGAATATAGCTTGCACCCAAATCACACAAGTTACAATGTCAATCTGGTGCTGACTTCGCTGCATGTGAAGGATTCGCAATTCCTCATCTTGCCCAAATGCATTCATATCATTACCAAAATATTCACAAGCAGCATTGGTACATGTCTCAAGGACAACAATTTACTAATGAGCAGCCAAGCCAAAAACAGGTTAATTTCATGCATCAACACAGAAATTTTCACAAAAAATCTATAAACTACACTAGGTAGTAGCTCTTCTCATCAACTGAGGCCTCTAGGATCATGAAAACTATCACTACAAAGAAAAGACGAAAAATTAAGGGTGTGCAAAATAACCGACCCGCCCGGACCGCCTAAAATCGGACCGGAACCGGTGGTTCTTAAAGGAACCGGTCCGGTTCCCGGTTCCAATTTATGGGAACCGGTGGGTACCGGTTCGGTTCTCGGTTCCATGGGCGGATTCGCCCACCTGCCCACCCGGACCGGATCGGTTATATTATAATAATATATTAATATTTAATATTAAAAAAATCAAAATTAACAAATCTAAAATTTAGGGCTCCAATCACCATATTGTCTCAATTCACTACTCTCCTACTCCATCTCGTCTCTCTTAGTTCAAAATCTCCCCGAGCTCCATCTTCCTCTCTATTCATCTCCGGATCTACTCATCTCCCTTCAAGTCCTAGTCTGAACTCGGCAAAAAAGTGAGTTAATTCTCTTTTCCTCCCTTGAACTTGAACTCTCTCTCCACGTCATCGACACCTCCGCATTCACTGTCACTATCGTTCTCTTCGTTGTTGGGCTCGTCTTGCTTCTACCTCCCCTCTTCCTCCTCCCCCTCCTTAGGCTTCTCCCCATCATCCTCATTTTTGGGGACGGGCGAACTCTAGGTCTAAGAACGGCTCATCGTCCTCGTTGTCCTCCTTATTGTCGGTCTCGAGGAGGAGTGGGAGACAACGGAGGCGGTGGCCAAATGGTGGTGGTGGCCGGGATGGAAGCAGAGCGAGGATCACGACCGGTTGAAGGCGAAAAGGAGAAGGCGTGGAGGTTAGACCGGTTCTATGGATCCACCCGGGAATCGGACCGGACTGGCGGTCCGGTTCCTGGATGGATCCATGCAACTAGCGGACGGTTCCCAGTTCCAAATTTTTGGAATCGATTCTTAGTGGGTGATTCTTGGTTCTAGATTGGGAACCACCCGCCCGGACCATGCACATCCCTACGAAAAACACACACTTACCCAGACTAATCTGGCGATTGCAATCGCTGTGCCGATACGGCTCCACGAGCTCCACCACTTCCTCCTCCGAAAGCGGAGCTCCAAGGATCTGCTCCTTCTCCCCCGCCGCCTTCTCCGGGTCCGGCACAACTGGGGCCAGCGCGGAAGTTCCTGTCCAAGTCCTGTCAATCCGGCCAGGCTCGAACGGAGAGAACCACGGCGGCTCGCAGAACTCGATGGGCTCGATGGCAATGCTCGTCTCCGAGTACGAGTACCTGAGGTCGAAGGGAGGTCTGGCCCGGTTGGGCGTTTCGGGTCACCGTCTCGGCTTGATCCCGGGGGTTCCGTCGGGGCTTTGCTTCTCCGAGGTCTTGGGGTTCTGCCAGGGGGCTTAGGAGAGAACGGAGGGTTGTTGGATGCTTCAGAGAGAGGCTGCCGGAGAAGGAGAAGGAGGAGGGCCCGCGAGCTCCTGGGGCGGAAAGGTAGGGTTTTGAGAACGACCCGGCGGAGGAAAGGGAGGTTCACCATGGAATGACATAGATGGTCTAAAGATCTCTCCTTCAGTTTCTGTAATAGAGATGATCAAAGCCTGCTTAAAGTTCGTATCCTTACGCTTAATCTAAATCAAGTTTTTTGTACCTTTCAGCTGGTAATGAAATCCTTCCGACACCAGATCCGGCTAAATTCAATTGATGTGACCGTCAAATGAAGTTGTAGTGTGATGGGATAAAATTTTCCCGAAGTGCACGTCCATGTGATTTAATAAGATTAATGTAATAAAAAAATGCAATTGACTGGGTTATCCCTAACGAGCCTCACTCCAAGTCCATCATGAAAGAGCTAGTATAAACACCTAGAGTGGGGTGAATAGGTGTAAAAACAAAATTTTCTTTTCTTAACAACTAAATTCATAACAAAGATATGAAGAAATATAATCGAATAGATATGACTATGAATTAAGTAAGGAAAGAGAATTGAAACACAGAGTTTATAGTGGTTCGGCTTAAATCAAGCCTACGTCCACTCTCCCACACTGACAGCCCACTAGCTGGATTTCACTATGAATCAAAAGATATGTTACAATCTCACGTCCTCAATTCCACAGTGCAGAGACTCTGCTACACTTTCTTGTGGTCTCACAAATATAAAATCTCTCTTTTGAGTACAAATGTATGCTTAATAGTTGAATTAGCAAAGAGTAAGGAGCTTCAAACTTTGGAATTTCTCTATCCCACACACACTCGAATAACTAGAGTGTCTTCTTTTTTATACTCCTCCATGCCTACATAACCGTTGGCACCTTTCAAAGGAGTTCTTCCAATCTACCCGTTGGACAGAATCAATTAGGGAGATCTCGTGTTATTTAAGGAATATGAAGATAGCTCACCAATCCTGTTCGCCCATTCAATCAGGATCTAGGTTTCCATAAGTAAAACCTTCCAAGTATACTTCGCCAATCAATAGATCTGAATTACTCGAATTACTTGCATACGAATAATAGATCTTTAGATGTTTTCTCCAGCCGTGAGATAATCTTCAACCATTCGAATCAAATCCTTAAAGATATACTCATATCTGGATAAGACTTCTTCGACAGTCTAGAAACTGTCAACGAGGGCAGATTTTAAATCTTGAGTCTAGCGATCTTCAGTCTGGAGGTCTTCAGACTTTGATAGTAGAGTCTGGAAGTCTTCAGACTAGAAAACGTTTTGTCAACTTCAAAACACATAAGGAAGATTTTTCCAACAATCTCCCCATTTTTGATGGTGACAAAACTTTCCTGCAGATTTAGACACTATGACTTGCAAAATAACACTTAAGCAAACCAAATTTTCTTATACGAATATTATTAAAGATTAGAAAAAGATAGTAGCGAATCTGCAATCATAGAAAACATGTTAGTCTTGAAAACACAACTATCTTTAACATAATCAATAATAACTTAAGTTAGTTAGCAAGCCTCAGTAGTCCAAACTAATCCAAAACAGAATCACACCAAACAAAAAGACAAAGTCCAAATCAAATCAAACAGAAAAGAAATGTCGTCATCAAATCTACATAAACTTCTCCCCCTTTTTGTCAACAACAAAAAGTGGAGATTGATCAAAAATAGATGGTTTGAAAAATGATTAAGAATCAAGGATGGTTTGAAAAATGATTAAGAATCAAGGCTGTTTGGGCAGGTGAACAAGCTCATATTCTCCCATTGACTGCACTGTCTTCTCAAGCTTGTCAAAACTTTGCTTCAAAGTGCTGAAAGTCTTCACCCCGCACATTAGACGGAACTTGAATCTTCGGGGCATTTAATCATTCATGCGAAATACGAAGTGGCCTTAACGGCATTCTTAAGATCCTGCAATTCAAATCCCATAGCATATTGCGATTCCGCACATTCAATAGAATTTCCAGCAGTCTTGAAAAATCTGCTGTTTGAGCAGTTGCATCACTATGACCAGCAGAGTGTAATTCAGGGAATTTGAGAAATGATGGAACCTCAGTGGATGGTCCACCATGACTGTTTTCTAGATAGTGTGAGGCATACACATCTTCTAGGTCTGCTGTAGAGCGACTTACATCACTAGCAAATAAAGGTGAAGAAGTACCTTTTTGTCCATAGGCTCCCCCTGTTTTGATGCCCTCAAATGGAGTAGGTAAAGCTTCCTCAGCCTCAGAGCGATGAGCTGCAACAGATTCATCTCCTCTTATCTTAGATTGACTAGACAAAGAGATAGCCAAGGTTGGCTCGAAGGAGTCTTCTGGACCCTGATCTCCTTCTCTCTCTTCTTTTTCCTCTACTTCTTCCTCTTCTTCTTCCTTTTCTCCCTCTGCTTCTTCTTCTTCTCTTCTTCTTTCTTCCTCTGCTTCTTCTTCTTCTTCTCTTCTTCTTTCTTTTCCTCCTTCTTCTAGCTCTTCTCTTCTCTCACGAAAGCTGACAAAACTCTTTAAATTTCTTAAGATAGAAAGAGTAAGATCATCCTCATCTTCTTCATCTTGCAAGATAAGAGCTCTTCTCTTCTTCACTGGAGCAACCATGGGCTCCTTGCCTTTTCTTTTAGCAGCAGCGGAGTCTTGCTTTGCTTTGAGAGGAGATTTATCCTTCATACGATCTAACACTTTGTTCAGCTCCTTTAAGCGCATCTTTGTCACCATTTTGAAACCAATCACCATTGGAGAGATGGCTTTCAAGCTTAATGGTGCAGAGATGTAAATTTTGAAGTGTCTAAAGAGACGTGTGATAAGAGCAGAATAAGGGAGCTATCCCTTATCTTTCACCACAATTCAGTACATGTGGAACATAATAGTGTGAGGCAAAGAGAAATTAAAACCAGTATTGATTGCACACATCAACTTGGCTTCAGATCGAGAGAGATCAGTCTTGGATGTCGATTTGGGACAAATGCAGTTAATTACAATCTTGTGCGGCAGAATGTTAGAGGTACTCATCCTTGAATAAGAAAGTTTACCTTCAACATCCATATCTCTCATCAAAGATAGAGTAGCATGAGCAATGGACACACTAATTGGTTGGAAACTCGTTCTTTCCACCACAATTATGTCAGCTAAAATGTCTGTGTTCACCAAAAATTCTCTGTTCTTCACAGTGAAGATAAAACTTTGTGCATCTAAGAAAGATAGATTCGAATAAAAGTATGCAGTAAGCTTTGGAAATGCAGCAGTGGATTCAAAACAGAATCTTTCCAGTTGCAGTAAAGCAAACTTCTCCCGCAGATTGATTTTTATTGAATCAAGGAAATCGAAATCAACAGTCCTAGGGTTCATCACCCCTTTCTTCAAAAGACTCAAATAAACCTTTTTATGATTCTTGGATTTAAACAGATTCGAACCATCAATAATGTCTGCAGCCACCCCAGATCTAGGTTGAAAGTGAGAAAACATCCTTTCATCATCATCCAGAGTTTGCGGTTGATTTGCAGTGCCATAATGTGGGTCACTTGGAATATTCGCAAACGTTTTTTCAGCCGATCCTTTCTCTACAACTCCTAGCCTCTCCAACTCTCTCAAAAATAGGGTTTCATTCTTGAATCCTCTATCTTTAAGGAATTCATCAATTAAAGACATTGGCCTTCCTCCTTTTTTCAAATTCGAGTAGAGTTTGTAAGCAACCTTTGGAATTAGAGTTCTTACAAGTTCAGCCTCTTCTATAACTTCATCGGCTGGTCGAGTCGGGGAAGGTTGATGCTGCTGAGAAGGTTGTTGCTGACTTGGACGCATTGGAGGAGAATCTTCTTCTTCGGTTAAGTCAAAATGGGTAGGACCCTCAGGCATGCGACGTGGTCTCGTGCTTGCAATGCTCGAAGACTTTCTTGAAGACATTGTCGCTCCAATGGAGAGAATCACTAACTTGTTCGAAAAAGGTGAAAACTTTCTAACGAATCAAGAATGAAAATGAAAGAAAATAGGAATTTTGTATTTTAGGGTTTCAAAGTGTAAAGTGAAGAAGACGAATCTCGGTGGTATATAAAGCAAGTGAGGCGAGATAATCGAAGCTTCGTAAAAGGAAATAAAAAATACATTTTCAAAAACAATAACTTCCCTTTTTTGAAATTAACTAATTTTTCAAAATCGATAACTGCTTTTTTGAAAATTAACTGCCTTTTTGAAAATTGATGAAAATTTGGAAAGATAATTTCAATCAACTAATCGGTTAATAGATATTCATACCTTTTCAAAAAAAGAAACAACTTACGGTTGTAACTCGAGGTCTTTTGAGTCTGAACACTTACAGACTTTTACCTTTGAGACTTGAGTGTATCCAGACTTTGCTGAGTAAGAGATATGATATTAAGTCTGGTACGAATAGACTCAAATAGATTTTTCTCCAGTGGCTTTGTAAATATGTCCGCTAATTGATTCTTAGAGTCAATGAATTGGATCATTACTTCTCCATTTTGAACATGATCTCTAATAAAGTGATGTCGAATCTCTATATGCTTTGCTCTTGAATGAAGAATAGGATTCTTGGTAAGATTAATCGCGCCGGTGTTGTCACATTTGATCACAGTGCAAAAGTCTTCGATTCCAAAGTCTCTCAGTTGTTGTTTTATCCATAAGATTTGTGAACAGTAACTTCGAAGAGCCACATACTCTGCTTCTGCTGTTGAAAGGGCTACAGTACTTTGCTTCCTTGAAAACCAGGTTACTGTCCTGTTGCCGAGTAATTGACAAGTACCGGAAGTGCTCTTCCTTTCAACTCTGTAGCCTGTTAGATCTGCGTCTAAATATCCAATGAGAGTAAAGTCTCTTTCTTTGGGATACCATAGACCTAACTTGGAAGTTGTTGCAAAGTATTTGATGATGCGTTTCGCAGCGCTTAGATGAGATTCTTTTGGATCTGATTGAAATCTGGCACAAATACAAACACTAAACAAAATGTCAGGTCTAGAAGTAGTAAGATAAAGAAATGAACCGATAATACTCCTGTAAAGTTTCTGGTCAACTTTCTTTCCTTCTTCATCTTTATCCAGCTTCAAAGAACTAGACATTGGAATTTCAACATTTTTTGCAAGTATCTAAATCGAACTTTTTAACAAGTTCTTTCGCATATTTTTCTTGGTGAATGAAAATTTCTTCCTTTAATTGCTTTACTTGTAATCCGAGAAAGAAAGATAATTCACCCATCATGCTCATCTCAAATTCATCCTGCATAGTCTTAGAGAATTTCTTGCATAGACTTTCGTTAGGTGAGCCAAAAATTATATCATCAACATAAATTTGAACAAGTTAAAAATTTTTACCTTCCTTCTTGATAAACAAAGTTGTATCCACTTTACCTTTGGCAAAACCATTTTGGGTTAAGAACTTACTTAACCTGTCGTACCAAGCTCGAGGTGCTTGCTTTAAATCATATAGAGTATTTTTCAATCTGAATACAGAATTTGGCTTCTTTGGGTCTTCGAAACCGGGAGGTTGTTCCACATAGACTTTTTCTTAGATAAATCCATTCAGGAATGCGCTTTTGACGTCCATTTGAAATAACTTGAAATTCTTATAACAAGCAAAATCAAGTAATAATCTAATTGCTTCTAACCTTGCTACTGGTGCGTAAGTCTCATCATAGTCTGTCCCTTCTTCCTGCGTATCCTTTTGCTACAAGTCTTGCTTTGTTCCTTACAACTTTTCCTTTCTCGTTCATCTTGTTCCTGAAAACCCATTTAGCTCCAATAACAGATTTATTTTTTGGTTTAGGAGTCAGTTCCCAAACATTGTTAACGCTGAACTGCCTGAGCTCTTCTTGCATAGGTTCAATCCAGCTTTCATCAGATAAAGCTTCTTCTATGCTTTTGGGTTCTATTTTAGAAATAAGAGCCATTGCACTAGACTCTTTATGCCTTTTGGATCTTGTACGAATCCCTTCATCAATGTTTCTAATGATGAGTTCTTTAGGATGACTAGACTTGTGCTTCCAGTTGCTGGTTGGTTTTACAGATTGCTGAACTTTTTCTTCAGTTGAGTCTTCAACATTAGTTTGTTGTTGTGCTTCTGAAGTTTGAGCTGTTTCAGGGGAAGTAGACTTTGTAAAGTCTAGAGCAGGTTCAGATTCTTCAGGATGAGTCTAGATCGATTGATTTTGTATAAAATCTTGGAATTTGACATTCATAGATTCTTCCACGAGATTGAGTCTTCTTGTTGTATACTCGTAAGCTTTGCTGGAGGTCAAATATTCAAGGAAAATTCATTCGTCTGATTTTTCTTCAAACTTACCAATTCGATCATTTGCATTTTTCAAAATAAAACATTTGTATCAAGAGCCTATTTCTTGGTTATCTCTTCTTGAGTCATCTCGCTGGCCTCTGCAGCTTCTTTCCCCCTTTCTGAGACTGTTGTAGCTTTAGAAATGATTCATTTGTCTACCACATCCCATTCCAGAGGATCTTTCGATCTTAGGAATGCTTTCATCTCGTTTTTCCATATATTGTATTCCTTTCTATCGAAATAAGGCGGTCTGGTGTTGCTTTGTCCTTCAACCAAACCTGGAGCCAACATATTAGCCATGGATCTTTAACTCAGAAGTAAAAACACTTTAATTAAATAAGTACGCATGCTCTGATACCAATTGAAAGAGCTAGTATGAACACCTAGAGGGGGGTAAATAGGTGTAAAAACAAAATTTTCTTTTCTTAACAACTTAATTCAGAACAAAGATATGAAGAAATATAATCGAATAGATATGACTATGAATTAAGTAAAGAGTTAAGGAAAGAAAATTGAAACTTAGAGTTTATAGTTGTTCGGCTTAGACCAAGCCTACGTCCACTCTCCTACGCTGACAGCCCACTGGCTGGATTTCACTATAAATCAAAAGAGATGTTACAATTTCACATCCTCGATTCCACAGTGCAGAGATTCTACTACACTTCCTCGGGGTCTCACAAATATAAAATCTCTCTTTTGAGTACAAATGTATGCTCAATAGTTGAATTAGCAAATAGTAAGGAGTTTCAGACTTTGAAATTTCTCTATCTCGCACACACTCGAATAACTAGAGCGTCTTCCTTTTATACTCCTCCATGCCTACATAACCGTTGGCACCTTCCAAAGGAGTTCTTCCAATCTACCCGTTGGACAGAATCAATTAGGGAGATCTCGTGTTATTTAAGGAATATGAAAATAGCCCACCAATCTTGTTCGCCCATACAATCAGGATCTAGGTTTCCATAAGTAAAACCTTCCAAGTATACTTCACCAATCAACGGATCTGAATTACTCGAATTACTTACCATACGAATAATAGATCTCTAGATGTTTTCTCCAGCCGTGAGATAATCTTCAACCATTCGAATCAAATCCTTAAAGATATACTCATATCTGGATAAGACTTCTTCGACGGTCTAGAAACTGTCAACAAGGGCAGACTTTAAATCTTGAGCCTGGCGATCGTCAGCCTGGAGGTCTTTAGACTTTGATAGTAGAGTTTGGAAGTCTTCAAACTATGAAACGTTTTGTCAACTTCAAAACACATAAGGAAGATTTCTCCAACACATCAAGCCAAAAATGCAAGTTGATTAGACTAGAGGTATATGGCGTAATATCCTCGCAAAATATGAGATTTAGCATTCTTTAGGAGGTTGTATTGATGAACTTTAATGGATGATTAAGGGCAATCAAAGGCAAGGACTTGGCAGCACGGCTTCTCAAGGTATCTTTCCTAGTGACTATATATTGTACTTTGATGGTTAGCAAGGGCAAACATTTTCAAAACAAGTCAACTAATATCCACTTTATTTAGGTTAATGTGCATAAAATTGTAAGAGGTAGAATGAGGAATTTTAGACCTTCTTAGGCAAATGTTGTATTGGCTACTACATGGAGGTTTTATGTCTCCATTTTCTTGCATTATTAGTTTAGTTTTGTAATATTGGTGTGCTCAAAAGCTTCCATAATTGTTTCACCATAATTTCTCTTGCGACGAAATATCTTTTTACCGAAAATCATTCTTTTGTTTTTTAATTGAAGGAGAGAGGTTTTACATCGACTCCGGATAGAAAATATCACATGTAATAAGAAAATCAACAAATTTAATTCAAAGGGGACTAAATAAACATAAACTATGTTGGACATTAATTGATGACAAGGCCAAGAAAATACATATTATGTGACAAAACCAAACATAAACAAACAATGCCATAATTTAATCAACAACAAATCTTGCAAACACAAAAATGCTAGGTTAGAATTTAATCGACGATACAAGATCCAGGATAAAGAAACGCATCAAAATTTAACCTATGACGTGGATATGAAAACTACAACTAAGAAACATGTTGGAATTTAATCAATAATGTGAGTTTGGAAAATAAAGTTACACTATAGGAAAGTAAAGATAACTAAAAGATAGTAAATTTGTTTAATCTGTGTGGGGAGTCTTTAGTAGACGGGCGATGGTATTAGAATGTTAGTGTCATAATCGCACTTGAGTAGTTTCCAGCAATTGCACCCACGTTCTTCCATCTTTTGGAGTTTTGTGCCAATGTTCTCTTGAGGCCAAGATCTTGTTGTCAAACGGTTGCTCCTTTGCAAACAAGTGCTAGTTGTTCCACCATCTCAGTTGCTCTGTTCTCTAGTGGCTTTGAACTTGTGATTATATCTTGATGCTCCTCATGCATTCAACTTTCCTCCATTACCCTCATAGTTTATGAATGTTGTTAGTGAACATCCTCATCAATCATCGTTGACCACACGTCGTCATATATTGACAACCGATTGGTGACAATCATCGTATTCACCAACATTGATACTTAGCTGTTGACAATGGGTCATGTGCTTAACGATATTTGATGCTCTAATCATCTATCTCCTCATGTCAATAACCTGATCATTTTTTGGTGTAAATAGTACTTCATCTTATTAATAATACTTACATATTTACTAAAAAAAATGTTATAGCGTTTTAATATTTAAATACTTTTAAGCCTACCATTCTCAAATTGGAATGAGTTTTGCTTTCTACTCCTTGATGCTTTAAAATCTTAGATCTTTCGTATTTTGACTTTATTGTGGATTGTTTCTTTTAATAATGCCAACGGATCTTCAAATCTGTCCTATGTCACTCGAACTTAGCAATTAACGTATTAAGTATCAATCAATCTGACTGAAGAAGGTGCTTTTTCTTTGCCTAATGCACAAGTGATAATTACAAGGAGAAGCGCAGCAGAAAACAAGCAATTAATTTCTATAAGTACTACATCAAAAAAAAAAAAAAAAGGATTTTGCGACAAAATCATTGGTATACCTTAAAGTCAGAAATCGAATGTGGTAAGACGTTTTCTATCTACACGGGCTCATCATTGGCAATTTATAGTTGTTTATTGATAGTTCCTTTTTACCGTTGCCATTAAGTAAATTTGACTCTTGAATTCTATGTATTTTTATCGAATTATTTTAATCATTACACTTTACTTATTTTTGTTCTGTGAATTTCCTTATTTGGTGACATTATTTTTGTTCATTAAGGTTTCCTCCACATTATAAGTAATATATCTATTTCAACTTAGGAGAAACTATTTGTAAAAACTCATTGACTTCTCTATTGTTAAGGTTTTAAGTTAATATTCTAAATATCAATGCACCTTTGAATAACTAAATATCTAACTAGAAAGTCCTTTGAAAAGAGTAATTTACTCACAAGTCAAAATTAAAAATAATATGCAGTGATTTGGTTAATACATCAACTATATCTTCTCATGATTATATGTCTAACGAGTTTGATTAGGTGGTGTAGAGATATGTGCTTTAGTGCAGAAGCTGTCTCGGTAGATGTGACTAATAGCAGTCAAGGTTCTACACTTGCTATTCCATCTTTCTTCGAAATATCTTGTGCAACTTCCATGAAAGTCAGACCGTATGATCAGCGGGTCCAGCAAAGCGGGCAGAATTACCGAGAATCTACTTCTGCATTCCAGCTTATATTTCATCTTTCTTTTTATTCTTCCTACAGTTGAGTCAAATAATTCACCCCAAAATTGTCCTTTAGTGAGGGCATCATCTTCCCGCCTTCCTCCCGCTCATTTTCCCTCGCTCTAACTTTTTGAGTTTCTCAAGCCATCTTTTTCGTACCAGTTTGCATAGAGATTCCCTTTTTGAAAGTCTGCAGGGTGTTTCTTCATCCTTATCAAGAACAGTTAAGAGATCCTGCTTTATCTTTCCATCCTTCTTCCATCGACGCAAGCTCCACCTCGTCTAAAGTAAGTCTTCACGCGTCTTTTTGGGGCAAAAAGTCATCGTCCGTCGCGCGTTTTCTTCAATGCTCTTACTCCTTTTAAGCTCCAGCATTCTCGAGATAAGGGATCCATTAAGGGAAGATCCCTCTATGCCTTCTTTCTAGCCTCCTGAAATTGTGAGTGAGATCCAAAGGGATAGGCTGATCATATTTCGTAATCCTTGAATCGAATCGAGTCCATAGAGCCAACCTTCATTATCTCTCTTTCTTGTTTTTGTCTCCAAGTTCCTAATATATGGCCTCTTCCAAAAAGAATTATGATGTGTTCCTGAGTTTCAGAGGTACGGACGTCCGCAACAACTTCCTCAGTCATCTCCAGGCAGCTCTAGATCAGAACGGGATATACACTTTTGTGGATAGCGAGGAGCTCAGGAAAGGAAAGCAAATATCGCGGGCACTTATTAGGGCGATCAAGGAATCGCGCGTTGCGATCGTCATTTTCTCTAAGGACTATGCTTCCTCGTGGTGGTGTTTGGAAGAGTTGGTGAAGATCATGGAATGCCAGGCACGGAAGGAGCTAATTGTGTTGCCGTTGTTTTACAAAGTGGAACCAAGAGAAGTGAGAGGGGGGAGAAAGGCGTATGGAAGAGCTATGGCTAAGCATGAGACCAAGTATGGGAAGGATTCGGAGACGGTAAAGAGATGGAAGAAGGCTCTCTTTGATGCCGGTAACTTGTCTGGCTGGGATTTTAGTGATGGGTAAGTAAGTAATTGATGGGACGCATTGCTTTGCCACTGTTAGCTGGTGATTGTTTGTTAATTGTTATATTTCAAACCGCATGCAATAAACTACCACTGAAAGCTGATTGGTAATATCAAGTCAGTCTTTTGAAATTTGATTGAAGATATAAAATGGCGATATACCAAACAGCAGACTCAAAATTCGAATAACCAAAACTTCAAGCTATAGCAGATTCTTTGAATTCGATTCTTGCTGTGTGGATAATGAGAACTTTTTGTCTTCGATGAAAGTGTGGTTTAACAGTTCCTTAGTCATTATCGTCTTCAGGCGGAGGTTCTTCGTAATTTTCCCTTGGACAGATGGTGGGCAGGTTCACCAGATGTGCTAATTTCTTTTCATCTTATTATTCACTAACCTTCTTATGTCATTTCCCTCATGACTTTAGAGGTTGAATTCCTACCATGGCTTTGAAAGGTTAAAACATGTTTCTCTTTTTCTGTTGAGTATGTATCAGAGATGAAGCGGAGCTCATACAACGCATCATGAAGGAATTGTCAATTCATCTACGGCGAACACCCTTGCTTGTTGCTAATTATCCAGTTGGAATAGATTCCCGAGTTGAAGAAGTGATATCAATGTCGCAAAAAGAGTCGGATGATAATGATGTTCTCATGATAGGTCTATGGGGACCTGGAGGCATAGGGAAGACGATGATTGCTAAGGCGATATATAATGCTATCGAGAGAGAGTTCGAGAAATCTAGTTTTTTGGAGCAAGTTAGAGAAAATTCAAACAAAAGCAATGGTCTAGTTGGTTTGCAAGAAAAACTTCTATCTCAGATCTTATATCCTAGACATCTAACGGTCTGTAGCAAAGATGGTGGAATTAGTTTGATAAGAGAAAGACTTTGTTCCAAGAAGATTCTCCTGGTTCTTGATGATGTTGACCACTTGGATCAACTGAATGCATTAGTTGGACAAGGCAACTGGTTTGGCAAAGGAAGTAGAATCTTTGTAACATCAAGGGATCGACATTTGCTTACTTCTTCTCATTGCAAAACTTGTGTGTATGAAGTTGAAACTTTAAAGAATGATGAGGCACAAGACCTTTTTGTTTGGCATGCCTTTCCAAACAGCAAGAAAGTTGAAATAAGGGAGGATCTCATAGATAGAGCACTGCATTACGGTAGTGGCCTTCCATTAGCTCTTGAAGTGTTGGGCTCATTCTTACGTGGAAGAAATGAACCAGCATGGGAAAGTGCACTGCGTAAACTCTCCAATAGTCCTGACAAATACATTGACCGAGTTTTGAAGATAAGCTTCGATGGATTGGAGGAGAATGAGAGGGAGATTTTCCTTGACTTTGCTTGTTTCTTTAAGGGAAAAAGTATAGAATACATCAAAAAAGTTCTCGATGGCTGTGGCTTTGAGACAACTATAGGAATAGAAATTCTCATTGACAGGTCTTTAATAAGGACTGAGTATGGGTACCTGCAAATGCATGATTTGGTTCAGTTGATGGGTCAGAATATTGTTTATCAGGAATGTACTGATGATCCTGGGAAACGCAGTAGATTATGGCTTTTGGAAGATGTCCAGGACATTCTATGCGAAGACACAGTAAGAGTAGTTTATGTAAACATTGTTATTTCTCATTTTTTATGTTACTTTTTTTTGGACAGTATATGTAAATCTTAATGAAATTTGTGTGAGAACTGAATTTGCTTTGTCATGGATAGGGAGTGAATGCAGTAAAGGCCATAGTATTGGACTTGCCTCCACCAGAAGAGGGAAGAACAATGATTCCTAAAGAGAGAACCATAGATCCTGATGCTTTCGGGAAGATGAAAAAGTTGAGCGTGCTCATTTTGAAAGAAGTGCATAGCTCATCGCAAGGTCCAGTTTATCTCCCCAGCAATCTGAGATGGCTTGAATGGTCCAATGCCCCGTTTCTAAAATTTGGCTTTGGTCGGAAGAAACTTGTTGGACTTGATATCCAGAAAAGTCACATCAGACAAGTAGACGGCAAATTTAAGGTTAGCACTAGTGATAACTAGCTTTTCCCTTTTTATAACTACAAATATTTTCAGAGCTTAATGATTGTATTGGTATTTTTTTTTCCCCAGAATTTTGAATGTTTGAAGTACATCAATTTCAGTCAATGCAAGTCCCTGGTTAGTGTTCCTGACCTTTCATCAATTCCAAATCTGGAGAGCTTGAATCTTGATGGGTGCGAAAGCTTGGTAGAGGTTCACCAATCCGTCGCATGTCATGACAAGTTAAAATTTTTGTCAATACAGTTTTGCTTTAATCTCAGCAACTTTCCTCCCACACTCGAGGCAAAATCTCTTCAAGCCCTCATTCTCTTTGGTTGCTTGAAACTCGAGAAGTTCTCCGATATACCGGGAAAGATGGAACATCTAGAAGACCTTGATCTAGGTTGGACGGCTATTAAAGAACTGCCTGCATCAGTTGAAAATCTTGTCTCCGTGAAGATAATAAATTTAAAAAAATGCAAAAGACTCCCAACGCTCCCATCAAATGTCTATAAGTTGCAAAATCTCGAGCATCTGAATCTTGGAGGCTGCTCCAATTTTGTCGTGTTTCCAAAGAACTTGGAGGATTCAACCAATCCTAATGGCAATCCGGGATTCCGAAATTTATACCAGCTAAATCTTTATGGCTGCAATCTCTCAGAAGTGGGGTTCCTCGAGAGTTCTTCCAGTTTTCCCAAATTGGGGGCCCTAAATCTTAGCGGAAACAAGTTTACTCATCTGCCGACACGCATCAACAGATACCGCGATTTGGAACACCTGTGTGTCGATAAATGCAAACAGCTACAAAAGATTCCTCAGCTTCCGCCAAATGTGCATCACTTATGGGCAAAGGGTTGCAGATCTCTACAAGAATTCCCAGATTTGTCGAGTCTCTCCTCCAACTCCAACTGCCTTCGCGTTGACGTGTCATCATGTCGTGAATTGTTCCGCAAGGGGGCAAGTACGGCTCATGTGTTATCACGCAAGGTTAGAGACTCCCTCTCCCTCTCCCTCCCTCTCTCTCTCTCTCGCACTCACAAACTTTGAGTTCTTGATATGCGAACTATTTGTACGACAGGAGCTCCCGAAGATGAGATATGTTCACATTACCCTGATTGGGAGAGAGATGCCAGAATGGTTTCTCCACTGTAAAGACAGTTCCATATCTTTCATGGTTCCCGGGGACTTGAGTGACAAGTTCTTAGGAATAGCACTCTGTATTGTTCTTGGCCCAAAGGAAGGAAAAGCGGTTGATGCTGACTGTGACGTCAATATTGATGGCAAAGGGTGGTTTTATCAATCGCGACGATTTCATTCAATGAAATCTGATAATGTGTGGATTCAATATTTGCCGCGCAGCGAGCTGCATATAGAAGGGGAGCTTCCACGAGACGATTGGAGCAATTTCCGAGTTCGCCTCAGGGTATCAAAAGGAAGATTGATTAAGTGGGATTCCGTCCTATAACCGAGCAAGAGGAGGATGATCTGAGGATCGTGCTCCAAAACCATCAGCCGAATGAAACAAATCGGTCTTCGGAGGAAAGAGACTCAGAAGAAGACAATTGGAAAGACACCAAGGAAGAAGAAAGTTCAAGTGAAACAGATGACGAATCTAACAAAGAAAAGCTCTCTCAGCCGAATGAAACAAATTGGTCTTCGGAGGAAAGAGACTCAGAAGAAGACAACTGGATAGACACCGAGGAAGAAGAAAGTTTAAGTGAAACAGAACATGAATCTCACAAAGAGCATCTCTTCGAAGATTTACCGAACAGCAGTTGTGTCGTAGGAAGTGCCTGTCGAAGTTTCAACTCGAAGAAGAAGCTAATATTGGGGTCATCGTACAGACAAAAAGGATATAGAGAAAGACCGCGCGAACGAGAAAGATATATATAAAAAAAGTTCCAAGTTAAACGGATGATGGATCTTGATGCATTTTGCTTTTCCCTTGTTTCCATCCCTACTAGATGTTTTTGATTGTCTGCTCCTTCGATTCACATTCAGAATCATCATGAAATACAGGTTTCATATCATGCTACCGACGTGGTTGACTTAGGAGCTTTCCTTTTTCCCTTTCTTTCTTTTGTGATTCGTGATGCGGAATGCGTTAATCCAGAATTAAGTGGATGCTTGTTGAATGATCATGGTCTTCCAAGTTGCTTTGTGAAACTCATCACATAGACCTCACCTTTGTCACATGCCAATACTTAAGCTCGATAATTTTGAGATGGTAAGTTTTGCTCAATCTAATGTGATCCTCTCTTTTCGGAAGTATTGATCTGATTGTGTCAAATATCAAAAGGTCCCCGCAGGGAAGACTAGTTGATTCCTCTGTTGTTACTAGCCAGATTGCATTCCCTCCACTTCTTTTTGTTAATCAGACACATTACTTTAATTTAGCTGTCGCATTAAATGCCTTATCATGTCCGTGTTGATTCCCAAGCTTCCGCAGCAGTTTTATGCAGCCAATACCTCATACACTGAAAGGCAACTTCAAACAAATGTGAAGCAGCAATGTCACCTACCAATCTCTCTAGTGAAATGGCTATTCCGTACGATGAAACTGACGTTGTGAGGATCTTCATTCCAATTCACATCCGGTCACTCCCACCATTCTCTCTATCTCATCAACAACGCCTACATCCAATCCTCTCCATTCCTATCGAAACCGGAGAGAGAGAGAGAGAGAGAGAGAGAGAGAGAGAGAGATGCAGATGGTCATGGAATATAGTCATCAACTGGCATGAAGCGAACTTGCACAATCCGGCATGAGGAGCATATCAACTGGGCCAAAAGGTCTCTAATGCGCAGACCATCCTTCCCATAACCCTGCCAAATTGGAAGTGAACAGATACAAGCAAACCCGAAAGGAGGAGAAAGGATTTGACTGTTGACTCGAGCGGGGGCAAAAACCAGTGGGATTATCCAGTTCAAAGTTGCAATGCCAGGTCATCTCCACGTCAGATGCAAATCCGAACTCTTCTACCCGCTTAAACGACGACGTCGCATAAAAGCATCATCCTCTTCGCTACCCCTCCCAAGCCAAGAAGACGTCGTTGACTCATCTCTCTCTCTTAATCATGCCTTCTTCGATGGCGTTGCTGATCCTCCGTCGCAACCTCCATGGTCGAACCTCCTCGCTCCTCCAGGTGAGGCTCTTCTCCCGTTCGCCGGCGGCGGCGGCGGCGGAGGCTCCGAAGCGGCGAACCTCGGAGACGAAGCCCGTCGAGAAAATACTGGTGGCGAACCGAGGCGAGATAGCTTGCAGGATCATGAGGACGGCTAGGAGGCTGGGGATTCCGACCGTCGCCGTCTACAGCGACGCCGACGCCGCCGCTCTCCACGTCAGGTCCGCCGACGAGGCCGTCCGCATTGGTCCCGCTCCGGCTCGCCTCAGTTACCTCAGCGGAGCGTCCATCGTCGACGCCGCGCTTCGCGCCGGTGCTCAGGTGAGGGGTTGAGAATTAACTATCTGCCGTTTGAAGTGCCAGTAATCGCTGCGGTTGGAGGATACGGGATTTCGCATGTAGCATGATTCCATGTTAGATTCTGGCCGTGAGAAATGGTCGCGTTCGTTAGAGCAGTGGTTGTTAGCTTGGAGTGAGTGGAATTGGTGACGGTGGAGGAAATTTGTGAGAATTTGAGTTTCAACTATTGGAGCTTACTAGTTCCCATTTAGTGTTGCCTCCGTGAACTTACACCTACTCTACAAATTTTGGATGGATGATGATATTATATACGCTATCCTGATGAATGCTGAGGGAGCATTTCTCTGTGTCGAATTGTTTCCAAGTCTCTGGACGAATTAACATTTCCAATTGTTTCTTGCCTTTATGGGTGTTGCTTTAAATCCCAAGTTAAGTGGCCTTCTGTTGACTGAAAGAGCGGTTGAAGGGTTATGGATATCTGCTCTATAGTAACCTGATCTCTGTCAATTCAGTAGATTGCAATTGCCTAATTTGTTAGTACGTGTGGGGCATGCTTTCAGCATGGCTATCTTTTTTGATTACTAGGCTGTCCACCCAGGATATGGTTTTCTGTCAGAGTCAGCCGAATTTGCTCAGCTCTGTGAAGAAAATGGCCTCACTTTCATTGGTCCTCCTGCGTCAGCTATTAGAGACATGGGTGACAAAAGGTATGAAAGAGGAACCTTCTGCCATCGTATGTTCACTGTTTCAATACTAATTGGGTCTGCTTAATTGGTTCTGTGTGGGAGACAAGAATTCTGTATCTTTATTCTTGGAATGATAATATATGTTTATCCAGTGCATCAAAAAAGATAATGGGTTCTGCTGGGGTTCCGCTTGTGCCTGGGTATCATGGTGATGAACAGGACATTGACTTTATGAGGTCGGAAGCAGAGAAGATTGGTTATCCCATTTTGATAAAACCAACACATGGAGGTGGGGGGAAGGTATGTTTTTTTCTCTGTCGAAAAGATCACCGATTCATATAATGTTCTTAGAGATCTAGAGTTTGACATCATATTCAAATGCATTTGACTTTCCTTTTCTTTTCGTTTTCCTTGAGGCTGTTACTATCTCACAACTTATTCTTCATACATGTAGGGTATGAGGATTGTTCAAAGTGCAAATGAATTTGTCGATTCCTTCTTAGGAGCACAACGTGAGGCTGCTGCTTCTTTTGGCGTAGACAAGATCTTACTGGAGAAATATATCACAAGACCGAGACATATAGAAGTCCAGGTACCTATAATGCTGATAAAACAAAAACTATATAAACAGAAAGCACTTGTTCTCTTTGTCAGTCATGTCCTTGAGCCCAAGTGGTCTCTTGTTTATCTGAAGTTTTATATCCAGAGCAACATATCAATCTGTTTGAACTTGCCTGATCGATCTTTATGAATATGTCGTGACCAGCTAAATTGTTTCTCTTATTGTTTTAGATATTTGGAGACAAGTATGGGAACGTACTCCACTTAAATGAGAGAGATTGCAGTGTACAAAGAAGACATCAGAAGATTATTGAAGAAGCTCCTGCTGTAAGAACTGCATTTTGATTCTAATCTTGGTTTTCACGATTTGGAACTGCTAGACTATAACGAGAGTGCCATTGGTGCAGCCAAATGTTACTAGCGACTTCCGCACCCACTTGGGTCAAGCTGCTGTTTCTGCTGCCAAGGTACCGTATCTATATTGATTAGAAGCTGTATTATATTGTAAAACCCGCACCATTAGATTGACTATATCAGCTTAGCAACCTGTTTTCTCTCAATGCCTTTTTGCAAGCAAAGGACTACGATTGAGATAACAATTCAGTTCAGAATATAGTCTCTAAAATATCTAATATATGTTGTCAGAAGAATCACGAGTTCAATGAATTGGTAAGATATAGTACATATGTGTCACCAACGACATATTTGCTTGCAAAATAGGCAAACATTGGACAATGAAGTAGTAGAACAAAGAAGAGGACCATGTGGCAATATGGACCTAGGCACCAGAATCTGCATTGTACTGAGAAATTCTGTCTTTATGGCTTCGGTGTCTGCTCAGTATAAAAGTGGTCTTAGATGGACTTAGGGGATTAACCTTTGCAGTCTTTTCTTTTCGAGTACCATTGCCTTTTGTCTAGGCACCAGTACAACAGCTCTTGCCTAATCTCTTGCCGTTCATGTGTATGCCATGAACTTTGAGGAAGTATCCTAACCGTAGCAGCAAATTTCACTGTTGTTATCACTTACTTCGTTTTTATTTTGATCGGACTTAATATTGGCTTTGCCCAAGTCTAGGGATAGTCGTTGGCTTTCATGACAGTACGGACTAGCCACTGCTAAAATTCAGGGTCCAACTAAACGATTCTGGATAAATAGATTCCATTTTGACAAATGTCTCCTACCACAATGTATTGATGTTTGGTGCAAATGAGATTTGTCCCTCCTATCATTTTGAGTCCTGCATGTAAGTCAATAGTTTTGATTTCTTTGTGTTTGTGTGGAACTATTGTTTTCCGAGTGCATGAGTTTATTGAACTTTTGGTCTTTGGATCCACCAAAGCCAAAGTTCCATTTTCTTGTTTAGCTCACCATACAAAGTTCATGTGGCTAATGGATTAAATATATGGTTGCTGAATGTAGATCTTGGTTAGTTATCTGTCTTCTTTCGTCATGATTCTGATGAACTGCTTAATAGATTTATGTTTCCTCTTGGAATATTGAGGCAAAGTTCCTTTACAATATGTGAAGGCAGTAAATTATCACAATGCTGGCACTGTGGAGTTCATAGTTGATACTGCTTCTGGCCAATTTTACTTCATGGAGATGAATACCCGTCTACAGGTGCTTTGTTGATTCTATCTGTCTAATTTTTGAACTTACGTCACAGATGGAATCTTTCTAAAGTTTGTTTTGTATTCTCTGCCAGGTTGAGCATCCTGTGACTGAGATGATTGTTGGTCAAGACCTTGTTGAGTGGCAAATTCGTGTTGCCAATGGTGAACCCCTTCCCATCGATCAGTCAGAGGTTCCATTGTTAGGTCTGTGATTTATTCTGTAAAGTCATAGCAAAGTACTTCCTACATGTTCTCTGGATATGTGCTCATTATGGACTTGTAATGATGTAGTTGAACACTAGATGGCTTGTGCAATGCACTTTGGATAATGGGCCTGTGCACGTGTGTGAGTGCGTGCAGGCACATGTGTTCAGAGATTTAATTATGGAGATTTATGTAAAATACGTCCCTCTTCTGCTTTTTTGTTTGGAGGGGTTGCAAGTAGGTAAGGGTTGCAGGGAAGAAAAAGTAGTTTATTTCTAAGTGAAATGTTCATCATGTTTTTCTTTTAAATGGCCTATTATATGGCAGCATATTGCCATTTGGTTGTTGGCAAGTAGAAGCACAATTGGCTTGGGTAAATAGTTTAGATGTTCTCTATAAACAGTTGTCCTCCTTTTTTATAAACTTTGACAAAGGAATATATATTCAGAATAATATACATGCTATCTTCTTATTCATATTCTTGATGACAGGACATGCATTTGAAGCCAGAATATACGCTGAAAATGTTCCTAAAGGATTTCTTCCAGCGACTGGAGTCCTTCATCACTATCGTCCTGTTCCAGGCACATCAAGTGGTCAGTTACATCAGAGATCTAGCTAAATTTCCATCAGATAATTTCACATTGTTTGAAGATCCCTCTTCTTCTTTTGGAATGAAGAATTCTAATGCCTATAAGGATTTTCCTTTAAGAAACTCTTCCCTGTCTTGTGCTTTTGAAAAGCTTTGATAGTGCTGAGTTGGCCATAATGTGCTGGATATGTCATCTAGCAGTGAGGGTCGATACTGGAGTTGAGGAAGGAGACACTGTTAGCATGCATTATGATCCTATGATTGCGAAGCTTGTTGTATGGGGAGAAAGCCGGAGTGCAGCACTGGTTAAACTGAAGGATAGCTTGTCAAAGTTTCAGGTATCTGTTATGAAGATATCAATTCTTAGATAAGAGCAAAGCACTTATAATGATTCTTTTGAACTATCAAATTTATGTACATGGATCGCTAGTTTGATAGGTCTTCAGGCTTGACTAAACTTTCCTTCTTGAGTTGTTCTACGGCATTGCAAAATTAAATGAAGCACGATAATGAAACACATCCATGACACGATGAGTGCTATCCTTCTGATGATGACTACTTCAGAATTTAATTTGACTTAATTGTTTGAGATTTTTTATCGTTTCCTCCTTTAGAAGTTTCTTTTGCTTTAGTCTCAGATGATCGACTTTGACAGGTTGCAGGCCTTCCAACCAATATAAATTTTCTCAGAAAGCTTGCTAATCATTGGGCATTTGAGGATGGAAATGTGGAAACTCATTTTATTGAGCACTTTAAAGATGACCTCTTTGATGATTCCTGTCATGAAAAGGAGGCATATGAGGAGGCTATATATGGTGCAGCCCTGGTTTCTGCATGCATTTGCAATAAGGAACATTCAAATTTTAGAGAAGGTTTTCCTGGTGAATTCAATGTGCTATGTGATTGTATTGTCTTTCATTCTTTGTTAGTAATTCCTTGTAATGTGAAATTTCTCTTTGTTCAGGAGGCAATGGATTAAACTCCATATGGTATGCTAATCCCCCTTTTCGAGTTAATCACTGTGCAAAGCGTGTCTTTGAATTTCAGTGGAATGATGATTATGATAGCACTGGCTCAAAACCGCTGGTGCTTTCTCTTACTTATCAGGCTGATGGGCATTATGATATCGAGGTACTTTCCCATCTGCAGTAAGTTAAATATTATAATTAACTGTAAAACCACTCCAAAATTTATTGCGGTTCTTTGTTCCAGCATTATAGTTTATTATGAATTTTCAATTGTTACCGACATATCGAGCATCATTTGCATAGCTCATAATGCTCTTCATCTTCTCACAGGTAGAAGGAGAAGGTAATTCCTTGGGCTTTCATGTCAAAGTGACATACCTAGGCAATCATGATTTTAGAGTTGAAGTCAATGGTGTCAGTATTCAAGTTAGTTTAGCAACCTACGAGAAGGTATAATTCTGTTCTGACTGTACTTTTTGCCTGTGCTATCTTGTGTAGTTGCATATCAAAATTCTTATTGGGGAGAAAAATCATATGCCCCAAATTAGATGGTTGTGGTGTGTTCCTGTAAGTACTTTATCTGTAAAGATGGCACTAAACCCATCATTTAAGTCTCTACCCACAATAATTGGTTCACCACGCTTTTCTTAACCATAATTTTCCAAATTTCACATTTTTAGTTTTCTTTTCCTTTTTCTGATAGAAGCCAGTTGGGAGGGCCACATTATCAATGAGCATTTGTTGCCAAATGAAGTTACAAGAGTAAAAGAAAATAACAAACAACACTAAGCAAGAAAATGCCATTCACTTGCAAACGAAAATTATGAATGCCTCAAATAATTTGAATATAGTATAGATAAAGAATATTCTTAACTAATCTTAGGAAGTCTTCTGAGTTTAGTTCTATCAGCAGGATGGGTAAACTTAGTCCCGATTGTTTTCTGCATTTGGACCATCATTAAAGATTAAATACATGTCTAGCGAGTATGTATTTCCTTATGAAAGATCGAGTCAAGTCATACTTACTCGTACTCAAGAAAACCATAAAACTCAGGGTGTCGCATCTCTGTCTTTGGGGATGCACAGTTTGGCATAATTTTTTAGTCAGCTAGTCTTGACATGGTATTTCATGTGAACAAGACTGAGCTCATATTCTAGTTGATTATCTATGCTCTACTTTGGTTTATATGACTTAAGCTCCAAATCATGATCAAAGTCTGAAACTTTGTAGAGGGATGGTCAATGTCCTGTCTTACCTGTAAGTTTGGGAGTAATTGATTAGATGCTCCATCCTCTTCTGTTAATGAAGAATTTTTATTTTGGCAGGATTTGGACAAGCATATTCATATCTGGCACGGGTCTAAACATCATCATTTCAGACAGAAACTGGGACAGCCATTGTTCGACGACGACGACAGCCAACACAAGGCCAGTTTTGAGATGGCATCACATCCACATGGAACGGTAGTGGCCCCAATGGCAGGGTTAGTGGTTAAGGTCCTGGCGAAGGATGGGATGCGGGTGGAGGAAGGTCAACCTATATTGGTTTTAGAAGCAATGAAAATGGAGGTACGCGGCAGTGCTAGATTCACCTGCTATATTTCACCTTTACGTTCCCCTGTATGGAAGAACTGAAAGTTTCTGTCGGTTTCAGCATGTTGTCAAAGCACCGTCTGCTGGGCATGTTCATGGGCTTGCCGTAACGGCTGGTCAACAGGTTCCTGACAGTAGTGTTCTCTTCAGCATCAAGGTTAGCAATTTCTTTACAACGAACTTTTTCAACAAATCAACAAATCTAAATGAAGATTGGTTGACTATTTCTCCTGATGTTACTCACAGGAATAGTATCCAGACCAGAAAGAATAATTCAAAATAAAACAAATCAGTGGGCGTGACAAATTGTTACGACGACGGTGATTGTTTGTGTCTTAGTGGCATCGCTGCTGGTTAAACTTGAGATGGTGCTCATTTGCAACAAGGAGTGGAAGTTCACTCAATGCCGGCGAGGAAAGGCAGTCACTAAAATGTATCAAATGTTATTCGTTACATTGTTTATTTACACAGCCAAATGCACAATTTCTGCTCTCGTCTATTGGCGGAGTCGATCTGACCTGTAAAACATGTACATTTTTTATTCATTGGCAGATGTTCCAGTGTATTGGATGACTTTCGTCCTATGAACTTATGTCCTGGTTTTCTCTGCTACTCCTAGGGGATGGACGTTTCATAGTAGTTCTAAGGGTAGTTCTCTTGTAGGTTGGTTAATCTAAATCTAGCTAGTTTATGCAAGGGTTAAGCTACGTCGCTAATCAGAGTGGTATAATGAATACGTCGGCACTTTTATCTAAGTAAGAATCAAATGGATAAAACAAAGATAGAAGGGAGAGGCTTGTAAGGCTGATCGATTCTTGGTTCCCTTACAATTCTTGGTTCGGTCTGATTCAACGGAATCGGTCGAACACGAGGTGAAAGAAAGAAGGTTCTTGAAGAATTTCTTTGTATTTACTCTACTTTGATATGTTTTCTTTACATGTATTTATATTCCAAAGTGTAAACAATAAAAGGAAAATACAAAGATACAAAATCATTTTGAATCACTAATAGTTATCAATCTAAATCTTAGATTGATTTAAGTAACTTCAATCAAATCAATTGCACAAATAATTTCTCCAACACGGTTACTTTTTTTTCCCCACTACTTGAAACTAGACCGATAATATTTTGTTCATAACTTTTCTAATTTTTTTTAAGGAATAAAAAAAAGTATAAGTAGTTGATCTAGTGACTAGACACTTGTTCCACTTTTAGGAATTGGGAACTAGATTAACATACTTTGGAATAAGACCCAATCAGTCAGTTTAGTCCAATCTCGGTAGTTCTTTGCGCGGGTAATTTGTTACATTTGGTCGTCTGGATTTTTAATCGAGATAGAACTTAATATGATAGGATATGAATTCTTGAGATTTTTTTATATCATGTCATTACGTTTTAATATAAACAATATATCATTGTAAATAAACATAAATGTTCTTAGAAAAAAAAAAATGAACCTAAATGTTCATAAACAGAGATGCTGAATATCTCTCGTAACATTATTTCTAAATTTATTTTTATTTTATTTTTCCTCTTTTTTATATATTTTTCTTTATTATTTCTCTTTTCCCATTTCATCATTCTATAATATAATTTTATCAAATAGTAAATTGTGCTAACATACCTAAAATATATAATAAATATAAATATATAATTTACAGATTGAATGTTTATTATAAGAGAGAATTAAAGTAGAATATATAAATTAAAATAAGATTAATTAAAAATAAAAATTTTATTTTTTATTTCTTAAATTAGAATTCAAATATTATTTATATTGAAATATAATTTTAATTCTGTTAATTTAATAAGTTTATTATTAGAGGAAAATAACTTTCTTCTTATGGATATTAAAATCTTATCTACCTTTATCCCACCTCCCCCATAAAATAATTTTATCTAGCATATATCCGACTTTATCTTATTTTGAGCGAGTACTAAACGTATGATAGGATAAATTTATATTAACCGCCATACGCAGCCATGGAGGCTCATCCCACTTCCACTTCAAATCAAACGGACCGGTCGAGAGCAACCCACTTAGATCTCTTCAAAGAGTGATCGCCGGTCGTCATCCATAGACACCTTCGCGTCTTTTTCTTATGGACAAATCACTATCCCTCGTCCACGTCAAGCTCCTAGCCTTCGACCTCCTCTCCCTGGCCCAATCCCCGCCCGACACCCCAACCTTCTCCCGCGACGGCGTCTCCCTTTCGCGTGCCGAGGTGCTCGGCGTCGTCGTCTACCGCGAGCACAAGCCCGGCCGCTTCCTCAAGTTTGCAGTCGACGACGGCACCGGCTGCATCCCCTGCGTCCTCTGGCTCAACCACGCCACCTCTCCCTACTTCGCCCGCCAGCGCCCACAAGGTGTTCGACTGATTGCCGATGCGGCGAACAGCCAGGCTTCGCTGGTGAAGCTGGGCGCGGTCGCTCGAGTGCGCGGCAGGATCACGAGCTACCGGGGCGCGGTGCAGATCACGGCGTCGAGCGTCGCGGTCGAGAGGGACCCGAACGCGGAGGTCCTGCATTGGCTGGATTGCTTGAAGCTGGCTCGAAGGGTCTATGATCGCCCAGAATCGTGAGAAATGCTTGCACGGACGGTGCCCATGGACAGGACCCGATTGCTATAGATGACGGTTTTCCGCAATGTCGATTTCATCTGATCGTTCGAGACGCTTATAAATACGCTATTCATTTCCATATATATCAAGTGAACGTTTCACTGCACTTGCTGTCGAATGGTAAGATGTAACAACCATGCATTTATTGGCAGACGTAAGAAATCATGTCAAATCCATGGAAGCTGCCGTGCAATGATCGGGATCATTCCGTGAACTTGTAATTCTCATATCTGATCCTACAATCTTGAAGCTGAACCTGCGCTCCAATGTTCCAAGTACACTCGTCTCGTATATGTTTCCTCGCGACAATCAAGCTTGACTCGCAATCCAAAGGCACGAGCATGCCATTGCAGGCCCTGTGTGCATAACAATCAGCCGGCGCTCCATAGTGGTTTTCGGATTTGCCTTAGTGGTTAAAACTGTTGTCGGCTGTATGCTCAACAACGTTGGCGAGGACCAAGTCTATGGCATTGTCGAAGAGACTGGATGGATTGTACATGCCACTATTACATATCTTGTACACTTGATTAATGTCTAGATGGATTGTACGTGCCACTATTACATATCTTGTACACTTGATTAATGTTCGGAGTGGCACTAACCACATTGTAGATTAAAAAGAGCTCAATCACAAGAAATGTAAGGTTTGTCCAAAGCAACCATGGAAAATTGTGTTTGGTTGCTCCTCTGTGTTTGTCCCTATTTGCACTATTTATTGTAGTGTTTCTTCGGTGTTGGTGAAGTGCTGATCGAATTAGTCTTTTTCTACACTTCATCTCCATTGTTTATCACTTGCTACGACTTAACCTATGGAGGGCGATGTCTCTCTCTCTATTTTCCAATGCACCCTATGTTGTCTTAGGTACTCAAACCCCCTCTAGAACTTTGGTTTTTAAGCAAACTCAAATGAAGTTGAAAGAAAAATCAAAAGACCAATGACAATTCAAATATATAAGTAGATGATGTATCTAACATGTGAGATCTTATACGAATTCCATTATTATTATTATTTTCTATCGAAATAGGCTCTTTCTTGAAAACTAAAAAGTATGTATTGAAAATAGCAAACTCCAATTTATTTCGACCTTTTCAAGTAAAATGGTACTTAGTTTCGTCCCGACCAGAATGAAAACAATTATTCCAAATAAATAAATGATGGTAAAAAGAACCATTGCACGAGCATGGCTTAAATGGTAACGGCCATATCTGATTTTACATATCACAGCTTTCGCGAGCTAGAGATAGAGATACAAGGGCTTAAAGCATGACAATGAATAAAAGACCTCCGTACTTACCATCCGAGATTCCTTTTCATCAGAATCTATATACTAATTCGTATGATTGATTTACATATCACAGCCTAATCAGATGAAAGAGAAGGGCTTGGAAAAAAAGGATGAAGTGAGACATAGCTGCTACACCAAAACTAGGCGCAAATAACCAAATAGCCAAACCTGGGATGTAAGTCCCAACTACTTCAAGAAACAATAGTGTCCATAAAAAAGTGACTAGAGTACATTGTCATGGAGGAGTTGCCAGTTTAAACTCTAGCATTCCCATCCTCTAAACTCAAATTGAGATAGCGAGTGTCCCAAAAGACAGGAAGTTGCGTTTCTTTGAGGCCCAGGGCCTTCTTGCACAATGCCTTCGTCCAAGCAACAGCGTCTCAATCTATGGTACCCCACAATATCTGCACAAGGTTTGAGAAATTAAATTGTGTATGAGCAAAAAAGCCTGTTCTGCTAATGCAGCATGCTTCATCTAAAACGTCAGATACCAAAGATGAAGCAATAGTTTCTTTAACAGGCACTGTACATATGGATGCGTCGGTTGGCTTACCTAGAGTCTCCACTCTAAAAATGCTCTAGTGTAATGTGTACCACATTGCAACCAATTTTCCTGGCAGGTCTCGCCGTATGTCTAATTTATGGTCATGTATGTGAAGTGGAGGTTGATTCAGTATCTCTCTTCCCCCTCCAGAGGATGATCTGCTCGTCCTTAAATAATATAGGAACACATGGTACCAAATCCTGCATGGGTGTAAGACAGACATAATTCGATCTAAGCTCTAAAAAGACAAATACAGATCAAGATGATAGTAAAAAAGTTAACATCCCAAGCAGAAAAGGAAGAAAAAAACGATGAAATCTAGAGAGCATACTCGAAGTTTCATGCCAATCAGTTTGCAGTCGCTTGTACCCACATGTTTGCAGTCTAACCTCACAACCTCTTCAGTCTTGAATGCTTCCCTCACTTTCTCGACCACATTTACATACACGCCGTTCCTCGCTGATGTAAAATGAATAGTTTATCATTTCGTATTGAGATCGATTATAGCAAGTAAGACACAAGTAGACCTTAGTAAATGGCCAAGCCATTGGAAACAAGTTTACTCACTAAGTTTCATTAAAGGGGGAGAGTTCAGTCCTCTGTTTCTCATTTCTTTTGTTTCCTCAAATGTCAACCCTCCTGCAATATTCTTCACAAGCTTCGGGTATATTGGTGCATAAGGCTTCCACAGCATGAGAGGTATAACTGGTCTTTGCTTCGAATCATAATGCCGACCTCGATACAAGAGGAGTATATTGATATTGCGGTAAATTATCTTCCCACCAGATTTGTCCTTTGAGAAAACTGGTAACCCGTCAAATAAGAGACCATGAAAAGGCAAAAGGGTCTTATTGTATTCTCAGTCAGTTCATTCAGTTAATACCTCAAGGTGAAAGCAAACATTGTCCATGTCAAGTGTCAGCACTCCCAGGCACTTAATCCTAACTGCTTCGGCTCTCTTCCAATGATTGTGGATATCATCCAACATGTTGTGAGTAACTCCTCCTTTGCCTGCGCAAAAATAATGACATCAATCAAAGTACGGCCAGAGGTAACAGAAAATTCTACCAAGCGCAAAAAGGAGATAATAGCAAAGTGAGGCAACATCTCTCATTGACTCTTCTCGACAAATCTTCCATGTTCTGCCCACATACCAAAATTGGGTATCTCAAACTAATTCTCTAATTTCACTTCCACCAAAGAATATAGCTTGCACCCAAATCACACAAATGTAAACCTGGTGCTGACTTGGCCGCATTTGAAGGATTTGCAAAGTTCCTCATCTCGCCCGCGTGCATTCATATCATTACCAGGATAATCAGAAGCAGCATTGGTACAGGTATCAAGTACAGCAACTATACTAATGAGCAGCCAAGCCAATCAAGAAAAATCAAAACTTACAAAAAAAAAAAATCCAAAAACAGGTTAATTTCATTCATCATCAACAGAAATTTTCACAAAGATTCTACAATTTACACTAGGCAGTAGCTCATCTAATCATTTGAGGCCTCGGGGATCATCAGAATCATCGCTACAAAGAAAGGACAAAAAACGCACACTTACCCAGATTAATCTGGCGATTGCAATCGCTGTGCCGATACCGCTCCACGAGCTCCGCCACTTCCTCCTCCGAAAGCGGCGCTCCCAGGACCCGCTCCCTCTCCCCCGCCGCCTTCTCCGGGTCCGGCGCCACTCGGGCCGGCGCGGAAGTCCCCGTCCAGGTCCTCTCGATCCGGCCGGGCCCGAACGGAGAGAACCGCGGCGGCTCGCGGAACCCGATGGGCTCGACGGCGGCGCTTGTCTCCGAGTACGAGTACCTGAAGTCGAACGGGAGGTCCGGCCCGACCGGGCGATCCGGGTCGCCGGCCGGGCTTGATCCCGCGGGTTCCTTCCGGGGTCTTGGGGCTCGGCCGGGGGGCTTAGGACAGAACGGAGGGTCGTCGTCGGCGACGTCCGAGAGGGGCCGCCGGAGGAGGAGGAGGAGGGCGCGCGAGCTCTCGGGGCGTAAAGGTAGGGTTTTGAGAGCGACCCGGCGGAGAAAAGGGAGTCTCGCCATGGAAGGAGATGGTCCGAAGATCTCTCCTTCGGTCTCTGTGCCAGAGATGATCGAAGGCTGCTTAAAGTTCGCACCTTTACGCTAAATCTAAACCAGGTTTTCTTGTTCCTTTTAGTTGGTAATGAAGTCCTTCCGACACCGGATCCGGCTAAATTCAATTGTCGTGACCGCCAAATGACGTTCGTAGTGTGATGGGATAAAATTTTATGCTTACTGAGTTTTATTCACGTCATACTCTTATATTTGCCTCGACATACTTTTGCATCTTATGACAAATATATGGAGTGAATTTTGTTGCATTTGGTGTTAGAAAGACTTGATCAGAGAATTCGTGAATGATTTCATAAGATTAATATAATAAAAAAAATGCCGTTGACAGGACCATCCCTAACGAGCCTTTCTCTGAGTCCATCAAGCAAAAAATGCAAGTTGATTAGACTAGAGGTATATAGCGTGGTATCCTCACAAAATATGAGATTTAGCATTCTTTAGGAGGTTGTATTGATGAACTTTAATGGATGATTAGGGCTATTAAGGGTAAGGACTTGGTGGCGAGGCTTGCTAGTGACTGTATATTGCACTTCGATGGTTAGCAAGCGCAGACATTTTCAAAACAAGTCAACTAATATCCACTTTATTTCGATTAATGTGCGTAAAATTGTAAGAGGTAGAATGAGGAACTTTAGACCTTCTTAGGCAAATGTCGTATTAGCTACTACGTGGAGGTTTTTTGTCTCCATTTTCTCGTATTATTAGTTTAGTTTTGTAATATTGGTGCGCTCAAAAGCTTCCACACTTGTTTTACCAGAATTTCTCTTGCGACGAAATATCTTTTACAGAAAGTTGTTCTTTTGATTTTTAATTGAAGGAGAGAGGTTCTAAGTCAACTCCGGATATGAAATATCACAAGTAATAAGAAAATCAACAAATTTAATTTAAAGGGGACTGAGCAAACATAAACTATGTTGGATATTAATTGATGACAAGGCCAAGAAAATATAGATTCTGTGACGGAACCAAACATAAACAAACAATGCCATAATTTAATTGACAACAGATCTTGCAAATGCAAAAATGCTACGCTAGAATTTAATCGATGATACAACATTCAGGATAAAGAAGCACGTCAAAATTTAATCTATGACGTAGATATGAAAATTACAGCTAAGAAACATGTCGGAATCTAATCAATAATGCGAGTCTGGAAAATAAAGTTACACCGTAGGAAAGTAAAGATAAATAAAAGATAGTGAATTTGTTTAATATGTGCGGGAAATCTTTAGTAGACAAGCGGTGGTATTATAATGTTAATGTCATAATCGCACTTGAGTAGTTTCCAGCAATTGCATTCATGTTCTTCCATTTCCGGAAGTTTTGTGCCAATGTTCTCTTGAGGCCATGATCTTGTTGTCGAATAGTTGCTCCTTTACAAACAAGTGCTAGTTGTTCCACCATCTCAGTTGTTCTGTTCTCTAGTGGCTTTGAACTTGTAATTTTATGTTGATGCTCCTCATGCGTTCAACTTTCCTTCAATACCCTCATAGTTTATCAATGCTGTTAGTCAACATCCTCATCGATCATCGTTGACCACACGTCATCATATATCGACAACCGATTGGTGACAATCATTGTATTCACCAACATTGATACTTATTTTAGCTGTCGACAATGGGTCATGTGCTTAACAATATTTGATGCTTTAATAATGTGTCTTCTCATGTCAATAACCTGATCATTTTTTGGTGCAAATAGTACTTCATCTTATTAATAATATTTACATATTTAACAAAAAAAAATGTTATAGTGTTTTAATGTTTAAATACTTTTAAGTCTACCAATCTCAAATTGGAATGACTGTTGCTTTCTACTCCTTGATGCTTTAAAATCTTAAATCTCGCGCATTTCGACTTTATTGTGGATTGTTTCTTTTAATAGTGCCAACGGATCTTAAAATCTGTCCTACGTCACTCGAACTTAGCAATTAACGTGTTAAGTATCAATCAATCTGACTGAAGAAGGTGCTTTTTCTTTGCCTAATGCACAAGTGATAATTGCAAGGAGAAGCGCAGCAGAAAATACAACTCTAGATCAATAAAATGGAGCCAAGAAGCATATCACAGCCGGCTTCTAGTGTGTGCGTTTATATATATATGTTGTGTCTAGGGCATGTACAGAAGCTTACTAAAAGATCTATCCTCATCAAGCGAAGTTAGCTGATTCTCATTGAGCCAAGTGACGGAAGCAACGTGAAAAGAGGTGGGCATAGGCAACGAGAGCATCGTTAATGAGTTCGCCGACTTTCATTACTTGAGGGATCTGGTGATGGAGGAGTTGTCTACCAAGACATAGCGTTCGGGTTTTAATCTTTACGTCGATGAAGGCGCGTCGTGATTGTTAACGCCTTGCTACGGTCATGCAGCTTGTAACGGAGCTCTTATAGATTCGGATTGCGTTATGTGTCTGGTCGTGGCAAAGAACATGATTCTCAAAGAATGTCGGATAGCTCTCGGAGCTCGAGTGCAGCTTCAAGGCTGTAGAATCAGATATGAAGTGTATCCATTCACCAAAAATTGAATCTCTGTGTTTGATAGAGCCAAGTTTTTCCACATGTTTTTGCTCGCGATAAGTTCCTTTGGCGCATTTCGTGAACAAAAATGTACAATAGTCTTTTGTAAGAATTGAATAAGAACATTGGGACGAAATCAAGTGATCAGAGTCGGGAATTGCGCTGAGTGCATAGTCTAACGTTTTATTATTATGCCAACGACATACTTAGGTTTTTCTCTGATGTGTTAAATTGAACCCATTAATTTATTATTCTCATATGAATTACAGCGAAAAGAAAAATGAAAATGTGGGGTCATGTTGCTAAATCTCCTATTATTGTAGAAGAGATTATGATTAACACCGTATCTGAAGTCATTTTGAGCAATTGGACCGGAAAAAGTATGGACCCAATTTATCGCAAAAGATTAACCTAATACTTAGTTCACACTATTGCAATAAATTTTTAGACATTTCAAATGTAAGCTAAGGGTGTGTTTGTTTCACGGAAAACGTAACGTTTTTGGAAAATGTTTTCCGGGAAACCATTTTTCAGGAAAATGGTTAGTTTTCCTTTGTTTGGTGATACGTGACTGAAAGTATTTTCTAGTGTTTGGATCGCATTTGAAAAATGATTGAATGATATTTGATCTAACAATTGACAATAGTGTGCCTCTTATTTCCAAATTAATTTGTTGAGTCCATCACCTTTTTTAACTTTATAAAAATATTTTTTAATAAAAAATCGAAATTATAATTATTTTTCATATTTCAATTTTTTTTTTTTTTTTTTTTTTCTTCCTTCCTTAGTCGGCGGTCGACGACGGCCGCGGCGAGGCTCGAGCTCGCTGGCAGGTTGCTAACGACTGGCGAGGCTCAAGCCTCGCTAGATCTAGCGAGACTTGAGTCTCACCAGTGTCGGGCGGGGCCTAGGCCTCGCCAGATCGGCGAGATCGAGCCCTGCCAGATCGGAGAGATCGAGCCTTGCCCGACGCCGACGAGCTCGATGCTCGGCCTCGCCGACGACTGGCGAGGCTCGAGCCCGACGCCGGCGACTGGCGAGGCTCGAGCTCACCGGCGTCGGGCGAGGCCTCAGCCTTGCTAGATCGCGAGATCAAGCCTCGCCTGACGCCGGCGAGCTCGAGCCTCGCCGATGACTGGCGAGGCTCAAGCTCATCGGCGTCGGGCGGGGCCTCGGCCTCGCCTATGGCCGGTCGCTAGCCGTCGTCGTGGCCGGTGGCCGGCCGAAGAAGAAGAAAAGAGAAAAGAGAAAAAGAAAAAAAAAATAATTATTAAAAATTAAAAATTATATTTTAAAAAATAAAAATTATTAAAAATTATATTTTTAAGAAATAAATAAAAAATTTATATTAAAAAAATTAAAAATTCGATTTTTTTAAAAAATATTTTAAAAAGAATTATAAAAATTTATCTTTATAAGAATAATTGTTTGTAAACCAAGCATCAAATCTAAGTTTTGGTAAATTCGGAAAACGTTTTCCGGTCCTTTCAAAGGGGAAATCATTTTCCTAAATTTAAGCTTTGTTAGGAAAACGTTTTCTGTTGACTAGGAAAACGTTTTCCGTTGACTCATTTTCCTGAGTGAACCAAACGCCGGAAAATGAGGAAAATGTTTTCCCTGAAAATGTATTCCGCGAAACAAATACACCCTAAGTTACACATCAATGTCGAAAAATCTCATTCTAATCCTTTTCCATATTATTTAGCCACCACGTTACCATATGCTTTCATTTCCATTTCTTAGTTTGGAAATGTCCTTATATGTTTACCGTTGGATGAGGCTATTTATTCAGCACAAAGTAATTTAAACTTAACCAAATTGTAAAATGTCTAATTGCTAACTTTTTTTTTAATTACATTGGAAATACTTTCGGTACAACAAAATGAATATCAACAGAATCAACTAGTTAATTACTAAAAAAAGCGACACTTATGTCCCTCAATGAGAAGCAATATCATTTCTTGATGAAATAACTATATTATTTTTTAAAATTATGAAACGATGCCATTACAGTTGATTTTAAAATTATGAAACGATGCCATTACGGTTGAGGATTGTAGTTAGCTATGGAATGCCAGCACCAAATATCCATTTTCAATTTTTAGATAAGGTCTTTTTTCTTGAGAGTACTACTTTCCCTCGTAGAAAAACCACATATATACATCGGGGGAATCCGGGACTAATGCAGCCGTCATTAGAGGTGCTTTAAGAGCAGAAAAGCCAGGGCTGCTGACGGTAATCTTACCTCAGAGTTTGAAAAAGCTAACGTCAAATATTAAAATGCTTGTGTATATGAAATTGCAATTGGAGGAAAACATGGCGGCTGGCACTAAAGGAATGCATGTACCTCCTATATAAAACTGTCACCCTTTTTTTTCTATAAATAATTGAGATTTCATTCCGCGTAAAATCAACTGTAATGGCATCGTTTCATAATTTTAAAAAATAATATAGTTATTTCATCAAGAAATGATATTGCTGCTCATTGAGGGACATAAGTGTCGCTTTTTTTTAGTAATTAACTAGTTGATAACGTTGATATTCATTTTGTTGTACCGAAAGTATTTCTAATATAATTAAAAAAAAAAGTTAGCAATTAGACATTTTACAATTTGGTTAAGTTTAAATTACTTTGCGCTGAATACATAGTCTCATCCAACGGTAAACATATAAGGACATTTCCAAACTGAGAAATGGAAATGAAAGCATATGGTAACATGGTGGCTAAATAATATGGAAAAGGATTAGAATGAGATTTTTCGACATTGATGTGTAACTTAGCTTACATTTGAAATGTCTAAAAATTTATTGCAATAGTGTGAACTAAGTATTAGGTTAATCTTTTGCGATAAATTGGGCACATACTTTTTCCGGTCCAATTGCTCAAAATGACTTCAGATACGTTGTTAATCATAATCTCTTCTACAATAATAGGAGATTTAGCAACATGACCCCACATTTTCATTTTTCTTTTCGCTGTAATTCATATGAGTTATTAGAATAATAAATTAATGGGGTCAATTTAACACATCAGAGAAAAACCTAAGTATGTCGTTGGCATAATAATAAAACGTTAGACAATGCATTCAGCGCAATCCCCGACTCTGATCACTTGATTTCGTCCCAATGTTCTTATTCAATTCTTACAAAAGACTATTGTACATTTTTGTTCACGAAATGCGCAAAGGAACTTATTGCGAGCAAAAACATGTGGAAAAACTTGGTACAAGATTCGGCGGAGCGGAGAAGGCACGGTGGAGTCCGGCGACGGATGGGGGGATGAGTTCCAGGGTTTTCTTTCGTGTGGCCGGGTTAATTGGCGGACTGGACCGCCTCCTCGAGTTTGTTCACCTTGGACGGTCACCTCGCTCGATTCGCCCCAAAACAATCTCCTCTTTGGTTCGGTTTATGAAAATTTCTTTGGCTTAATTTCCTTTTTTTTTTTATTTCTTTTCTTTGTTTCCCATCTTCTTCTTTTTTGACCAGTCGTCGGCCGTTACCAGGTGAACCTCGAGCTCGCACTCTGCACTCTTGCTTATTATTTTCTTTATTTACTCTACCCTGCAGTTGTAAATTGCTTAAGCAAATGACTCTATATGTTTTGCTTCTTTTTTCTTTTATTTATTGGAACACAAAAGACTCAGATGGAGAACCAACATTTTTGCCTCTCGCGGGTACTGTTCATCGTGCTCTCGATCCGAATGTAACTCTGGGATAGTTTTTGAGCTTTGTGAATAATTAAGTGGAAGAGGCAATTGGGGGCGGGGAGTATTTACAGAGCCGGGGGTCCCATTTTTTTTTTTTTTTGTTCTTAAGATTCCGATCTGCATTGTTTTGTTTACGTGTTTAATTGACGGAGACCTTGACTTTTTGCAAAAGTGCATCCGAGTTGTCTGCCCTTCAGTTTCCAGGGTCAGGACAGGACCGTCAGATCCGTCGAGAGTTACATCAACGGTTGGGAAAAAAATAACGAAACTTTTGTCTATATCTGCAAATTCCTTTTTTGCCCACGGTCCCCTACGATACTACGATTTTCCCCACGGTCCGCCTACGATATTACGATCCTTTTGCCATCCCCAGTTTCCTTTTGGCCGACATTAACTCTTTGCCCATAGTCGGGCCATGATATTACGGTCGGCTTGCCATCCCCAAATTCCATTTTTGCCCATGGTACGGCAACAATATTACGATCGGTCTGCCAATTCCCCAATTTCCTTTTTAACCCATGGCAAGGCATCAATATTTTGGTTGGTCAATTGGCAGGGCAGCTTTCCTCTCCCTCACATCTTTCACACAACTGTTTTCTTTATCATCCATGAAAGGCATCAATATTTTTAAAAATTATGAAACGATGTCATTACAGTTGATTTTACACTGAATGAAATCTCTATTATTTATAAAAAAAAAAAGGGTGACAGTTTTATATAGGAGGTACATGCATTCCTTTAGTGCCAGCCGCCATGCTTTCCTCCAATTGCAATTTCATATACACAAGCATTTTAATATTTGACGTTAGCTTCTCCCCATGACGACAGATGGAGTGGCTTGGCCATGACCACCGCGGAGTCAACGCTCGAAATTCTAGAAATCCGAGGTCCGAGGCCGCCGCAGAGTGGTGGGGACCGAGCAGAAGAGAGAAAAAAAGAGACCAGTCTTTCATTTTTTTAATTTATGTTCACGTCATCGACAAGTGCCAATTTGTGATTGGCTTTGAACAGAAAATGCATTCCTCGCCGGCGCGCATGACAAAATTCCTAAGAAATCAATTTTTGGCTAATCATGGAAAGCCTCCGCATCCTTGCACGAATTTCCATGCGTCCTTGCACGATCATCTTCCTCTCGATCTCTGCTCTCTCTCTTGGTCGCCTCATCGCAGTCGCTCGCCGCCTCGCCTCCGGCCCTCCCTCCTTAGCAGCTGCGGCGTCGCCTTCGGCCCTCCATCGCACCATCGCAGTCCCGGTCCTTTAGGTCGCCTAGGTCTCTGTTCTTGCTCTGGCCCTCTGTTGCTCACGGCCTCGCCTCGCTCTCTCGCCCTCGCCTCCACCCTCGATTCTCTCACTTCGCACTTGCAGACCTGACCCACCATGCCTCTCGCAATTCCCGACTCGCGCTGTTAGGAAAGTTGACCATGTGTCGGAGCGTTCGATACAAAATGGGCCTCCGGAGAGTGTCCGTGCATCCATTAAGGGAAGATCCCTCTATGCCTTCTTTCTAGCCTCTTGAAATTGTGAGTGAGATCCAAAGGGATAGACTGATTGTATTTCGTAATCCTCGAACCGAATCGTGTCCACAGAGCCAGCCTTCTTAATCTCTCTTTCTTGTTTTTGTCCCCAAGTTCCTGATATATGGCCTCTTCCAAAAGGAATTACGATGTGTTCCTGAGTTTCAGAGGCACGGACGTCCGCAACAATTTCCTCAGTCATCTCTATGCAGATCTAGATCGGAATGGGATACACACTTTTAAGGATAGCGAGGAGCTCCGGAAAGGAGAGGAAATATCGCCAGCTCTTATGACGGCGATTGAGGAATCGAGCGTCGCGATCATCATTTTCTCTGAAGACTATGCTTCCTCGCGGTGGTGTTTGGAAGAGTTGGTGAAGATCATGAAGTGCAAGGCACAAAAGGACCTGATTGTGTTGCCGGTGTTTTACAAAGTGGAACCAAGAGAAGTGAGACGGGCGATGAAGGGTTATGGGAGAGCTATGGCTATGCATGAGTCCGATGTCAGGAAGGATCCTAAGATAGTGAAGAGATGGAAGAAGGCTCTCTCTGATGCCGGTAGCTTGTCTGGGTGGTATTATAATAATGAGTAAGTAAATTATTGGTGTGACGCACTGTTTACCATAGCTGGTGATTGTTTCTTATGCGTCAAATTATATGCAGATAAACTATCACTGAAAAACTGATAAATATTGTCAAATCGGTCTTTTTAATTGAAGATACAAAGCGGAGATATGCTAGATAGCATACACAAAAGTGGAATAACCAAAACTTCGAGCTAGCAGATTGTTTGAATTTGACTCTTGCTGTGTGGATAATGGGAAATTTTTGTCTTAGATAAATAGCGTAGTTCATAGTACCCGATTCATTTTTGTCTTCAGGCACAGGTTCACCCAAATGTGTTATTTCTCTTCATCTTATCATTTGCTATCCTTCTTAAAATGTTATTTTCCTTGTGACGTTAGAGGTTAAATTCCAACCATGGCTTTGAAATGCTAAAACATGTTTCTCTCTCTTTTGAGTACTTATCAGAGATGAAGCGGAGTTCATACGAGGCATCGTCACGCAAGTATCAAGTCGTCTAGAGCCAACAACACCCTTATATATTGCTAAGTATCCAGTTGGAATAAATTCCCAAGTTCAAGAAGTGATATCACTGTCGCAAAAAGAGTCGGATGGTGATGATGTTCTCATGATAGGTATATGGGGACCTGGAGGTATAGGGAAGACGACGATTGCAAAAGCCACATATAATGCTATGGAAAGACACTTTCAGGGATCTACATTTTTGGAGCAAGTTAGAGAAACTTCAAACAAATACGGTCTAGTTGAGTTGCAAAAAGGACTTCTTTCTCAAATCTTATCTCCTGGACATCTAACGGTCTATAGTGAAGGCAAAGGAAGCAGTTTGATAAGGGAAAAATTTCGTCACAAGAAGGTTCTCCTGGTTCTTGATGATGTTGACGATCGGCGTCAACTGGATATGTTAGTTGGAGGAGGCGATTGGTTTGGCAAAGGAAGTAGAATCTTTGTAACATCAAGGGATAAACATTTGCTGACTTCTCATGGCATAAATCATGTGTATGAAGTTAAACCTTTAGACCAGGGTGAGGCACTGGACCTTTTTAATCAGCACGCCTTTCCACATTGCAAAAAACCTGAAATAAAAAAGGATCTCATAGATAGAGCACTGCATTATGCTAGCGGCTTTCCATTAGCCCTAGTAGTGTTGGGCTCATTCTTATGTGGAAGAGAGGAACCTGCATGGGAAAGTGCACTGCATAACCTCTCCAAAAGTCCTGACCAAACTATCAATAAAGTTTTGAAGACAAGCTTCGAAGGATTGGCAAACAATGCGAGGGAGGTTTTCCTCGACATTGCTTGTCTCTTTAAGGGAAATAGACTAGAATACATCAAGAAAGTTATCGACAACAGCCGTGACTTTGACTCAACTATAGAAAGAGAAATTCTCATCGAGAGGTCTTTGATAAGAAATGTGTATGGGACCTTGCAAATGCATGATTTGGTTCAGTTGATGGGTCAGAATATTGTTAATCAGGAATGTACTGATGATCCTAGGAAGCGCAGTAGATTATGCCTTTTGGAAGATGTTCAGGACATTCTATGTGAAGACACGGTAAGAGATGTTTATGTAAAAATTATTATTTCTCATTTTTATGTTACTTTGATTTGGACAGCATATCTAAATCTTAATGAAAATTTTGTGTGAGAACTGAATTTGCTTTGTCATGGATAGGGAGTGAATGCAGTAAAGGCCATAGTATTGAACTTGCCCGCACTAAAAGGGGGAAGAACAATGATTCCCGAAGAGAGAACCATAAGTCCTAATGCTTTCCGAAACATGAAAATGTTGAGAATGCTCATTTTGAAAGAAGTGCATAGCTCATCGCAAGATCCGGTTTATCTCCCCAACAATCTGAGATGGCTTGAATGGTCCAATGCCCCATTTCTAGAATTTGGCTCTGGTCGGAAGAAGCTTGTTGGACTTGATATCCAGAAAAGTCACATCAGACAAGTAGACGGCAAATTTAAGGTTAGCACTAGTGATAACTAGCTTTTCCCTTTTTATAACTACAAATATTTTCAGAGCTTAATAATTGTATTGGTATTTTTTTTTTCCCAGAATTTTGAATGTTTGAAGTACATCAATTTCAGTCAATGCAAGTCCCTAGTTGGTGTTCCTGACCTTTCATCAGTTCCAAATCTGGAGAGCTTGAATCTTGATGGGTGCGAAAGCTTGGTGGAGGTTCACCAATCCGTCGCATGTCACGACAAGTTAAAATTTTTGTCACTACAATTTTGCTTTAATCTCAGTAACTTTCCTCACACACTCAAGGAAAATCTCTTCAAGCCCTCGATCTCTTTGGTTGCTTTAAACTCGAGAAGTTCTCTGATATACCAGAAAAGATGGAATATCTAGAAGAGCTTGATCTAGGTTGGACGGCTATTAAAGAACTGCCTGCATCAGTTGAAAATCTTGTCTCCGTGAAGATAATAAATTTAAGAAAATGCAAAAGACTCCCAACGCTCCCATCAAGTGTCTATAAGTTGCAAAATCTCGAGTATCTGAATCTTGGAGGCTGCTCCAATTTTGTCATGTTTCCAAAGAACTCGGAGGATTCAACCATTCCTAATGGCAATCTGGGATTCCGAAATTTATTCCGGCTAGATCTTGATGGCTGCAATCTCTCAGAAGTGGAGTTCCTTGAGAGTTATTCCTGTTTTCCCAACTTGGGGCACCTAGATCTTTCCGAAAACAAATTTACTCATCTGCCGACATGCATCAACAAATACCACGATTTGGAACACCTGCGTGTCGATAAATGCAAACAGCTACAAAAGATTCCTCAGCTTCCGCCAAAGCTGCATAGGCTATTGGCAAGTGGCTGCAGATCTCTACAGGAATTTCCAGATTTGTCAAGTCTCTCCAACTGCCTTGCCGTTGACGTGTCATCATGTCGTGAATTATTCCGCAAGGGGGCAAGTACGGCTCATGTGTTATCACGCAAGGTTAGAGACTCTCTCTCTCTCTCTCTCTCGCACTCACAAACTTTGGGTGCTTGATATGCGAACTATTTGTTTGACAGGAGCTCTCGAAGATGAGATATGTTGAAATTACCCTGATTGGGAGAGAGATGCCAGAATGGTTTCTCCACTGTAAAGACAGTTCCATATCTTTCATGGTTCCCAGGGACTTGAGCAACAAGCTCTTAGGAATAGCACTCTGTATTGTTATTGGCCCGAAGGAAGGAAAAGCGGGTGATGCTGAATGTTGCGTCGAAATTGATGGCCCAGTGGATTTTGGTCCATGGGATTGGTTTCGTTCAATGAAATCTGATCATGTGCGGATTCGATATTTTCCGTTCAGCGGGCTGCATAAAGAAGGGGACCTTCCGCGAGATGATTGGAGGCATTTCCGAGTTCGCCTCAGGATAGCAAAAGGAAGATTGATTAAATGGGGCTTCCGTCCTATAAACGAGCAAGAGGAGGATAATCTGAGGATCGTGCTCCAACACCATCAGCCGAATGAAACAAATCGGTCTTCGGAGGAAAGAGACTCAGAAGAAGACAATTGGAAAGACACCAAGGAAGAAGAAAGTTCAAGTGAAACAGATGATGAATCTAACAAAGAAAAGCTCTCTCAGCCGAATGAAACAAATTGGTCTTCGGAGGAAAGACGCTCAGAAGAAGACAATTGGATAGACACCGAGGAACAAGAAAGTTCAAGTGAAACAGATGCTGTATTTTACAAAGAAAACCCCTTCGAAAAATTACCGAAATGGTATTGTTCCTGGTATTGTGACGCAGGAGGTGCCTGTCAAAGTGTCAACTCGTGGAATAAGCTAATATTGGGGTCATCGTACAGACAAAAAAGATATATAGAAAGTTTGCACATAACCACTGGGGTTCAACCCCGTTACATATCCCACCTTCTCGTTGCCGAGGATTTGGGTGGGGACAAATTAGTTTCAAGTGTGGGTTTCGACTCTCACGCTCTGTAAAGAGGTATGGCAAAATTGTGAGAATGAGAGTTATAATAGGAGTAGGGTAGGACCAACAAAAAAATAAAAAATGGATCCATATATAAAGCTTCTTTTAAACTTTTCCCTCTTTCTTTTGTGATTCGTGATGCCGAGTGCATTAATACAAAATTAAGTGGATGCTTGTTGAATGACCATAGTATTCCAAGTTGCTCTGTGAAACTCATCACACAGACCTCACCTCTGTCACCTCTCTTCATCCAATCAATGATGCCAATACTTCATGCTCGATAATTCTGAGATGGTAAGTTTGGCTCAATCTAATGTGATCTTCATCTTTCCGGAAGTGTCAATCCGATTATGTCAAAGATCAGAAGGTCTATGTAGGGAAGACTAGTTGATTCCGCTGTTGGTACTAGCCAGATTGCATTTCCTCCCATTTCACTTTAACTTAACTGTCGCATCAAGTGTCTTACCATGTCCGTGTCGATTCTCAAGCTTCGCCAGCAGTTTTATGCAACCAATATCTCATACATTGAAAGGCGACTTCAAACAAATGCGAAGCAACAGTATCACCCACCAATCTCTCTAGTGAAATGGCTATTCCGTATGACAAAATTGACGTTGTCAGGATCTTCATTTCAGTTGACATCCGGTCACTCCCAGCATTCTCTCTATCTCATCAACAACACTTGGGATCCAATCCTCTCCATTCCTATCGGAACCAGAGAGAGATATGTAGATGGTCATGGAATATAGCCATCAGCTGCATGAAGCGAACTTGCACAATCCGTCGCAACCTCCATGGTCGAACCTCCTCGCTCCTCCAGGCGAGGCTCTTCTCCCGTTCGCCGGAGGCGGCGGCGGCGGCTCCGAAGCGGCGAACCTCGGAGCCGAAGCCCATCGAGAAAATGCTGGTGGCGAACCGAGGCGAGATAGCTTGCAGGATCATGAGGACGGGGAGCAGGCTGGGGATTCCGACCGTCGCCGTCTACAGCGACGCCGACGCCGGTGCTCTCCACGTCAGGTCCGCCGACGAGGCCGTCCGCATCGCCCCTGCTCCGGCTCGCCTCAGTTACCTCAGCGGAGCGTCCATCGTCGACGCCGCGCTTCGCGCCGGTGCTCAGGTGAGGGGTTGAGGACTAACTATCTGCCGTTTGAAGTGCCAGTAATCGCTGCGGTTGGAGGATACGGGATTTCGCATGTAGCATGATTCCATGTTAGATTCTGGCCGTGAGAAATGGTCGTGTTCGTTAGAGCAGTGGTTGTTAGCTTGGAGTGAATGGAATTGGTGACGGTGGAGGAAATTTGTGAGAATTTGAGTTTCAAGTATTGGAGCTTACTAGTGCCCATTTAGTGTTGCCTCCGTGAACTTACTGCTACTCTACAACATCGTGAATTTTAGATGGATGATGATATTATATACGCTATGCTGATGAATGCTGAGGGAGCATTTCTCTGTGTCGAATTGTTTCCAAGTCTCTGGACGAATTAACATTTCCAATTGTTTCTTGTCTTTATGGGTGTTGCTCTAAATCCCAAGTTAGTTGGCCTTTTGTTGGCTGAAAGAGCGGTTGAAGGGTTATGGATATCTGCTCTACAGTAACCTGATCTCTGTCAATTCAGTAGATTGCAATTGCCTAATTTGTTAGTACGTGTGGGGCATGCTTTCAGCATGGCTATCTTTTTTTATTACTAGGCTATCCACCCAGGATATGGTTTTCTGTCAGAGTCAGCTGAATTTGCTCAGCTCTGTGAAGATAATGGCCTCACTTTCATTGGTCCTCCTGCGTCAGCTATTAGAGACATGGGTGACAAAAGGTATGAAAGAGGAATCTTCTGCCATCGTATGTTCACTGTTTCTATACTAATTGGGTCTGCTTAATTGGTTCCGTGTGAGAGACAAGAATTATGTATCTTTGTTCTTTGAATGATAATATATGTTTATCCAGTGCATCAAAAAAGATAATGGGTTCTGCTGGGGTTCCACTTGTGCCTGGGTATCATGGTGATGAACAGGACATTGACTTTATGAGGTCGGAAGCAGAGAAGATTGGTTATCCCATTTTGATAAAACCAACACATGGAGATGGGGGGAAGGTATGTTTTTTTGCTCTGTCGAAACGATCACCGATATATCTAATGTTCTTAGAGATCTAGAGTTTGACATCATATTCAAATGCATTTAGCTTTCCTTTTCTTTTCGTTTTCCTTGAGGCTGTTACTATCTCACAACTTATTCTTCATACATATAGGGTATGAGGATTGTTCAAAGTGCAAATGAATTCGTGGATTCCTTCTTAGGAGCACAACGTGAGGCTGCTGCTTCTTTTGGTGTAGATAAGATCTTACTGGAGAAATATATCACAAGACCGAGACATATAGAAGTCCAGGTACCTAGAATGCTGATAAAACAAAAAGTATTTAAACAGAATGCACTTGTTCTCTTTGTCAGTCATGTCCTTGAGCCCAAGTGGTCTCTTGTTTATCTGAATTTTTATATCCAGCGCAACATATCAATCTGTTTGAACTTGCCTGATCGATGTTTATGAATATGTCGTGACCAGCTAAATTGTTTCTCTTATTGTTTTAGATATTTGGAGACAAATATGGAAACGTACTCTACTTAAATGAGAGAGATTGCAGTGTACAAAGAAGACATCAGAAGATTATTGAAGAAGCTCCTGCTGTAAGAACTGCATTTTGATTCTAATCTTGGTTTTCACGATTTGAAACTGCTAGACTATAATGAGAGTGCCACTTGTGCAGCCAAATGTTACTAGCGACTTCCGCACCCACTTGGGTCAAGCTGCTGTTTCCGCAGCCAAGGTACTGTATCCGAATTGATTAGAAGCTGTATTATATTGTAAAACATGCACCATTGGATTGACTATATTAGCTTAGCAAGCTGTTTTCTCTCAATGCCCTTTTGCAAGCAAAGGACTACAATTGAGATAACTATTCAGTTCAGAATATAGTCTATAAAATATGTAATATATATGGTCAGAAGAATCACAAGTTAAATGAATTGGCAAGATATAATGTATATGTGTCACCGATGACATATTTACTTGCAAAATAGGCATACATTAGACAATGAGGTAGTAGAACAAAGAAGAGGACCATGTGCCGATATGGACCTGGGCACCAGAATCTGCATTGTACTGAGAAATTCTGTCTTTATGGCTTTGTTGTCTGCTCAGTATAAAGGTGGTCTTAGATGGACTTAGGGGATTAACCTTTGCAGTCTTTTTTATTTGAGTACCATTGCCTTTTGTCTAGGCGCCAAAAGGCACCAGTACAACAATTCTTGCCTTATCTCTTGCCATTCATGTGTATGCCATGAACTTCGAGGAAGTATCCTAACCTTAGCGGCAAATTTCACTGTTGTTATCACTTACTTCATTTCACCTTTGATCGGACTTGAAATTGGCTTTGCCCAAGTCTAGGGATAATCATTGGCTTTCATGACGGTACAACTAGCTGCTGCTGAAATTCAGGGTCCAACTAAATGATTCCGGATAAATAGATTCCATTTTGACAAATGTCCCCTACCACCAGCTATTGATGTTTGGTGCAAATGAGATTTGTCCCTCCTATCATTTTGAGTCCTGCATGTAAGTCAATAGTTTTGATTTCTTGTGTTTGTGTGGACAAGGAACTGTTCTTTTCTGAGTGTATGAGTTTATTGATGAACTTTTGGTCTTTGGATCCACCAAAGCCAAAGTTCCATTTTCTTGTTTAGCTCACCATACAAAGATCATGTGGCTAATGGATTACATATATGGTTACTGAATGTTGATCTTGGTTAGTCATCTGTCTTCTTTTGTCAAGATTCTGATGAACTGCTTAATAGATTTATGTTTCCTCTTGGAATATTGCGGCAAAGTTCCTTTACAATAAGTGAAGGCAGTAAATTATCACAATGCTGGCACTGTGGAGTTCATAGTTGATACTGCTTCTGGCCAATTTTACTTCATGGATATGAATACCCGTCTACAGGTGCTTTGATGATTCTATTTGTCTAATTTTTGAACTTATGTCACAGATGGAATCTTTCTAAAGTTTGTTTTGTATTCTCTGCCAGGTTTGCATCCTGTGACTGAGATGATTGTCGGTCAAGACCTTGTTGAGTGGCAAATTCGTGTTGCCAATGGTGAACCCCTTCCCATCGATCAGTCAGAGGTTCCATTGTTAGGTCTGTGATTTTTCCTGTGAAGTCATAGCAAAGTACTTCCTACATGTTCTCTGGATATGTGTTCATTATCAACTTGTTATGATGTAGTTGAACACTAGATGACCTGTGCAATGCACTTTTGATAATGGGCCTGTGCATGTGTGTGAGCGTGTGCAGGCACATGTGTTCAGAGATTTAATTATGGAGATATATGTAAAATACATCCCTCTTCTGCTTTTTCGTTTGGAGGGGTTGCAAGTAGGTAAGGGTTGCAGGGAAGAAAAAGTAGTTTATTTCTAAGTGAAATGTCCATTATGTTTTTCTTTTAAATGGCCTATTATATGGCAGCATATTGCCATTTGGTTGTTGGCAAGTAGAAGCACAATTGGCTTGGGTAAATAGTTTAGATGTTCTCTATAAACAGTTGTCCTCCTTTTTTATAAACTTTGACAAAGGAATATATATTCAGAATAATAATGCATGCTATCTTCTTATTCATATTCTTGATGACAGGTCATGCATTTGAAGCCAGAATATATGCTGAAAATGTTCCTAAAGGATTTCTTCCAGCGACTGGAGTCCTTCATCACTATCGTCCTGTTCCAGGCACATCAAGTGGTCAGTTACATCAGAGATTTAGCTAAATTTCAATAGATAATTTCACATTGTTTGAAGATCCCTCTTCTTCTTTTGGAATGAAGAATTGTAATGCTTATAAGGATTTTCCTTCAAGAAACTCTTCCCTGTCTTGTGCTTTTGAAAAGCTTTGATAGTGCTGAGTTGGCCATAATGTGCTGGATATGTCATCTAGCAGTGAGGGTCGATACTGGAGTTGAGGAAGGAGACACTGTTAGCATGCATTATGATCCTATGATTGCGAAGCTTGTTGTATGGGGAGAAAGCCGGAGTGCAGCACTGGTTAAACTGAAGGATAGCTTGTCAAAGTTTCAGGTATCTGTTATGAAGATATCAGTTCTTAGATAAGAGCAAAGCACTTATAATGATTCTTTTGACCTATCAAATTTATGTACATGGATCGCTAGTTTGATAGGTCTTCGGGCTTGACTAAACTTTCCTTCTTGAGTTGTCCTATGGCATTGCAAAATTAAATGGAGCACAATAAGGAAACACATCCATGACATGATGAACGCTATCCTTCTGATGATGACTACTTCAGAATTTAATTTGACTTAATTGTTTGAGATTTTTTATCGTTTCCTCCTTTAGAAGTTTTTTTTGCTTTAGTCTCAGATGATCGACTTTGACAGGTTGCAGGCCTTCCAACCAATATAAATTCTCTCAGAAAGCTTGCTAATCATTGGGCATTTGAGGATGGAAATGTGGAAACTCATTTTATTGAGCACTTTAAAGATGACCTCTTTGATGATTCCTGTCATGAAAAAGAGGCATACGAGGAGGCTATATATGGTGCAGCCCTGGTTTCCGCATGCATTTGCAACAAGTAACATTCAAATTTTAGAGAAGGTTTTCCTGGTGAATTCAATGTGCTATGTGATTGTACTGTCTTTCATTCTTTGTTAGTAATTCCTTGTAATGTGGAATTTCTCTTTGTTCAGGAGGCAATGGATTAAACTCCATATGGTATGCTAATCCCCCTTTTCGAGTCAATCACTGTGCGAAGTGTGTCTGGGATGACGATTATGATAGCACTGGCTCAAAACCGCTGGTGCTTTCTCTTACTTATCAGGCTGATGGGCAATATGATATCGAGGTACTTTCCCATCTGCAGTAAGTTAAATATTAGAATTAACTGTAAAACCACTCCAAAAAAATATTGTGGTTCTTTGTTCCAGCATTATAGTTTATTATGAATTTTCAATTGTTACCGACAAATCGAGCATCATTTGCATAGATGAAACTCATAATGCTCTTCATCTTCTCACAGGTAGAAGGAGAAGGTAATTCCTTGGGCTTTCATGTCAAAGTGACATACCTAGGCAACCATGATTTTAGAGTTGAAGTCGATGGTGTCAGTATTCAAGTTAGTTTAGCAACCTACAAGAAGGTATGATTCTGTTCTGACTGTACTTTTTGCCTGTGCTATCTTGTGTAGTTGCATATCAAAATTCTTATTGGGGAGAAAAATCATATGCCCCAAATGGGATGGTTGTGGTGTGTTCCTGTAAGTACTTTATCAGTAAAGATTGCACTAAACCCATCATTTAAGTCTCCACCCACAATAATTGGTTCACCATGCTTTTCTTAACCATAATTTTCCAAATTTCACATTTAGTTTTCTTTTTCTTTTTCTTTTTCTGATAGAAGCCAGTCGGGAGGGCCACATTATCAATGAGCATTTGTTGCCAAATGAAGTTACAAGAGTAAAAGAAAATAACAAACAACACTAAGCAAGAAATTGCCATTCACTTGCAAACGAAAATTTTAATGCCTCAGATAATTTGAATATGGTATAGATAAAGAATATTCTTAACTAATCTTAGGAAGTCTTCTGAGTTTAGTTCTTCAGCAGGATGGGTAAACTTAGTCCCAATTGTTTTCTGCATTTTAGACCATCATTAAATGCTTAAATACATGTCTAGCGAGTATGTATTTCCTTATGAAAGATTGAGTCAAGTCATACTTACTAGTACTCAACAAAACCATAAAACTCAAGGTGTCGCATCTTTGTCTTCAGGGATTCACAGTTTGGCGTAATTTTTTAGTCAGCTAGTCTTGACATGGTATTCCATGCGAACAAGATTGAGCTCATGTTCTAGTTGATTATCTACGCTCTACTTTGGTTTATATGACTTAAGCTCCAAATCATGATCAAAGTCTGAAACTTTGTTGAGGGATGGTCAATGTCCTGTCTTACCTGTAAGTTTGGGAGAAATTGATTAGATGCTCCATCCTCTTCTGTTAATGAAGAATTTTTGTTTTGGCAGGATTTGGATAAGCATATTCATATCTGGCACGGGTCTAAACATCATCATTTCAGACAGAAACTGGGACAGCCATTGTTCGACGACGACGACAGCCAACACAAGCCCAGTTTTGAGATGGCATCACATCCACATGGAACGGTAGTGGCCCCAATGGCAGGGTTAGTGGTTAAGGTCCTGGCAAAGGATGGGATGCGGGTGGAGGAAGGTCAACCTATATTGGTTTTAGAAGCAATGAAAATGGAGGTACGTGGCGGTGCTAGATTCACCTGCTATATTTCACCTCTGTGCTCCCCTGTATGGAAGAACTGAGTTTCTGTCGATCACAGCATGTTGTCAAAGCACCGTCTGCTGGGCATATTCATGGGCTTGCCGTAACGGCTGGTCAACAGGTTCCTGACAGTAGTGTTCTCTTCAGCATCAAGGTTAGCAATTCCTTTACAACGAACTTTTTCAACGAATCAACAAATCTAAATGAAGATTGGTTGACTATTTCTCCTGATGTTACTCACAGGAATAGTATCCAGACCAGAAAGAATAATTCAAAATAAAACAAATCAGTGGGCGTGACAAATTGTTACGACAATGGTGATTGTTTGTGGCTTAGTGGCATCGCTGCTGGTTAAACTTGAGATGGTGCTCATTTGCAACGAGTGGAAGTTCACTCAATGCCGGCGAGGAAAGGCAGTCACTAAAATGTATCAAATGTTATTCGTTACATTGTATATTTACACAGCCAAATGCACAATTTCTGCTCTCGTCTATTGGCGGAGTCGATCAGACCTGTAAAACATGTACATTTTTCAGGATCCATCGGCAGATGTTCCATGTATTGGATGGCTTTCGTCGTATGAACCTATGTCCTAGTTTTCTCTGTTACGCGACTTACACCTAGGGGATGGACGTATCATGGTAGTTCTAACGGTAGTTTTTTTTTTTTGGTCGAATAACGGTAGTTCTCTTGCGGGTTGGTTAATTTAAATCTAGCTAGTTTATGCAAGGGTTAAGCCACGTTGCTAATCAGAGTGGTATAACGGATACGTCGTCACTTTTATCTAAGTAGGTAAGAATCAAATGGATAAAACAAAGATAAAAGGGAGAGGCTGGTAAGGCTAATCGGTTCTCGATTCGGTCTAATTCAATGGAATTGGTCCAACATGAAGTAAAAGAAAAAGGGTTCTTGAAGAATTTCTTTGTATTCACTTTGCTTTGATATGTATTCTTTACATGTATTTATATTCCAAAGTGTAAACAATAAAAGGAAAATACAAAGGTACAAAATCATTTTGAATGACTAATAGCTATCAATCTAAATCTTAGATTGATTTAAGTATCTTTAATCAAATCAATTGCACAAATATAACGTTTCCAACACGGTTACTCTCTTTTTTCCACTATTTGAAACTAGACCAAGATAATATTTAGTTCATAATTTTACGAATTTTTTTGAAGAAATAAAAAAAAAATGTATAAGTAGTTGATCCGATGACCGAACACTAGTATAGGGAACTAGATCGACACACTCTAGAACAGGACCCAACCAGTTCAAATCGCCTTCCCCCTCTTTCTAATGGACAAATCACTATCCCTCGTGCACGTCAAGCTCCTAGCCTTCGACCTCCTCTCCCTTGCCCAATCCCCGCCCGACACCCCAACCTTCTCCCGCGACGGCGTCTCCCTTTCACGCGCCGAGGTGCTCGGCGTCGTCGTCTACCGCGAGCACAAGCCCGGCCGCTTCCTCAAGTTTGTGGTCGACGACCGCACCGGCTGCATCCCCTGCGTCCTCTGGCTCAACCACGCCACCTCTCCCTACTTCGCCCGCCAGCGCCCGCAAGGTGTTCGACTGATTGCCGATGTGGCGAACAGCCAGGCTTCGCTGGTGAAGCTGGGCGCGGTCACTCGAGTGCGCGGCAGGATCACGAGCTACCGGGGCGCGGTGCAGATCACGGCGTCGAGCGTCGCAATCGAGAGGGACCCGAACGCCGAGGTCCTGCATTGGCTGGATTGCTTGAAGCTGGCTCGAAGGGTCTACGGTCGCCCACGATCGTGAGAAATGCTTGCACGGACGGTGCCCATGGACAGGACCCGATTGCTATAGATGACGGTTTTCCGCAATGTCGATTTGATCTGATAGTCCGAGACGCTTATAAATACGCTATTCATTTCCATATATATCAAGTAAACGTTTGCACTTGCTGTCGATTAGTAGCATGTGACAACCATGCATTTATTAGCAGACGTAAGAAATCATGTCAAATTCATGGAAGCCGCCGCGCGATCATCGGGATTGTTCCGTGAATTTGTAATTCTTGTATCTGATCCTGCAATCTTGAAGCTGAACCTGCGCTCCAATGTTCCAAGTACACTCGTCTTGTAACTATTTCCTCGCGACAATCAAGCACGACTTGCAATCCAAAGGCACGAGCACACTGTTGCAGGCCCCGTGTGCATGATCATCCGGCACTCCATAGTGGTTTGCAGATTTGTCGTAGTAGTTATAACCGTTGTCGGATGTATGCTCCACAACGTCAGGGAGGGCCAAGTCTATGGCATCGTCGAAGAGACTAGATGGATCGTACATGTCGTCATTACCTATCTTGTATACTTGATTAACGTTCGGAGTGGCACTAACCACATAGTAGATGAAAAAGAGATCACAAGAAATGTAAAGGTTTGCGCAAAGCAGCCATGGAAAATTGTGTTTGGTTGCTCCCCGTGTTTGTCCCTATTTGCACTATTTATTGTAGTGTTTCTTCGGTGTTGGTGAAGTGCCGAACGAATTATTTATCTCCATTGTTTATCACTTGCTACGACCTAACCTATGGAGGACGATCTCTCTCTCTCTCTTCCAATGCACCCTATAATGTCTTAGGTACTTAGACCTCCACTAGAACTTTGGTCTTTGAGCAAACTCAAATGAAGTTGAGAGATAAATGAAAAGACCAATGACAATGCAAAATATATAAGTAGATGATGTATCTACCTTGCGAGATCTTATACGAATTCCATTATTATTGTTTTTTTCTATCGACATAGGCTCTTTCTTGAAAAGTAAAAAGTACATATCGAAAATAGCATACTCCAATTTGTTCAGACCTTCTTAAGCAAAATGGTCCTTAGTTTCTTCCCGATCAGATAGAAAAAAATTATTCTAAATATATGAATGACGGTAAAAAGAACCATTGCACGAGCATGGTTTAAATGGTAACGGCCATATCTGATTTTACATATCACAACTTTCGCAAGCTAAAGATACAAGGGCTTAAAGCATGACAATGAATAAAAGACTTCTGTACTTACCATCCAAGATTCCTTTTCATCAGAATCTATATACTAATTCGTATGATCGATTTACATATCACAGCCTAATCAGATGAAAAAGAAGGGCTTGGAAAAAAGGATGAAGCGAAATATAGCTGCTACACCAAAACTAGGCGTAAAGAACAAAATAGCAAAACCTGGGATGTAAGTCCCAACTACTTCAAGAAACAAAAGTGTCCATAAAAAAAGGGACTAGAGTACATTGTCATGTAGCATTCCCATTTTCTAAACTCAAATTGAGATAGCGAGCGTCCCAAAAGACAGGAACTTGCGTTTCTTTGAGGTCCAGGGCCTTCTTGCACAATGTCTTTGTCCAAGCAACAGCGTCTCAATCTATGGTACCCCACAATATCTGCACAAGGTTTGAGAAATTAAAATGTGTATGAGCAAAAAAGCATGTGTTGCTAATGCAGCATGCTTCATCTGAAACATCCGATACCAAAGATGAAGCAATAGTTTCTTTAACAGGCACTGTACATATGGATGCGTCAGTTGGCTTACCTAGTCTCCACTCTAAAAATGCTCTAGTGTAATGTATGCCACATCGCAACCAATTTTCCTGGGAGGTCTCGCAGCATGTCTAATTTATAGTCATGCATGTGAAGTGGAGGTTGACTCAGTATCTCTCTTCCCCCTCCAGAGGATGATCTGCTCATCCTTAAATAATATAGGAACACATGGTACCAAATCCTGCAAGTGTGTAATACAGACATTAAGTTCTATAAAGACAAATACAGATCAAGATGATACTAAAAATGTTAACATCCCAAGCAGAAAAGGAAGGAAAAAAAACGATGAAATTTAGAGGGCATACTCGAAGTTTCACGCCAATCAGTTTGCAGTCACTTGTACCCACATATTTGCAGTCTAACCTCACAACCTCTTCAGTCTTGAATGCTTCCCTCACTTTCTCCACCACATTGACATACACGCCATTCCTCGCTGATATAAAATGAATAGTTTATCATGTCGTATTGAGATCGATTATAGCAAGTAAGAAAGAAGTAGACTAAAAAAATGGCTGAGCCATTGGAAACAAGTTTACTCACTAAGTTTCATTAAAGGGGGAGAGGTCAGTCCTCTGTTTCTCATTTCTTTTGTTTCCTCAAATGTCAACCCTTCTGCAACATTCTTCACAAGCTTCGGGTATATTGGTGCATAAGGCTTCCACAGCATGAGAGGTATAACTGGTTTTTGCTTTGGATCATAATGTCGTCCTCGATACAAGAGGAGGATATTGATATTGCGGTAAATTATCTTCCCACCAGATTTGTCCTTTGAAAAAACTGGTAACCCGTCAAACAAGAGACCATGAAAAGGCAAAAAGGGTCTCATCATATTCTCAATCAGTTCATTCAGTTAATACCTCAAGGTGAAAGCACACATTGTCCATGTCAAGCGTCGGCACTCCCAGGCACTTAATCCTAACTGCTTCGGCCCTTTTCCAGTGATTGTGGATGTCATCCAACATGTTGTGAGTAACTCCTCCTTTGCCTGTGCGAAAATAATGACATCAAGCAGAGTGCAGTCAGAGGTAAAAGAAAATTCCACAAAGGGTGAAAAGGAGATAACGAAAAAGCATAGCAACATCTCTCATTGACTCTTCTCGACAAAACTTCCATGTTCTGCCCACATACCATAATCGAGTATCTCAAACTAAGTAACTATTTTCAATTCCACCCAAGAAGACAGCTTGCACCCAAATCACACTAGTTAGAATGTCAGTCTGGTGCTGACTTCGCCGAAGGATTTGTAAAATTTCTCATCTCGCCCAATTGCATTCATATCATTACCAGAATATTCAGAAGCAGCATTGGTACAGGTATCAAGTACAGCAACTATACCAATGAGCAGCCAAGCCAATCAAGAAAAATCAAAACTTCCAAAAAAAGATCCAAAAAGAACTTAATTTCATTCATCATCAACAGAAATTTTCACAAAGATTCTACAGTCTACACTAGGCAGTAGCTCATCTAATCATTTGAGGCCTCGGGGATCATCAGAACTATCGCTACAAAGAAAGGACGAAAAACGCACACGTACCCAGATTAATCTGGCGATTGCAATCGCTGTGCCGAAACCGCTCCACGAGCTCCGCCACTTCCTCCTCCGAAAGCGGGGCTCCCAGGACCCGCTCCCTCTCCCCCGCCGCCTTCTCCGGGTCCGGCGCCACTCGGACCGGCGCGGAAGTCCCCGTCCAGGTCCTGTCGATCCGGCCGGGCCCGAACGGAGAGAACCGCGGCGGCTCGCGGAACCCGATGGGCTCGACGGCGGCGCTTGTCTCCGAGTACGAGTACCTGAAGTCGAACGGGAGGTCCGGCCCGACCGGGCGATCCGGGTCGCCGGCGGGGCTTGATCCCGCGGGTTCTTTCCGGGGTCTTGGGGCTCGGCCGGGGGGCTTAGGACAGAACGGAGGGTCGTCGTCGGCGGCGTCTGAGAGGGGCCGCCGGAGGAGGAGGAGGAGGGCGCGCGAGCTCCCGGGGCGTAAAGGTAGGGTTTTGAGAGCGACCCGGCGGAGAAAAGGGAGTGTCGCCATGGAAGGAGATGGTCCGAAGATCTCTCCTTCAGTCGCTGTGCCAGAGATGATCGAAGGCTGCTTAAAGTTCGTACCTTTACGCTTAATCTAAACCAGGTTTTTTTGTACCTTTTAGTTGGTAATGAAGTCCTTCCGACACCGGATCCGGCTAAATTCAATTGTCGCGACCGCCAAATGACGTTGGTAGTGTGATGGGATAAAATTTTTCCGAAATGCACGTCGATGTGAATGTCCATGCTGGCTAAGACATCGTACTCTTATATTTGCCTCGTCATACTTTTGCATCGTATGACAGATATATGGGGTGAATTTTGTCGCATTGGTGTTAGAGGGACTTGATTAGAGAATTCTTGAATGATTTCATAAGATTAATATAATAAAAAAAAATGCAGTTGACTGGGCCATCCCTAACGAGCCTTACTTTGAATCTATCAAGCCAAAAATGCAAGTTGATTAGACTAGATGTATATAGCATAGTATCCTCGCAAATTTTGAGATTTGGCATTCTTTAGGAGGTTGTATTGATGAACTTTAATGGATGACCAGGGCTACTAAGGGCAAGGACTTGATGGCGAGGCTTTCTTGGTGACTATATATTGCACTTTGATGGTTAGCAAGGGCAGACATTTTCAAAACAAGTCAACTAATATCCACTTTATTTCGATTAATGTGCATAAAATTTGTACGAGGAAGAATGAGGAACTTTAAACCTTCTTAGGCAAATGTTGTATTAGCTACTATGTGAAGGTTTTCTGTCTCCATTTTCTCGCATTATCAATTTAGTTTTGTAATATTGGTGTGCTCAAAAGCTTCTATACTTGTTTCACCATAATTTCTCTTGTGACAAATTATCTTTTACCGAAAATCATTCTTTTGATTTTTAATTGAAGGAGAGAGGTTCTAAGTCAACTCTGGATATGAAATATCACAAGTAATAAGAAAATCAACAAATTTAATTCGAAGGGGACTGAACAAACATAACTATGTTGGACATTAATTGAAGACAAGGCCAAGAAAATACAGATTTTGTCACAGAACCAAACATAAACGAACAATGCCATAATTTAATCGACAATAGATCTTGCAAACGCAAGAATGCTATGCTAGAATTTAATCGACAATACAACATCCAGGATAAAGAAACACGTCAAAATTTAATCTATGACGTGGATATGAAAATTACAACTAAGAAACATGTCATAATTTAATCAATAATGTGAGTTTGGAAAATAAAGTTACACTGTAGGAAAGTAAAGATAACTAAAAGATATTGAATTTGTTTAATCTGTGCGGGGAATCTTTATTAGATGAGCAATGGTATTATAATGTTAGTGTCATAATCGCACTTGAGTAGTTTCTAGCAATTGCATCCATGTTTTTTCATCTCCGAAAGTTCTGTGCCAATGTTCTCTTGAGGCCATGATCTTGTTGTCGAATAGTTGCTCCTTCACAAACAAGTGCTAGTTGTTCCACCATCTCAATTGTTATGTTCTCTAGTGGCTTTGAACTTGTAATTGTATGTTGATGCTCCTCATGCATTCAACTTTCCTTCAATACCCTCATAGTTTATCAATGCTGTTAGTCAACATCCTCATCATTGACCACACGTCGTTATATATTGATAACCGATTGCTGACGATCATCGTATTCACCAACATTGATACTTATTTTAGTTATCGACAATGGGTCATGTGCTTAACAATATTTGATGCTTTAATCATGTGTCTCCTCATGTCAATAGCCTGATCATTTTTTGGTGCAAATAGTACTTCATCTTATTAATAATATTTACATATTTAACAAAAAAAAAAAATGTTATAGCATTTTAATGTTTAAATACTTTTAAGTCTACCAATCTCAAATTGGAATGACTTTTGCTTTCTACTCCTTGATGCTTTAAAATCTTAGATCTCGCGCATTTCGACTTTATTGTGGATTGTTTCTTTTAATAGTGCCAACGGATCTTAAAATCTGTCCTATGTCACTCGAACTTAGCAATTAACGTCAATCTGACTGAAGAAGGTGCTTTTTCTTTGCCTAATGAACAAGTGATAATTGCAAGAAGAAGCGCAGCAGACAATACAACTATAGGTCAATATAATGGAGCCAAGAAGCATATCACAGCCGGCTTCTAGTGTGTGTGTCCATATATATACATGTGTTTGTGTCTAGGGCATGTGCAGAAGCTTACTAAAAGATCTATCCTCATCAAGCAAAGTTAGCTGATTTTCATTGAGCTAAGTGGCGGAAGCAACGTGAAAAGAGGTGGGCATAGGCACATATATATGGCTTCCTCACTTAAGCCTGCGATCATCTTTTGTTTCGCTTCTCTTATTCGTAATCGTGCAGAAGGCTTTCCGGACATGACCGTAGTGACGAAAATATGCAACGGGAACATCGTTAATGAGTTCGCCGACTTTCATTACTTGAGGGATCTGGTGATGGAGGAGTTGTCTACCAAGACATCGTGTTCGGGTTTTAATCTTTACGTCGATGAAGGCGCGTCATGGCTGTTAATGCCTTGCTACGGTCATGTTGCTTGTAATGGAGCTCTTATAAATTCGGATTGCGTTACGTGTCTGGTCGTGGCAAAGAACATGATTCTCAAAGAATGTCGGATAGCTCTCGGAGCTCGAGTGCAGCTTCAGGGCTATAGAATCATATATGAATTGTATCCATTCACCGAAAATTGAATCTCCGTGTTTGATAGAGCAAAGTGTTTCCACATGTTTTTGCTCGTGATAAGTTCCTTTGCGCATTTCATGATGAATAAGAACATTGGGACAAAATCAAGTGATCAGAGTCCGGAATTGCGCTAAGTGCATTGTCAAACTTATTATTATTATGCCAATGATATACTTAGGTTTTTCTCTGATGTGTTAAATTGACCCCATTAATTTATTATTCTAATAACTTGTACGAATTACAACGAAAAGAAAAATGAAAATGTGGGGGTCGTGTTGTTAAATCTTCTGTTATTGTAGAAGAGATTATGATTAATACGGATCCTAAGTCATTTTGAGCAATTGGAGCGGGAAAGGTATGGGCCCAATTTATCGCAAAAGATTAACCTAATACTTAGTTCACACTATTGCAATAGATTTTTAGACATTTCAAATGTAAACTAAGTTGCACATCAATGTCGAAAAATCTTATTTTGATCCTATTTAGCCGCCACGTTACAATATGCTTTCATTTCCATTTCTCAATTCGGAAATGTCCTTATATGTTTATTGTTGAGGATATTTATTCAGCACAAAGGAATGCAAACTTACCCCAAATTGTAAAATGTCTAATTGCTAACTTTTTTTTAATGACGTTGGATATACTTTCGGTACAGCAAAATGAATATCAACATTATTAACTAGTTAATTACTGAAAAAAACAACACATATGTCCCTCAATGAGCAGCAATATCATTTCTTGATGAAATAACTATATTATTATTATTTTTTAAATTATGAAACGATGCCATTACAGTTGGTTTTACACGGAATGAAATCTCAATTATTTATAAAAAAAAAAAAGAAGGGTGACAATTTTATATAGGAGGGGCATGCATTCCTTTAGTGCCGGCCGCCATGTTTTCCTCCAATTTTAAGCAATTTCATATACACAAGCATTTTAATATTTGACGTTAGCTTTTCCCATAAAAAATATGTTTTATTTTTAAAAATTGAAAAAAATACCCAAAACTCAATAACTATTTAGCTCCAAAGTTGGATTTTTTTCATTTGTAAAAGCAAATCAGATATCTATCAATATAATTTAAGAATTTCAATAAAATTATCTAGAGACCAAGTTATGGTAATAGCTTGAATTATTAGTTAACCATCAAACAGAAAAAAAAAATATCAGCATTATTATAGCGAGGGAATAATATGATTTTAAAATTTTTGAATATATATAAATAATATATTATTATATATGTTGACCTCACTTCTTCGTGCGCGGGGCAATATTTATATTTTCCCACAATATTATAGCGGGTGGTCTCTCCTCGTTGCTTTCTCAAGTGTGTCCAGTCACCCCCTTTTCTGATTCGTCTCCGTTTGGAAAGCCAGAAAGGATAGGGGGAAGAAAGTGAAGGAAAAAGCAGCAGCAAAGAAAGTGAGAGAAAAAGGCGAGAAAATCCCCTTAGAAAAATCATTTCGCCCTCTCAATTTCACCTCTCAATTGGTTGGTCTGGTCTGGTCTCCTAGGGCAAAAACCCCCGGTTGAAGTGAGAGAAAAAGCAATGAGCATTCCTCTGCCCGCGAGGCACTTGCTGCCCCTCACCACTGCCACCATTGATTTTCCCTCCAAACCCTCCTCGAGATCCTTCACAGCAGCGCTCCGATTGCTGGAGCTGATTTGAGCGTCTTCTCTCTCGGTTGCTTCAATTCTTCTCATTTTTGTGCCGGATGGCCTCGAAGGAAGAGACTTTCGTCTTCCCAACATACGGTAATAGTCTTTCCGCCGTTCCTAATTTGACGGTGTTTGCCGGATTTTGAGTTTCGGGTTTTGTTTGTTTGCGATGAGGGTTTTGTGGGCTTGAGCTTGTTTTAGGTGAGTTGAATCTCAGGTTTTGAAATGGGATTGCTGGGGAGGGGACGGGACTGAATTTGGTTTTGATTGATTACAATGATTTGCTGGCGGAATGTTGGCCAAAAGAGTCATTTTGAGATCGGCTATTCGGGTGTGTGCCTTCATATGAGGTAGTCCTATGTTATTCGGTTCGCTGCTAAAATAATCATCTTGAGGGTGGCTATTTGGGTGAGGTTGTTTAATAAGGGGTGACTTGTGTCTTCGCACAGATAAGGCTGTGTCACCGCGTAGAAGATGCTTCTTTTTGCCACCCATTATTTACCTACCGAGTAATTGTATGTGAAAGTCATGATTCGGTCGCACAAGGTATGCGTTACACCCACGTGTAGGATTGTGCTTCTCGTTACTATCAAATGGAAGTTATTCGACACATTTATCCCAAACTATAAGGTATTTCCTATCACGCCCCGATTCCTGAGCGTGCACTTATCCCTCACCTTGGTCGATTTAAGTGACGTCCCAGGACGCATTGCCGACCCTTTCAATTTTAATGCGCATGCGGAAGCATATAAACAATCCACAGACAATAAAGCAATGTGATAGAAAAGCAGGACTACAAATTCTTGAAAATTAAACCATACCTTTTATACATATCAGATCACTTTAAGTACAATACTACATGATATTTACAAAGTCTAACAAAAGGCTTGATTCTCAAAATTAGTAGTTATATACCCATCTACTCCGACTTGTCTACTAAGCTCTTTGGGTCCATGGGATCCGGACGATACGGCGGATCCTCTACCATATCATCAGGGAGACCAGCCACATTCCCATCTAGAGCACGGGCAGCATTGATCACTTCTGCCGGTATACCAAAGTTTGAGAGAGGGCCTATTCTAAGACCATAAGGGGTGGTATGGAACCAAGCCCTGAATCTATTGGGCCTCTCTTGGTATGGAACTTCCAAAACCCAAACGGTTGTCACAACCATCTCATACGTCCAGTCACTCTTGGGGTTGGGGAAAACTGTGACTTGCTCTATTATTCTTGTGGGACAACCGAGACGTCTAGGAGTCGCCATCTGCGAACCTGAAAATGTGGTCCCACAACGAGATGAGACTATGTCTCAGCAAGTTCTACTCCCTAAGACTTCATTAGGAAACCAATACACTTTAGGGTTGCTTATATACAACACGAGTCGGAGAACTTACCTTGGCCTCAGATTCCACCTACAAATCAACACAGTTCAATAGGTACCCAAACAATCACAATAGATCGAAACATCGATCAAATCAACTTAGTCGATTACATGTCAATCGGACCATTTCCCGGTCATATCAATTCAATCAATCAATTCACAACGTCAGATCAAAACAATGATCAATCGACCTAATTGATTACATGTCAGTTGGACCATTTCTAGTTCATTTCCAATCACCAAATCACATGTACTCTCTCGAGCACTGTTTTCGCGGCGCCGTTTTCGCCAAGGTGGTGTATATAATGGACAGCACTGGTGCGTTCTTTAAGGCGCCGTTTTCGCCAGTGATATTCCCAATCACCGAATCACGTATGTCTATACTAATGCAGGTAATAGATAGCACTCGTGCATTCTTTAAGGCGCCGTTTTCGCTAATGATATCCTTAATCACCGAACCACGTATGTCTATAATGATGCATGAAATGGAAAACACTTGTGCGTTCTTTAAGGCGCTATTTTCGCCAGTGATATCCTTAATCACCGAACCACGTATATCCATTACGCCGTACCTGATTGATCTCAACCAAGAGTATTCTCAACTCACTCTCACGATTTTTGATCTCAACCAAGAGTATTCCCAACTCACTCTCACGATTTTCTCCACTTTACAACTCATCAAGCATTATCAATGCTAAATAACTAAAATCAGCATCTACCAATCAATCATTTAATTCCACTCAATTTAGATAAATTTCTAAAATATCACAATTAATTCAATTCCATGCAACGTAGAGCTCAATTAAATAAACGGACTGCACCACGACAATCAGCATAAAATTTCGGTTGTCGGCTATCCCTACCTTATTTCCGAAAAATCAATAAATAATTAAATTAATTTCGAAAATTAATAATTAAATACTAAAAATCCAATTTATGCCCGTAATGCCGAATTGAATCCCAAGAAGGGTTGGGAAAAATCCCGAGATGCATTCAATAAATAATATAGGCTATCCTCAAGCTAATTACACTAAACACTTAACTAATATGCAATACAATTTACTAATAATTACTAATCAATTCTAATCTAACCACCTAATCCTATTTAATTAGCACTAATCAACCCTTAAGCACCATTAGTCTACTAAGCAAGGATTAGTGAGCAAAACTCACATGATTAAAGATCCGCTCAGATCAAATCGATGAGCACGCGATAAAGATCGATCCTCTCCAAAGCAGTTCCGCCAACCGGGGTCGGGACAGCTCGAAAACGGGCCACGAGACCTATAAACCCTTGCTGCAAAATGATGAAATAGGCTGCTGAGGAGCTGATTTCAACACGGCTTGGACTAAGTTCGGCGGTAGCGGGTTGGAGTACGAGCCGTGGCTAAAACGGCCATGAACCGAGCCAAACTTCAGCTGCTGGACCTGCTAGAATTGGACTCGTGGATGCTGCTGTTGGGCTAAAACGGTGGCCCAACTTGGAAGGACGATGGAGGGCAGCTTCGGTGGACCAAAGGTCAACACCCGAGGAAGAGGTGCTGCTGTTTGACCGGTGGGAAACCATATGTGAAGCAGCAGTAACCGAAGAGAAAAAGTGGTGGGGGCTTGGGCAGGTTTGGTGGGGTAGACTCATGCGCAACAATTGAAAACTAATGAAGAAGCAGGAGTTGAAGCAGCCAAAAAGCGTGCTGACCGAGAAAGAGATGGGGACGAAGGTGGGGTTTCGGTGGGGTAAACCGTGTGAGGAACGGACAACAACAGCAACCAAAAGAAAGAAGCAACGATCGTCCGTCGTGTTGGAGAAGCCAAGACCGGTCAAATACACGTGCAGGGAATAAAGAAATATAAAGAGAAGAGAGAGAGGGCCATTGATGAACGTCAGCCAAGACAAAGGAACATAAACGTTGAATATTGAGGGGACGTTGCGGGGTAGCTGGCCGCACGGTCCAATAGAAGACCGACCAAGGGATAACGTCATTTAAGGGATAAGAAGAAACATGAGTTGTTGGCCAAAAGAGGAAGAGAAAAAGGAAAACGTGCGTGGAAGGAGGGAGGTTCGTGCCAAGAGAAAGAGGGAGAAAAAATGCACGCAAAGGATAAGGAGATGGTGGGTCCAGTAGTTAACTTTCAAGGCCAAATTAAAAGACCAAGCCAATTTAAGGAGAGGACGTGCATGGGATCGTGGGCAAGGGGGGTGTTTCGTGCATGGAGAGTGTGGGCTCAATGGAAAGAAGAAATGATCAATTCAAAACAACTTGTCAATTGGTCATCCGGGAGTCCAATTCTCTACCAATTGCACTATTTGAAGTCTCAATGAAGACCAAAATGAGTCGCTTCTTTTATTTTTCTTGGCATCTGATTTTCTGAACAAATAAATCTGGTTGAGGTCTAATTCGAATGCAGAAAAGGCCCAAACAACTTCCATTCACCGATTCACTTACACCAGATGCCAAAAATCCCTTCAAATCGGCCAATCTGAATTGTCGTTCATTTTCCGAACCGTTCATCTCGGTTTTTTGTAAAAATCTCGAACTCGCTGGAAATTCCTCAAAAGGTGAGTCGACATTCTTAAAATGACTCATGACACGACAGGACTTCCAATTTCTAAAATCGAATTCAAATTCGGGGTTATTTTCAATCAAACGCACTTTTAGTGTAACCTTACCTACGGGGTAGCTTTTAGGAATTTTTGATGCAATTGACATGTGGTCAGTTTTCTTCGAACCACAATGAACCCATCCAACACATTGGTGACTTTCGGTGGTCGTGAAAATCTCGAGATTTCATATACGGACACAGGGTACCCAAAACGATAGAAAATCGATTTAATGTCGATCGACGAGAATTTTGCAATCAGGTGGAATCACTCACACTTTGATTATCATCTCAGTCGAATCGACTTATATCCGGTCTCTAATCGATTTTTAATTGTGCCGTAATGACCTTTGCAGACTAGCACGGTCGAGCAATCGATTCCTAGTCGAACTTTCAAGTCTATTGCATTTAAAATCCCTTAATAGCTTCACCAGATAAGCCAGTTATCTCCCGAGTGGCCATCTTAGAGAAAAACACTATAGTCATATTGATGAAAGGCCCGACTTATCAAATCGAAATTAGAATTGAAAATTAGGATGTCACATTTCCATCTTTTACTTTTTATTTTTTTATTTTTCTTTTGTTTTTCTTCTCCTTTCTTCCGTTCGCCATGGTCAGCAGAGGGAAGAGAGGAGAAGGAAAAAAAAAGGAAAAACAGGAAAAGGAAAGAAAAAGAAAAAATTAAAGATGATTTAGTCATAGAGTTGGAGTAAATGTGCCGCGGTTGATAAAATTTGGAATATTTTTGTTACAAAAAAAAGTTTGAGATAAATTTGTCATATTTGGTAAAATTTAGGATTTTTGGTGGCTGTTTTCTTATTAATAAATCTATTCTTAGAAAATTCGAAAGAAATATTCATAAATAATGTGTATCCATGTTTAGGGACATATTTTTAACTTCAATAAAAGATGTTGATGAAACTAATAACTAATAAGAGATTAGAATCAACTTATTTAAATAAATCTATAATTTTCTATAATGATCAAAATTATCATTATTTAACGTTCAGTACTTTTATTTTCTGAAATCATTTTTTGGCCCTACTCATTTATTTTTCTGACCTTAAAAGAAAAAGCCCTACCCATTTATTTCACTCCCTCGTTTCTTTTTCGGCACCACCTGGAGCTTCCTTTCTTGAAAATTGAAACCATCCTCTACCCTCTCCTCCCTCCAAAAAGAAAAAAATCACGCCGCATCGCATCGCCATATTTTTTTCTACTCTTCTTCCTAAAACTTAAGAAGGAACCTCCGCATCGCATTGGCATGGAAACCCAAAAACCATAGCCTCCGCCTCCGCCTCCTTGCACAATCCTCTTCCTCTGGATCTCTCTCTCTCTCTCTCTCTCTCTCTCTCTCTCTCTCTCTCTCTCTCTCTCTCTCTCTCTCTCTCTCTCTCTCGATCGTGTCATCGCAGTTGCTTGCCGCCTCGCCTCCAGCCTTGCCTCCTTCGCAGTCGCAACTCGCCTTTGGCTTTGGGTCGCCTTGCTCTCTGTTCTTACTTTAGCCCTCCGTTGCTCATGGCCTCGCCTCCGCTCCCTCACCCTCACCTCCACCCTCAATTCTCTCACTTCGCACTTGTAGACCTGTCCCAGAAACCCATCATGCCTCTCGCAATTCCCGACTCGTGTGTTGGAGCATGTTGGGAAAGTTGACCATGTGTCGGAGCATCCGACACAATACGGGCTTCGGAGAGTGCCCGTGCTTCATAGGATATAAGGGATCTATTAAGGGAAGATCCCTCTATGCCTTCTTTCTAGCCTCATGAGATTGTGAGTGAGATCCAAAGAGATAGACTGATCACATATCATAATTCCTTAATCAAATCGAGCCAACAGAGCTAACCTTCTTAATCTCTCTTTCTTGTTTTTGTCCTCAAGTTCCTGATATATGGCCTCTTTCAAAAAGAATTACCATGTGCTCGTGAGTTTTAGAGGCACGAATGTCCGCAACAACTTCCTCCTTGATCTCTATGCAGCTCTGAATCAGAAATGGATATACATTTTTGTGAATAGCGAGGAGCTCAAGAAAGGAGAGCAAATATCGCTAGTGCTTATGAGGGTGATCGAGGAATCGCGCGTCACAATCATCATTTTCTTTGAGGACTATGCTACCTCACAATAGTGTTTGGAAGAGTTGGCGAAGATCATGGAGTGCAAGGCACAAAAGGAGCTGATTGTGTTGCCAGTGTTTTACAAAATGGAATCAAGAGAAGTGAGACGGGCGATAAAGAGTTATGTGAGAGCTATGGCTAAGCATGAGTCCAATTCTGAGAAGGATATGAAGGCAGTGGAGACATGGAAGAAGGCTCTCTTCAATGCCAATAACTTGTCTGGTTGGGTTTGCAATGATGGGTAAGTAAGTAATTTAAGAGACAGTAAGTTTTGCTCAGTCTAATGTATGATCCTTGTCTTTAGAAAAGTGTTGACCTAATCATATCAAAAGATCAAAAGGTCTCCATGGGGAAGATTAGTTGATTCGTCTGTTGTTACTAGCCAAATTGCACTTTCTTCCACTTCCTTCAACATTAATTAGACACGTTAACTTTGTGTGATCGTCGCATCAAGGCATCTTATCATGTCCATGCCAATTCTCAAGCTTCAACAGCAGTTTAGAGTAGCCGAAATCTTGTACACTGAAAGACAGCTTCAAACAGATTTGAAGCAGCGACGTCTCGCACTAATCCCTCTAGTGAACAAGCTGTTCGGTCTGACCGAACCAACATTGTTATGATCATCTCAGTTCTTGTATGATCTTTCGCATCGTTCTCTCTACATCTTCAGCAACGCCTGGGATTCAATCATCTCCAATCTCGTCGGAATCGAAGAGCGAGAGAGATGTGGATGATCATGAAATATGGCCACCGACTAGCATGAAGATAGCACCATAATCCTGTAAGAGGAGTATATTCATGGGGCCAAAAAGTTTCTGATTCAGTTCAGTCTTTTCTAGTTAATATTGACTTTGGTAGCAATAAAAGCTATTGAATTACCAAAAATAAGAAAATATACAAACCAAAAAACAAAAACAAAAACAAAAAAAAGTAGTTGGCTATCGACTTGGAGAAAATATTGGGTGGGGCAAGTACACTATCCAGACAAAATTGCAATGCCAGGTCATCTCCACATCAGATGCAAATCTGAACTCTTCTATCCTCTCGAACGATGCCGCATAAAAGCATCATCCTCACTGCTACCGGTCCCAAGCCGAGATGCCGTTGACTCATCAGTCGCTCTCTCTCTCTCTCTCCCTGACTAACAATGCCTCCTTCAATGGCGTTGCTGATCCTCCGTCGCAACTTTCATTGTCGAGCCTCCTCGCTCCTCCAGGTGAGACTCTTTTCCCATTCGCCAAAGGAGGCGGGGGCTCCAAAGTGATAGACTCTAGAGCCGGAGCCCATGAGAAAATACTAGTGGCGAACCGAGGCCGGAATGAGGACTATTAAAGAGTTTCCTGCATTAGTTGAAAACCTTCCCTCTATAAAGCAAATACATTTGGAGAAACCTTGCAAAGCTCCCTCAAGGGTTTATAAGTTGCAAAATCTCGAGCATTTGAGCCTTCAAGGCTGCACCAATTTTGTCATGTTTCTAAAGAACTTGGAGGACTCAACTGATCCTAATGAAAATTCGAGATTCTCAAATCTAAAGAACTTAATGACTGCAATCTCTTGGAAGTAGAGTTCCTTGATTCTAATTTTCCCAAATTAGCGCATCTAAATCTTTCGAAAAACAAGTTTACTCATCTTCCAACATGCATCAATAGATACCATGATTTGGAACACTTGTACGTGGATTAACGTCAGGTCGTGCCATTTAGGATGACTGGCATCCATGTCAGCGAATTTCAACCAAAATCCCCTCTGGCCAGCCATTGCTATTGTGGTCATACTGTTGTCAAGGCCGAGCCATCACCACAATCCTAGGTCACCGATGCCTTGCCACGATTATCATTGATTGAACCCTATGGAGGCTTGCTTCTCATAGGCCTTGCAAGCTTATCACAATTAATTTTGCTAAAATATGATGTAGCTGTTATTATAGTGACGAGGCACTATTACATTAGCTAAAATTAAATCCCCATCACCCCAGATATAAGGTATAACAACATATACTGTTCAAACGAGCAATTTTTTTTATGGTAAAAAATAAGCAATTGATTTCTATAAGTACTACATAAAAGAGAGAGAGAGAGAGAGAAACAGATGTTGAGACAAAATCATGGGTATACGTTAAAGTCAAAAATCAAACATTGTAAGATGTCTTCTTTCTACACGGACTTGTCATTGGCAAGAGAGAGTCGTTTATTGATAGTTCCTTTTCATTATTGCCATCAAGTAAATTTGACTTTTAAATTCTATGAATTTATCGATGAAATTATTTTAATCATTATATTTTACTTATTTTTGTTACGTGAATTCCTTATTTGGCGACATTATCTTTGTTCATCATGGTTTTGCTCTGCATTATAAGTAATCTATCTATTTCAATTCAGGAAAAGCTATTTGTGAAAGTTCATTGACTTCTCCTCTATTAAATATTGTCGTACTTTGAAATAACTTAATATCAAACTAGAAAATCCTTTGAAAAAAAGTAGTCTACTCACAAGTTAAAAAAGAAAATAATACGCAATGTTTCGGTTAATTCATCAATAATATCTTCTAATCATTATAGCTATAACTAGTTTGATTAGGTGGGGTAGAAACGTGTGTGGAGTGCCGAAGCTGTATTGGTAGATTTAACTAATGGCAGTCTAGGTTCTCCACTTGCTATTCCATATTTCTTGGAAATTTCTCGGGTAACTTCCACGAAAGTCACATTATATGATCAACGGGTCCAGCAAGGCAGGTAGAATTAACTAAGAACCTACTTTTGCATTTCAGCTTCTATTTCATCTTTCTGTTAATTCTTCTTAGAGTTCAATCAAATAATTCACCCCAAAATTGTCCTTCAGCGAGGGGGCCATCTTCCCGCCTTTCTTCCCTCTCATTTTCCCTCGCTCTTGACTTTTTAAGTTCCACCGCCATCTTTTTCGACCAGTTTGCAGAGAGATTCCCTTGCTAAAACTCTGCAGGGTGTTTCATTATTCTTATCAAGAACAGTTAGAGATCCTGCTCTATCTTTCCATCCCTCTTCCATGGACACAAGCTCCAGCTCGTCTAAAGTAAGTCTTCACACGTCTTTTTGGGGCAAAAAGTCATTGTCCGTCATGCGTTTTCTTCACTCTTACTCCTTTTAAGCTTCAACATTCTCGATATAAGGGATCCATTAAGGGAAGATCACTCTATGCCTTCTTTCTAGCCTCATGAGATTGTGAGTGTGATCCAACGGGATAGACTGATCATATTTTGTAATCCCTGAATCAAATCGAGCCAACAGAGCTAACCTTCTTAATCTCTCTGTGTCTTGTTTTTGTCCCCAAGTTCCTGATATATGGCCTCTTCTGAAAAGAATTACCATGTGTTCCTGAGTTTCAGAGGCACGGACGTCCGCAACAACTTCCTCCGTGATCTCTATGGAGCTCTGAATCAGAAAGGGATATACTCTTTTGTGGATAGTGAGGAGCTCAGGAAAGGAGAGCAAATATCGCCGGCATTTATGAGCGCGATCGAGGAATCGCGTGTCGCGATCATCATTTTTTCCGAGGACTACGCTTTCTCGCGGTGGTGTTTGAAAGAGTTGGCGAAGATCATGGAGTGCAAGGCACGGAAGGAGCTGATTGTGTTGCCAGTATTTTACAAAGTGGAACCAAGAGAAGTGAGACGGGCGATAAAGGGTTATGGGAGAGCTATGGCTAAGCATGAGTCCGATTCCGAGAAGGATCTGAAGGCAGTAGAGACATGGAAGAAGGCTCTCTTCGATGCCAGTAACTTGTCTGGGTGGGTTTGCAATGATGGGTAAGTAAGTAATTGATGTGATGCACTGCTCTGCCATTGTTAACTGGTGATTGTTTGTCATATGTCAAATTGTATGCAGAGAACCTACAGCTGAAAAACTGATAGATATTGTTAAATCGGCCTTTTTTTATTGAATATACAAAGCGAAGATATGCTAGACAGTAGACACAGTAGTCGAATATCAAAACTTCAAGCTAGCAGATGTTTGAAGTCGATTCTTGCTGTGTGGATAATGAGAAATTTTCGTTTTAGATAATTCGCGCATCTCATAGTATCCGAGTCATGTTGTCTTCAGGCGCAGGTTCACCCTAATGGGTTACTACTTTTCATCTTATCATTTGCTAATCTTGTAAGGTAATTTTCCTTATGACGCTAGAGGTTGAATTCGAGCCATGGCTTTGAAATGCTAAAACATGTTTCTCTTTCGATTGCTTATCAGAGATGAAGCGGAGGTCATACAAAGCATCGTAAGGGAATTACCAATTCGTCTAGAGCGAACACCCTTGGATGTTGCTAAGTATCCGGTTGGAATAGAGTCCCTAGTTGAAGAACTAAAATCATTGTCACAGAAAGAGTTGGATGGTGATGATGTTCTCATGATAGGTCTATGGGGACCTGGAGGCATAGGGAAGACGACAATCACTAAAGCGATATATAATGCTATTGAAGGACAATTTCAGGGAGCTATATTTTTGGAGCGAGTTAGAGAAACTTCAAACAAATGCGATGGTCTAGTTGAGTTGCAAAGAAGACTTCTTTCTCAAATCTTACCTCCTAAACATGTAATGGTCCGTAGTGTCGCTGAAGGAATTAGTTTGATAAAGGAAAGACTTTATTGCAAGAAGGTTCTCCTGAATCTTGATGATGTTGACCATCCGTGTCAACTGGATGCGTTAGCTGGAGGAGGCAATTGGTTTGGCAAAGGAAGTAGAATCTTTGTTACATCAAGGGATAAACATTTGTTTACTACTTCTCGTTGCAAATATTGTGTGTATGAAGTTAAACCTTTAAAGGACGATAAGGCACTAGACCTTTTTATTTGTCATGCCTTTCCAAACAGCCAGAAAGTTGAAATAAGAAAGGATCTCATAGATAGAGCAGTGCATTACGCTAGCGGCCTTCCATTAGCCCTCGAAGTGTTGGGCTCATTCTTATGTGGAAGAAATGAACTAGCATGGGAAAGTGAGCTGGATAAACTCTCCAATAGGCCTAAAGAAAATATCGATCGAATTCTGAAGATAAGCTTCTATGGATTGGAGAAGAATGAGAGGGATATATTCCTCGACATTGCTTGTTTCTTCAAGGGAAAAAGTATAGAATACATCACAGAAGTTCTCGACGGCTGTGACTTTGCGACAAATATAGGAATAGAAATTCTCACTGAGAGATCCTTGATAAGAAATGAGCATGGGACCCTCCAAATGCATGATTTGGTTGAATTGATGGGTAAGAATATTGTTATGCAGGATAACCTTGGGCAACGTAGTAGATTATGGCTTTTTGAAGATGTTTTGGACATTCTGTGTGAAGAAAAGGTAAAAGTTGTTTATGTAAACATTGTTATATGTCATTTTCATATTACTTTGATTTGGACAGTATATGATAAATCTCAATGGAAATTTTGTATGACAACTGAATTTGCTCAATTATGGATAGGGAACGGAAGCAATAGAGGCCATGGTAGTGGACTTGCTCACACCAAAAGAGATAAATTTGAGTCTTGAAGAGATAACCATAGAGGCTGATGCTTTCAAAAAAATAAGAGACTTGAGAATGCTCATTTTTCCGGAAGCGCATATCTCTTCGGAAGGTCCTATTCGTCTCCCTAGTAATCTAAGATGGCTTAAATGGCCCAATGCCCCATTGCTAAAATTTGGCTCCGGTCCAAAGAAACTTATTGGACTTGATCTCCAAAAAAGTAATATCAGACAATTAGATGACAAATTTAAGGTTAGCGCTTGTGATGATTAGCTTTTTACTTTTTATAACTACAAATATTTACAGAGCTTAATGAATCTACCGCTATTTTTTTTTTTTTTGCAGCATTTTAGAGTATTGAAGCACATCAATTTCAATCAATGCAAGTCCCTAGTTAGTGTTCCTGACCTTTCATTGCTCCCAAATCTAGAGAGATTGAATCTTGATGGGTGCAGAAGCTTGGTGGAGGTTCACCAATCTGTCGCATATCACGACAAGTTAAAATTTTTGTCACTAAAGTTTTGCTCTAACCTCAGTATCTTTCCTCACACACTCAAGACAAAATCTCTTCAAGCCCTCGATCTCTTTGGTTGCTCTAAGCTCAAGAAGTTCTCTGATATACCGGAAAAGATGGAACATCTAGAAGAGCTTGATTTAGGATGGACGGCTATTAAAGAACTGCCTACATCAGTTGAAAATCTTCTCTCCGTGAAGTTAATAAATTTAGCATTTTGCAAAAGACTCACGGCGCTCCTATCAAGTGTTTATAAGTTGCAAAATCTAGAGCATATGATACTTAGAGGCTGCTCCAATTTTGTTGTGTTTCCAAAGAACTCGGAGGATCCAACTGATCCTAATGGCAATCCGAGATTCCGAAATTTATATCGGCTAGAACTCAATGGCTGCAATCTCTCAAAAATAGAGTTCCTTGAGAGTTATTCCAGTTTTCCCAAATTGGCGCACCTAGATCTTTCCGGCAACAAGTTTACTCATCTGCCAACATCCATCAACAAATATGATGATTTGGAACACTTGATTATGTTTAATTGCAAGCAGCTACAAAAGATTCCTCAGCTTCCGCCAAATATGCATATGCTATGGGCAAAGGGTTGCAGATCTCTACAAGAATTTCCAGATTTGTCGGGTCTCTCCTCCGAACTCCTTTCTGTTGACTTATCTTCATGTCGTGAATTATTCCGCAAAGGAGCAAACGCGGCTGATGTGTTATTACCCAAGGTTAGACTCTCTCTCTCTCTCTCTCTCTCTCTCCCGCACTCACTAACTTTGAATGCTTGATATGCGAACTATTCGTACGACAGGAGCACCCGAAGTTGGGGGGTTACTATGACATTTTGCTGAGTGGAAGAGAGATGCCAGAATGGTTTCTCCACTGTAAAGAAGGTTCCATATCTTTTATGGTTCCCAGGGACTCGCATGACAAATTCGTAGGACTAGCACTCTGTTTAGTTCTTGGCCCGAAGGAAGTGGGCTGTGGCATCGACATTCTTGTCAATGGCCGAAGAGTGTTTGACATGGGAAGACAATTCCATTTTCTGAAATCCGATCATGTGTGGATTACATATCTCCCAACGAGTGGGCTGCTGTGTGAAGAAGGGGAGGTTCTGCGAGACGATCGGAACCATTTCCAAGTTCACCTCAAAGCATACAAAGGAAGATTGAAGAAGTGCGGATTCCGTCTAATATGCGAGCAACGGGAGGATGAGCTGAGGATCGAGCTCCAACACCATCAGCCGACGGAAACAAATTGGCCTTTGGAGGAAAGAGACTCGGACGAAGACAATTGGATAGACACCGAGGAAGAAGAAAGTTCAAGTGAAACAGATGATGAACTTATCAAAGCAATCGACCCAGAAAATGAAGGACGCTCACTTGTGTCAGCAGGTAAGATCATCGTGCCTGGACGAACAGATGCTTGTCTCGCTCGGGAAAGTGGCTGTCGAAGTTGTGGGCACTGGCTTACGAAGCGATTCTTGAGGGAGCGAGGTATGAGATTCTGATTCCAGTGCCTTTTGCTTTTCCCTTGTTCTTTTTTCAGTCTATACTGTAAGTTTTTGGATGTCTGCTCCTTCAATTCAAGTGCAAAATCATTATGAAATACAGGATTCATATCATGCTACCGACAAGGTTGAGGTCGAGGAGCTTCCCTTTTCCCCTTCTCTCTTTTCTTCATGTGGACGTAATATTGCTGGATAAATGGACATACTACTGCTCACGAAAGTGCATTCATGCCGCACCGTTTTATCTTTTCATTCCTTAAAACCCAATCCTCTCCCTCATTAGTCGAAATTTCACGATTTTTGATGCACGGATTGTTCTCGTGTTTTGCAAGGTGTATTAATTTGATTATTACAAGCGACGTACGCAGAATGAATACCCTCGAAGCCCAAGGGCACTTTTCAGGAAGACCGTCATTAGAAGTACGTTCGCTGTTGACACGAGACGGGGCGATGGAATTATCCGGTTCAAAGTTGCAATGCCAGGTCATCTCCACGTCAGATGCAAATTCGAACTCTTCTATCCACTCAAACGACGTCCCATAAAAGCATCATCCTCTTCGCTACCCCTCCCAAGCCAAGACGCCGTTGACTCATCAGTCTTCTCTCTCTCTGTGACTAATGATGTCTTCTTCAATGGCGCCGTTGATCCTCCGTCGCAACCTCCACGGTCGAACCTCCTCGCTCCTCCAGGCAAGGCTCTTCTCCCGTTCGCCCGAGTCGGCGGTGGCAGTGGCTCCGAAGCGGCGAACCTCGGAGCCGAAGCCCATCGAGAAGATACTGGTGGCGAACCGAGGCGAGATAGCTTGCAGGATCATGAGGACGGCGGGGAGGCTCAGGATTCGGACCGTCGCCTTCTACAGCGACGCTGACGCCGGGGCTCTCCACGTCAGGTCCCCCAACGAGGCCGTCGGCATCAGTCCCGCTCCAGCTCGCCTCAGCTACCTCAGCGGAGCGTCCATCGTCGAGGCCACTCTTCTCGCCTGTGGTCAGGGGAGCGGTTGAGAACTAACTATCTGCCGTTTGAAGTGCGTGTAATCGCTGCGATTGGAGGATGCGCGATTTCGCATGTGCCATGGGGGGAATGTTTGATTCTGGTTGGGAGAAATAGTCGTGTTCGTTAGAGCAATGGTTGTTAACTTGTTAGCATGGAGTGAACGGGATTTGGTGACGGTGGAGGAAACTGGTAAGATTGTGAGTTTCAAGTATTGGAGCTCAATTCCTATTTGTTCATTAAGGTTTCCTCCACATTACTCAGGAAAAACTATCTGTTAAAGCTCATTCACTTCTATATCGTCAAGGTTTTAAGCTAATATTCTAATTATCGATGTACCTTGAAATAACTTAATATCAAACTAGAAAGTCATTTTGCTGCTATTAGACACTTATGAGGGTGATCGAGGAATCGCGCATCGCCATCGTCATTTTCTCTTAGGACTATGCTTCCTTGTGGAGGTGTTTGGAAGAGTTGGCAAAGATTATGGAGTGCAAGGCACAGAAGAAGCTATTGTGTTGCTGATGTTTTACAAAGTGAAACCAAGAGAAGTGAGAGGGGCAAGAGAAGTGTGTGGGAGAGCTATGGCTAAGCACGAGCCCAAGTTTGGGAAGGATTCGGAGACAGTGAAGAGATGGAAGAATGCTCTTTTCAATGCCAGTAACTTGTCTGGGTGGGATTTTAATGATGGATAAGTAAGTAATTGATGTGACACACTGCTTTGCCATTGTTAGCTAGTGATTTTTTGTTATATTTCAAATCGTATGCAATAAATTACCACAGAAAGCTTATTGATATTGTCAAATCATTCTTTTTAATCGATATTGTCAAACTTGCTGAGGAAGCAACACTATGGGAAGGAGACTAGGTCATCATCCAGACCATATATAAAATCAGAGGCAAAAGATCGCTTCAAATGCCATAAGTTGGCACAAAAGGATACTTAGGTGCCATAACTTACGAAAGTGACACTTAAGTGCCACATTCAAAGAGAAATGAATCACTTAAGTACCACTCCGGCCAAAATCCAGCCAAAATACTGACGTGCGCAATTTCCGGCCAAATAATGCAAAAACGGTGTCATTTTGGTGCGACGTGGTAAAAAATAATATAAAAATTAATTAAATTTAATTTAAAAATTTTATAAACAAAATTTTTAAAAAAATGGGGAGGTGGCTGAGGGCTCCCCACTGTCGCCGAGAAGGGTCGGCGACGGAGGGAGGAGGGTCGGCTGAGATCGTCGGGCCCTGGCCAGGGGCCGGTGACCCCAGCCAACCGGCAGCGAGGGCCCGCGAGCCCTCGCCTAGATTCGGCGAGGGTCGACAGCCCAGATCCGGTGATAAGTTCCTTTTCTCATTTCGTAAACAAAAATGTCCAATGGTCTTTTGTAAGAATCAAATAAGAACATTGGGATCAAATCGAGTGATCTTGTGCTAAGTGCATTGTCTAAAGTTTTATTATAATGCTAATGATATACTTAGGCTTTCTCTAATGTGTTAAATTGACCCCATTAATTTATTATTCTAATAACTTGTATGAATTACAGCGAAAAGAAAAATGAAAATGAGGGGGTCATGTTGCTAAATCCCCTCTTATTGAAGAAGAGATTATGATTAATAATGTATCCTAAGTATTTTGAGCAATTGGACTGGGAAAAGTATGGACCCAATTTATCGCAAAAGATTAACCTAATACTTAGTTCATATTATTGCAATAAATTTTTAGACATTTGAAATGTAAGCTAAGTTGCACATCAATGTCGAAAAATCTCATTTTGATCCTATAGAACCGCCACATTACGATATGCTTTCGTTTCCATTTCTCAGTTTGGAAATGTCCTTATATGTTTATTGTTGAGGATATTTATTCAGCACAAAGTAACGTAAACTTACCCCAAATTGTAAAATGTCTGATTGCTAACTTTTTTTTAATGATGTTGGATATAATTTCGGTACAGCAAAATGAATATCAGCAGTATCAACTAGTTAATTACTGAAAAAAAGCAACACAAATGTCCCTCAATGAGCAGCAATATCATTTCTTTATGAAATAACTATATTACTTTTTTTAATTATGAAATGATGCCATTAAAGTTGGTTTCACGCGGAATGAAATCTCAATTATAAAAACCCCCGGTTGAAGTGAGAGAAAAAGCAATGAGCATTATTCCTCTGCCCGCGAGGCACTTGCTGCCCCTCACCACTGCCACCATTGATTTTCCCTCCAAACCCTCCTCGAGATCCTTCCACAGCAGCAGCGCTCCGATTGCCGGAGCTGATTTGAGCGTCTTCTCTCTCGGTTGCTTCAATCCTTCTCATTTTTGTGCCGGATGGCCTCGGAGGAAGAGACTTTCGTCGTCTTCCCAACCGACGGTAATAGTCTTTCCGCCGTTCCTAATTTGACGGTGTTTGCCGGATTTTGAGTTTCGGGTTTTGTTCGTTTGGGATGAGGGTTTTGTGGGCTTGAGCTTGTTTTAGGTGAGTTGAATCTCAGGTTTTGAAATGGGATTGCTGGGGAGGGGACGGGACTGAATTTGGTTTTGATTGATTATAATGATTTGCTGGCGGAGTGCTGGCCAAAAGAGTCATTTTGAGATCGGCTATTCGGGTGTGTGCCTTCATATGAGGTAGTCCTATGTTATTCGGTTCGCTGCTAAAATAATCATCTTGAGGGTGGCTATTTGGGTGAGGTTGTTTAATAAGGGGTGACTTGTGTCTTCGCACAGTTAAGATTGAGTCACCGCGGGGAAGATGCTTCTTTTTGCCACCCCTTATTTCTTTACCAAGTAATAGAATCTAATGAGCTGTCATCTTTGGCAGTTGCTCCATTTTTAAGATTGTTTTGTGCTCGAGATGGTATGTGTAAGTCATGCTTTGGTCGCACAAGGTATGTGTTATGCCCACGTGTGGGATTATGCTTCTCATTACTGGCAAATGGAAGTTCTAAGAAATTTAAAAGGAAGGGCGGCACGGTTCTTGCATCTTATTTATTCTCAATGGATTCTGGTTTAATTACTGGGTTTCTTTTCCGTAGTTTTCGGGCTGGGGCTTCTGACTTAACTGTGTAAATTATGACGACTTTGCATTTCTTCATTTCTTCATCTGTCGAATTTGAGCTTCTTTTTAGGACATTGAATAGCCAACTCATATTCTAGTAAGAGTTACTGAGATTTCATCGTTATCTTTATGAGATGTTCGCCACTGCTACCTTTTAGAAATCATTAATATCTGTGTTCAAGAAGACTAAGGCTTCTTGTGGTCAAACAGGGAAAAGAAGAAAGAAGACTCAGGCTCATTATTATTTGCTAGATGTAAAAAGAAAAGGACATAGTGATTGCACGTAGGATTGTTCCTAAATGGTTGTAAACTTCCACGTGAGCTTATGACCTTACATTTTCTTGTATGACCAATATTTTGGGCTGTTGGTTTTCACTAATGATTTACTAGCAGGGGCTCTGTCTTTATGTACTGGTATAGTGGCTTTGTGGGATTATGAGAAGGGATTAAGACGTCAAAAATTCAGACTTCAGAGAGGAGAGTGAAATGCAGATGGTGGGTCTGAAGATGATGCTGGCACTCAAATTCTAACTCAAGCTCAATCTCTCGTGGAAGGATCTGGTGCTGTCCTAGTATCAGAATACAAACCAGTTCCTAAAGTTGATTATTTGCAGGTCAGTAGTTTCCATTCGGTAGTGCACATGATGTCGTAATAATTCCTCTTTTTGGTTTGCTCTTTCCTTTTCCAAATCTTTTATGCTATGTGAATTATTATATCATATCAGCAGATGCTTTTTTGGGTAAGTGGCCTGTCTCCTGTAACATGCTAATGATTTTTTCGCATCTGATCCTGCTCTTTTTATTTTTGTGATCCTTTTCTTTTATTGATTCTAAAGCACGGCAAGATTTTGAATTTTTTTTTTCTTTTTTTCTTGGAGATTGTTGCGTCATGGGAAAATTTATCTTCCTAGAGAGAAGGTTGAAATTCAAATTGGGCTGATATAAGCTGAGAGCCCAAGCTTGTCCTTTCTAGATTTATTACTAGATGAGAAGTGGACATTGAATATCTCAATTGCAAAATTCCTTGTTTTTTCTGTGCAATTGTTCAGCTTTTGTTGAGAGATTTTGTGATAGTGAGTGAGATGCCATGTTGGGCCAGTAGTGTTGTGAAAAATCATTGGAAGAACGAAATGACTGAGCAAGTTGTATTATATTTTGAAATCTTGTTTCCTGATGTGAAAAACATTGCTAGTATCACTCCCAGTTGGATTGTTTTTTTTTTTTTTTGAACAATTCCGATTTAAAATTGTACGAAGAAAAAGGGGATGTGACTTAACCGAAGACACCCTTGTCCCAAGTAAGATCAGGAACATCGCCCTAAAGGCTTCAACTGAGAGGTCCAAAATGACCTTAAAAAGTATGCTAATTCAAGTGACATTTGCCAAATGCACGCAGACTTAAAACCCAACTTTAGAATAGAGTTAAAGATTACACTATTTTTGGAGCATTCAAGTTCATAGAGGCATGTGCTTTGCCATGTAGATAAAGTTTTGGTTTGGTTCATGAGGAATCATCGGCTGCTCTAAATTGGTTGATGAGAAATTTTCACATTTCACAGGCTAGAATTATGTCACGTGGAATCAAGATCAAGACATATAATTGTTTTCCTCACCTCTGGATCTCCTTTTTGAAGGTTAAACAATTTTGTATTAATAAAGCTACTGAAGGGTTGCCATCCCTATCCAAAACGACTTCAGAAGGGGAGTCTCCCATAATTCAAATAAGTGGGAACTAGCAATCATTTCTATATTCCAATAAGCTACAAGTACGATATTGAACTTTCCCACCATCCCAAATGTGAAGAGCATATGACTGGATATCTCTAAAAGAGTCGTAGTAGGATTCTTCTTGATATACTTTCTTGCTTCTTTCTTTCCAATTGAGCCAAAAAGCAAGGAGAGAAATTATTATGATTATTTCTTCTTTCTCGGGCAATCCCAGGCCCAAAGTTACATTTGTACTGTTTATCTTGCACCCTTCTTCCTCTGTATCTCTTCACTTATTATATTGTTGCACTGTTCCTATCTTTCATTCTTTCTTTTTCTCTCCATCTTGGTTTCCTTCTTTTCTTGGCCAACGTTTTCCTCTCTAATTCCTTTTGAGATGCGTCTCAATAGCACGGTGAGGATTTCTTGTTTGATTTGGATATAAGATATTTTTAGTTCAAATCGTCTAGATTATATATGCACTATCTTAAATGTATGGTATGCTTGGCACCCTGTCCACTCCATTTTCTACTTTTGTGGCCTGGAAGTCAAAGCACCATTTGTGACTGACAGAATCTTAGTGGCTTAAATCAACAGGAGACAGGCTGTAGTGTTAGTGGGCCACTGGAGGTCATCAGTTTTGTTGGGAAATGGTGTTAGTTCCATGTAAAGCACTCTTGGACTCGGAGATTTTAACAAATTGTTAAACGATAAGTACATGCAGACATCAATAAATATCTTTATTGATCTCTCTATATGTATATACATGCCTATTACTAAAAACAACTCCTTAAATGTTTTGAATTTACTCTGCTTTGAGGAGTAGTTTTTAAAATTAGAAGAAAATTAAGTTTATGCCTTTTTCCATTGTTTCAGAAACAGAATTTGAGAATAACTTCAATTAGCCTATTGGAACTTTTGAGGCACAGTCTATAGAGATCAAATCCAGTTTCCTAGCTTCAAAAGAGACATGTGGTTGCTAAAATTTGTTGGGAATTAACTAGGAAGTGTTTTGAGTACCCTGCATAGTGTCATCCAAGATTCAGGACTCATGTAGGTTAGAGCATGGGTTCCCAGTCACTTCTACCTACTTTAATTGATCGCAAGGGCCAAGCTACTATGCCCTTGCTTGCTAGTTCCTGACATAGAATTATTCACATGATAAAGGTTCTATTTCTAAACATGAGTCTCTGAATGTGGTTTTTGCTGTGTTTTGCGACAAATTCTTGATCTAATTAGAAATCCTATAGTCGAGGTTTGACATCTAGAATTTGAATTTTTGCTACTAAATTTCCTGAATCTAGCTCCTATTTTTTTTTTTCCAAAGTTTATTTTACACATTCTTTAAGCAATTTAATAAGTGGAGTTCAGAATTTATTCTGAAGTGATTCTCTTCTTTGGCAAAGACTGATGGAAAGAGTTTTGTGGTGGTGACTTAGACAACAGAACAGTGAGTTGGTTGATGGACTCAATCGAATTACACTCACTTGCATTAACTGATGTACATACCATTCCATTGCGTACTTCTTTGCTCTTTGACTGAGTTATTTTACTGCAAGTACTTGCATTATCGACTCTCTCTTATTCCTATGTTACTGAACTCACTAAAATGATTCATTTTTGCAGGAGTTATTGGCCATTCAACAGCAAGGCCCTCAAGCTATTGGCTTCTTTGGGACAAGAAACATGGGATTCATGCATCAGGAACTAATTGAGATTCTTAGCTATGCAATGGTTATAGCCATAAGATGCTGTGAATGTGATACGAGTCGTTTTATATTGCATTTGACTGCTGACATCTTGCGAAGTTGTATCTCTATTGTTTAAGAGGCAGATACTCAATACTATAGCTTGACCTTTTTGACTTTAGGTTGAGGATTGTAGTTAGCTATGGAATGCCAGCACCAAATATCCATTTTCAATTTATAGATAAGGTCTTTTGTCTTGAGAGTACTACTTTCCCTCGTAGAAAAACCACATATATACATCGGGGGAATCCAGGACTAATGCAGCCGTCATTAGAGGTGCTTTAAGAGCAGAAAAGCCAGAGCTGCTAAAGGTAATCTTACCTCAGAGTTTGAAAAAGCAGCGTCCAGATAGCCAGGAATTATTCTCTAAAGTAAGATGCCTCCAGTTTTCGGTTATTCTGTATCCAGTTTTCGGCTATTCTGTAATTCAGAGTTCTATTAATTTTTTGCCTGGTGAAATTGTGCTTCTTTAGCCAATATTTGTATGTTGGGATGAGCGATTTTTTTTCCCCTTCATTCTGGCTTCTTTCTTGTTGTGTGCCCCAGCTTCGTCCTACACGCACTCACACACATTGATCAATCTAAGACTGTCATATATATGTTCCTTGAACGACATCGTATCAAACAAGTAGCATGTACTTGGCTGGTTATGGAACGATATTTTCTGGTGGTTAATCATGGAGAAAACTAAGGGACAAATTGTAAATGTAGCACTCACAACAGCGAAGCTCATTTCTTGAGATTTACCTTATGCAGAATTAGAAGGAGGTTGACCAGAGTCACAACAAAACCTGCAGTTCTAAGAAAGCAAGTTTAATTTCTGGCTCCCTACAGTATGTTGTTTTGTCCTTGAAAAAAAAAAGAATTGTGAAGCTGTCTGGTGCTTGCAGCATGGTGAGAAAAAATGTTATACATGTTCATGGTATCAGGAGTACGGAGTTCATTAGAACAGAGTATTTTGTGTAGGTTCAGTTGAGTGAAATTAAATTAGAATTCTGTTCACAGTTGATGTCAATTGCCAAAAGCCGAATGAGCTTGAACTGTGTCACAAGATTTTCTTCTGTGCCTTTTTTCTACCCTCATTAACATGAGTGAGAACCAGTAGACCGATAATATTTCGTAATCCTCGACTCAAATCGAGCCAATAGAGCCATCCTTCTTAATCTCTCTCTTTTTTCTTCCTTTTGTTGGTGGTCAGGCACCAATCACGGCGAAGTCGGCTGGCTTCACCTGGTTGAGGGGAGCCCTCCCCCAAGCAAGGGGTGGCCTTGCCCAAGCTAGTTATCGGCCAGTGTCACTCAAGTGAAGGTGATGCTAGGCACCAAATCGCCTAGGCAGACCCTTGTTGGGCCTTGCTTGGGTTAGGGCTCCACTCGTCGAGACTCGCCCTCACCTGGTTTAGCCTTAAGTAGCATCGATACGAGACACGTGATGTGCAACATATTACGTCAACATGTTATTTCTAAAAAATAGAGAATTTCGACATGTTAAGACACGTTATATATTGAATGAATATTTTTATCTTTAATTAGTTTGATGCAAATTCCCAAATAAAAAAATAATAAAAAAATGAGCCTTAAATGAATTTACACATAAAATTAATAAGAAAAAATGCCATAAAAAATCTTAAACTTTACTCATTGTGATAAATTTACCCTGAACTTTTTTTTTGTGACATAAAAAACTCTAAACTTTATCAACCGTAACACATTTATCCTAAACATTTTTTCATGAGATAAAAAATTCTAAACTTATATTTGCATGACACATTTACCCAAAATTATAAGGTATTTTCACATTTTACTTTTTATTTTTTTTCTTTTGCTTTTTTTTTTCTTCTCCTCTCTTCCCTCCGCGGTAGAGGAAAGAAAGAAAAAAAAAGGAAAAACAGGAAAAGGAAAGAAAAAGAAAAAGTTAAAAGACAAAAATGCCCTTCAATTATAGAGTTGGAGTAAATGTGTCACGGTTAATAAAGTTTGAAGTTTTTTTGTCACAAAAAAAGCTTGAGGTAAATTTGTCACATTGGGTAAAACTAAAATTTAAGGTTTTTGGTGACTTTTTCCCTATTAATAAATTTATTTTAGAAAAATCGAAAGACATATTCATAAATAATGTGTATTTATGTTTGGGGATATATTTTTAACTTTAGCAAAAGTCGTCGATGAAATTAATGACTAATAAGATATTATAATTTATTTATTTAAATAAATCAATTATCTTCTATAAAGATCAAAATTTATCATCATTTAACGTTCAATACTTTTATTTTCGGAAATCATTTTTTGGCCCCACTCACTTATTTTTCTGACCTGAAAAGAAAAAGCCCCACCCATTTATTTCACTCGCCCGTTTCTTTTCCAGCACCACCTGTAAGTTGTAACTTGCTTTCTTGAAAATTGAAACCATCCTCTACCCCAGCTGCCCTCCAAAAAGAAAAACAAATCGCCGCATCCGCACCCCCATTTTTAATTTTTTTTCTACTCTTCTTCCTAAAACTTAAGAAGGAACCTCCGCATCATGGAAACTCAACAACCCTCCGCCTCCGCCTCCGCCTCCGCGTCCTTGCACGATCATCTTCCTCTCGATCTCTGCTCTCTCTCTCGGTCGCCTCATCGCAGTCGCTCGCCGCCTCGCCTCCGGCCCTCCCTCCTTCGCAGCCGCGGCGTCGCCTTCGGCCCTCCATCGCGGCATAGCAGCCGGGGCCCTTTGGGTCGCCTAGGTCTCTGTTCTTGCTCTGGCCCTCCGTTGCTCACGGCCTCGCCTCCACCCTCGATTCTCTCACTTCGCACTTGCAGACCTGTCCCAGAAACCCACCATGCCTCTCGCAATTCCCAACTCGCGCTGTTGGGAAAGTTGACCACGCGTCGGAGCGTCCGACACAACACGGGGCTCCGGAGAGGGCCCGTGCTTCATAGGATATAAGGGATCCATTAAGCGAAGATCCCTCTATGCCTTCTTTCTAGCCTCTTGAAATTGTGAGAGAGATCCAAAGGGATAGACTGATTATATTTCGTAATCCTCGAACCGAATCGTGTCCACAGAGCCAGCCTTCTTAATCTCTCTTTCTTGTTTTTGTCCCCAAGTTCCTGATATATGGCCTCTTCCAAAAGGAATTACGATGTGTTCCTGAGTTTCAGAGGCACGGACGTCCGCAACAATTTCCTCAGTCATCTTTACGCAGATCTAGATCGAAATGGGATACACACTTTTAAGGATAGCGAGGAGCTCTGGAAAGGAGAGGAAATATCGCCAGCGCTTATGACGGCGATTAAGGAATCGCGCGTCGCAATCATCATTTTCTCTAAAGACTATGCTTTCTCGCGGTGGTGTTTGGAAGAGTTGGTGAAGATCATGGAGTGCAAGGCACAGAAGGACCTGATTGTGTTGCCGGTGTTTTACAAAGTGGAACCAAGAGAAGTGAGAGAGGGGAGAGAGGCATACAAAAGAGCTATGGCTAAGCATGAGACCAAGTACGGGAAGGATTCGGAGACAGTGAAGAGATGGAAGAAGGCTCTCTCTGATGCCGGTAACTTGTCTGGCTGGGATTATAATAATGAGTAAGTAAATTATTCGTGTGACGCACTGTTTTACCATAGCTGGTGATTGTTTCTTATGCGTCAAATTATATGCAGATAAACTACCACTGAAAAACTGATAAATATTGTCAAATCGGTCTTTTTAATTGAAGATACAAAGCGGAGATATGCTAGATAGCATACACAAAAGTGGAATAACCAAAACTTGGAGCTAGCAGATTGTTTGAATTCGACTCTTGCTGTGTGGATTATGAGAAATTTTTGTCTTAGATAAATAGCGTAGTTCATAGTACCTGATTCATTTTGTTTTCAGGCGCAGGTTCACCCAAATGCGTTAATTCTTTTCATCTTATTACTTGCTAACCTTCTTATGTTATTTTCCTTATGACGTTAGAGGTTAAATTCCAACCATGGCTTTGAAATGCTAAAACATGTTTCTCTTTCTTTTGAGTACTCATCAGAGATGAAGCGGAGTTCATACGAGGCATCGTCAAGCAAGTATCGAGTTATCTAGAGCGAACAACAGCCCCATATGTTGCTAAGTATCCGGTCGGAATAGATTCCCGAGTTCAAGAAGTGATATCACTGTCGCAAAAAGAGTCAGATGGTGATGATGTTCTCATGATAGGTATATGGGGACCTGGAGGCATAGGGAAGACGGCGATTGCAAAAGCTATATATAATGCTATTGAGAGACAGTTTCGGGGATCTTGTTTTTTGGAGCAAGTTAGAGAAACTTCAAACAAAAGCGATGGTCTAGTTGGTTTGCAAAAAGAACTTCTATCTCAGATCTTATCTTCTGGACATCTATTGGTCCCTAATGTTCATGATGGAATTAGTTTGATAAGGGATAGACTTCCTTGCAAGAAGGTTCTCCTGGTTCTTGATGATGTTGACCAGTTGGATCAACTAGATGCATTAGCTGGAGAAGGCCATTGGTTTGGCAAAGGAAGTAGAATCTTTGTAACATCAAGGGATAAACGTTTGTTTACTCTTTCTCGTTGCAAAAATTGTTTGTATGAAGTTAAACCTTTAGAGAACGATAAGGCACTAGACCTTTTTGTTTGGCATGCCTTTCGAAGCAACAAAAAATCTGAAATAAGAGAGGATCTCATAGATAGAGCATTGCACTACGCTAGCGGCTTTCCATTAGCCCTTGAAGTGTTGGGCTCATTCTTATTTGGAAGAGAGGAACCTGCATGGGAAAGTGCACTGCATAACCTCTCCAAAAGTCCTGACCAAACTATCAATAAAGTTCTGAAGACAAGCTTCGAAGGATTGGAAAACAATGAGAGGGAGGTTTTCCTCGACATTGCTTGTTTCTTTAGGGGAAAAAGTATAGAATACATCAAGAAAGTTATCAACAACAGTCGTGACTTCGACACAACTATAGTAATAGAAATTCTCGTCGAGAGGTCTTTGATAAGAAATGACCATGGGACCTTGCAAATGCATGATTTGGTTCAGTTGATGGGTCAGAATATCATTAATCAGGAATGTACTGATGATCCTGGGAAGCGAAGTAGATTATGGCTCTTGGAAGAGGTTCAGGACATTCTATGTGAAGACAGTGTAAGAGATGTTTATGTAAAAATTGTTATTTCTCATTTTTATGTTACTTTGATTTGGACAATATCTAAATCTTAATGAAAATTTTGTGTGAGAACTGAATTTGCTTTGTCATGGATAGGGAGTGAATGCAGTAAAGGCCATAGTATTGAACTTGCCCGCACTAAAAGGGGGAAGAACAATGATTCCCGAAGAGAGAACCATAAGTCCCGATGCTTTCCGAAACATGAAAATGTTGAGAATGCTCATTTTGAAAGAAGTGTATAGCTCATCGCAAGATCCGGTTTATCTCCCCAACAATCTGAGATGGCTTGAATGGTCCAATGCCCCGTTTCTAGAATTTGGCTCTGGTCGGAAGAAACTTGTTGGACTTGATATCCAGAAAAGTCACGTCAGACAATTAGACGGCAAATTTAAGGTTAGCACTAGTGATAACTAGCTTTTCCCTTTTTATAACTACAAATATTTTCAGAGCTTAATAATTGTATTGGTATTTTTTTCCCCAGAATTTTGAATGTTTGAAGTACATCAATTTCCGTCAATGCAAGTCCCTGGTTTGTGTTCCTGACCTTTCATCAATTCCAAATCTGGAGAGCTTGAATCTTGATTGGTGCGAAAGCTTGGTGGAGGTTCATCAATCCGTCGCATGTCTCGACAAGTTAAAATTTTTGTCACTACAGTTTTGCTTTAACCTCAGTAACTTTCCTCACATACTCAAGGCAAAATCTCTCCAAGCCCTCGATCTTTTTGGTTGCTCTAAACTCGAGAAGTTCTCTGATATACCGGAAAAGATGGAACATCTAGAAGAGCTTGATCTAGGTTGGACAGCTATTAAAGAACTGCCTGCATCAGTTGAAAATCTTGTCTCCGTGAAGATAATAAATTTAAAAAAATGCAAAAGACTCCCAACGCTCCCATCAAGTCTCTATAAGTTGCAAAATCTCGAGCATTTGAATCTTGGAGGCTGCTCCAATTTTGTCATGTTTCCTGAGAAATCGGAGGATTCAACCAATCCTAATGGCAATCTGGGATTCCGAAATTTATTCCAGCTAGATCTTTATGACTGCAATCTCTCAGAAGTGGAGTTCCTTGAGAGTTCTTCCAGTTTTCCCAAATTGGAGGAGTTAAATCTTTCCGGAAACAAGTTCACTCATCTGCCCACAGGCATCAACAGATACCACGATTTGGAACACCTAGATGTCGGTAAATGCAAACAGCTACAAAAGATTCCTCAGCTTCCGCCAAATGTGCGTAGCCTATTGGCAGTGGGTTGCAGATCTCTACAAGAATTCCCAGATTTGTCGAGTCTCTCCTCCAACTGCCTTCACGTTGACGTGTCATCATGTCGTGAATTATTCCGCAAAGGGGCAAGTACGGCTCATGTGTTATCACGCAAGGTTAGAGACTCTCCCTCTCCCTCTCTCTCTCTCTCGCACTCACAAACTTTGAGTGCTTGATATGCGAACTATTTGTATGACAGGAGCTCCCGAAGATGAGATATGTTCACATTACCCTGATTGGGAGAGAGATGCCAGAATGGTTTCTCCACTGTAAAGGCAGTTCCATATCTTTCATGGTTCCCGGGGACTTGAGTGACAAGTTCTTAGGAATAGCACTCTGTATTGTTCTTGGCCCAAAGGTAGGAAAAGCGGTTGATGCTGAATGTGAAGTCAATATTCATGGCAGTGGGTGGTTTTGTCAATGGCGACGCTTTCGTTCAATGAAATCTGATAATGTGTGGATTCAATATTTGCCGCGCCGCGAGCTGCATATAGAAGGGGAGCTTCCGCGAGACGATTGGAGCCATTTCCGAGTTCGCCTCAGTGTATACGAAGGAAGATTGATTAAGTGGGGATTCCGTCCTATAACCGAGCAAGAGGAGGATGATCTGAGGATCGTGCTCCAACACCATCAGCCGAATGAAACAAATCGGTCTTGGGAGGAAAGAGACACAGAAGAAGACAATTGGAAAGACACCAAGGAAGAAGAAAGTTCAAGTGAAACAGATGATGAATCTAACAAAGAAAAGCTCTCTCAGGTGAATGAAACAAATTGGGCTTCGGAGGAAAGAGACTTAGAAGAAGACAATTGGATAGACACCGAGGAAGAAGAAAGTTCAAGTGAAACAGATTATGAATTTTACAAAGAAAACCTCTTCGAAGATTTACCGAAAACAAATTGTGTCATTATGAATTAAAGGTGTATAGAAAGTTCGTACAGCTGAATGGATCCACGCAGAAAGTTCATGTTAAAGAGACGATGAATCTTGATGCATTTTGCTTTTCCCTTTTTTCCGTCCTTACTGGATGTTTTTGATTGTCTGCTCCTTCGATTCACATTCAGAATCATTATGAATTAAAGGTTTCATATCATGTTACCGACATGGCTGAGGTTGAGGAGCTTTCTTTTTCCCACACTTTCTTTTGCGATTCGGAGTGCATTTATGCAGAATTAAGTGGATGCTTGTTGGATGACCATGGTCTTCCAAGTTGCTCTGTGAGGCTCATCACATAGACCTCACCTCTGTCACCTCTCTTCATCCAATCAATGATGCCAATACCTCATGCTCGATAATTCTGAGATGGTAAGTTTCGCTCAATCTAATGTGATCTTCATCTTTTCGGAAGTGTCGATCTGATTGGGTCAAAGATCAAACGGTCTATGTAGGGAAGACTAGTTAATTCCTCTATTGTTACTAGTCAGATTGTATTCCCTCCCACTTCCTTTTAACGTTAATCAGACATATCACTTTAACTTAGCCGTCGCATCAATTGTCTTACCATGTCCGTGCCGATTCTCAAGCTTCGCCGGCAGTTTTATGCAACCAATATCTCATACACTGAAAGGCGACTTCAAACAAATGCAAAGCAATAGTATCACCCACCAATCTGTCTAGTGAAATGGCTATTTCATACGACGAAACTGATGTTGTGACGATCTTCATTTCAGCTGACATCCGGTCACTCCCACCATTCTCTTTGTCTCATCAAATCTCATCAACAACACCTGGGATCCAATCCTCTCTATTCCTGTCGGAATCGAAGAGCGTGAGAGAGAGAGAGAGATGCAGATGGTCATGGAATATAGCCATCAAATGGCATGAAATGAACTTGCACAATTTGGCAAGAGGAGCATATCAATTGGGCCAAAAGATCTGTTTTTTGTTTCTTGTTATGGATGCAATATTGCTAGATGATGGACACGTCGTTCCTACAAAACACACGAAAGTACATTTACGTTATAATGTATCATCTTTTCATTCCATAAAACTCGATCGTCAAACTCATTTCTCTTTATTATATTATAATTATTAGAAGGATTTTGTTAACGAGTGTCCTAAGAGTACTTATTAAGCACCCAACCAACAAAATTTTACAATATCTAATGCGCAAACCTTCCTCACCATAACCCTGCCAAATTGGAAGTGAACAGACATAAGCAAACCCAAAAGAAGGAGAAAGGATTTGACTGTTCACTCGAGCGGGGGCAATGCAGGGGGATTTTCCAGTTCAAAGTGGCAATGCCAGGTCATCTCCACGTCAGATGCAAATCCGAACTCTTCTATCCGCTCCAACGACGTCGCATAAAAGCATCATCCTCTTCGCTACCCCTCCCAAGCCAAGAAGACGCCGTTGACTCATCCGTCTCTCTCTGTGTGACTAGTCATGCCTTCTTTGATGGCGCTGTTGATCCTCCGTCGCAGCCTCCATGGTCGAACCTCCTTGCTCCTCCAGGCGAGGCTCTTATCCCGTTCGCCGGAGGCGGCGGCGTCGGCGGAGGCTCCGAAGCGGCGAACCTCGGAGCCGAAGCCCATCGAGAAAATACTGGTGGCGAACCGAGGCGAGATAGCTTGCAGGATCATGAGGACGGCGAGGAGGCTGGGGATTCCGACCGTCGCCGTCTACAGCGACGCCGACGCCGTCGCTCTCCACGTCAGGTCCGCCGACGAGGCCGTCCGCATCGGCCCCGCTCCGGCTCGCCTCAGTTACCTCAGCGGAGCGTCCATCGTCGACGCCGCGCTTCGCGCCGGTGCTCAGGTGAGGGGTTGAGAATTAACTATCTGCCGTTTGAAGTGCCAGTAATCGCTGCGGTTGGAGGATACGGGATTTCGCATGTAGCATGATTCCATGTTAGATTCTGGCCGTGAGAAATGGTCGCGTTCGTTAGAGCAGTGGTTGTTAGCTTGGAGTGAGTGGAATTGGTGACGGTGGAGGAAATTTGTGAGAATTTGAGTTTCAAGTATTGGAGCTTACTAGTTCCCATTTAGTGTTGCCTCCGTGAACTTACTGCTACTCTACAACATCGTGAAGTTTAGATGGATGATGATAAATACGCTATGCTGATGAATGCTGAGGGAGCATTTCTCTGTGTCGAATTGTTTCCAAGTCTCTGGACGAATTAACATTTCCAATTGTTTCTTGTCTTTATGGGTGTTGCTCTAAATCCCAAGTTAGTTGGCCTTCTGTTGACTGAAAGAGCGGTTGAAGGGTTATGGATATCTGCTCTATAGTAACCTGATCTGTGTCAATTCAGTAGATTGCAATTGCCTAATTTGTTAGTACGTGTGGGGCATGCTTTCAGCATGGCTATCCTTTTTTATACTAGGCTATCCACCCAGAATATAATTTTCTGTCAGAGTAAGCCGAATTTGCTCAGCTCTGTGAAGATAATGGCCTCACTTTCATTGGTCCTCCTGCGTCAGCTATTAGAGACATGGGTGACAAAAGGTATGAAAGAGGAATCTTCTGCCATCGTATGTTCACTGTTTCTATACAAATTGGGTCTGCTTAATTGGTTCCGTGTGAGAGACAAGAATTATGTATCTTTGTTCTTTGAATGATAATATATGTTTATCCAGTGCATCAAAAAAGATAATGGGTTCTGCTGGGGTTCCACTTGTGCCTGGGTATCATGGTGATGAACAGGACATTGACTTTATGAGGTCGGAAGCAGAGAAGATTGGTTATCCCATTTTGATAAAACCAACACATGGAGGTGGGGGGAAGGTATGTTTTTTTCCTCTGTCGAAAAGATCACTGATTTATCTAATGTTCTTAGAGATCTAGAGTTTGACATCATATTCAAATGCATTTAGCTTTCCTTTTCTTTTCGTTTTCCTTGAGGCTGTTACTATCTCACAACTTATTCTTCATACATATAGGGTATGAGGATTGTTCAAAGTGCAAATGAATTCGTGGATTCCTTCTTAGGAGCACAACGTGAGGCTGCTGCTTCTTTTGGTGTAGACAAGATCTTACTGGAGAAATATATCACAAGACCGAGACATATAGAAGTCCAGGTATCTATAATGCTGATAAAACAAAAAGTATTTAAACAGAATGCACTTGTTCTCTTTGTCAGTCATGTCCTTGAGCCCAAGGGGTCTCTTGTTTATCTGAATTTTTATATCCAGCGCAACATATCAATCAGTTTGAACTTGCCTGATCGATGTTTATGAATATGTCGTGACCAGCTAAATTGTTTCTCTTATTGTTTTAGATATTTGGAGACAAGTATGGAAATGTACTCTACTTAAATGAGAGAGATTGCAGTGTACAAAGAAGACATCAGAAGATTATTGAAGAAGCTCCTGCTGTAAGAACTGCATTTTGATTCTAATCTTGGTTTTCACGATTTGATCCCGGGGGCTCCTTCTGGGCCTTGCTTCTCCGGGGTCCTGGGGTTCTGGCGGGGGGCTTAGGAGAGAACGGAGGGTCGTCGGCGGCGTCGGAGAGAGGCCGCCGGAGGAGGAGAAGGAGGGCACCCGAGCTCCCGGGGCGTAAAGGTAGGGTCTTGAGAGCGACCCGGCGGAGGAGAAGGAGGTTCGCCATGGAAGGAGATGGTCCGAAGATCTCTCCTTCAGTCACTGTACGAGAGATGATCAAAGCCTGCTTAAAGTTCGTACCTTTACGCTTAATCTAAATCAAGGTTTTTTTGTACCTTCTAGTTGGTAATGAAATCCTTCCGACAAACGGATCCGGCTAAATTCAATCGATGTGCCCGTCAAACGATGTCGTCGTGTGATGGGATAAAATTTTCCCAAAGTGCACGTCCATGTGAATGTCCCTAAGTTTTATTCACATCATACTTTTACATTATATACACTAGCTAAAATTTTTCACAGAGTCCCGTGTGGTTATCAACCTGCGTTATTTGCCTTGTCATACTTTTGCATCGTATGATAGATATATGGGGTGAATTTTGTCGAATTTGGTGTCAAATAGACTTGATTAGAGAATTTGTAAATGATTTAATAAGATTAATATAATAAAAAAAAATACAGTTGATTGCGCCATCCCTAACGAGCCCCACTCTAAGTCCATCAAGCCAAAGATGCAAGTTGATTGGACTAGAGGTATATGGTGCGGTATCCTTGCAAAATACGAGATTTAGCATTCTTTCGGAGGTTGTATTGATGAACTTTAATGGATGATTAGGGCTATTAAGGGCAATGACTTGGCAGCAAGGCTTCTCAAGGTATCTTTCCTAGTGACTATATATTGCATTTTGATGGTTAGCAAGAACAAACATTTTCAAAACAAGTCAACTAGTATCCACTTTATTTCGGTTAATGAGCGTAAAATTGTAAGAGGTAGAATGAGGAACGATAGACATTCTTAAGCAAATGTCGTATTAGCTACTACGTGAAGGTTTTTCCATCTCTATTTTCTCGTATTATTAGTTTAGTTTTGTAATATTGGCGTGCTTAAAAGCTTCCATACTTGTTTTACCAAAATTTCTCTTCCAACGAAATATCTTTGACCAAAAGTTGTTCTTTTGATTTTTGATTGAAGGAGAGAGGTTCTACATCGACTCCGGATAGGAAATATCACACATAATAAGAAAATCAACAAATTTAATTCAAAGGGGACTGAACAATCATAAACTGTGTTGGGCATTAATTGATGACAATGGCAAGAAAATACAGATTCTATGATAGAACCACACATAAACAAACAATGCCATAATTTGATTGATAACAAATCTTGCAAAAGCAAAGATGCTACATTAGAATTTAATCGACAATACGACATCCAGGATAAAGAAATACATCAAAATGTAATCTATAACGTGGATATGAAAACTACAACTAAGAAACACATTGGAATTTAATCAATAATGCGAGTCTGGAAAATAAAGTTACACCATAGGAAAGTAAAGACAACTAAAAGGTAGTAAATCTGTTTAATCTGTGCGGGGAGTCTTTAGTAGACGGCGATGGTATTATAATGTTAGTGTCATAATTGCACTTGAGTAGTTTCCAGCAATTGCATCCATGTTCTTCCATCTCCGGAAGTTTTCAGTCAATGTTCTCTTGAGGCCACGATCTTGTTGTCGAACAGTTGCTCCTTTACAAACAAGTGCTAGTTGTTCCACCATCTCAGTTGCTCTGTTATCTAGTGATGCTCCTCATGCATTCAAACTTTCCTCCAATACCCTCATAGTTTATCAATGTTGTTAGTCAACATCCTCATGATCATCATTGACCACATGTCACCATATATTGACAACCGATTGGTGACAATCATTGTATCCACCAACATTGATACTTATTTTAGTTGTCGACGATGGGTCATGTGCTTAACAATATTTGATGCTCTAATCATGTCTCCTCATGTCAATAACCTGATCATTTTTTGGTGCAAATAGTACTTCATCTTATTAATAATACATACATATTTACCAAAAAAAAAATGTTATAGCGTTTTAATGTTTAAATACTTTTAAGTCTGCCAATCTCAAATTGGAATGACTTTTGCTTTCTACTCCTTGATGCTTTAAAATCTTAGATCTCGAGCATTTTGACTTTATTGTGGATTGTTTCTTTTAATAGTGCCAACGGATCTTAAAATCTGTCCTATGTCACTCGAACTTAGCAATTAACGTCAATCTGACTGAAGAAGGTGCTTTTTCTTTGCCTAATGCACAAGTGATAATTGCAAGAAGAAGCGCAGCAGACAATACAACTATAGGTCAAAATAATGGAGCCAAGAAGCATATCACAGCCGGCTTCTAGTGTGTGTGTCCATATATATACATGTGTTTGTGTCTAGGGCATGTGCAGAAGCTTACTAAAAGATCTATCCTCATCAAGCAAAGTTAGCTGATTTTCATTGAGCTTAGTGGCGGAAGCAACGTGAAAAGAGGTGGGCATAGGCACATATATATGGCTTCCTCACTTAAGCTTGCGATCATCTTTTGTTTCGCTTCTCTTATTCGTAATCGTGCAGAAGGCTTTCCGGACATGACCGTAGTGACGAAAATATGCAACGGGAACATCGTTAATGAGTTCGCCGACTTTCATTACTTGAGGGATCTGGTGATGGAGGAGTTGTCTACCAAGACATCGCGTTCGGGTTTTAATCTTTATGTCGATGAAGGCGCGTCGTGGCTATTAACGCCTTGCTACGGTCATGCTGCTTGTAATGGAGCTCTTATAAATTCGGATTGCGTTACGTGTCTGGTCGTGGCAAAGAACATGATTCTCAAAGAATGTCGAATAGCTCTCGGAGCTCGAGTGCAGCTTCAGGGCTATAGAATCATATATGAATTGTATCCATTCACCGAAAATTGAATCTCCGTGTTTGATAGAACAAAGTGTTTCCACATGTTTTTGCCCGTGATAAGTTCCTTTGCGCATTTCATGATGAATAAGAACATTGAGACAAAATCAAGTGATCAGAGTCCGGAATTGCGCTAAGTGCATTGTCAAACTTATTATTATTATGCCAATGATATACTTAGGTTTTTCACTGATGTGTTAAATTGACCCCATTAATTTATTATTCTAATAACTTGTACGAATTACAGCGAAAAGAAAAATGAAAATGTGGGGGTCGTGTTGTTAAAACTTCTGTTATTGTAGAAGAGATTATGATTAATACGGATCCTAAGTCATTTTGAGCAGTTGGAGCGGGAAAAGTATGGGCCCAATTTATCGCAAAAGATTAACCTAATACTTAGTTCACACTATTGCAATAGATTTTTAGACATTTCAAATGTAAACTAAGTTGCACATCAATGTCGAAAAATCTTATTTTGATCCTATTTAGCCGCCACGTTACAATATGCTTTCATTTCCATTTCTCAATTCGGAAATGTCCTTATGTGTTTACTGTTGAGGATATTTATTCAGCACAAAATAATGTAAACTTACCCCAAATTGTAAAATGTCTAATTGCTAACTTTTTTTTAATGACGTTGGATATACTTTCGGTACAGCAAAATGAATATCAACATTATTAACTAGTTAATTACTGAAAAAAACAACACATATGCCCCCTCAATAAGCAGCAATATCATTTCTTGATGAAATAACTATATTATTATTATTTTTTAAATTATGAAATGATGCCATTACAGTTGGTTTTACACGGAATGAAATCTCAATTATTATTTTTTTTTTTAAAAGAAAGGTGACAATTTTATATAGGAGGGGCATGCATTCCTTTAGTGCCAGCCGCCATGTTTTCCTCCAATTTTAAGCAATTTCATATACACAAGCATTTTAATATTTGACGTTAGCTTTTCCCATAAAAAATATGTTTTATTTTAAAAAATGAAAAAAATACCCAAAACTCAATAACTATTTAGCTCTAAAGTTGGATTTCTTTCCATTTGTAAAAGCAAATCAGATATCAATCAATATAATTTAAGAATTTCAATAAAATTATCTAGAGACCAAGTTATGGTAATAGCCTGGATTAGTCAGTTAACCATCAAACAGAAAAAAAAAATATCAGCATTATTATAGCGAGGGAATTATATGAATTTAAAATTTTTGAATATATATAAATAATATATTATCATATATGTTGACCTCACTTCTTCGTGCGCGGGGCAATATTTATATTTTCCCACAATATTATAGCGGGTGGTCTCTCCTCGTTGCTTTCTCAAGTGCGTCCAGTCACTCCCTTTTCTGATTCGTCTCCGTTTGGAAAGCCAGAAAGGATAGGGGGAGAAAAGTGAAGGAAAAAGCAGCAGCAAAGAAAGTGAGAGAAAAAGGCGAGAAAATCCCCTTAGAAAAATCATTTCGCCCTCTCAATTTCAGCTCTCAATTGGTTGGTCTGGTCTGGTCTCCTAGGGCAAAAACCCCCGGTTGAAGTGGGAGAAAAAGCAATGAGCATTCCTCTGCCCGCGAGGCACTTGCTGCCCCTCACCACTGCCACCATTGATTTTCCCTCCAAACCCTCCTCGAGATCCTTCACCGCAGCGCTCCGATTGCTGGAGCTGATTTGAGCGTCTTCTCTCTCGGTTGCTTCAATTCTTCTCATTTTTGTGCCGGATGGCCTCGAAGGAAGAGACTTTCGTCTTCCCAACATACGGTAATAGTCTTTCCGCCGTTCCTAATTTGACGGTGTTTGCCGGATTTTGAGTTTCGGGTTTTGTTTGTTTGCGATGAGGGTTTTGTGGGTTGAGCTTGTTTTAGGTGAGTTGAATCTCAGGTTTTGAAATGGGATTGTTGGGGAGGGGACGGGACTGAATTTGGTTTTGATTGATTACAATGATTTGCTGGCGGAATGTTGGCCAAAAGAGTCATTTTGAGATCGGCTATTCGGGTGTGTGCCTTCATATGAGGTAGTCCTATGTTATTCGGTTCGCTGCTAAAATAATCATCTTGAGGGTGGCTATTTGGGTGAGGTTGTTTAATAAGGGGTGACTTGTGTCTTAAGGCTGTGTCACCGCGTAGAAGATGCTTCTTTTTGCCACCCATTATTTACCTACCGAGTAATTGTATGTGTAAGTCATGATTCGGTCGCACAAGGTATGCGTTACACCCACGTGTAGGATTGTGCTTCTCGTTACTATCAAATGGAAGTTATTCGACACATTTATCCCAAACTATAAAGTATTTCCTATCACGCCTCGATTCCCGAGCACGCACTTATCCCTCACCTTGGTCGATTTAAGTGACGTCCCAGGACGCATCGCCGACCCTTTCAATTTTAATGCGCATGCGGAAGGATATAAACAATCCACAGACAATAAAGCAATATGATAAAAAAGCAGGACTACAAATTCTTGAAAATTAAACCATACCTTTTATACATATCAGATCACTTTAAGTACAATACTACCAGATATTTACAAAGTCTAACAAAAGGCTTGATTCTCAAAATTAGTAGTTATATACCCATCTACTCCGACTTGTCTACTAAGCTCTTTGGGTCCACGGGATCCAGACGATACGGCGGATCCTCTACCATATCATCAGGGAGACCAGCCACATTCCCATCTAGAGCACGGGCAGCATTGATCACTTCTGCCGGTATACCAAAGTTTGAGAGAGGGCCTATTCTAAGACCATAAGGGGTGGTATGGAACCAAGCCCTGAATCTATTGGGCCTCTCTTGGTATGGAACTTCCAAAACCCAAACGGTTGTCACAACCATCTCATACGTCCAGTCACTCTTGGGGTTGGGGAAAACTGTGACTTGCTCTATTATTCTCGTGGGTCGACCGAGACGTCTAGGAGGAGTCGCCATCTGCGAACCTGAAAATGTGGTCCCACAATGAGGTGAGACTATGTCTCAGCAAGTTCTACTCCCTAAGACTTCATTAGGAAACCAATACACTTTAGGGTCGCCTATGTACAACACGAGTCGGAGAACTTACCTTGGCCTCAGATTTCACCTACAAATCAACACAGTTCAATAGGTACCCTAACAATCACAATAGATCGAAACATCGATCAAATCAACCTAATCGATTACATGTCAATCGGACCATTGACCGGTGGGAAACCATATGTGAAGCAGCAATAACCGAAGAGAAAAAGTGGTGGGGGCTTGGGCAGGTTTGGTGGGGTAGACTCATGCGCAACAATTGAAAACTAATGAAGAAGCAGGAGTTGAAGCAGCCAAAAAGCGTGCTGACCGAGAAAGAGATGGGGACGAAGGTGGGGTTTCGGTGGGGTAAACCGTGTGAGGAACGGACAACAACAGCAACCAAAAGAAAGAAGCAACGATCGTCCGTCGTGTTGGAGAAGCCAAGACCGGTCAAATACACGTGCAGGGAATAAAGAAATATAAAGAGAAGAGAGAGAGGGCCATTGATGAACGTCAGCCAAGACAAAGGAACATAAACGTCGAATATTGAGGGGACGTTGCGGGGTAGCTGGCCGCACGGTCCAATAGAAGACCGACCAAGGGATAACGTCATTTAAGGGATAAGAAGAAACATGAGTTGTTGGCCAAAAGAGGAAGAGAAAAAGGAAAACGTGCGTGGAAGGAGGGAGGTTCGTGCCAAGAGAAAGAGGGAGAAAAAATGCACGCAAAGGATAAGGGGATGGTGGGTCCAGTAGTCAACTTTCAAGGCCAAATTAAAAGACCAAGCCAATTTAAGGAGAGGACGTGCATGGGATCGTGGGCAAGGGGGGTGTTTCGTGCATGGAGAGTGTGGGCTCAATGGAAAGAAGAAATGATCAATTCAAAACAACTTGTCAATTGGTCATCCCGGAGTCCAATTCTCTACCAATTGCACGATTTGAAGTCTCAATGAAGACCAAAATGAGTCGCTTCTTTTATTTTTCTCGACATCTGATTTTCTGAACAAATAAATCCGATTGAGGTCTAATTCGAATGCAGAAAAGGCCCAAACAACTTCCATTCACCGATTCACTTACACCAGATGCCAAAAATCCCTTCAAATCGGCCAATCTGAATTGTCGTTCATTTTCCGAACCGTTCATCTCGGTTTTTTGTAAAAATCTCGAACTCGCTGGAAATTCCTCAAAAGGTGAGTCAACATTCTTAAAATGACTCATGACACGACAGGACTTCCAATTTCTAAAATCGAATTCAAATTCGGGGTTATTTTCAATCAAACGCACTTTTAGTGTAACCTTACTTACCGGGTAGCTTTTAGGAATTTTTGATGCAATTGACATGTGGTCAGTTTTCTTCGAACCACAATGAACCCATCCAACACATTGGTGACTTTCGGTGGTCGTGAAATCTCGAGATTTCATATATGGACACAGGGTACCCAAAACGATAGAAAATCGGTTTAGTGTCGATCGACGAGAATTTTGCAATCAGGTGGAATCACTCACACTTTGATTATCATCTCAGTCGAATCGACTTATATCCGGTCTCTGATCGATTTTTAATTGTGCCGTAATGACCCTTGCAGACTAGCACGATCGAGCAATCGATTTCTAGTCGAACTTTCAAGTCTATTGCATTTAAAATTCCTTAATAGCTTCACCAGATAAGCCAGTTATCTCCCGAGTGGCCATCTTAGAGAAAAACACTATAGTCACATTGATGAAAGGCCCGACTTATCAAATCGAAATTAGAATTGAAAATTAGGATGTCACATTTCCATCTTTTACTTTTTATTTTTTTATTTTTCTTTTGTTTTTCTTCTCCTTTCTTCCCTTTGCCATGGTCAGCAGAGGGAAGAGAGGAGAAGGAAAAAAAAAGGAAAAAACAGGAAAAGGAAAGAAAAAGAAAAAATTAAAGATGATTTAGCCATAAAGTTGGAGTAAATGTGCCACGGTTGATAAAATTTGGAATATTTTTGTTACAAAAAAAAGTTTGAGATAAATTTGTCATATTTGGTAAAATTTAGGATTTTTGGTGGCTGTTTTCTTATTAATACATCTATTCTTAGAAAATTCAAAAGAAATATTCATAAATAATGTGTATCCATGTTTAGGGACATATTTTTAACTTCAATAAAAGATGTTGATGAAACTAATAACTAATAAGAGATTAGAATCAACTTATTTAAATAAATCTATAATTTTCTATAATGATCAAAATTATCATTATTTAACGTTCGCAGTACTTTTATTTTCTGAAATCATTTTTTGGCCCTACTCATTTATTTTTCTGACCTTAAAAGAAAAAGCCCTACCCATTTATTTCACTCCCTCGTTTCTTTTTCGGCACCACCTGGAGCTTCCTTTCTTGAAAATTGAAACCATCCTCTACCCTCTCCTCCCTCCAAAAAGAAAAAAATCACGCCGCATCAGCATCGCCATATTTTTTTTCTACTCTTCTTCCTAAAACTTAAGAAGGAACCTCCGCATCAGCATTGGCATGGAAACCCAAAAACCATAGCCTCCGCCTCCGCCTCCTTGCACAATCCTCTTCCTCTGGATCTCTCTCTCTCTCTCTCTCTCTCTCTCTCTCTCTCTCTCTCTCTCGATCGTGTCATCGCAGTTGCTTGCCGCCTCGCCTCCAGCCTTGCCTCCTTCGCAGTCGCAACTCGCCTTTGGCTTTGGGTCGCCTTGCTCTCTGTTCTTACTTTAGCCCTCCGTTGCTCATGGCCTCGCCTCCGCTCCCTCACCCTCACCTCCACCCTCAATTCTCTCACTTCGCACTTGTAGACCTGTCCCAGAAACCCATCATGCCTCTCGCAATTCCCGACTCGTGTGTTGGAGCATGTTGGGAAAGTTGACCATGTGTCGGAGCATCCGACACAATACGGGCTCCGGAGAGTGCCCGTGCTTCATAGGATATAAGGGATCTATTAAGGGAAGATCCCTCTATGCCTTCTTTCTAGCCTCATGAGATTGTGAGTGAGATCCAAAGAGATAGACTGATCACATATCATAATTCCTTAATCAAATCGAGCCAACAGAGCTAACCTTCTTAATCTCTCTTTCTTGTTTTTGTCCTCAAGTTCCTGATATATGGCCTCTTTCAAAAAGAATTACCATGTGCTCGTGAGTTTTAGAGGCACGAATGTCCGCAACAACTTCCTCCTTGATCTCTATGCAGCTCTGAATCAGAAATGGATATACATTTTTGTGAATAGCGAGGAGCTCAAGAAAGGAGAGCAAATATCGCTAGTGCTTATGAGGGTGATCGAGGAATCGCGCGTCACAATCATCATTTTCTTTGAGGACTATGCTACCTCACAATAGTGTTTGGAAGAGTTGGCGAAGATCATGGAGTGCAAGGCACAAAAGGAGCTGATTGTGTTGCCGGTGTTTTACAAAATGGAATCAAGAGAAGTGAGACGGGCGATAAAGAGTTATGTGAGAGCTATGGCTAAGCATGAGTCCAATTCTGAGAAGGATCTGAAGGCAGTGGAGACATGGAAGAAGGCTCTCTTCAATGCCAATAACTTGTCTGGTTGGGTTTGCAATGATGGGTAAGTAAGTAATTTAAGAGACAGTAAGTTTTGCTCAGTCTAATGTATGATCCTTGTCTTTAGAAAAGTGTTGACCTAATCATATCAAAAGATCAAAAGGTCTCCATGGGGAAGATTAGTTGATTCGTCTGTTGTTACTAGCCAAATTGCACTTTCTTCCACTTCCTTCAACATTAATTAGACACGTTAACTTTGTGTGATCGTCGCATCAAGGCATCTTATCATGTCCATGCCAATTCTCAAGCTTCAACAGCAGTTTAGAGTAGCCGAAATCTTGTACACTGAAAGACAGCTTCAAACAGATTTGAAGCAGCGACGTCTCGCACTAATCCCTCTAGTGAACAAGCTGTTCGGTCTGACCGAACCAACATTGTTATGATCATCTCAGTTCTTGTATGATCTTTCGCATCGTTCTCTCTACCTCTTCAGCAACGCCTGGGATTCAATCATCTCCAATCTCGTCGGAATCGAAGAGCGAGAGAGATGTGGATGATCATGAAATATGGCCACCGACTAGCATGAAGATAGCACCATAATCCTGTAAGAGGAGTATATTCATGGGGCCAAAAAGTTTCTGATTCAGTTCAGTCTTTTCTAGTTAATATTGACTTTGGTAGCAATAAAAGCTATTGAATTACCAAAAATAAGAAAATATACAAACCAAAAAACAAAAACAAAAACAAAAAAAAGTAGTTGGCTATCGACTTGGAGAAAATATTGGGTGGGGCAAGTACACTATCCAGACAAAATTGCAATGCCAGGTCATCTCCACATCAGATGCAAATCTGAACTCTTCTATCCTCTCGAACGATGCCGCATAAAAGCATCATCCTCACTGCTACCGGTCCCAAGCCGAGATGCCGTTGACTCATCAGTCGCTCTCTCTCTCTCTCCCTGACTAACAATGCCTCCTTCAATGGCGTTGCTGATCCTCCGTCGCAACTTTCATTGTCGAGCCTCCTCGCTCCTCCAGGTGAGACTCTTGTCCCATTCGCCAAAGGAGGCGGGGGCTCCAAAGTGATAGACTCTAGAGCCGGAGCCCATGAGAAAATACTAGTGGCGAACCGAGGCCGGAATGAGGACTATTAAAGAATTTCCTGCATTAGTTGAAAACCTTCCCTCTATAAAGCAAATACATTTGGAGAAACCTTGCAAAGCTCCCTCAAGGATTTATAAGTTGCAAAATCTCGAGCATTTGAGCCTTCAAGGCTGCACCAATTTTGTCATGTTTCTAAAGAACTTGGAGGACTCAACTGATCCTAATGAAAATTCGAGATTCTCAAATCTAAAGAACTTAATGACTGCAATCTCTTGGAAGTAGAGTTCCTTGATTCTAATTTTCCCAAATTAGCGCATCTAAATCTTTCGAAAAACAAGTTTACTCATCTTCCAACATGCATCAATAGATACCATGATTTGGAACACTTGTACGTGGATTAACGTCGGTCGTGCCATTTAGGATGACCGGCATCCATGTCGGCGAATTTCAACCAAAATCCCCTCTGGCCGGCCATTGCTATTGTGGTCATACTGTTGTCAAGGCCGAGCCATCACCACAATCCTAGGTCACCGATGCCTTGCCACGATTATCATTGATTGAACCCTATGGAGGCTTGCTTCTCATAGGCCTTGCAAGCTTATCACAATTAATTTTGCTAAAATATGATGTAGATGTTATTATAGTGATGAGGCACTATTACATTAGCTAAAATTAAATCCCCATCACCCCAGATATAAGGTATAACAACATATACTGTTCAAACGAGCAATTTTTTTATGGTAAAAAATAAGCAATTGATTTCTATAAGTACTACATAAAAGAGAGAGAGAGAGAGAGAGAGAGAGAGAGAGAGAGAGAGAGAGAGAGATGTTGAGACAAAATCATGGGTATACGTTAAAGTCAAAAATCAAACATTGTAAGATGTCTTCTTTCTACACGGACTTGTCATTGGCAAGAGAGAGTCGTTTATTGATAGTTCCTTTTCATTATTGCCATCAAGTAAATTTGACTTTTAAATTCTATGAATTTATCGATGAAATTATTTTAATCATTATATTTTACTTATTTTTGTTACGTGAATTCCTTATTTGGCGACATTATCTTTGTTCATCATGGTTTTGCTCTGCATTATAAGTAATCTATCTATTTCAATTCAGGAAAAGCTATTTGTGAAAGTTCATTGACTTCTCCTCTATTAAATATTGTCGTACTTTGAAATAACTTAATATCAAACTAGAAAATCCTTTGAAAAAAAGTAGTCTACTCACAAGTTAAAAAAGAAAATAATACGCAATGATTCGGTTAATTCATCAATAATATCTTCTAATCATTATAGCTATAACTAGTTTGATTAGGTGGGGTAGAAACGTGTGTGGAGTGCCGAAGCTGTATTGGTAGATTTAACTAATGGCAGTCTAGGTTCTCCACTTGCTATTCCATATTTCTTGGAAATTTCTCGGGTAACTTCCACGAAAGTCACATTATATGATCAACGGGTCCAGCAAGGCAGGTAGAATTAACTAAGAACCTACTTTTGCATTTCAGCTCCTATTTCATCTTTCTGTTAATTCTTCTTAGAGTTCAATCAAATAATTCACCCCAAAATTGTCCTTCAGCGAGGGGGCCATCTTCCCGCCTTTCTTCCCTCTCATTTTCCCTCGCTCTTGACTTTTTAAGTTCCACCGCCATCTTTTTCGACCAGTTTGCAGAGAGATTCCCTTGCTAAAACTCTGCAGGGTGCTTCATTATTCTTATCAAGAACAGTTAGAGATCCTGCTCTATCTTTCCATCCCTCTTCCATGGACACAAGCTCCAGCTCGTCTAAAGTAAGTCTTCACACGTCTTTTTGGGGCAAAAAGTCATTGTCCGTCATGCGTTTTCTTCACTCTTACTCCTTTTAAGCTTCAACATTCTCGATATAAGGGATCCATTAAGGGAAGATCACTCTATGCCTTCTTTCTAGCCTCATGAGATTGTGAGTGTGATCCAACGGGATAGACTGATCATATTTTGTAATCCCTGAATCAAATCGAGCCAACAGAGCTAACCTTCTTAATCTCTCTGTGTCTTGTTTTTGTCCCCAAGTTCCTGACATATGGCATCTTCTGAAAAGAATTACCATGTGTTCCTGAGTTTCAGAGGCACGGACGTCCGCAACAACTTCCTCCGTGATCTCTATGGAGCTCTGAATCAGAAAGGGATATACACTTTTGTGGATAGTGAGGAGCTCAGGAAAGGAGAGCAAATATCGCCGGCACTTATGAGCGCGATCGAGGAATCATGTGTCGCTATCATCATTTTTTCCGAGGACTACGCTTTCTCGCGGTGGTGTTTGAAAGAGTTGGCGAAGATCATGGAGTGCAAGGCACGGAAGGAGCTGATTGTGTTGCCAGTGTTTTACAAAGTGGAACCAAGAGAAGTGAGACGGGCGATAAAGGGTTATGGGAGAGCTATGGCTAAGCATGAGTCCGATTCCGAGAAGGATCTGAAGGCAGTGGAGACATGGAAGAAGGCTCTCTTCGATGCCGGTAACTTGTCTGGGTGGGTTTGCAATGATGGGTAAGTAAGTAATTGATGTGATGCATTGCTCTGCCATTGTTAACTGGTGGTTGTTTGTCATATGTCAAATTGTATGCAGAGAACCTACAGCTGAAAAACTGATAGATATTGTTAAATCGGCCTTTTTTATTGAATATACAAAGCGAAGATATGCTAGACAGTAGACACAGTAGTCGAATATCAAAACTTCAAGCTAGCAGATGTTTGAAGTCGATTCTTGTTGTGTGGATAATGAGAAATTTTTGTTTTAGATAATTCGCGCATCTCATAGTATCCGAGTCATGTTGTCTTCAGGCGCAGGTTCACCCTAATGGGTTACTACTTTTCATCTTTATCATTTGCTAATCTCGTAATGTAATTTTCCTTATGACGCTAGAGGTTGAATTCGAGCCATGGCTTTGAAATGCTAAAACATGTTTCTCTTTCGATTGCTTATCAGAGATGAAGCGGAGGTCATACAAAGCATCGTAAGGGAATTACCAATTCGTCTAGAGCGAACACCCTTGGATGTTGCTAAGTATCCGGTTGGAATAGAGTCCCTAGTTGAAGAACTAAAATCATTGTCACAGAAAGAGTTGGATGGTGATGATGTTCTCATGATAGGTCTATGGGGACCTGGAGGCATAGGGAAGACGACAATCACTAAAGCGATATATAATGCTATTGAAGGACAATTTCAGGGAGCTATATTTTTGGAGCGAGTTAGAGAAACTTCAAACAAATGCGATGGTCTAGTTGAGTTGCAAAGAAGACTTCTTTCTCAAATCTTACCTCCTAAACATGTAATGGTCCGTAGTGTCGCTGAAGGAATTAGTTTGATAAAGGAAAGACTTTATTGCAAGAAGGTTCTCCTGAATCTTGATGATGTTGACCATCCGTGTCAACTGGATGCGTTAGCTGGAGGAGGCAATTGGTTTGGCAAAGGAAGTAGAATCTTTGTTACATCAAGGGATAAACATTTGTTTACTACTTCTCGTTGCAAATATTGTGTGTATGAAGTTAAACCTTTAAAGGACGATAAGGCACTAGACCTTTTTATTTGTCATGCCTTTCCAAATAGCCAGAAAGTTGAAATAAGAAAGGATCTCATAGATAGAGCAGTGCATTACGCTAGCGGCCTTCCATTAGCCCTCGAAGTGTTGGGCTCATTCTTATGTGGAAGAAATGAACCAGCATGGGAAAGTGAGCTGGATAAACTCTCCAATAGGCCTAAAGAAAATATCGATCGAATTCTGAAGATAAGCTTCTATGGATTGGAGAAGAATGAGAGGGATATATTCCTCGACATTGCTTGTTTCTTCAAGGGAAAAAGTATAGAATACATCACAGAAGTTCTCGACGGCTGTGACTTTGCGACAAATATAGGAGTAGAAATTCTCACCGAGAGATCCTTGATAAGAAATGAGCATGGGACCCTCCAAATGCATGATTTGGTTGAATTGATGGGTAAGAATATTGTTATGCAGGATAACCTTGGGCAACGTAGTAGATTATGGCTTTTTGAAGATGTTTTGGACATTCTCAGTGTGAAGAAAAGGTAAAAGTTGTTTATGTAAACATTGTTATATGTCATTTTCATATTACTTTGATTTGGACAGTATATGATAAATCTCAATGGAAATTTTGTATGACAACTGAATTTGCTCAATTATGGATAGGGAACAGAAGCAATAGAGGCCATGGTAGTGGACTTGCTCACACCAAAAGAGATAAATTTGAGTCTTGAAGAGATAACCATAGAGGCTGATGCTTTCAAAAAAATAAGAGACTTGAGAATGCTCATTTTTCCTGAAGCACATATCTCTTCGGAAGGTCCTGTTCGTCTCCCGAGTAATCTGAGATGGCTTAAATGGCCCAATGCCCCATTGCTAAAATTTGGCTCCGGTCCAAAGAAACTTATTGGACTTGATCTCCAAAAAAGTAATATCAGACAATTAGATGACAAATTTAAGGTTAGCGCTTGTGATGATTAGCTTTTTACTTTTTATAACTACAAATATTTACAGAGCTTAATGAATCTACCGCTATTTTTTTTTTTTTGCAGCATTTTAGAGTATTGAAGCACATCAATTTCAGTCAATGCAAGTCCCTAGTTAGTGTTCCTGACCTTTCATTGCTCCCAAATCTAGAGAGATTGAATCTTGATGGGTGCAGAAGCTTGGTGGAGGTTCACCAATCTGTCGCATATCACGACAAGTTAAATTTTTTGTCACTAAAGTTTTGCTCTAACCTCAGTATCTTTCCTCACACACTCAAGACAAAATCTCTTCAAGCCCTCGATCTCTTTGGTTGCTCTAAGCTCAAGAAGTTCTCTGATATACCGGAAAAGATGGAACATCTAGAAGAGCTTGATTTAGGATGGACGGCTATTAAAGAACTGCCTACATCAGTTGAAAATCTTCTCTCCGTGAAGTTAATAAATTTAGCATTTTGCAAAAGACTCATGGCGCTCCCATCAAGTGTTTATAAGTTGCAAAATCTAGAGCATCTGATACTTAGAGGCTGCTCCAATTTTGTTGTGTTTCCAAAGAACTCGGAGGATCCAACTGATCCTAATGGCAATCCGAGATTCCGAAATTTATATCGGCTAGAACTCAATGGCTGCAATCTCTCAAAAATAGAGTTCCTTGAGAGTTATTCCAGTTTTCCCAAATTGGCGCACCTAGATCTTTCCGGCAACAAGTTTACTCATCTGCCAACATCCATCAACAAATATGATGATTTGGAACACTTGATTATGTTTAATTGCAAGCAGCTACAAAAGATTCCTCAGCTTCCGCCAAATATGCATATGCTATGGGCAAAGGGTTGCAGATCTCTATAAGAATTTCCAGATTTGTCGGGTCTCTCCTCCGAACTCCTTTCTGTTGACTTATCTTCATGTCGTGAATTATTCCGCAAAGGAGCAAACGCGGCTGATGTGTTATTACCCAAGGTTAGACTCTCTCTCTCTCTCTCTCTCTCTCCCGCACTCACTAACTTTGAATGCTTGATATGCGAACTATTCGTACGACAGGAGCACCCGAAGTTGGGGGGTTACTATGACATTTTGCTGAGTGGAAGAGAGATGCCAGAATGGTTTCTCCACTGTAAAGAAGGTTCCATATCTTTTATGGTTCCCAGGGACTCGCATGACAAATTCGTAGGACTAGCACTCTGTTTAGTTCTTGGCCCGAAGGAAGTGGGCTGTGGCATCGACATTCTTGTCAATGGCCGAAGAGTGTTTGACATGGGAAGACAATTCCATTTTCTGAAATCCGATCATGTGTGGATTACATATCTCCCAACGAGTGGGCTGCTGTGTGAAGAAGGGAGGTTCTGCGAGATGATCGGAACCATTTCCAAGTTCACCTCAAAGCATACAAAGGAAGATTGAAGAAGTGCGGATTCCGTCTAATATGCGAGCAACGGGAGGATGAGCTGAGGATCGAGCTCCAACACCATCAGCCGACGGAAACAAATTGGCCTTTGGAGGAAAGAGACTCGGACGAAGACAATTGGATAGACACCGAGGAAGAAGAAAGTTCAAATGAAACAGATGATGAACTTATCAAAGCAATCGACCCAGAAAATGAAGGACGCTCACTTGTGTCAGCAGGTAAGATCATCGTGCCTGGACGAACAGATGCTTGTCTCGCTCGGGAAAGTGGCTGTCGAAGTTGTGGGCACTGGCTTACGAAGCGATTCTTGAGGGAGCGAGGTATGAGATTCTGATTCCAGTGCCTTTTGCTTTTCCCTTGTTCTTTTTTCAGTCTATACTGTAAGTTTTTGGATGTCTGCTCCTTCAATTCAAGTGCAAAATCATTATGAAATACAGGATTCATATCATGCTACCGACAAGGTTGAGGTCGAGGAGCTTCCCTTTTCCCCTTCTCTCTTTTCTTCATGTGGACGTAATATTGCTGGATAAATGGACATTCTACTGCTCACGAAAGTGCATTCATGCCGCACCGTTTTATCTTTTCATTCCTTAAAACCCAATCCTCTCCCTCATTAGTCGAAATTTCACGATTTTTGATGCACGGATTGTTCTCGTGTTTTGCAAGGTGTATTAATTTGATTATTACAAGCGACGTACGCAGAATGAATACCCTCGAAGCCCAAGGGCACTTTTCAGGAAGACCATCATTAGAAGCACGTTCGCTGTTGACTCGAGTCGGGGCGATGGAATTATCCGGTTCAAAGTTGCAATGCCAGGTCATCTCCACGTCAGATGCAAATCCGAACTCTTCTATCCACTCAAACGACGTCGCATAAAACCATCATCCTCTTCGCTACCCCTCCCAAGCCAAGACGGCGTTGACTCGTCAGTCTTCTCTCTCTCTGTGACTAATGATGCCTTCTTCAATGGCGCTGTTGATCCTCCGTCGCAACCTCCACGGTCGAACCTCCTCGCTCCTCCAGGCAAGGCTCTTCTCCCGTTCGCCGGAGTTGGCGGCGGCTGTGGCTCCGAAGCGGCGAACCTCGGAGCTGAAGCCCATCGAGAAGATACTGGCGGCAAACCGAGGCAAGTAGCTTGCAGGATCATGAGGACGGCGGGGAGGCTCGGGATTTGGACCGTTGCCTTCTACAGCGACGCCGACGCCGGCGCTCTCCACGTCAGGTCTCCCAACGAGGCCGTTGGCATCGGTCCCGCTCCAGCTCGCCTCAGCTATCTCAGTGGAGCGTCCATCGTCGAGGCTACTCTTCTCGCCTGTGCTCAGGGGAGGGGTTGAGAACTAACTATCTGCCGTTTGAAGTGCGTGTAATCGCTGCGATTGGAGGATGCGCGATTTCGCATGTGCCATGGCGGAATGTTTGATTCTGGTTGGGAGAAATAGTCGTGTTCGTTAGAGCAATGGTTGTTAACTTGTTAGCATGGAGTGAACGGGATTTGGTGACGGTGGAGGAAACTTGTGAGATTGTGAGTTTCAAGTATTGGAGCTCAATTCCTATTTGTTCATTAAGGTTTCCTCCACATTCTCAGGAAAAACTATATGTTGAAGCTCATTCACTTCTATATCGTCAAGGTTTTAAGCTAATATTCTAATTATCGATGTACCTTGAAGTAACTTAATATCAAACTAGAAAGTTCTTTCACTGCTATTAGACGCTTATGAGGGAGATCGAGGAATTGCGCATCGCCATCGTCATTTTCTCTGAGGACTATGCTTCCTTGTGGAGGTGTTTGGAAGAGTTGGCAAAGATCATGGAGAGCAAGGCACAGAAGAAGCTGATTGTGTTGCTGGTGTTTTACAAAGTGAAACCAAGAGAAGTGAGAGGAGGAAGAGAGGTGTGTGGGAGAGCTATGGCTAAGCACGAGCCCAAGTTTGGGAAGGATTTGGAGACAGTGAAGAGATGGAAGAAGGCTCTTTTCAATGTCAGTAACTTGTCTGGGTGGGATTTTAATGATGGAGAAGTAAGTAATTGATGCGACACACTGCTTTGCCATTGTTAGCCAGTGATTTTTTGTTATATTTCAAACCGTATGCAATAAATTACCACTAAAAGCTTATTGATATTGTCAAATCGTTTTTTTTAATTGATATTGTCAAACTTGCTGGGGAAGCAACACTATGGGAAGGAGACTAGGTCATCCTACAGACCATATATAAAATCAGAGGCAAAGGATTGCTTCAAATGCCATAAGTTGGCATAAAAAGACACTTTAAGTGTCATAATTTACGAAAGTGACACTTCGTAAAGTGACACTTAAGTGCCACATTCAAAGAGAAATTGATCACTTAAGTACTACTCCGGACAAAATGCTGACGTGCGCAATTTTCCGGCGAAATAAGTGTAAAACGACGTCGTTTTGCACGCTGACGTTGCCAAATAATGCAAAAACGGCGTCGTTTTGGTGTTGACGTGGTAAAAAAATAATATAAAAATTAATTAATTAAAAATTAAAATTAAAATTATTTAAAATATTTAACAATAAAAAATTTTAAAAAAAGTGGGGGAGGTGGCTAAGGGCTCCCCGCTGCCACTGGGAAGGGCTGGCGATGAAGAGGGGAGGGTCGGTGGCCTAGATCCGACGATAAGTTCCTTTGCTCATTTTGTAAACAAAAATGTCCAATGGTCTTTCATAAGAATTGAATAAGAACATTGGGATCAAATCGAGTGATCTTGTGCTAAGTGCATTGCCTAAAGTTTTATTATTATGCTAATGATATGCTTAGGCTTTCTCTGATGTGTTATATTGACCCCATTAATTTATTATTCTAATAACTTATATGAATTACAGCGAAAAGAAAAATGAAAATGAGGGGGTCGTGTTGCTAAATCCCCTATTATTGTAGAAGAGATTATGATTAATAATGTATCCTAAGTATTTTGAGCAATTGGACTGGGAAAAGTATGGGGCCAATTTATCGCAAAAGATTAACCTAATACTTAGTTCACATTATTGCAATAATTTTTTAGACATTTGAAATGTAAGTTAAGTTGCACATCAATGTCGAAAAATCTCATTTTGATCCTATATAGCCGCCACGTTATGATATGCTTTCGTTTCCATTTCTCAGTTCGGAAATGTCCTTATATGTTTGCTGTCGAGAATATTTATTCAGCACAAAGTAATGTAAACTTACCCCAAATTGTAAAATGTCTAATTGCTAACTTTTTTTTAATGACGTTGGATATACTTTCGGTACAGCAAAATGAATATCAACAGTATCAACTAGTTAATTATTGAAAAAAAAAAAAAAGCAACACAAATGTCCCTCAATGAGCAGCAATATCATTTCTTGATGAAATAACTATATTACTTTTTTTAATTATGAAATGATGCCATTAAAGTTGATTTTACTCGGAATGAAATCTCAATAATAAAAAAAGGGTGACAATTTTATATAGGAGGGACATGCATTCCTTTAGTGCTAGCCGCCATGTTTTCTTCCAATTTTAAGCAATTTCATATACACAAGTATTTTAATATTTGACGTTAGCTTTTCCCAAAAACTTTTTTTTTTTTTTTTAAATTGAAAAAATACCCAAAACTCAATAACTATTTAGCTCCAAAGTTGGATTTTTTCATTTGTAAAAGCAAATCAGATATCTATGAATATAAATTTAAGAATTTCAATAAAATTATCTAGAGACCAAGTTATGGTAATAGCCTGGATTAGTCAGTCAACCATCAAATAGGAAAAAAATCAGCATTATTATAGCGAGGGAATTATATCAATTTAAAATTTTTGAATATATATATAAATAATATATTATTATATATGTTGACCTTACTTCTTCGTGCGCGAGGCAATATTTATATTTTCTCACAATATTATAGCGGGTGGTCTCTCCTCGCCGCTTTCTCAAGTGCGTCCAGTCACTCCCTTTTCTGATTCGTCTCCGTTTTGGAAAGCCAGAAAGGATAGGGGGAGAAAAGTGAAGGAAAAAGCAGCAGCAAAGAAAGTGAAGAGAAAAAGGCCAGAAAATCCCCTTTAGAAAAATCATTCCGCCCTCTCAATTTCAGCTCTCAATTGGTTGGTCTGGTCTGGTCTGGTCTGGTCTCCTAGGGCAAAAAACCCCCGGTTGAAGTGAGAGAAAAAGCAATGAGCATTATTCCTCTGCCCGCCAGGCACTTGCTGCCCCTCACCACTGCCACCATTGATTTTCCCTCCAAACCCTCCTCGAGATCCTTCCACAGCAGCAGCGCTCCGATTGCCGGAGCTGATTTGAGCGTCTTCTCTCTCGGTTGCTTCAATCCTTCTCATTTTTGTGCCGGATGGCCTCGAAGGAAGAGACTTTCGTCTTCCCAACAGACGGTAATGGTCTTTCCGCCGTTCCTAATTTGACGGTGTTTGCCGGATTTTGAGTTTCGGGTTTTGTTCGTTTGGGATGAGGGTTTTGTGGGCTTGAGCTTGTTTTAGGTGAGTTGAATCTCAGGTTTTGAAATGGGATTGCTGGGAAGGAGAGGGGACTGAATTTGGTTTTGATTGATTATAATGATTTGCTGGCGGAGTGCTGGCCAAAAGAGTCATTTTGAGATCCGCTATTCGGGTGTGTGCCTTCATATGAGGTCGTCCTATGTTATTCGGTTCGCTGCTAAAATAATCATCTTGAGGGTGGCTATTTGGGTGAGGTTGTTTAATAAGGGGTGACTTGTGTCTTCGCACAGTTAAGATTGTGTCACCGCAGAGAAGATGCTTCTTTTTGCCACCCATTATTTATTTACCAAGTGATAGAATCTAATGAGCTGTCGTCTTTGGCGGTTGCTCTATATATAAGATCGTTTTGTGCTTGAGATGGTATGTGTAAGTCATGATTCGGTCGCACAAGGTATGCGTTACGCCCACGTGTAGGATTGTGCTTCTCGTGACTATCAAATGGAAGTTCTAAGAAATTTAAAAGGAAGGGCGGCACGGTTCTTGCATCTTAATTATTCTCAATGGATTCTGGTTTAACTACTGGCTTTCTTTTCCGTAGTTTTCGGGCTGGGGCTTCTGACTTAACTGTGTAAATTATGACGACTTTGCATTTCTTCATTTCTTCATCTCTTCATCTGTCGAATTTGAGTCCTTTTAGGACATTGAATAGCCAACTCATATTCTAGTAAGAGTTACTGAGATTTTATCGTTATCTTTATGAGATGTTCGCCACTGCTACCTTTTAGAAATCATTAATATCTGTGTTCAAGAAGACTAAGGCTTCTTCTGGTCAAAAAGGGAAAAGAAGAAAGAAGACTCAGGCTCATTATTATTTGCTAGATGTAAAAAGAAAAGGACGTAGTGAGTGCACATAGGATTGTTCCTAAATGGTTGTAAACTTCCACATGAGCTTATAACCTAAAATTTTATTGTATGACCAATTTTTTGGGCTGTTGGTTTTCACTAATGATTTACTAGCAGGGGCTCTGTTTTTATGTGCTGGTATAGTGGCTTTGTGGGATTATGAGAAGGGATCAAGATGTCAACAATTCAGACTTCGGAGAGGAGAGTGAAATGCGGATGCTTGGTTCCGAAGATGATGCAGGCACTCAAATTCCGACTCAAGCTCAGTCTCTTGTGGAAGGATCTGGTGCTGTCCTAGTGTCAGAATACAAACCAGTTCCCGAAGTTGATTATTTGCAGGTCGGTAGTTTCCATTCGGTGGTGTACATGGAGTCGTATTTGTCCTCTTTTTGGCTTGCTCCTTCCTTTTGCAAATCTTTTTTGCTTAGTGAATTATTATGTCATAGGAGCAGATGCATCTTGGGGTAAATGGCCTGTCTCCTGTAATGTGCTAATGATATATTAGCATCTGAACCTGCTCTTTTTTATTTCTGTGATTCTTTGCTTTTATTGGTTCTAAAGTGGGGGTGAGGGTTTTTCTTTTTTTTTTGCCCTCCCTTGTGGAGACTGTTGCAGAAAATCCTAAGAGTCTCAGTAGGATTCTTCTTGATATCCTTTCTTGTTTCTTTCTTTCTTTCCAATTGAGCCAAAAAACAAGGAGAGAAATTATCTTTGGTTATTTCTTCTTTCCCGAGCAAGAGTAAATAGTTTCCTAGGCCCAAAGTTACACTTGTACTGTTCATGTTGCACCATTCTTCCTCTGTATCTCTTCACTTATGATGTTGTTGCACTGTTCCTATCTTTCATTCTTTCTTTTATCTCTCCATCATGGTTTCCTTCTCTTCTTGGCCAACTTTTTCCTCTCTATTTCCTTTTGAGATATGTCCCAATAGCGCGGTGAGGATTCCTTGTTTGATTCAGATGTAAGATACTTTCAGTTCAAATCGTGCAGATTCTATCTGCTCTATCTTAAATGTACAGTATGCTTGGCACCCTGTCCACTCTATTTTCTACTTTTGTGGCCTGAAGGTCAAGGAAACATTTGTGACCATTGGAATCTTCGTGGCTTGAATCACCACGAGATGATCAGTAGTGTTAGTGGGCCACCGGAGGTCAATGATGTTAGTTCCATGTAAAGCACTCTTGGTCTCAGAGGAGTTAACTAATTCTTATACGATAGGCGCAAGCATACATCAACAAATATCTTTATTCATCTCTCCATATGTATATACATGCCTATTACTTAAAACAACTCCTTAAATGTTTTGAATTTACTTTGCTTTGAGGAGTAGCTTTTAAAATTAAAAGAAAATTAAGTTTATGCTGTTTTCCGTTGTTTCAGAAACAGAGTTTGAGAATATCTTCAATTAGCCTATTGGATCTTTTGAGGCACAGTCTATAGAGATCAAATCCAGTTTCTTAGCTTCAAAAGAGACATGTGGTCGCTAAAATTTGTTGGGAATTAACTAGGGAGTTTTTTGAGTACCCTGCATAAGGTCATCCAAGATTCAGGACTCATGTAGGTTAGAACATGGGTTCCCCGGTCACTTCTACCTACTTTAATTGATCGCAAGGGCCAAGCTACTATGCCCTTGTTTGCTAGTTCCTGACGTAGAATTATTCACATGATAAAGGTCTATTTCTAAAAACAAGTCTCTGAATGTGGTGTTTGCTATGTTCTGCGACAAATGCTTGATCTAATTAGAAATCCTATAGTCGAGGTTTGACATCTAGAATTTGAATTTTTGCAACTAAATTTCCTCTGACCCTAGCTCCTAGGTTTTTTTTCTTTTTTCCCTCCAAATCTTTTTCAACACATTCTTTAACCAATTTAATAACTGGAATTCAGAATTTATTCCAAATTGATTCCCTTCTTTGGCAAAGACGGATGGAAAGAGTTCTGTGGTGGTAACTTAGACAAAGGAACCAGTGTGTTGGTTGATAAACCCAATCGAATTATGCTCACTGAGTTATTCTACTGCAAGTACTTGCATTATGGACTCTCTCGTATTTCTATTTTATTGAACTCATTAAAAGGATTCATTTTTGCAGGAGTTATTGGCCATTCAACAGCAAGGCCCTCGAGCTATTGGCTTCTTTGGGACAAGAAACATGGGATTCATGCATCAGGAACTAATTGAGATTCTCAGCTATGCGATGGTTATAACTGTAAGATGCTGTGAATGTGATACAAGTCATTTTATATTGCATTTGACTGCTGACATCTTGCGAAGTCGTAGCTCTATTGTTTAAGAGGCAGATTGCCAATACTACAGCTTGACCTTTTTGACTTTAGGTTGAGGATTGTACTTAGCTATGGAATGTCAGCACCAAATATTCATTTTCACTTCTTAGATAAGGTCTTTTTTCTTGAGTGTACTACTTTCCCTTGTAGAAAAATCACATATATACATCAGGGGCATCCGGTACTAATGCAGCCGTCATTAGAGGTGCTTTAAGAGCAGAAAAGCCGGATCTGCTTACGGTAATCTTACCTCAGAGTTTGAAAAAGCAGCCTCCAGAGAGCCAGGAATTATTGTCTAAAGTAAGCTGCCTCCTGTTTTCGTCTATTCTGTAATTCAGAGTTCTATTATTTTTTTGCCTGGTAGAATTGTGCTTCTTTAGCCAAAATGTGTACAGTGGGATGAGCTCTTTTTTTCCCTTCATTCTGGCTTCTTTGTTTTTGCGTGCCCTGTTCGTCCTACACACACACACACACACACACACACACACACACACATTGATCAGTCTAAGACTGTCATATGTTGCTTGAACTAAAGAGTAGCATATACTTGGCTGGTTATGGAACAATACATTCTGGCGGTTAACCATGGAGAAAACTAAGGGACAATTTGTAAATGTAGCACTCATAAAAGCAAAGCTCATTTCTTGAGATTTACCTTATACAGAATTATAAGGAGGTTGACCAGAATCACAACAAAACCTGCAGTCGTAAGAGACCAAGTTTAATTTCTGGTTCCCTACGGTATGTTGTTATTTTCTTAAAACAAAACTGTGAAGCTGTGTGGTGCTTGCAGCATGGTGACAAAACATGTTGTACATGTTTATGGTATCAGGAATATGTAGTCCATTAGAACATAGTATTTTGCATAAGTTTAGCTGTATGAAATTAAATTAGAATTCTGTTCACAGTTGATGTCAATTGCCAAAAGCTAAATGAGCTTGAAGTGTGCATATATTGGATCTAGTTAAGATAGATAGCTTTGGTGTGGGTGAAGAAGTTTTCACATTCTACTTAATCTCACAGGTCCAGAATGTGATAGAGAAGCCTTATAATGACCATCTACCTTTAATAGAAGCAAGCAGGTATGCATTGCTTCCTGTGTTCGTTGTTTTATAGCCTTTTTCTCTCTCTTGCTTTCACCGTTTAACGCGGCAGCTTCATGGATGCTAAGACCTCATAATGCAGTCGGTAATGCTTCTACCCGAGTTGTGCAATCTACCCGAGTTGTACAATCTATAATATTGGAAGTTTTAACTTGTTTCTCTTGATGGTATCTACAGTCTCTCTTCCCATTGTATTTGCAGTAGCCAGCCTCATTCTGTGTCCATATTTTGTCAAGATATTGTGCTATAGGGTAGCAAAGGTAGAGTTAATATGAACTATCCATCTATAAGCACTGATTGAGAATGTCGGTACTACGGCCTAGGGGACTCAGTGGAGGATGGATGGAATTTATTAAGCAATTAGATCAAACTCTTGTAATACTTAGGTTAGAGTGTGTATTATGGTATGTGTACAAAATAGAGTCAGTCGGCAGACTTATCAAGAACAAAACTTGTGTTGTCAGCTATGAAGGGTGGGGCATAGGAGTTTGAAATTTCATTGCCTCATTCAACCAAAGATTCTTTGCTTATGTAAAATTTTATATGGTTAATCAACATAATACATATGGTTAGTTGATAGAAATGCCTGTTAGCTTTTCAGTTGGGCTGCATGGATCCCTTTTTGGATCTGTATGCTCGTTTGATAAATCAAACCCTTTTGAATGAACTCTATTAGACGAGCTTTCCACGACTTTGGTAGATTTAGAGACTCGAGGAACTAGTTTAGCTTTTAGTAAGGGTCCAGACTACTTTAATGTTGCTAACTGGATATACATGCACCTATTTCATCTACAGGCTCTGTAATATGGACATAATCTCACAAGTACAGCAAGTTATCTGCTTTGCATTCCATGACAGCAGGTTGCTCATGGAAACATGCCAGGAGGCCAAGAACCTCCGGAAGATAGTGACGTTATTTTACCTGGATTAGCAGAATCTATTCATGTTCAGTATATTTTTTTGTCATGATGGGTAGGGAGAACCTGCCGCCCCGGGAATGGACAATGTTGCTTATGATGGGGGGTGGGTTAGCAGGAGACAAATCTGTTGACATTTGAAAACTTGTAATATCTTAGAGGGCCAATTTGCTCCTCTCTTTTATTTAAGAATAAGTATAGGAATGAAGCATGTTTATTTTTGTCTAGCGAAGATGTTATAATTAGAGATTAGATTCTGTAATTATTCGCATGTGGTCCCTATTGCTGTTCAAGTTAGTGCTATGCAAATGATTGGAGAATGGAGGAGATTGACCGTTAGGAATATTATCATTGTATATTTGTTGAAAGATTACTATTAATCGAGGAGTTTGAGACTTAAGATCTCCCTGCTCGTCTGTTCTTTTGATCTTCCTTGATTATTATCCCATAAGTGTGACTATAGTGAAACATGTATTATCTTCAAAGGAACAGTCGAGACTTGCTATATGCTTTTTAGGATCTAAGGACATGTGGCAAATGGGTGAGTATCGAAGTAAAAGTTCATCTGAGGCTCGGACACAATGTGTGTGATGTCGGGTTCAGCCCGATTCCCAGATCCGAGGGTGGAACCGCCCACCTAGCAACAATTCTCTCATTCTCTCTCTCTCTCTCTCTCTCTGCACGCAAGCATGTCCTTCCGAAACTCTGATCACTATCGATGCCCTCCAGCTTCATAGATCTCAGAACTTGCATTTGCCTTCCTCGTCCAAGGCAAACCGTTTCAAGAGTCGTCTAGATCGCTGTTAAAACCCTTTGCAGGAAATCGCCAGGAGCCCTTTAAATTGGATAATTCCGCAAAGATGGAGCAGTTGAAGACGATCAGCCGGAGGCTCAAGATGGGCTCTCACAGCAGCTTCGACCAGTCAAAGAGTTCCTCGACCTCGTCAAGTCCATCGACGAGGCCTAATCCAAGTAGGAGGGGGACCACATCATCCTCGGCGATATTGAAACCCTAAAGTGTTGGATCGTCGAGCCCAACATCCCCAAGCGCAGGATAAAGGAGTACATCTCATCCGGCTCGTCTACGTTGGTTACATCCACGCCGTCAAGATAATGCACGGCAACAGCTTGCTGCTCATGGATCAATCTTGACGCCCTTTGCTCCGTCGCCACGGGTTGATCATGATCGGTGCGAAGGTGAGTTTTGAAGCTGTCTTGAATGGAGCCGCGGTTCCATTTAGGAAAATGGAAAACAAAATCAAAACGCCGTACGCGAAAAAAATCAAGCAGCGATCAGTTTGAAATAATTATCAACATTGGACTTCAAGTTCAGCAATCTATGAATAATAACGTAAGCATTGAGAAATCATTCACTTGCATAGACAAAATGTAAAGAGGCGATTTAATGCTATATTAAATAAGGATATCTCAACGATATAACTAGACAATTGTAATCTAAATCAAATTAACTTAAAATAAATTAAACTTCTGAAAATAATTGAAGCCAAAATGGAGTGAGAGCTAAATCTTTCTCGACCCCATTTGGTCAATCGAATCGGAACCTTGTATTCCATTAATTACAACATTTTCAGCAGCCAGGAAAGGCAAGGTATGCGAATTTATCTTCAATTTACGAGGATGAATGGAAATAAATCTGTTAATGCGAGTATGATGACGAATGGAAATAAAATCTTTTTAAAAAAAAAGCAACGTACGCGAATTTATCTTCAATTTAATGGAAACACGAGCAGAATTTGATAACTTTACCAAAAGGGTCAAAGAAATTTGATTCTACATTTACCTAATTTTCACGTAATTTTCACTTCCTTGCTTAGTGTATAAGAGGGGTCATTCCATCGGAACGAGACAGATTCATATGCAAAGAAGCCATTTGAGGGAGACGCAGCAAGATGGGCAAGTTCTCAGCATCATGCTTCGTCGTAGCTCTAGTTTTAATTGCAGGTGACTTGCTCTTTTTACGCCTCTCCGAATATGTGTCAATTCTCAAGTTGCATACAGATTGTGATAAGAAGGTTATGATTGTTGGGTTGCCAATTTTCTCCTACTTCTAGCAAAGGTGGTTCAATTACTTTTATTTTTTTTTATTGTACTTTTTGAAAATTTTATGATTAAATTATACTTTCGTGATAAGTTTTAGAATTTTCGATACACGTATTCCGCCACATTTTGAAATGTAGTTTATCATAAAACTTGGAATTCTCAATTTGTATGGAAAGCACGTTTGTATGATGCAGAGAATTTTTAACAAATTAATATAATTACATTCAAGGAAAATGGAAGACAAAATCTTCGAAAAATCAACACATGATCGGTTTGAAATTGGTATTAATATTAGACTTAAAGTTTAGTAATCTACGAATAATAAAGTAAACCTTGTGAAGTCATTTACTTATAAACAAAACTTAAAAGAGGCATTTTAATGCTATATATTAAATTAGGAAATGTCAACGACACAATAAGACAACTGAAATCTAAATCAAATTAATTCAAAAATAAATTAAACTTTTCAAAATAACTTAAGTTTGCTGACATCTGAATTTCGTCAATGATATCGAATACTCACTTTTGGCAATAGAAAAATAAAGGAAATATTAAAAGCAACAAAAAAAATGATAACCAATAGGAACATGAAAAGGCTTTAGCCCATTAAGATCGATTGAGGCCCATTATCCTGTTCAAAATCAAAAGGGTGAGTCGCACGCAAGCGAGGCTCAGCCACGCCCATGCAAACGGACATGGTTTTACACGCCGGGGCCGAGCATCTTCTTCGGGGGAGGGTGGGTGAGAAAGGATGCCTCAATTACACATATTGAGAGGGGGAAAAAGGAGAAGTCTCCGGCATTGAGAGTCTCTCTTAAGCTTTGAGGTGGCGTCCGTCGTGACCGATTCCGCTCGGTTGCTAGCTTTGCCTCCGAAAGAGTACAGAAAGTGCTATACCTTGCTCTGCTTTGTTGGGTGAGGAAGCTTGAAGTTCTCAGCAGCATGCTTCGCGATAGGGGTGAGCATGGTCCGAGTTGGGCTAGTCCGCCCCCTAATCCTAGGACCAACCCGCACAGTGCTGGTCCTCAATTTTTGGGACCAAGAATCGACTCTATTGAGCTTGGGACCGAGGATCGGACCGACTTAATGGATTCGGTCTAGCTCCAAAGTCAGCCCGAGATCAATCAATAATTTTTTATTTTATTTTTTGTACTCCTTAAAAAAGCGATTGATGACTGAATTAATCTAATGGGTTCGGTCTGATTTCAGGGTCAACTCAAGACCAACCAATAATTTTTTATTTCATTTTTTGTACTCCTTAAAAAAGCAATTGAAGACCGAACTGATCCAATGGGCTCGATCTGGTTTAAGGGTCAATCGAGGACCAACCAATAATTTTTTATTTCATTTTTTTCTTTGATGACCTGGGAACCGCCGTACAGCAAGCAACCGGTGGCGTAAACCCAAGGCGAACCAAGCCTACCCACCTGACCCGGTCGCGGTTGAGTCGGGGATTTAAACCCGCTCCCTTTGCCGGGAGCAAAGCGCAAACCGCGCGACCACCAATGAGGTGGGTTTTATTTCATTTTTGGTACTTTTTAAAAAGGCAACCGGGGATCATACCAACCAAATGGGTTCGATGATGAGCGAGGTCAACTAAGAAAGGCAAACAGTGAGGGTCAGGTGGGGTGAGCATCGAACCAAATGAGCATCAAATGTCGAGCGAAAAGCAACAAACCAAGCGAACATCGAGCGGTGAGCGGCACAAGTGACCCAAAGCAAACGTGGTGAGTGTCAAGTGATAAGCGGAGAAGTTGTTTCTTTCGATTTTGACAAATTGAAGACTAAAAGAACAAATAAGACAGAAGAGAACGAATACTAGAGAATGATGCAATAAGGAGCTGTTTATGCAATTTTGGACGCCGTGATGACTTCTCACAAAAACATTTTCCTTCTTCATAAAGTATGACCATTGACACTGTAAAAGACATTAAAAATCTAAGTTATTAAAAAATAATATAAAATTACTTGAACTCCTTACTAAAGAGCTGTTTAATATTGTTAACGCCATTTATTTTAAGGTTTTCTCTATATAAAAAAATTATAAGTGATATATATAGTCAGGGTTGGTCTGAGTTGGACCGACCCGGAACTCTCAAGATCGCGGACCAACCCGCACAATGCTGGTCCAGGAATTCTAGGATCAAGGACTGACCCAATCTCTCTAGGAACCGGACCAGGACTGGTAGGATTGGGCCGGTCCAGGGTTGATCCTAGACCGATGCTCACCCCTACTTCGCGGTCCAAGCTCTAGTTGTAATTGCTCCCATGCAGTTTTACAGATTATGGAAACAATTTCTTGGAAAGAATTCTAATTCTAAAATTTGAGTTAAAAAATTAACAATAATTTTAAAAATTCACCCATGTGCATTAGCACCTGCACCGCACTAGCATGCCAAATGCACGGGACCTACATGGAATCTGCACAACAATAATAAGTGGAACAAATTCTAGCAGGCTATCAAAACTACTAGCAAGTTTGGAGGGAAAAGGTCAATTACACGTTCAAATAAGTGACTTGTATCACTTATACGATTGAGTGAACAAAAAATATTTTCATCATATATTATAATGTTTAGACATATCAAGAGATGGGGAGAGTATTCAATCACTCAATAGGATTTGAAAACAAAAGCACCTATAAAAATAAGGACAATGGATGGTAAAGAAAAGTAAGATGGGCTAGACACCAGAGAAGACGGGTTCAGGATGGGCCGGATACAGGGAGTTCTTGATGGGCCCGCCAATTCCACCAGCGGATAAGGCGGCATCACATTTGATGTCGTGTCGGATGCAGGCGATTCGTGCTGATGGTGATGTCGTTACTCACCGGAAGTGCCTTCCAAAATCTCGGGCTGCCAGTTGGATAGCGGTTTGTGGCTAGCAATCAGGCTCCCAAGGTGAAAATACGACACTCATCCATACGCTATAATATAGGTCGGAGGGTTTTGTGTATTGATCACATCTAGATCTATGCAAGACGAGTTTTTATGAGCGTTGCGAATTTGTCGTGCAGTCCTGGTATTGATTTGGAAATGAATCGCGAGAGTTCAGTGCGACTTAACCTCATTTTTTGTATAATCTGAAAGTGTAGCAACTTAGATTAGATGGTCTTAACTGGGTTTTCAAGTCAGATTACTACGGGCCCTAGTAGTTTTTAAATAGCTAAATCCATTTTCGAATTCTGGGTTCCGTATTTTTGGTTTGTGTTCCAATACCCGTGAATAATGATGTTTGTAAAATGTTCGAGTTTATCTTCACGTAGGTGGTCTTACATCATATCTTAAGTTTCCGTCATTTTGGTAAGTCATAATTAAGGCATAATGTCCGGCAAACGGCAGCAGTGATGATACTAGCCCATGGTGAAGGTCAGCGATGAGTATGTGGTATAGAATAGTATATTGTCAATTTTCATCTAGTTGATATCTATGACCGAGGCTTCAACCATGTTTGTTTCCCCCACTCGGTTTCCTCACAAGTCCATGTATGAGTCACGGAAATTATAATTGTTAACGGTGAATGGCTGAAATCGGCGATTCATGGTGGAGATCTGACGATCGGAAGCGTTGGCAATGAATATGTCATTCTAGGTTTAGGATGAGAGCGTGTGGACATTATTGGTGAAGTTGTATTGTTCTGAACTACTAAATTCGAGTTTCTGGGCTGGAATAATGGGGTGGCCTTAGTATGGTTTTAGTGAGTTTCTTTTTTGGGCTTTACTTGGGCTTGTTAAACCGAGTGTGGCTAGAAAGATTGGGCTGGGATTAGTTTTGAAAAGTAAAGAGGTTTTTTTTTTTTGGGTGAAATGTAAGATCTATAATGAAAACTTTGGACAAACAAGAAACGGCGCCAACTTACACTCTGACCGCGCAGCAGGAAGAGTGGAAGGGAGTCGAAGGGAAAAACAAAAAAAAGAAGAAAACGCCCACAACCCGGGCCAAGGCAAATCTAAACCTAGCAAACCTCTACTACACGCTTAAAAGCGGGACGAGAGAACTAGGACGGTACAAAGGCAAGCACCAACAACAACAAGCAAAGCTACCGAGAAAGGACCGAGGGGTCGAAGCCCCAATTCCTTTGAAGTCTTCTATTTCTTGGGGTAGGAGGCACATTCTTGAAGGAGAGAACTCTATCCTTGACAACTTTGATCAAATGATTTTTGAGAGCCAACACGGAAACGGTTTTACCCCGAAAGATGATACAATTTTTCTTCTTCTAAATTAGATAACACAGAGCTCCAAAAGAGAACCTAGCAATTTTGTGGAAAAAATCCTTACCCGATAAAAACTTTAGAGCCCAAGTGGAGGTCTCGGTCCACGGTCTGATTCTCCAAGGTAGGTTGCACCTAGAAGCCCAGAAATAAGCCAGGGTAGCAGGGGTTTGACAGTGAGAAAATGTGATCAATAAAGTAAAGAGGTTTTTTCAATGTGGACTTCATGAAAAATTCGGGATCATCCTGAATGCAAATTTGGAGTGGAAGAGATTCATGGCCTACTCAACTATTATCCTAATTGTCGCAAATTACAATTTTTCCCGTCCATAAATTTCACTATCACAGTTTATTTAAGACGCGTGCATGGGCTTTTAATGGAATTTTATTGGGAAAATACTAAAGAATACATGCCACTTTCACTCAATATTCTCACATACATTTGCTTTTGAAAGTATTAAGTCCACAAGCATTAACCAATTCCACCCGCTCCGAAAGAGTACAGGAAGTGCTCTGCCTTGCTCTGCTTGTTGGGCGAGGAAGCTTTAAGTTCTGCACTCTCTTTTGAAGTCGCCTTGTTGGCCGAGGAAGCTCGAAGTTCTCAGCACCATGCTTCGTTGTCCTAGCTCTACTTGTAATTGCTCCCATGCGGTTTTCCCGATCATGGGAACAATTTTTTGGATAGAATTGTAATAAGTATAGTTAAAAGATTATGAACAATTTTCTAATTCTCCCCTATGCATTAGCACCTGCACGGCAATAATGAGTGGACTAAATCTTAGCACGCCCTCAAAATTGCTAACGAGTTCCGAGGGAAAAGTCAATTACTTGTTCAAACAAGTGGCTTGTGTCATTTATAAAAATAAACAAATGAAAAATATTTCCATAATCTATAAAGATGTTTACAGATAATTTTTGTCAGTAATAATGAAAGCTATCTTCATTGACTAATTATTTCAAGTGATATAAACAATAATTTTTTTGAAAATATTTTTCAAATCGTGTATTTTTTGGGCATTTTTCGTGAAACATTTGGACCCTACTTTTCATGGAACCTTCCAATTCTAAATGGAAAACAAAATCAAAATGCTTAATGCCAAAAATTAACCCATGTTCAGTTTGAAATCGGTATCAATATTGAACTTAAAGTCTAGCAATCTATGAATAATAACGTAGACATTGCGAGATCATTTACTTGCATAGACAAAACGTAAAGAGGCGATTTAATACTATGTTAAATGAGGAGACCTCAACTATATAATAAGAAAATTGGAATCTAAATCAAACTAATTTAGAATAAATTAAACTAGTGATAACAATTGAAGCCAAAATGGAGCTAGAGTTACATCTTTCTTGGGCTCCATTTGGTCAATCGGAATAGGCCGCGGTCGCAAAACAAACCGCGAAGCTTGTATTTCGTTAATCACAACATTTTCAGCAATCGGGAAAGGTAAGAAATACGAGAATAAATGGAAATAAATCTATGGCAAGGTACACAAACTTATCGTCAATTAAATGGGAAGACAAACCGGATTTAATACTTTCTCAAAGGGTCCAAGAAATCTGATTCTATATTTACCTAAGTCATTAATTCCCAGCACTTAATTTTCACCCCTTGCTTGGTATATAAGAGGGTGGCCATTCCACTGGAAGGAGACAGATCTAAAAGAAGCCATCGAGGGAACCACAGCAAGATGGGAAAGTTCTCAGCAGCATGCTTCATCGTCTTAGCTCTAGTTGTTATTGCAGGTGACTTACACATAGTTCCGTTAAATTCTGGTGCATTCAATATCCAAAATTCCATATTCTTTTAATTTTCAATTTCTTCACAAAAACTCTTAAATTTCTATTTGGAAAAAAAGAAGAAGACTCGCCTGTTATGTTTGGAGTATTTTCATGTCCAAAAGTCTATTTTATTACAATAGCTAAATAGATGTTATGGATATTTAGGAAATATCCTATAGATATTTATAATATTTTCTATATTTCTCGTGATTACGTATATATTTAGAAGGTTCTCTGTATCTCGGACCGTGCATATCTTGATTATCCCTACAAAAATGTCCTAAATATTTTTAACAATAGATTGGAGAATGGTAACTCTCATCGACTTGAGCGCACAACCTTGGAGAACTATGCAATACGTAGCCTTCATCTTAGTAACTTCCCATGCAAGCCTGAAATCCATAGGATCATAACGAAAGCGCTGTTCTCCTTTGTGTTTCAGGCGAACTAATGGTGGTGCCGAGCATGGCGAAGGACTGCCTGGAAGGCTTGCCGTGGGTGCATTACGTCTGTGAGGGTCAAACCCCGTCGCAAGAGTGCTGGGGGAATTGCACGCAGCGACACCCGAACCTCATCACCGCCTTCTGCGGAGGCAGCTCGTACGCCCAGTCCTGCATGTGTCAATATCAATGTTGATGCATAGTCATAGTTTTTACTCGTATTTCGACTGGAATTGAATAAATGAACTGGACTACTGACATCCTTTTTTGGGGACACTGTTAGCGCTTTGATTCGGTTGATCAATAAGGTGACTTTTCCATATGATTGATGCGTTTCCTTTTCTTGAATAACAAAGGAACATTGCTTTCTCTAGATGGGGGAAAAGGGAAGATGATCGTATTGGCGTTACATCTCTTTAGACTTAGTTGTAGACCCGCGAGATGCGCCGGACGATTAAATCTCTCGATTCTAAAAGCATGATGTGCACATATTCTGTCAATGCATGAAACCGATACACGAAAAGCTTGTGCAAAGTTAGACGCAAAAAATCCTATTCTTTTTCCTATAGTGAAAATATTATTCTTTCAGACGGGTAATATTAAGGTTTCTTCAGTTAAATCCACGTCTGCGAAAACTTTGGTGGTCAAATTAACCGAAGAAATTGTTTTACTTCATTTCATATCTGGCTGAGCTTTGCTTTACTGTTTGTGGTATTTTTCTGAGGTTTGGTACATGGCATTACGGAAGGGTCTGGAACTATTCTGAAAGCTCTGGTGGAGGTCTGAAATATTTAGGTTTCACTGAGGGTAATATGTGGAGTTATAAGCCGGGAAATTCCACTTCGAGGCGAAAATAGACCGATCCCCTTTCTCGATAGCCGAAGGCACGAGCGCAGGCTTCAGCTACCTGGATACTGGAGGGCCCATGAAATTAGATTATCTTGATTATTACATCGAAAACCTCTTCCGCATTTAATGTTTTCTTTGCAGCGACAAGTTCTTGTCGCTGCTAGGCTAGTTAGTCGATCCTGGTAGGCCATTCTTATTCCATTTTGCCGCTGGAATTACTCGATCCTTGATTGTGCAAACGCTCTTGCCTGGTCATCAGCTTGTCAAAAGGACTGTTTGCGAATAGTTAGTGAGCATGAGGGGACGATGTGCTTGTGGAATTTGTGATGGTAACCCAACGCAATGCTGAAAACATTGCTTGAAGTACCTGGATAAATACTTATCAGAACATATGTACACATGTTTGGAGGAAAAGAATACTGGTTTCTTTTTGCTAGATTTTATTCCCCATTCACTCGTGCTCTGTTGAATAATGTGTTTCTCTGATCCATCCGTGCCAGACGGAACTGATACACCATTCATATTGCTTTGTCAACTTGTTAAACAGAATTTGAATGACAATAACCGATAAGAATATGACATCGAAAGTTTGAAGAATATTTTACGTAATGTTTATTCTTGTTTTCTGTAAAGACTAACCCGTGTTGATAATTCCATTAAAACTCATGTGAATGTAATATTTGTATCGATACGGAGACATTAAACACGTTACAACCAAAGTAGGATGCAAAACTGATCAATGAAATCTTATTTATATGATCGATCAATTCCTTGTCTTGAGTATAAAGGATTTCATTACATCATTTGCTCTCTTTGGGGGGAAACAAAAATATGTTGGCAAAGTTCCGCGCCACTTTGATCAAGGTAGCTTGATGTTCAGCTTATCTGCAAAAGAATAATCATGGATGAAAATTTGCAAAAATTGAAAAAGAAAAGAAGAGAACCATATCATATCGAAGATGTCGACATAAGAACATTAAAGGAATAATGTATTTCAGACTTGGTGCAACGTACCGGCGATTTCCTTGGCTGAGCATTCACCGTCACACTTAATTTCGCATGAGGTCGAGCCATTGCCATCGGCTTTGCACTCGCTCTGGCATGTGTTGAAGCACGCCTTGAACTTCTCGTCAACAGCTGCTTCTGCCGTGTGGATGTTCAATGCCGTGGCAACAACGATGCACATGAGGAACACTGCGACGAGCTTGTTGGCCATTTTGCTTGTTTATGTACTTAGTCTGCGAAAGGGACGGTGCACCAGTTTCTGTGTTTCCCTGACTAAAGAGGTCACATATGATATTCTTATATAGAGGGAGAGTGACCTTATTTCAAGCACTCAAGTCCCTGAAATCTGGGAAGACCAGTGGACTTTCCCGTCGCTTTTAGTCGCATCATTTGAGAATCGCTGAACTTGCCGTTTAAATCAATGGACAGGCGCTAGACTCTCCATCAGGTGTTGGATGGTCATTTTTAGTTTTCTCATTGCTTATGCTAAATTAAGCCAAAGATGACAAGGTCAACCACCCTCGTCACCTCATCTCAGTTTAATCCAATAAAAAGGATGAAAAGATAAAAAGAGCTGCACCAATCTCAAAATTCATATGCTGGAACAGAAGAACTTTGATAAAAGAAAAAAGAGGTTCTTTCTCGATAAACCATCTGTTTTTTATGGTAATATTCTCTTACTTCCCTTTGGACTGAACTAGCATCAACAAGATACTCTTGGTTAAATTCGGAGATTGCCTGTATTGACTATGTGGTTAAAAGCGCAATTCGATTTAGTACATGGAAGAAGTGTGGTCTGAACATCTATGCAAGGGGTTGATTTGCTAACAGTTGTTCACATTTAAATTAGGCTAATATACTTACATATAATTTCAAGTATAAAATTTGGTTGGACTTGAAAAGCCTTTAAGAAGAGGGATTAATAGTAAGTGCTTAAGCTGTCTACTTTTGTTTACACGTCCCACATCCATCACCTATAGATGTATATGAATAATAATTTCCTAAAAAGAATCGATTGTACCTCATACAAAAGTGAACTAAAAGAAGTATATTCATCATCAATAAAAATGTATAGGAATAAATTGTTATTCATAGTAAAAGTATTATACGTAGACTAATTTTTCCAAATGATAAAAATAATCATTTTTAAGAAAATATGTACCGGTTGATTGATTTTTCCTAAAATAATTGCACTCACTTTTCATATATCGAGTTAAATTGCAATAATTTATTGAATTATTGGGCCGTGAACGTAATTTTCTTCTAGTGATTAAATAAAATTATCTTTTCCTTGCGGCCCATGTTTGATAACTAGAATACGTGATGGAGTTTAATGTACTCAATACTTAATAAATTAAGCATATTTGTTAACTAGAACTATTTTTGACTTCAAAGACGAAATTTAGTCAAAGAAGCTACTTAATTCAGTAAGGATGAGGTTACCTAATTTATTTAATGGAAAGAGGAAACCAAGTAAGAAATAAAATTTTGTATATGACATCTTTAAGACCTAAAACCTACCATTAATGTTCGGCCCAGTGGTCACTCTTCCAACTTGGAAGAGAGAGGTAGGGGGTTCAAATCCCCACATTTTCAAGGGGGATTGGGGTGGGGACGATTTCATTTCAGGAGTGGGTTTCGACTCCCATGCCCTGCAATGAGGCAGGGCGAAAGTCTGAGAGTGAGTGTTAGAGTAGGATTAGAGTAGGACTGACAAAAAAAAAATCATCATCAAACAACATTATTTTAATTTTCAGCAGTTAAATGGTCAACAGTAGAAATTCAGTACATGAACTTTAAATGCATTCATAATGACAACACAGAGAACTCTTGCTGGATGAAATATAAATAAGCTATGTGGTCATCTCCCCAAAGTTCTTGTCACAATGCATATCTAGATTGTATGGGAATTTATTCTTGTAATAATAATTAAAGCCGATCTTGTTATCACTATCTTAATTACTAAAATTGCTCGCCACTATTGAGTTTCATGAGGAACGCGCTTATCAACAAAGACCGTCATTTTTTTCCTTTCCCTTTCCTTTTTTTTATTTCTCTCCATTGGCCATGGGCGAGGGCTGGTATTGGCGAGTGTTGGTTTTGGCAGATTAGGTGAGGGCTGCCCTTGTTGGCATCTAGTGAGGGTTGTCCTCCCCCGCCTCTGGCAAGCGGCACCAGAGGCTGATGAGGGTCTAGCAAGGGCTGCCCTCAATAGATTTGATGAGGTTGATGCTCGCTTATGCCAATGAGGGCGCTTGTCTATGGCTAGCAACCTCCGCTGGCTTATTGAGGCTCCACGGCCAATGGAGGGTAATAGGGAAAAGAATAAAGAAAAAAAGAAAATAAATTAGAAAATAAAAAGAAAACTTCCACTTTAGCGTTAATTATGTCACATAAGACAATTAGCATTGATTAGATTGTTAAGTCAACGATCTCTAGTCAAAATTGATTGGGATGATTGAATTGGCTTAATTAAATATTTAGGATTAAATTGATATGTATATAATAGGTTTAGGACTTTTTTGATAATTTTTTTTTGAGGTATAAATGAGTCATTTTTTCAGCCTGACTTTTAAACATTATATGCATCTTGTGGTGTATGTAGTCAGCTACCATCAATGTCTCCCCTAGCGAAATTGATTAGCTGATAAAGGTACTTTTAACTTCTGGGGTCAAACTTCAGAGGAACCAAGACAAATCTAGGGTTGCCACAGAACGAAAGCCAGCGTGCATATGCATGCCCTCACGTACAGATACACATATATCACCAGATGGGGAGAGTATGCAATCACTCAATAGGATTTTAATACAACAACAAGGATAAAAATCAGGAGGTATGACAAAGAAAGGTGAGATGGGCTTGACGCCGAAGAAGAAGACGGGTTCAGAATGGGCCGGACACCGGGAGTACTCGACGGACCCACTGATTCCACAGGCGGATAAGCCGGTGTTGCGTCCGATGTGGTGTCAGATTCCGGCGCGGGTGCTGGCGGGGATGCTATAACTGCTTTGGAAGCTGCTTGAAAGAGTAAAGAGGTTCAATTAGGTGAGAAGATCAACCAGCTCGATCCATTCCACAATATATGTCAATGTTTTCATTCCAAAATTGCTTTTAAAAATTTGGCTTTTTAAATGCTTACAATATCATTCCCCTTCTAGCGTTGAATTTTAGATGGGTAGGTGAACACAAAGTGGAACTCTTTGAAATACATGATTTCCGGTTTCTTTTGGTGGTTGGAATTGTCGTGTCTTGATGAGTAAAATAATGGATATGATCTATTTTTGGGATGTCAATTTAAATATTCATGAAAATTTTGTGATCTATCTTGAATTCGAATATAGAGTGTGATAGATTCATGGGTTAGTCGACTATCATTTTGATTGTTGCAAATTAGCAATTCTTTCCGTCTATAGTTCTTGCAATTATAGCTATTTGCGATGTGTGCATGGGCTATTCATGGAATTTTTTTGGCGGGAAATACCATAACTTACGTCAACTTTCACAAACTTCTACTTTTGACAATACCAAAAGTATACTTGAGGTTTATCTTTGAAGCCACTTTACACATTCGTGCTAATTATATCACCTTGTATCTTCATTTATCAAAAAGCCCATTTTTCCTTTAAGAATACTGATCCCCGATTTACCAACTAAACACCAAATCATTCAAAAACAAGATGCTAAAATAAGTTTGCTAACTGGGCAATCTGGTCTTTTTAATGTGTGATTTTGCTTAGAGTTATGTCAATGATATCTACAAAGATAGACAAATAAAAGTCATCATTGGGTTAAAAATGAGTTCTTTTTTTCTTGGTATTTGGCATTTTGTTTTGGTAAAAGGATAAAGTTTTCATATATATATATATATATATATATATATATGTATGTATGTATGTACGTACGTACGTATGTATCGGAAGTTTACCTCGGGGGCTTAATGATGGGGAAGGAGCTACATGTGGAGAACCAGATCCAGCTTCGTGATGATGGGGTGAAGAAGCTGCAGGTGCAGGAGTTGGGCCCAACAGTGTGGGACCTGTTGCGGGACCTGTCAATGAAAGTACGTTATTTTCTTAGTAATTTACAACCTTCGGTTGCATGTATACATAACTTGGAACCCGTTCCAGTTTCCTATTTTCCATCCGGTGACCCCTTGTACTTTCTAACTTGGTGAAAATAACTCCTGTGCTATTTACAAATTCAATGAGAACCCCTTCCAATTAGTTTCGGGCAGGTTCATCTCGTAACTTAGCCAAAGCGAAATCGATCCAAAGGGTTTCTAAATGATTTTGTAAGCCTACATGGGCTATTTTCACGAATTTGAAAGTACCCGGGGGTCATTGGATAAAAAAAAAACCAGAGCACAGGAGGGTGTTTGCTATATCATAGTATCGTTTTACGAGGAGTTTTAGGCATGTCAACGTACCTGGAGCAGGAAGGGGCGACCCGGAGGCTGCAAAATCAAACGAACATGTTACACCATATTAGTCTTTCGCATCTTCTTTTCTTTCCTAATATTCGACGAATAAATTGCAGTGCAGACAAGGAATCATCATGCCTACCTTTGCACTGCAAGGGAAGGCCGCCGTTGCAAGCCTGGGGGAGCGAGAGCGCGAGGGTCCGGTTGACGGGCAGCGGGATGGGCACGTTGGCGGTGACGACGAGGCAGGTGCAGTCGAGGCTGGTCCCCAAGAGCTTCTTGAAGGAGTCGCAGCAGCTGGCGGAGGGGGACGACCCGTTCGCGCTGCTCCCGGTGATGAAGTTGAAGCACGGCGTGAAGGTCGAGATCATGGACGCGCTGCAAGGCGTGCTGATCTGCGCGTCCACCGACATGAACGGAGTGATCACGCAGAGCGTGGAAGCTAATACGAGCGCAAGCTCAAGGAAAGCTTTGGAGCCTTCCATGGTGATGCGGGCTTTGTTGCACGGGACGAGAGAGATGAGGTTATATATAGAGTTGGAGGGGGATTTTAGGTTACTTGTGAGGGAAAAGCGAGGGTTAGATTTGAAGTGGTTCTGGAGTTGCAACTACTGGTGACTTGAATAGTGGGAGTGAGGGGAGAATCTAATTGATTTTCCTCTATATAAGGGAAGATTGCTAGATAGGTTCGATTAGTCTCGAAATTAGGTGCGTGGGCACGATTATTTCCGGATTAGATGGACATTCGCAAAATTCGATCTTTGGAGGGACTTATATTGGGCCTAGTTTCTCGATTTTCAGCCCTTTCTTGAAAAGAATAGGCCCATTTCAGCAAGGTCCAGGCAAGCCTTCATGAGCAGTAAGGCCTAGTTACATGGTGCACTTAAATTTTGACATGATATTTCTATGTATTTATTCTCCTTAGCCAAAGAGTATCAACCCGATATAACTTTAAATGAGGTTCTACTTCTGATGTTATAGAGATCATTAGCTAAAATTTACTTAAACGAAACTATCTTGATATTTATAAGGTCAAAAAAAGGTAATAAAAAGGTTTCTTATTTTTGTATTGAATTAGGAAAAGGATTAAAATGAAAAAAAGAAGAACATTTTGGAAAATCTGGGGGATAAACTTGTGGATAGAATTGAAGGATTGTCTGAATTTGTCGAACAGTTAAGCGACTACATTGAATATATTGAAAGTTTAGGATATATTAAATATCTACAAATAATTCAATGACCAAATTGAACGAACTAAAAGTCTAAAGATAACATTTTTTCTTACTATTGTCAATCTCAAGATCCCTTGGATACTTGCTATACATGCATGTTGGCAGCTCAAGATATGAATACTTAAGCAATGTCACCTTAGTATCGGCAATTTTCCTTGCTAATGATTGAATAGATTCATGAATCAATATATGATTACACATAACATAATAATTAGATATCACAAGAAAAAAATAATAATAACAGCTATAATAATTAATTGTTTCTTTAATGTCTTGTTATTTATATTCTATAAAATACCTAAACAAACCCTATTTTAAAAAGAGAAAACTGTCATTAGTAAAATAAAAGGTAGTCTTACTAATGATTTTATTATGAAATATATAAGATTTAATAAAATATTAGAAATGATAGCGTATTATATAATTATGGATAACACTTAAATACGTAATCAATTGCAATGCTTACTTTGAAATTCAGATTTATTGCTGCGTTAGCCGAATCAAGCATTGAGAGGATCATAAAAATGGAAGCTACGTACTTAAAGATGATCTTTTTTTTCTTTTTCTTTTTTGGAGGGGGGGGGATTTTCCCAAACCCACAATGTTCGCGACGTTTTCCCAAGAGTAGAGCACTAGGCGCCATGCAACCATCTATGTAGCTTTTTCCTAATTATTTCAATTTTTAATATCTCAATTAAATAAGAGAAAATCTAGAAACTTGCCTTTCTGAGGTTGAATATTGTATGTGATAAATAAGAAAAAAAAATCATAATTAACATAGTTATTATTTATATAAATGGTCGTTATATAAATTCATGAAATGAAGTGGCCATCAAAAGAGGCGACTTTATGTACGTCACTGAGTCGGTATTGGTCCTTTCCCGAACATATTTTAGTTTTACACAAACAAGATACAATGTCAATATTTAGTGGAGACAGAAGGTTTTTATTGAGCTTCTTCACAACTAGATCGCGAATCTTCGCCATTGAGTATAACAATACGCAATAGGATGATGCATGACGAAAAGCTCTTCGTCACTCTCTAATCACATATGACTTTTGATTAGCATAGTGAATTTCAATATATATTATCTCTCTCAAGCAGTTCTAACCCGAAAAGAAGAATAAGGATGAGAACAACAAGAAATGAATAGGCAAAGAGGTACTGTGAAAATATTCCCCATTCTATTTTTTCACGTTCTTAGTTATTATGTAATGCTGAGGAATGTCTCTAAGCTTATGTACATCATCTTATAAATGATATTCACATTTTACACCCAAAAAAAAAAGAGAGACAATTAGAGAAAGCGTGTTCTAATGTATTCTATCTCTATGCGTAAAGGATAAGCTGAGTCGGTAAAACAGGAAGGGTTTGGAAAACTGAAGCATCCACGGTTAGTACAAAGAAAATTTTCCACAACTGACTTATCCACCCTCAATTTTTGTACTTACTCATTCTCTCTTTAAATATCAAGTTAAACTGAACAATTTTCTTTACACTGACAGCGTACGTTACCCAAAAAGTTTTGCCTCTCCAATCGCTCGACTTAGTGCATTCACATTCTCACGAGTCAGACCATTAGAAAGCTATTCTCGACACATTTAGTCTTGGATGACTATCTTTGACCAGACCCAAGAGATCAACTTAGTTCTAAATAAGTTAAACATGTGGTAGACTTTTTAACCAGACCCAAGAGATTAACTTTGTTTTATATAAGTTAAACATTTGGTAGGCTTGCACCTAATTAACTTAGGTACGCCCACCATCAAAACATATCCATGGTATGGTCGATGATGCTCTTGGTCACCTGCTGGTCAATTAGCCCCCACTCTTTTGCCAAAATGCCACTTATCGGAGAAAATTATTAAAATGATTATAAATCTATTACAATTGTGTTAATTCATTATTAAACTTTTGAATATGACCAATTTAATCCTAAGCTTTTTGAGGATTTGCCTATGCAATCGTTTCGGTTTATTTTTTGGTCAGAAATGCTAACGTGGATATTTGCCAGCCTATGTGACATAACCACGGCTAACGTGAACAATTTTTACATTTTCTTGAATTTTTTATTTTTATATTTCCTTTTATCTTTCTTTTCCTTTTTATTTTTCATACTTCCTTTGCCAATTGCGAACCTCGATGATGGCTTACGAGGGATGCCCTTGCTAGCTTCAGTCGAGGCTTGACCTTGCTAAATCGAGCAAGAGTGAGCCTTGCTTTGAGGTTGGCAAGGTCAAACCTTGCCAAATATGGCAGCAAGGTAGACCCTTGCCCAATTTATTGAAGGCAATCCTCATCTATGGCCAATCATCAACAACAGGCGGAGGCGGAGGAAGAAGGAAATACAAAAGAAAGAATAGAAAGAAAAAAGTACATAAAAATTCATAACGATAAAAATTACAAAAATTGTTCAAATCAATGATAATCGTGCCATGTAAGATAGTCAACATTCATCTAAGTGATTCCCAATTAAAATTGACTGAAAGGAGTATATTAACAAATTCTCAAAATATATATATATATATGTGTGTGTGTGTGTGTGTGGGCGCACATGCGTGTATATGTATATAGGACCTTTTTTTTTTGACAATTTCCCCCCACTTATTGTATCTTTATTTCCTTGGAATTGGATACATATTATGTCGATACATTTCCTAAACACCAACAAAGGATGGTATTATTCTTCACCCATTAATACTCAAAACAAATTACAGGGTTTTATTACCATCGAAAAGAGAATAACTATTCGGTGAATGGATAATTCTCGTATCGAAGTCTGCAGTCGTGGAGCTGGAACTGAACCCCGATGCTATGGTCACACTGGTCGTCGACGTCGTCCCAAGCGGTTCTCACGCGGTAGGAGCAGTCCGACTGCGAGAGGGTCCCGTTGCACGCGGCGTGGCCGTAACAAACGTGCCCGCTGTTGTCAAATTTGGAGTAGTAATCGTAGCCGGACTTTGCCGTCTTGTCAGCCAAATCCGAGAGAACCCATGCGACGCTGAAACTGTAGAGGCTCCAATCCGAATACTTGTTCCCGTTGCAGATCTTGTTCACCACCGTCGTGTCCACGCCATCGGCCGGAAAATTGCAAGAAAGGATCAAAATGGCGATGGATGCAGTTCTTGATAAAGCCATCGTCAATTATTTTCTTTCTTTCCTTCTTTTTTACGAAAATAGAAAGGGCGTTTGCAGTGCTCATCTTGGATGCCTCTATATAGGGATCATTCTTGCCGGCTTGCCATATGTGGATGCGAATATAATGTTTGTTTTTCCACTTTTTTTTTTTTTTTTGGTTCAAATTACCTTGTTCGTTTCTTTAATAAATATTGCTCCTTGTAGGTATCATAAGTCACTATGAGAGAAATACTACTAAGGACGACGCATCCTCTAGTAGAGCTTCCAGACAGGCTGTCTCACTGTGGAAACTTTGTTATTTGTTGTATATCATGGAATTGACAAGAAATTTAATGAAATGCTTAAGAATTGTCGATGTGCTAACGTCACAAGTCATGGGTATCTACTTGACAGACTTCATGGCATGTAGTATGCATGAAAGAGACGAGAAAAGAGCCAGTGGAACCTTTTTTCTTGAGGAGCCATCCGATACTCAAGTCAGTAGTGATATATGATAACCAAACACAAAGTATATATAAGGGCTTTTGGCCTAGTTGGATCATCACCATTTATCTGTGTGACAACGTTTCGATATTTGTTCAGTAATGTGAATACATAAAGGTTGACCAACTCAATTTGTGGCAAGGCTTCATGTAAATCATTTGATCGATTGCTGATACTACTCTCGACAGAGTCGATGTGAATCTTGGTAAGTCACGTGATTCCCTATCGATGAACAACAAAAAAGGAGACGAAGCTAGAGATGTTGAAAAAGCTCGATATGCGACCATATCATCTTCAAAATGTGCATCATCATCGGTCCAAGAGTTCATGGATTATATTGAGTAGATTAAATGTTTTAAAACAACATTGCACAGATTAAATGTTTTAAAACAACATTGCACATTAAACTAAAGTTTAGGGACCGCATTGCACGTTAAGTCAAAGTTTAGAGACCATATTTGTCATCCCAAAAAAAAAAAAAAACACATCTCAGCCATCGGATGCCAATAATCGAGATGTGTTCTCCTTTAAAGGCCTCTCCATATTATTGTCTTTAGCCAATACTCGGATTTGATGTGATAGCTTGGAATGAGAATTCTTATGAATTTTAGCGAATGGAATCAAAAGAGGATTAAGTTTAGGAGGTTTGTGAAATTTCCACCGTTGCGCTCTTTAACACTTTGTAAAATCCAGCGCTTTGTCGAAGTTTCACGTTTTATCCATATATAACCGAGACAAGAAATAATTCATCAACTTCATTTAGCAAAAGCGACTGCAACATTCAGTGAAGGTGCTCCTAAATCTAACAGACCAAACGACACGTCACTTTATTTGGCACGTACAATCGTGACGTTTTTACATTCGATGAAGATGCTCCGAAATCCAACAAAGCAAACTAATTCTCCTGAAACGCGTAGTTTTCATACCTAATCCTGCGATCTTGAAGCTGAAACTGCGCCCCGATGCTCCAGTAACAATACTGTTGCACCAAATCCCCGGCCCCGAACAGGCAGTCCCAGCAAGCTTCATTTGATATCGCCCCATTACAAACCGCATGGCCGTAGCAGGTTTGATCGCCTCCTCCTTTCGAGTCATACAAGTTGTAACCTAAATGCGGTGTCCTCTCAGCTAAATCACCGAGGAGCACGTTCCTGTTCGTTTCATAATCGCTGCTACCTTGGAACAGATGTCCGTTGCAGATCTTGTAAACCCAGTGCGGATCCGAATCTCCACCCCTCGCAGCGCTGCAGAAGCATAAGAATACGAGTAGGGAGATTGCAGCTCTTCCCAAGGTGGCCATGCGTGATGACTCTTGCTTCAAATTCGTTGTTTCGAATCCCACCTATATAAAAGGACGATTCTTCTTGGTTTTTCCATTGCTTTTTGTCACATTAATCAGAATAATATTTTCTTTGCTAACTTACCTACCTTGTAGAGTAATATGACCACTCGGGATTAGATGTTGTCCTTCTCAGGAGTCAGCCGGGACGCCGGCTCGTCTTACGACATTGCTTAAGTTAGTCCTTTTATGCTACTTAAGCCCTCTAAGAATCCGCATCACCTTAGCTGACTCTTTCGTAAAGTGGTAATTTAATGTTGATTCCATTGGCTATTGTATTGTGTTGTCGTTTTTGTATTTTGTATTATCTATGATTTGAGTAAGCTACCTCCAACCATGCCAATTCTAATTAGTTGATAAATCCGAGGTGATGTGCACATGCAAACTTAATTAAAATAAATTTGGGTGATATTCATATTTTTATTCTTTGAACTATTGATAAATATCTAATGTAGTCATTTCGTTTATTCAAATAATGAAAATTAGGCCTCTTTTTGATAACATGGATTATTGAGTTTGATTTTTAGAAATGATTAGTTAACATGCCTATCTTCTTGTCCATCTATTTTAGAAAAGGGAAAAATAATTAGGTCGTTCACATGCCCACCGATATTTGATGACGTGGATTATCATAACATGATTAGGTCATTGGCCAACCAAAGGCAAGGGCCAACAAGCCCTTGTCGAGGCACCAGCGACCCCACCGGTCATGGCCGATGGCCCCAACGTCCATAGGTGAGAGGGCTAATGGTTTTCTTCATTTTAATTAGTGTTTCAATTTTTTCCTTTTTGAATTTTTTTTAAAGAAAATATAGAAAAAAGGAAAGAAAAACAAGAAAATATAAAGGACAGAAATGCCCTTACTCAGTAGGTAAGGTCAGATCCTCCTTTGAGACTAACTCTTCAAGTCCTTATTTGAAATAAAATCAACTTTAGATTTTATTCAAAAAATTGAGGATACTTCGAGCCCCTATTTAAAACAATGTTTATTTTAGGCATTTAAATGAGAAATTGATGGCACTTCAAGCTCTTATCTAGAATATTCCCAATAAAAAATTCACGGACAACATTGTCCATTGAGCCATAATTTATGGACTATTAGTATCATTTTTCTAATTTTTATTAGCTCTTACAATAACAATAAAATAGTCATTTCACACATTTTGAGTCGATATTTTTTAGATAAAGGGTAGTTTCTTCGGATAACACTAATTCCTAGAAACACTCAAAAGTATTATTTAAATCCCCTCATGATAAGTAACTTTGTCTCACTAGCATTCTGCATTTCTAAAGAAACTTATTTGAAAGCTGGGACAATTTGCATTTATCTAATCATGCAACTATGCTTCTTTTTTTAAATGAATGCTCGAGATATACCGAGCATTAGAATCCGATGGATTTCTCGTGAAGATTTCGACGACGAGACTAGCAAGATTCGACGACAACGCAGACGTATACGTGCGCATTGGATGTGTAAAAGGAGGCAGCGTCTCGATCTTGTAGGAAAAACATAGCTGTCAGAACATGTGCAACGATGCAGATCAGAAGACAGAAGTAAGAACACAGTTGTTTGGGGAAACATGTCACTGCTGATTCGTTAGAAGAGACAGCGTCTAAAGCAGTCCTTACTACTAGTAGAAAACAGACTAAAATACAAGAACAGAGGTTGAATCTACAAAGTAAGGTTGGAAGAAAATAGTATTCTGATTAATGTTCCACAAAACAACAGAAAAACCAAGAAGAAACCAAGAAGAACCATCCCTTTATAATCGGGTGAGCAAAAGGAATTGCTTAGAGCAAATGGATTGGATCGGTCGGTTCGAGTAGTTCTTGGTTCCATAATATTGGAATTGGCGAATTTCAATCCGATTCCATAATTCAAGTATGTAACTACCCACCCAGACCGGACTAACTTTTTTTCAAATTTTATTATTTCTTAAAAATCTATACCAAAAAAAAAAAACTCTAATCTACCTTCCATTTCAGAGTTTACTCATGCATGCAAACACACACAGATCGCATGACTCCCATTTCACTCGAGCACATGAGTAAGATGACAAGAACAAATCAAAACACAACAATGTTGCTCATTCCAACTAAATTTTGCCAAAAATTGGAAAAAAAATATGTGAAACCTACAATGTTTACATAACTTATTGATTATAGAAACACCTTAATTATTAGGAACATCTTCAATTTTGTCTTGAACATTAACCAAAGAAAACTAAACATGTCACCAAGTCCATTGGCCCATCCAAGAACTAGTACCGTTTGATTCTAGGGGGAACCGATCCGATTCCGATTCCAAAAACTAGGAACCGGCCCCTCTGGTCTAGTTGCTGGTTCTTGGTAAAAATCGGGTTGCTTGAGAACCAATTGCCCTTACTTATATAGGGCTCGAAATCACAAATTGAAGCCTGAGTATCACACATGGCCACAATGGAAAGAGTTGCAATTTTCATAGTTGAATTCTTATGCTTTTGTAACTCTGCGAGGGGCGATGAACCGGTGCTTTACAGGGTTTACAAGACGTGCCGCGATATATTTGAACGTGTCTCCCATTAGGAAATATGATCTATGTGGGAGAACAGAGGATCTAGGTTACACCTATTTTAACTCGAGCGGGGATAGTGACCAAATCTGCTACGGCCATGCGGCCTGTAATGGGCCAGTATCACGTCAAGCATGCACTAATTGCCTCCACGATGCATGGACTTTGATAGCAAAGAATTATGATCGGAGCTTAGGGACTCAATTTAAGCTTCAAGATTGAGGAATCACGTATGAGAACTACACGTTTCAAGAAAATTAACTTGCTATGTTGGATTTTGGAGCATGTTTACCGAATGTAAAACGTTACTATCATCCTTGCTCAATAAAGTGGTGAATAAAGTGATGACTTATTTGTTTCGGTGAATTTTGGAGCTTCTTCATCACACGTAAAGCGTTACAATTGCGTATGCCGGATAAATTGATGAATAATATATAGAACAAACGTGACATTGACCAAGCGCCAAAATTTACAAAGTGCTAAAGAGCAAATAATTCCACATTTGCACGGCATAAAAGAAAGAAATAAAAAAAAAATGTATTGCGTGTTGGATAATTTAGAAAGCGTTGTCATAAATTTACAATCTTTCCACTCATCTCCTGCATATTTTCCCTTCCTACCGCCTATCTCGCCGCCAAGAGATTGTTTGATGCGCCCCACCATCCTTCCCCGTGTCAGTTCTTGCTTCATGCATGTATAGGACTTAACCTGAAGAATTGCATTTTGTTCCCTTTGATTTGTTTTGTCGGATTTGTTGAATCCATTTCATCTCACACTTGGTGCGAATTACTGCAAACTATTCTAAAAACCTAAACTTTTAAATAAATGCGTGATTTATTAATAAAATATTTTATTATATTAGAGGGAAAAAATGGACTTTATGCCAGGGATAATGGGATGAGTTAATTATTTTTTGGAAAAAAAAAATCTGCTTAATTACATTTACGCCACTGCTATCAAATGAAAGGTTAATTTTGGATGAATCATTTTTCGGAAGGTTCTTTCAGTCAAGTCTCTAATTGAATGGGATCTCTTCCTTATTATTTTTTTCAACGCCAAAGCTGTTGTGCCAAGTTAGAATTGCTGCAATTGTCCTTATATTCAGAAGAAAAAATTGAAGAGAAAAGGTTAGAGCTCCAAAAATAAGATTGGACATTTCATTGTGTTGGGTTATCTCACGTCGATTGTGGAAGGGGCTGGTAGTCAATCTATAAATATAAATGAAATGTTTACGCTTTGAACTAGCTTTTAAAATTAGAGAGACCCAAAATTGCTCAATACTAGTATGAGAGAAGAAGAAGAAGGGGACTGTTGCAGTGACAACTTCACATTCTGTTTCGAACAGCACCTTATTCTCGGGAAAACAACACCATTAATTACCATAAATGGATACTTTTCATACCTGACTCTGCAATCTAATCCGTCCTGCAATCGAGCTCCCGTGTTGTATGGGCATTCATCCGTTATCGCCTGGCGCGCATCAACCATGCACAAGAAGCATGAATGATGCTCAACTCCTGGAGCCCAAGATCCATGGCCAAAAACCGTTTCGGTCGCTCCTGGGGACGTGTAATAGTTGTACTGTGTCGTTCCATGCACGTGCTCTAGAGATCGTCGAACACTGAACTTCGATGATCAGCGAAGGGGACTTCCATCCTCATAATTTTCACCGTTGCAAATCGCGTCTGTTGGGTCCGCCCTCACAGAATTGGGAATCATAAGGAGTCCAATAACTGTGGAAGCTAAGAACATCTTGAACGGAGCAATAACTAAGCTCGTGTGCAATTTCTTTCCTAGATTTGTTTTGTATGTCGTATAGACCACCAGAGGTTTATCACTATATATATATATATGAAGGATTGTCTGCATAGGTTTTAGAGTTACCTATCACATTAATTAACTTGGCTCACATTAAATTATTCTGTTTTCCTTTCTTTGATGTTATTTCTCTTATTAGATCACTCATTACCTCATTATCAAGTCAAGAAAGGCAATTATATCGTAATATACTCAGGGGGAACAACCGAAGGAAAGAGCTTAGAGATCCAAAAATAAGACTGGACTTTTCGTTGATGCGAACGAAAGATTTCTCCTGACCCTATTATTTTATTGTATGATGATAGTATTTCTTTGTACTTGATATGTAATATTAAATTGTCCAATAAAAAACAGGGACTGCTGTAGATGAGTGACAAGTTCATAATCCTGTTTGGCCAAGATGGTTCTCGAACTTTCACCGAAGAAGATGCTTCCTTCGGATTTATTATTTGTATAGGATCATGTGTCGTTTCAGAAAAGAAGCTATTAATTCTAATGCAATTACGATAAAATAAAGGATAAATCTAAAACAATTGAAAGTAAATGCAAGGATAAGTAAAATAGCTAAAAAAACTGGGTATATTAGCGATCCTTTATGATGATATTCTCTCGGTTATTTATAGTTTCACGTTGTGAATTTGTCTTCAAGTAATTATCACTTCAATTTTAAATTTACCGGAATTTTTGGTACCACGCTAATAAATGTATTGTCTTATCCGCCACATCTATGTTATTGGGCTAATAACTGTATCATTTTTCCACCTTGTCTTTGGTATCGGACTCTCCAAAAACCGCCTTCGTATTTTCCTTCCGCTTGTGGGCGTCACTTGATACCGAACTATCAGTATCTTCAATGGCAGGCTCGTTCAGATTATTGTGGGCCTTTTATCTTGTGTATCGGGCCTGGTGGGTCTCGCTATTCAGCCATGACCCATCTGGCCAATTTTTGCCGCTAACAAATCCATACCAAACACCACCTTACTCTAGGTAAAACGACTCCATAATCATTTAATAAATGAAGTTTTTTAATCTAGGACTCTGCAATCGCCAAACCTCAACTGAACTCGTGACAATCCTCGTTTAAGACTCAAATTTGGGTTTTATCCTGAGAAACTATGGAAGAGTTTTGTGGAGATTTTGTACATGAGCAAGCGTTCAAAGCGGGAGCACAACATGGTGGATCATGGGAACGTCAGTTACTTGAAAACGAAAAACCTCCCTTCGGAATGATACCTTATGGTATGAAAATTCGTTCTGCCTACAACCAAGAAAAAAAAAAAACCAGCTATTGGAACTATCTTGCTTCCAGGAACGAAAGGGATAAGTTCCTGCTAAATTTGGAGGATAACTTTAGTGAAGGCCCTTTTGAATTGTGACGTCTTGATGGTGAGAATGCCAGAATTGATTTTGTTTTTGTTTAAAAAATTCCTATTTCGGATTCTTTTTGTATAATGAGTTTTTTTGGGGGCAAATTACCTAATGAGTTTTAAATATATTGTACATATGTCAATTCAATCTAGAATTTGTAAATTTAATTATAAACATTTGTGCAAAATTCCAATATAATTCCGGTCAATTTTCGTTGAAAATTGCTGATGTGGCAGTAGACTTGTCAAACATATAGGTCGAGTCAAGTTTGGGTCGGGTTAAAAAATGGTCCAATTCAAGTTTACTCATTTAACTCATTTTGATTTATTTCCATGCGATACAAATCCAATGACATATACCTAACCAATACATGACATACATTACTAAAACACTTCCATATTTAATCAAATCTTGGAAAACTCATATTTGAACTGAGATAAGAACCCGAGTGAGCGAGTGCAAGATTGAGTGAAAGCAAGATAAAGTGAAAAGAGAATCATAAAGGTGGGTCTGGTCAAAGTAAGAACCCATTAACTCTTCTATTATTTTAGGCTTTACCATTCTCAACACATTTATGATTATTGACACTTCAATTTTTGCCTAAAAATCATTTTCGAAAAATTGGGAACTTGTTTTTTTACAAAAATATTTCATGTTAAATTCTTGCATATAGATTACCTAAACATTTAGTATAGTTTTTAAATGAATTTATTTTAACTTGAAATCAACCAAAAAAAAGGAAAAATAAAAGAAGAAGAGAAGAGCTGACGATCTGAGTGTGACCAACCAAGCCTTGAGGGATCAAATTGCAATTGAAATAGTAAAAAGGGTGGGAACAATTTGCAAATTTTACAAAATTCAACCCAAACCCATAATTTGTCATTTTTATCATTTTAGCTCCTAATTAAGCTTGACATTGAACTTGGGCTAGGTCAAATCAATTAAACCGATCCAAAAGGACCAAATTGCATTAAATTGGGCGTTCTCAAGCAAGATAGTAGCCAATTTTGATGGACATTTTCACAAAATTGGGAAAAGAGAATGGTAAAACATGGTCAAGGGCTCAAAGAACTAGACACGAGCTTGTTGATTGATAAAAATGGTAGCCAAATTGATGGATTAAAGTGCTTAAATCAGCTACAAAAACCTAGCCCACAATTTAGTCTTAATTCAAACTGCTGAGCAAGCAATTTTGTGGCCCCACCATATCCTACTTAGTTGTCCAATCAGCTTGATCTCTACTTGAGATGGAATAGCATCATTACAAGTGCAAGTAGACAAAAATTGGCCAAGGATAAGCAGCTAAAGGTATGCGAAAGTCGCAGCAAAGTCGGCACTCTCAACTACTACAAAAGTGAAAAATTTGGCCAAGCCAGGGAGTTGGGGAAGTAGCCCAATTGGCAGGCTTGGTAGGTGGGTGAAGACCAACCAAATGATCGCTTAATTGAGTAGATGAAATCTTTGAAGCATGCTCTTTTGGGGCATAAGAGGTTGGAGACAGGATGCAATAGGGAGAGCTCACAGCCATTCTCAAAAGACACCCTACAAGCAACTCAAGAAACCTCAACCTCGAAATTCCAAACTGACCCATGGGGGAAAAGTGAAATTTTCACAAACTTCTATGAAAAACTAGCCAAAACCTTCAACTAGAGAATGAAATTTCACTTAAATATCTTTCTAACCATTGGTCACACGTCCCAAATGGAGATTGAGAATGCCTCCTAAAGCTCCTCAAAAACACCCTCTTGGTGGGCAAGGGAAAAAGTTTGAAATTTTTTGTGTTAAGCCAAGTTGGTCACGGGTGAGGGAAAGTAAGCATTTTTTTAGAAAAATGAGGGACAATAAGGAAAACCATGACTTGTAACTTAAACTATAATACTTATAGTTGGGTCTTTTGTCAAATTAGTAGGTCCTGGAGTCTGCTCTTAAAGACCAACGAAAACTTTTGTTGTCAATTCTTTCTTTGCAGATCTTTTCTAGTTTGAAATAACCTCTAGAGGATAATTTCTTGACTTCCATGGCCAAGAGCCACTTCAAAAAGAAACTAAGAAAGGTAAGGATCCATGAATAATTGGGACCTTTGGTCTTTTGTAAACCTCTAACAGAAGAAGCTTGGAAGTTGGAATTGCCATGGTCGGGCTCGGCTATTATCGCAGTCCAATGGTCTCATTGCCATTGCCACCAACTTGCTGAAGAGAGGGTCTATCGCTGTCTGAAACAACATCTAGAGATTCCTTTTTTTAAAATTTTTTTAAATTTTTTTCTAAAATGGCTCACGTGACAACCACATTAGCACCTCTCTTTTCAAAATACAATAAATAAGAAAAACCCATGTTAACTTTTTTCATTAGCCAAATTGAATGGAACAAATGAAAATTTTAATTGCATTAATTTAACAAATTTTGAAACTTGATTATACTTTACGAATATTTTAAAACTCAACTGCACTTTCACAATAAATTATAAAACTTTTAGTGCACTTACTTCAAAAATTTATTCGTGAAGCCGCTAAACTTGAGTTCTTTCAGGTTGTTTTGGAGCATTTAATAAGTCGTTCTTCCATCACCGAGCAAATAAGAGGATGGGAAAGGTAGTTGATCTACTCACTAGGTTCTGGCGCGGAGACGAAAGCCTGTGTCTCAGGCCCGATGTTTTTGAAGCCTGAAAGAAGATTGCTGAAGTTCAATATCCATGTCTTGAAGAGGGGAGGAAACCCATGGATGATGGGGTTGGCCCAACCACTAGAACAAGCCCTATGTCAACCTTCAGATGGAACAAGTACAAAGTCAGTCATGATCTCAGCAGCACGGGACATGAAGAGTTGCTATTTTATCATAAAAGAGAAAGCAGCTACTGTGTATATATACTCAGATCCGGTTTCACTTGAAAGCCATCGCGAAATCTATATAGAGAGTTTTCTTCTCAATTCATAATCACTCAGTGATTCTAGTCTTTGGTCCGTGGATGAGGTGTGCTGGTTTCGGACCACCTCGACAAGAAGCAGAGGCATTTCAGAAGCTTGGAAGAACATCCGACTAGCGGTGACAAATCTAGAACACGAAAGCCAAACCTTGGTGGACTTAAACTGCTCGTCCGAAAAAGAAAGCCGAAGTCTACGTAGGCATGATCCTTAAGTTGATCTTTCATAAAGAGATGATAGTTTGTAATCCAGTATTATAGGATCTTCATAGTAGGTTGAAGAATCGGGGGTGCTAATAGCAAGATTCTTTCATGGCTAATTGTCATATTCCAGAGTTTCTACATGTGGACCATGAACAGGCAAAGTTTCAACAACGGGGTTTTTGATTTTATATTTTGTCGTTTAAATGAACTATCAAACTCAATATAGACGTTTTATCTAGGAATTTGGATGAAATGACCCTATGACAGAGTGAGTTTGAGGTGTATTTCCCCAAGGGAAAATCTAATCTTGGAATTGTTACGAGTTCTAAATACCCAAACGATTATAAGAGGTTAGAAAATTTCCGGCGTAAGAGCAAAGAAACACAACCCGTAAAGCAGTAAACAATCCTCTATACTTCATTGATTGCTTTAGTGGTATCAACTTATTGATATCGGAGTCTTTTAGGGAATTTCTTTTCACTTCATGAATAGATAACTTTAATCATTTTTGTGATTGTGGGAAGTTTCTTTGGTCACTAGCTTGTCTATGTCTACTACAACATGCTTGATTTCAATTAATATATTGCCTAGCGTGCCGCTCCCTCACATCTTGTCGACCATATTCAGCAGCAATGTCTCTTAATATAACGACATGTCATATCTGTCTACCATGGAATAGTTAGTGCTTTTACGTAAAAAGTTTAGGGATATTTGAAGGACATTATTAACTTTATAATCAGTTAAGTTTGTATGCTCTATTAGATGCGACAGACTTATGGTTTTTTCTTCTCGCATGCACATATTTCATATAAAAAGTAACTTTTTGTTCATACCAAATAAAGGTATTTCAGTTAGTGTCCGATAATAGAACTTCCTCAATTCCGGTGGAAAAAACGTAACCTAATTCCTAATGGATTGTGGTGTTAAGATGCTTGGGCTTTTCAGAAAAAACGAAGGGTTCAAAACTCAATCCATTTGTCGTCAATTCTCTCGGGTCACCTTCAAGAGTCACAAGCTATTACGGTTCCATAATTATGCAGTGTCATTTGGACGGAAGAATCAACACGGCAATTATAAATAAATCGATATCAATCGGCACCGATTAATCAAACAATATTTAAAACAAAGTAAACCCACAAGGAATGTCTGTTTCCCCTATGAAAAGCCTCAAGGAATTTCATTGATAGAAAAAAGTAGATAAGGGACGAGAATTGGGCACACTAATGGAATAAGTTGTGGATTTTCATTCAAAATGAGAAAAGAAGCAAATAAAGCTCAAGGGAAAGGGAGATTCTTTTATTTTTATTTTTATTTTATTTATAAAAAATAAAAATAAAAAAACAGAGAGATTCCGGACTGCAAAGCGACAAAAATCAGATGAGCTGGCACAAAAAAATTGGGGAGATCTATCAGGATTCCTACATAGAGACAAAGAAAGATAGAATCTGTGCGGGACCCACACAAAGAGAATAACGTCCGAACCGCATTACATTACAAGGCGGCAGCATGAAAAGATGAGGTGAAAAACATCCATACAGAATGATCTCTGCATGGTTTGCCCTTCCAGATCCGTCACCCCTGGTCCAATTCAACGTTACTGTCCAAGTTAAAGAAAAACGTGATTATAGTAAAAGCCAAAAACCAGCAAGGCATGTTTTAGTAATCTACAAATATGGCAGAAAAAAATCCTTTCAAATCGACTATCTTCTTCCATTATAAAACCGGCGATTCTTTGTCTTATCATGGCAAGAAAGTTTATATTATAACTTTCAGATCAATTTCTTAGAAGTGAGCGAAGGGTTGTCTGACTAATAAACCCAAAATGCAATATCGTGCCACGGTAGTGTTTTCGTTCGTATGGCTAGTCGCACTCACTAGCAATAGGGTGCGATGCTGGAGGGATTGCCATCTACTGGGGTCAGAATGGGAATGAGGGAACATTGGCAGAGACGTGCACCACAGGAAACTACGAGTTCGTGAACATAGCTTTTTTAGCAACCTTCGGCAACGGGCGACCTCCCACGATGAACCTCGCTGGTCATTGTGATTCGAACAGTCACAGCTGTACCGGATTGAGTGCCGATATCAGATCACCTAAAGCTAAGGGAATCAAAGTGATGCTGTCGATCGGAGGCGCGGCTGGTAGCTACTCCCTTGCAGCCCCTATAGATGCACAGAAAGTGGCGAGGTACCTCTGGAACAACTTCCTTGGGGGAAGGTCCTCTTCTCGACCGCTAGGGAATGCGGTCTTGGATGGATATCGACTTCGACATCGAAGGCGGGACCGGCCTGTACAGGGACGACCTCGCCAGGTATCTTTCTCGTTACAGCAAGCGAGGGAAGAAGGTCAACTTGTCCGCTGCTCCTCAATGCCCCTTTCCCGACGCGCGGGTCGGCGGGGCTCTTAAGACCGGTCTATTCGATTATGTTTGGGTCCAATTTTACAATAACGCTCCATGTCAATACTCCTCGGGAGATATCAACAATCTAGAAGATGCGTGGAAGCAGTGGACTTCGAGCGTTCTGGCAAAGAAGATTTTCCTGGGTTTACTGGCTTCACCGGAAGCAGCCGGCAGCGGTTTCATACCGGCGGCTGATCTCACATCAAAAGTGCTTCCTGCCATCAAGGGTTCCAAAAAGTTCGGAGGTGTTATGCTCTGGTCAAAGTACCATGATGATCAAAGTGGATAGAGTAAATCCATAAAAAATGCTGTCTGAGTTTCGGTGTTTCTAGTATAAGCTAGTTTAATAGTTTAATATGACATGTCTTCTGCTCTAAGTCATTGTGATAAATACGTGTGCACTACGTTTATGTTTCTTATATTGAGAAGAGATCTCCATCACAGACTCTACCTGTACCTTCAAAACATGATTACTCCATATAAAAGTATTTAACTATCAAACGTGACATTTATTTAACTGTTTAAACTTCTAGAAAAATCGATGGCGATTTCATGAAAACTCACATAGGATCAAAGCAAGTCCTGAGTTTAAATCTTTTTAGACCCCTTTTACCTCCTTTATTTATCTATTTACATGCTTCACTCCTGGGTTAAAGTCTACTTCACACTCAAGTGAGATTGTAAAGGTCATCACGACTTTACTAATAACTTAAATTTCTAGAACAATCTGCAGCGATCTTACAATATCTCTCTAGCTCTTGAACATATATGTTTATATGGCAATCCAATTTGTGATTTTCTCGCTTGTCCCACCAAACTTAAAGCTAGTAACGACGTCTAAAATTGCATCTTACTTATCGTGATGAGCTGAAGAAAATTGCATTATCAATATCTCTACCAAATTCCTAGGTTCCGCATGCTTTCATCTGTCCAAGTTTGCTGCATATCCAACTTCCAAAGCCATGTCTATAGCCTTTCCTTATACTTAAGCCATCTCGTTTTCTTGGAAGAAAAATCGAATGTCTACAATTGCTAAGATTCTAAAATAGCCACGAGAAAGAATTCACCAAAAAAAAAAAAAGTAAGGGTTCCTAATTAGATCTTCGATTTAATTGAGATTGTCCTACTGACTCTATACAATCATCAGTTTTAGTGTTATATATCGTATCGATCAACTTTCATTTTTGCAAGAAAGTTCGAATGTTTTAGTTAAAGGGCTCTAACTGGGTTGTCCTAGTAGTTATCATAATTAGCTAGTCGATCTCGTCAAAAAATGTTCTGTGGACTAGACCTATGTCCGTCTATTGACGTAATTCCTCACATGGAAAAGAGAAAACTTCCTAATTTTTCTAATAATAAGGTAAGTTGAAAAAATAAATGCAAACGACCATTTATCTCTAACTCATAAATTTAGCTGATACAGATCTTATGATAGCACCCAATTTTTCCAAACTTGGATGGATTAATCTGAGAAAATATTGGGTGCATCTTATGTGTTAGTGTGGCGAGCAAGAAAATGTATGATAATGCGACTTATGTCTCATGTGAGGCTCAAATTGTCAAGCCAAACTTTGAACTCACCGTCCTCTCTCTTCTCTCTTGTCTCTCTTGTCTCTCCCCTCCCCTGCACTCTCTCTCTCTCTCTCTCTCTCTCTCTCTCTCTCTCTCTCTCTGCCGCCTCCTCTCTCTCCCACCGAGCCCTCATGCGACCGACGAACCACCAGGTCGTCTCTCTGGCTCCAACATCATTTGCGCTCATGATTGGATTGGCTCCCTCTTCTCGCTAGCAAGAACCTCTCTGGCTACATTCCCTCTGAGCTTGGCCTCCTTGGCTCGCTCAAACAGCTCAACCTCACCGGCAACAACTTCTCCAAGCCCATCCCCTCCCGCCTCTTCAATGCAACCTCACTTGTCTCTCTCGACCTCTCCCAAAACTTGCTCTCTGATTCAATCTTGACCCAGATCAAGAACCTCCCCAACCTCGCCCACTCGGACCTGTCCTCAAACTCGCTCAATGGGTCACTCTCCGAAGTGCTCACAGAGCTCGGGAGACTCTCCAAGAGGCTGAACCTGTCGTACAACATGTTCTCCGGAAAGCTCTCAATTGTGCCCTCTCTCCCTCTTCGAGTCACAACCAAGTCCTCATCCAACAAACCACCGCGTGGCCTCCGCCTCCACTATCGCAAAGTTCGTCATTGGGCTTGGTGGGAGAGAGGGGGCGGCACAGAGAGAGAGAGAGAGAGAGAGAGAGAGAGAGAGAGAGAGAGTCGGGCGAGAAGGGGAAGAGAGAGAGAGTGCAGGGAAGAGAGGAGACTTCAAAATGGTTTGACCACTTGGGCCCTACTTGGGCATGTGTCACATTATCATACTTCTTCTTATTTGTCACGCTCACAGATAAGATGCACCCAATATTTTCTCGTTCAATCTATGATTTCCCATCAAAAAATGAGTGCGTTTATTCTGGATCACAAAAAAATTAAATCATAAATAATTATAAATTATTGTGGAACCCACTTCTTCAAGAATTTGTGGCTCACAATAGACTGTTATTCATACAGTATCTCAAAAACTGTTATTCTAGCGAAACCCTTTTCAATCTATGCATGTCTTCTCACTTAGTCACACCTTATGATGGTATAGCCTTAAAGCAAAGGCCAATATGCATAACTCATTAATAAAATCTGTTTAAGTTAGATTTCCAAAACTGAAAATACGTTCAGGCTTGTTGAATTCTCTTCATAAAGAGAAAGTTGAATCATCTCCACTTTCACCTGAGCTTGAAAAAGGAACTAACTAATTCATCAAATCCTTCCGGCCCACTAAGGCAAGATAGATTAGCAAAGTAATGACGTTAAACTGTCAATTGATATAAGGGAGAATGACCCGATCAATTATAAACTTATTGTACATATGTTAATTTAGTCTTAAACTTTTTCAATACTGTCGATTTAGTCCAAAACGTCAACATAATATTTATCAAATTTCACTGAAAATTGTGACGTGATGATTTAATCAATGTGAGGGAACCATCGGAAAGCCTGTAAAATTGCTTAGAGTGCAGAGGAGGCTCAGCGATAGGCTGGGATCTTGTCAGTGAGGCTCAGAGTGCATGTAGGAACCACTGTAAATCGGCAGAATTGCTTATGGCAGTTCGCTGAGAGGTTGAAGATGTGCGAACAAGGGCCATCGAAACGTCAAGAGGCCACCGGAATCCCGCCGCATGGGATCCGGTTGAGCACACTGGGAGAAGCCGAGATCGTGGCTGGACCACCTTGTCGAGGACGTCGGGGCAGTGGGGAAGGCCTGGTGCAGCGGTGGAGCGGTAGGTGCAGCGAGGGACAGCAACTATCGTGGGAGAAGACGTTCTCGGCCGGCATTCCTCTTGCGTCTGTGCGTTTGTGAGTTCTAGAGAAAATCGCGCAACTCGGTGCGCAGAGAACGAGCAGAATTCGCAAAGGCACGGTCCCAAAGGTTTACTCGAATTGGCACGATTGCATGTGGCCCAACCTCTTGATAGCATGGGCCGGGCCCTTCAATTGGTACGATAGTTTTACTCCTTTTATTCCTCATGTATAGGCTAAGAAATGACGACAAGAAGGGCATTCCATTCTTCTTCTTTTTTCCTTTTTTTTTTTGGGCATCTGAAGTCACTCGATTGATCTATCTCAAAGTAAAAAGAAAACGGAATAAAGGTGATGACTAATCTTGGGGAATGGCACATTAGCTTTTTCGTCATGAATTTCATAATGTTTAATGCCACAAAGATTAAATGGTGGATTCCATGAGCATAGTGATTCCTTTCCATGTCTTAACGTTTTCTCATATATATACTTGTACAATTTGTTAAAATTAGCTCAATAATTTGTTTCCATTAATTGATAGAAGTTAGAACCTTGAAGATATGCAATTAGATTTGAGTAATAGAAGCTCTCCACCATTCATAATATGACCCTACCGACAATATCCCTAGATCAAAAATGAATTCAAAGATTGAAAATAATTGAGTAATTTTTTTCTCAGAACTTACACTGGACATGTTGTGAATAAAGAGATCCTCCAAATGTGATTTTTAAGTTATTTGAGCTATTGGAATGTATCTTTGTTAATATTTGTATAGATCGATATTTATCACTATTAGCTTTATAATCTTTCACGGTTCAAAACAGTTTGCTATTTATTTGAAGTGTCACACACTTATAGCCTATGCGGCTTTGTTAGTACTAAAATATAGATCTAGTCGTTCAAATACAAACAAAACTAAAATTCTGAAATGATAGTCTTAATTAAGGTAACAAAGGAAGAAAAAACGCCTATAGATATTATCAGACCAATATACCGCCATGACTACAATTTAAATTTGAGTTCCTCAAAGCAGGAATCAAATCCACAACCATTTGAGCCGAAAGCATGGAACATGAATTTCGATCCATCTTAAGGTTGGTTTTTGAGTAATTGTAATGTAATATAAGAAAAAAAAAAAAAAGAATAAAAACAGAAATTTAAAAAAAATTATAAAAAAGAAAGGTAAGAAAGGAAGATAGAAAGAGTAAGCGACCAGTGAGGAGATAGAATACTCAGAGACAAATCCTCCGCCCCAAATTCGGAGGATATTGTCCGTCCCTGCTTTGGATCAGATAACGAGACGGGGGAAGAGAGAGAGAGAAGTAGAAGAAGACGTGACTCAGAAGGAAAGAGGAGAGAGATTGACACTGAAAGACAGCAGTACAAAGCAGGCGTGAGCTTTGTGCTGCAGAACGGTGGCAAGAATCGGTGGCGAAGTGCCCTGAAACTCCGGAAGAAAGCAACCCATTTGAGGTAAGAACGCGAGCCCATCCATGTTGGTTTTCTTCAATTTCGTAAACGCACGATGAGTTCCGGAAAAACACAGCACGCCGGTCGGCCGATCGCGACCGCTTGCATGCTGCTTTCCCGCCAAGCTTCGAGAGACGTGGCTGGCGGGAAGTTGATGGCAAACTTGGAGACCCTTTTGAGAACCACTGAAGACCGTCCTTTCCGATAATTCGTTAGCCTGAAATGTATTGCTCTGAGTGATCTTTTCAGCATCGCAAGAATCATCCTGTACGGTGACTTGTGGAGCGAGAACGGTATTCTTTTAGGTTGGCTGCACGGACACGGACGCCTATAGATTCGTGTTTGCGGAGAATTTGACCGCCTCTGGCGACCGATTCGTAGTTAGGACTTAAGAGCTTCCAGGGACACCCCAAGATCTCTTCCAGCGGTGCCCTGTGGAGAGTTTATTGCTTTGGCGAGCTGACCCGTGAATTTCCATATTTTCACATGTTGTCATTTGAATTTAGGCCGTTGCAATAATTCAAACCTGTCGCTTTTAGAGTTGTTGCTTGGACTATCGAAGTGAGTGACCTTATCTCTTCTGTGCATTTGGAAAATGTTGCTTGAGACGTATAGTATATCTGGCATGTTCATGGGATTATCGAAAATGGAGAAATAATCATTGCATACTTTTTGTAAAATGCATTTGGCATCGGATATGTTTCGAGTATTTGAAATTGCATTGCAATTATCATTGAAAATCAAAAGTGTTAACTATTTACAGATTTCTTGTAAATAATTACACTCGAAAACATATACGTTTTACACAAAAGTGTAAAAGAGTAAGTTTTTTACTTATGGTATGTAAGCCCGAACCTTCAATTTATGTTTTTTCTTATGGTATGTAATCCCGATCCTTCGACTTTCTTGTTCGGCCCAAAAACTAAAAAGTTCAAGAAATCATTACCAGGTTAATCCTATTAGGCTCGTGTGGTTCTGTTCTTAAGCTCGAGTGCAGATATGGCATCAGATTCGCCAAAGGGTGCTCCACCTGGTAAGCTTCGACACTACCAGTGTGTGCTGTTTTGGTTTGTCATTTATTCATAGTTTAACCAACCAATTTGATTCAATTAGTTTAACTTGTTATTCTGTCCATCCATTAATTGGTTTTATTGTATCTTGTATATGGTTTTGGCGAGCTGACTTGTGAATTTTCTTCATCTTTATTTCCAATAGATAGTGAACTTCGCCCAAAAAAAAAAAAAAAAATCTAGTTTGTGGCTTGTAAAGATCTGAATTTCTAGTTTAATTTATGGAGAACTGATGCCAACACAATTACACCTGTAATGGAATGGTTGAAGATTTGTGTCGATATGACCTAAGATGAAAATTCAACTTGATTTTCGTAGGATTTGAACTTTTCATGTGGTTTTAAATGAATGCTGATGTTCTGTATCATTGATATTGGCACTACAATAACTGTGCTTGTAATGTTGGATCATTTCCATATTGCTTTTGCCTAGTTGATTGTGATTTTTGGGGGCATTGCTTTGGATGCAAGTCGATCTTCACTGTACGTCGTTTAGAAGCTTATGGCCCAAGATCAACTTGGGAGTTGAGTATAGACCCTCTAAAGCCATCCCTTAGATTGAAAGAATTGGCTGGTGTTAGAGGCTTGCTCGAGGGCCTAATGCCCATGTTGTCAAGGAAACTCACCAATCAAAGTTCCAAGTTCCAGCTTTCTTGATTCCTTATGGCTCATAAGTTATGTGTTTTACTATTTTTGGCATCGTATATCTCACATGTAAGGCATGCGATGTGCTCATACAACATTTGCTAGTACAGGATATGTTTTCTGCAAAGACTTCCCTCTCTAGTAAAGTAAATTGTTAAGCAGTTTCTCTGCTGGTTATGAATGAATTTGGCACAATTCATGTGCTGCTTATGGTTTGGACTTTTTCAGGTGATAAAACCAGTGTTGCTGATAGCACAGGTCCCAAGTCTGAACCATCCGTTGCGGAGGTGTCATCAGACACTTTTCCTCCTGGAGTTGGGTCGGCTGGCAACCCTTTTGATTTCTCAGCCATGTCAAACCTTCTTAATGTATATTCTGCTTATCCATCTCCTCTTTTTCTCTTTTTCTCTTTTCTTGATTGTTTCTGAAGGAATGTAAACATTTTTTTTAAGAGTTATTAGATTTAGTTTTTCTATAACTAAACATATTAAAGATATGCAAGTTAAAGAAGAATACACATAACAAACCAGCTTAGAATGGCAGGTTCCTTCACTCATGAAATACTTAATACCTTTGTAGTACTTGTTATCAGATGTTTGAATCTTTACAAAAGTATTCTTGTTGATTTGTAGACATTGTTTTACACGGCTAGGAGTAAGTGTGGTTGGATGATTTACTCTGCTTTAAAGCATGAAGTTAACTAATCCTGCAAAATAGGAGTTTTATGCCTGTGGTAGAGATTGTTTTTTGTTCTGATAGTTGCTCCATTTAAGAAATGCTATTTGGAAATTTTGGCCCTAGACATGGCAAGATGCATGGGGAGGTGACAGTATCAATCTTGTCTTTTTTCTTTTTCTAATTGTGGTCTTAGGAGTTTCTCAGAATTCAGTTGGAGATGAAACAATCTCTGTTGAAAGCCTTTTTTTATCTTTTGTTTCTCCTTTTCTCGTGGTTATTACTTCAGATTAGTCTTTGATGTCTGGATGTTTCACTGTGTTATATTTTGTCTATTGTAGAGTCTGAAGGTTCGCTTTTGGATTTTGCTCCGTATATTTCCTTCATCTAGTGTGTGCTTTCTCTTGATCTTCCTTATCTGTTGTGAGATGTGTACAGGACCCTAGCATCAAGGAATTAGCCCAACAGATATCTAAGGATCCTGCGTTCAATGAGATGACGGAGCAGCTGCAAAATACTTTTCAAGGCTCTGCTGGAGAAGGCATTCCGCAATTTGATCCTAGACAATATCAGTCCACCATGCAGCAAGTTATGCAGAATCCTCAATTCATGGCTATGGCTGAAAGACTTGGGAGTGCCCTAATGCAAGTAATGTTGTTTCGCTTAGTGTACATGCTTTTGGCTTTCTTATCCGAAGTATTATGAATGTCATGCCAATATCTTCTTTCCTCTTTTTCTTAGGACCCATCTATGTCTAGCATGCTTGAGAATTTGGCAAATCCATTAAGAAAAGAACAAATGGAGGAAAGAATGGCGCTTATGAAAGAAGATCCATCTCTCAAGCCCATATTAGAAGAAATAGAGACCGGTGGTCCAACAGCCATGATGAGGTTGGAGATGCTTATAGATCTTACAAAGATTATTGTCAGTGTCCAGAGCTTGAGTGAAGAATTATATCTTGCATGAGCTGTCGATTGGGAGCATGTTGTTGTGGTGGGTTTTTACAAACTATTCTGTTTACAGGTACTGGAATGATAGAGACGTTCTAAAGAAGCTTGGGGAGGCCATGGGTTTCCCAGTCGCAGGAGATACAGGCACTTCAGCTGATATTCCAGATGAAGAAGATGATGCTGGAAATGAGGATGAATCAATTGTTCACCACACAGCTAGTGTTGGTGATGTGGAGGTATAAATTAAATCTATCGATCTTCAGATTATTATGGCTTGCTTGAGATATTAGTAAAAACAGTTCTTATCCCGTGCAGAACATATTATGGCAGTTTAGATGCTAATGCACTTTCATGACTTTACTCTTGCTTTTAAATTCTGATAAATGTGATGTGGACCTCTTCACCTTGTTGACACAATACCAAATATTGCAATAAGGTTTTCTCTAAACCTAATTTCTTTTCAGTTAAACCTGGAGGCAAGAATGTGTTTCTTTTTATCATTTTTATGTGAATAATGATTGGGCATATTGTTTTAGATGAAGTGCAAAAGTTGACTCACATTTTACTGATCAGGGGTTGAAAAAAGCGCTGGACTCAGGTGCTAACAAGGATGAAGAAGATGCAGAGGGAAGAACAGCCTTGCATTTTGCATGTGGATACGGTGAGGTATGGTCAATCTGATTAATAAGGAACTTGGGGATTCCAATTATTTTGTGCTTTCCTTTTACCTATCTTTCATTTAAAAATGATAGATATTTTTGTACCTCTGTACAATCTAAGCCAGAAAATTCAAACCATTATTGTCCTGGGTAAATTTTACTGTTAGTATGAATATCTATGGCAAAGCCAAGTGGGAGCATGATAGCACGCAATAATTGGGGAAGTTTTATGAAAATGTTTTAGGAATCTGTTTGTGTGCATGCGTGTTAGGTGCCAATATTCAGGAAAATATTCCAGTTGCCTCTCTTTGGCCCATCCCTTTGCGAGTTGACTCATCTTTGTCATCTGAACAAGCAACTTAAGTGACCATTCATATCAATTGCAGGTCAAGTGTGCTGAGGTACTCCTTGGAGCTGGAGCCACTGTGGATGCGCTGGACAAGAACAAGAACACTGCACTTCACTATGCAGCTGGCTACGGCAGAAAAGATTGTGTCGCACTTCTGGTGAAACACGGTGCTGCTGTGTAAGTAAATTGCTCGCTCATTTTTCCAATATTTGCTCGCGATGCATGAGTCATTGATCCGTGTTTTCCGTTTGCTTTCTTCTTGCGCTATTTGCTGCTCCAGCACTCTACAGAACTTGGACGGAAAGACTCCTATTGATGTTGCAAAGCTAAACAACCAGACTGAGGTCCTAAAGCTTCTCGAGAAGGATGCCTTCCTGTAATTGATAGGCGTGGTGACGTAAATGACCATCGGTCCTAGAGCGTCGCTGTGTCCTATACAAACATTTGTATTTTGGTCTTTTTGCGACTGCTACTTGAGTCCTATCTACATTGCTTTTCTTCCCCTCATTTCTGCTAGTTCTCCGTAATTGTCATGCCTGCTAGGGGACTATTTCAAAGGGAAGTACTGTCCAGACGTTTGCATTCCCTTCCCCACTTTGCAACATGTCCCATGAACTAGGTGGGTTCTGGTGCAATATAAGCTTTTGATGAAAATGCACCTACACTTATCATTCTTCTGCACGACCCAGAAGAGCTTTAGATAGTGTCTTCAATGTGCAGAAACCTAAACCAAGTAGGTGGAACGCCCGTTGCTTCCCCTGAAATCGGTTGCGCAAATGACACGAACCACGGCAAGCTACAGATGATGCTTTTCCCACAGAACTGACCATTAGATTATCGGAAACCATAGTTGTTTAGCTAATGATCTGGTCCGTATCGAATTTCATCGGAAACTAAAGGAGAGTAAGCACCTGATTGGTTCCCTCAAAACCTTGTCCAAAAACATCAATCATTCGATTATTTGTTCCGCCGCGACAAACACCTGAGATTGCTTGTTGCAAAGGGATTTTCACAGTGCAAGATTTATGTTGTATATGTTTGATCGAAAGAATTTTCACAAATTAATTTTCTGAATTTTTAGATGTTTGATTTGCTAAAAATGATCTGTCAACGAAAAATCATATATGTCAAAGAAAATATGCATAATTAAAATTAGGAAAATGACTTTTGTAACGAAAAAAAGGGAAAAAAGTACCTTTCTAAAAAATTATTTTCAAAAAGAATCTTTCTTTATTGTTAAGTTTTCTTGGAAATATAAACACGTTTTTAGTAACATTATCTCTTTCCCCTTTGCCAGTTGATCTGCTGGCAGCAATTTGTCAAATAGAATCACTCTGTTCTGCTCTTCTGCATACTTCTTTGGAATCATGCCCTGTGGTTATTCCATGATTATTGTTCCACAAAGAAAGACATTAGTCTTAATAAGTTTTAATGCTGCATATATTCTAATATTATCTGTAATACATGCAACGACCACAACTAGGAGTTTTCTAACTGTCGTCAGATCTCCATATCTTGTATTGATATATAATATGTACCAATTATTTTGACTTTATTTTATTTAAAAGAGGAAGATTCATACACAATATGATAATTTTAACCAATAATTTATATTGAATCACATATTCCAATTATACACCACGTTTGGCCAACGCATTAGGTGTGCCAATGGTATCTTTGTAAAGTTGGGTTTGAACTGTTCTGATTTGCACCAAGTTCGGATGTGCAAGAATGATTTACCTGACGCCATTGTCTAATAACATTGCATCGACGGGGACGATATCATTTGCAATTGCATGAATTAATTGCATTGTTTGATAAGTAATTTCAATCGGATCGATATGTACATGTTATTGGCTTTATTTATGAAAATTTCTCGAATTTCTTAGCAAAAAGTGAAGTGTTTTGATACGTAAAATAGCTTTGATACAGGGAAATGCCAAAAAAAGATCATAAACTCATTGCTTGAGTGTAAATTCAATTCTAAACTTTTTAATTGGATTGATTTAATCTTGGACATTATGAAATTCCAGTGGTGCTGAAGGTTTAGGACTTTTGGATAAGGTTGTGGGATGACTAAAGGTTATACATTGGCAATTGGGAAAGTCTTTAGGTACAAAAAGCGTTGAAATTCTGTGACATTTTTGGAGATTATTCATCATGCAATTTGTACTGGACAATAATTTATTTCTAAAAAAGGAGAGAGTAGGATAAAAGTCGTGATCAAGCGAGGCTGTGTACGCGCATTGTACCGCAAAATATGAAAGGAAGTACAGTCCTATTAAAAATGTGAATACCAAGTATGGTTTAAAGAGTGTACAATCACATGCTTGAAAAAAGGGGTTTTCATTTGGTATGTATCGGGTCATGAATTAGTAACCGCGTCCGGTCTAAAAAAACATTCCCAATAGATTCAAACTTTCTATTTTTGGAATGCAACATTCATGGGATCATCATGAATAGGATCAAGCATTATTGGTTAGCATTATCTCTTCAGATTTTACGTTACACTCTATTAATATTACTGAACCATTTCATTTTTCAAGAATGCATTCTAAGTAATCTTTTGTATTCAAATAAAGACCCCTCAGAAAAATGTTTCGGCGAATCTTATATTGACAAATTATCGTTTTCCAAAAAGAGAGCAACTTTACCTTGTGTTATGGACGAGGGCCGAGATAGGGAATGCCGATCCCCATTTTCATCTAATAGCAACATCGACTTGATGACCAGAGTTTTCAATTCAAGTTGCAAGTAACTTATTTAGGACAACATAGTAGCTAAATAATCTCAACATATTACATAAGGTGAATATTGTATAACCATTTGATTTTCCGCAATTTTTTCCATTGTTCTGTGTAAATAACCCAATATCGGTTCACAATCAATAACATCATCAACGTCTAGAATAAGGATGAACTGAAGAACCCCATGTATTGACGGGTGGTAAGGTCCCACATGACTATAATGAGGTCTTTTCTTGTAATCATTGCATTCATAAATTATTCCTCACCTCATCCTTTCATATTTTGCTCAAAATGAGAAGGAATTCATTAAAATTCAAGCTCTAATGAAAAAAAAATCAAATAACTCAAATCCCCCTTTCCAATTAATGAGTTTCTATTTCATAATCATCTCTCTCTAGCCAAATGATTTTAAGGAAAATCAATTAGTAGGAGCTCACATGCATTATATCACAATGCTTATCGTTAAAGATCGAAAGCACACGTCATGTGATAAAATAAGAAAAAAATGAGAGAAAATGACAATAACCCATCCTTCAATTCGAAAAAGTCTATAATGGGTTTGGTTCCTTCCGGTTTGGTGTTTACTTTTCCAACAAAGGGAAGGCGCTAATGAAGGGAGGCGAGAGGCGGCAAGGCAGAAGGGAATGAGGGAATATCCCGCACCGCTATTCCCTTCCGCGAACGCACGCGAGCGAGCGAGCTGGATCGTGGTGTGAACTCGGGGACGGGCTCGTTGGTTTTTGGCCCTTGATCGATTTCTTTAATATATTTTTTGTGCGCTCGCGGATTTCGTGTATGGCCCGGACACGACAGGACGGGATGGCGTAGCGATCCCAGAAATCGTTCCTTTGTTCCCGCAGCGGTTCCTTTCCTTACTTCCTTTTCTTTTGGTTTTACGATTCGCCAGAAGACGACGACATCGACTTCAGTTTTTTTCTCTCCACGACGCCCTCCTTCCGTTCAACCTTTCCCCCCCACCTCCTCTCTCTGTCTCTCTCTCTCTCGCTCGCTCGCTCGCTCGCGGGGTTCGGCCATTCGGCTACGGAGGCTCCCGGAATCTCGACCTCGCCTTCTCTGGTCTTGGGTTTCAGGTGACGCCCCATCTCTCTCTCTCTCTCTCTCTCTCTCTCTCTCTCTCTTTCTCTGTGTGTGTTCGTTTGCGGAAGTGGGTCGAATTGGGTTCGTGGCTTGGTGTTGGACAATTTCGCGCGTGCTGTCTCGGCTACCCATCTGCCGAATGTTTCGAGGGTTTGGATTGTAGCGTCTTGGTTCGTCGCGTGAATTGGGGGTTGGATTGATCGGTGGGGTTTGGGTGGAATTGGTGAGTTCCGGTCGGGTGGTTGGGTTTGAGGGTGCATTTGTTTTGTTTTTTTTTTCTTCCTTAGTGGGGATGAAATCGTGGGTTCTTGGCGTCATTGGCTGTGCATCCGTTGTTCTGTGAGGTGCATGAGTTAGGAACTTAAAGGGTGCTGATGGAATTGTGGGAAAGACTGAGACTTGGATGAGTTCAACATGGAATCGATCTTGCTGTTGTAATTGTTGAACCGAAATCAATTGATTGAACCCCACCTGAATTGGGATGTTTGTTTATGAGAGTCATCGGATGTAAGCATCGGGTGCTTCCTCATTCACCTTCAGCTTCTTCTTCTTTTCTTTTTAATGACACTGAACTCTGATGTTGGGCACCGCTTGTGAAATTCTTTGCTGAAAGCATGATCACCCATCGTGACCTGTTTGATTGTCTAATTCGTGAGGGTGAAATAGAGAAACCTTCTGTTAGTTTGCCTTGAAGTTGATTAAGCCGTTAAAAATTATAGAGTATATACACAGGTATACCAATTCTCATATGAAATTACATGTTGCTACCCGTGGCACAGACATGAAGACGTTAAGCCTTTCTAGCAGAAAGTTTCTGCTATTGAAAGCTTTTAATAAATGAAAGATATTATTGCTGGCCAGACTTTTGCAATAATGTGGTGTAGTAGGCTATTTGCAATTGATGTCTTTAGAATTGGCTTATAGCAAAGCAGGAAATCCTCATTGGAAATTGGAGACTGTTGATTGGGTGAGATTGTTTCCAAGATCTAGTTTTCTTCCTTGAGATGTAGGTTGAAGCCCCCTGTGCATGGGGTAGTTTAATGCAACCATGGCGCTTGTCTAGATCCAACATTGTTTAAATTGGTGATGGGAGCTCTTGTATATTGATTAAAGTGGCCAAAACCTTTAGTTCTTCCTGGGGCTGCCAAACTGTGTTGCTGCCTATGAGTATTCTGGGACTGAAAACTTTGTATATTCGCTTTTGGATAGAGTCTGGTGTCTATATCTGTGAAGGAATCATTTGCTACTCAAATAAAGTTTGAGACTTCGTGATCAGACTTCTAAATTGTTAAAATAATTTATAAGAACTTTGGATACAGAAGAACGAGTTTAAGTGGTGCAGTAAATGCTGGAAATACAGCATCAAGGTTTAATTTTCATTGTTTCACCCAGTATCATGTTTACCTGTGAAAATTTTGCAACCAACAACCACTGTGATATAGCTTACAAGAATTATGACTCGCTGTAGTGGTTACACGTTGCCAAAGCTTCGTCATAGTTGTTGCTCCTGCCATAATATAGAGGCTAGCAGAGCTATTTGTCTGTCCACTGTTGTAATAATCTTGCATCTGACCTTATAATCACTTCCGGCCACATTTAAGCCTGGAGAATCCGTCTGTGATTTCTGATGACTGCTACAGCACAATCATGATTCTTTAATATTGAGCTGCTTCTTTTCACAGCTCTCTAATGGCCAGTTTTGTTTGCATTTTCTTTAATAAACAGTCAAAGGAAGCGACTTTAGGTATTGGAAAATAAAGACAGTGAAGAACGATTACTTGTCAGAAGCAAGGCAGTTTCCTGAAGATTAGCCACCCAAGTTGTGAAGGCAATCAGACTGACAAACTAAAGCAGGTAAATTACTTCGCTTTGGGAGAGAACTTCTAATTAGGTGATATTGAGTTTCTTGTCCTTGAAGTTCCTTTCCCAGTGGAGTAGTACCTCATCGGTTAAAGTTTTTGAGTACTAGATGATCGTGGGGCTAAATGCAATTTTTGGAGTGAAATTTAATGGACGATAATAATTGCGTGGCATTTCATTTTTTGAACACTTGATCCTTTGGTATTACATACGTTGCTGGTTGTCTAAATGAATTTGTGCCATGATGCCTAAGCATGCCTATTACTTTTCCCTAAATGTTAAGCCAACTAACAGTTTCATAGGTATTTTGGAGCCCTCATTTCCAGTTTATGTAATCGTGGTATTGTACTTGATCTTTCTTCTATCTTTTCTTTTATCCGTGGGACTACTTATCCAGTTTGTCATGGGTGATCTTGAATTTGGTACACCACATCTTCTTTGGTAAAAACAACTGAAGTTTGTTGACAATAATATCCAGCTTGATGATTAGTGTGTTGTGTATGTTAGTGCTTGGATATAATCTGAGAAATTTAGATTTTCTGACTTCTCTGTGTGCTCAATTTCTTCTTGTCTTAGCTTCCTTTTTTTTGGCATTTGACATTCCATCACACTTTTCAATAGAATCTGGATTTTTCTGTTGGCGGAAGTTGACATGTTACTTTTCTGGTAGTTTTTGACAATTAAGGTCTTTTGATATTTGCTATGCAATTGGAAAATGAGATGGGCAAGTCCGTGGTGATGCAGTTAAATAGCATAAACCAATGTGCCGTGTCAAGTAGCTTACTAATATTGATCTTAAGTGGTGTTTGGTCCTGATTAAGGATGACTATTCACTTTGTTCCTTGCCTCTTTCCTTCTTACCAGATACTGCCTTATAATAAAATAAGGGAGTTGATGTTTACTGAATGTATTGTACCTTTGTCTGATGAAATTGACCTTCCTTCTCTCGTTTAAAGCAGATTCGATGTCCTTGAAATTGATGTATCAGGAAGTGGATCTTCCATCTTAGTTTGAGTTCTATTATTGATTGCCGACTTTCTGATTCAGCATAGAACTTGCGTAGAGTTCCTTAGAATGATAATTACTTGTTCGTGTATTTAAAGGATGCTCTAATCATAAACTTTTGGATCAATTTGGCTACATTTCCAGCAATAGAAATTTTTTATTTTTTATTTTTTTTTATTTATTTTTATCTATAGCAATAGAAAATTTAAGGAGCTGTTTGTTATCTAAGGTTTCCAAAGTTAATGCTTCATATGATATACTATCATTTCGGCTCTACTTTCCCAGTAGCAGAAAATACATCTACCTGGTCAGGTATCCATGGATTATTTAAGTTGCAGTGATGGACATTTGGCTCTGTTTTTTTTTCCCCCTCTGGATTTAGAATGTAAACAATACTGGGAATGAAAATGTCGTTTCTGTATTATTCGAAATAAACAAGAAACATGATAGGTGTCCAAGTCCTTGGATTAGCATACTCTATGAACGAACCTCCCACATGCATATCACGAGTATAATTGTGATTTATGATCTAAAGCATGTCAAACAACCGTGGTTTAAATTTGCGGATAAGGTGTTTTCTCTCTGCAAGATATGAACTTTCTGTTTTCACTCTTACGACAGCAGCTGATCCCAATTCATTTATCGGAGAAAAGAAATTAGGAAACCTTTTTTGTCGGACTTAATAGATTTAATATCATTGTCTTCTCATGCATTCATCAGATAGCAAGTTATATGTCTCACTGTATTCTATATGCCCATTATGGGAGGCACTTATAAGTTGCCAGCTTGAATATGTATGAAAAGTATTTCCTTTGCACTATCACTGGTCTATAAGTTCCACGTATTGGCTTTGCTTCTAAATATATTCTGCATATTGGTTCCTCTTTCATCATTGCATGCAGATACGGTATATTCCCTGCAAATTAGCAGATGATTCAAATTAATATTCTCACATGCTTCTTTTCTGAAATGCTTTAACAACGTCTCCTTTGTCAAATTCTTAATTGTTCTCTAATGAAGAATAATGATTTCTTTGTGGAGTGGTCACTAGAAAACATTGTTGTCAGACTTCAGGCCAGCAAACTTCATATATACCACTGAGAGACTGCCAAAGACAACATTTCTATTTATGTCCTTCTGATCATCAATTATTTTGGAGAGTGTAGTATTGTATAAAATGGGTCTGAATAGTATGTTTATGAGAGTGAGAAAGAACAAGTTTTAAGGTTTAATTTCGTGCATGGTGCATCCGGTGCCCTAGCCTCATGCTCTTTCTTTTTGGCTTAAGTGATTCTCGTAAATAAACTTGAATTGTGTTTCATCCAGCTTTTGTGGAAATAGCTAAATAATTAAGACATGATTACAGTGATCTCAAAAAAAAGGTGTTTGTGTAGATTCTGTTTCAGAAACAGTTGTTAAAACAGTTTGCCACACCAGCTTGAATTTCTCGTTTCAGAAACAAGCATAAATGCTCAGTAGATTTTTTGTAAATTTTTTTTTTCCTATCGATTAAGTTCTTACAAGTAAGTACCATGCCTGTAGCATTTGGAGAATTCACGGAAGTGTCAAAAAAGGCATTGAAGCTAAAGCAAAGTAGTAGTTATAGTACCTCGTATGTTATCGGAGTCTCTGTTTATATGTCTAATTTAGTTATATTGAAGGTTAAATAGGATTCTTGAGACAAACAGGAAAATCATCTATTTATGACATGGGGGATTTCTTTCGGTGAGCGCTTGATTTCATTTAAAGTGATGAGTAAGGAAGAATGCTTTCACTCTCTGTTCTATGGTTTTGGAAGACATTCATTACTTACACTAGAAAATAGCTACATCTGTTGAAATACTTTCCTTGGTAGCTCACACGCGCGCCATTCTTCTACATCTGGGAAAATCTGAAATTGGAGCGAAATGGGTTGTTATTCTTCTTATTTGTACAAAATAGACTAACTGGGTATTGGCACTTGATCATGGCCCTGCCAGCCCTGCTCAATCCTGAGACTAGGCTACTAGTGGGCTACGCCATTTCAGTTGCATATGGACTTTACCAGATTAAAATACCCAGCTGTCTCACCTACTTAAAAAAGTTTAATATCTTTATTTCCCAATATCAATTGCTCAGTAGTTTCTATTTAGCTATGCATTAAATTAGGTTGATTGTTACTTTCAAGGTGATATTTTCTTTCTTATTCATAAGTCCGTTCCATATATGCTAGATGAGAAGCTGAATTGCCAAATTAATTAACTGCTTGGTGATCTGAATATGATTAATCAGAAAGATTTTTCTGTTATTTTTCTATTTGTTCAGTGATTTAGTTATTGGCATAGTTTATCCTTTCATTGCATGTTTGGTATTATTAACTTTGTTGAAGAATAAGAACCCTTCCAATTGCTCGAGTCGATTGCAATATGATGGCTATACTGTCCTTTTGAAGTGATATTCTCCAATTATCTGTACAAATTGCTGTGCTTTAGCCAATACACGGATGGATTTATACTTTTTTGCTCATTTGGACTTTGATTTTGTAATCTGATTGGTCAATGTCATGCTTTCTGACAGATCACTTGGAAGTTCCTCTAATCTTGCAATAATCTGGGGAGTGGAATAACCACTGACGGATGAAACATTGTATATTATGTCTGGACTGATTGAAGGCCTTCCGGATGCTGTTGCACTGAGGTGCCTTGCACGTGTTCCTTTTTACCTCCACCCAACGCTGGAACTCGTTTCTCGGTCTTGGAAAGCTGCCATACGTAGTCCTGAACTTTTCAAGGCCCGGCAAGAAGTTGGCTCTGCAGAAGACTTGCTGTGTGTATGTGCTTTTGACCCAGAGAATTTATGGCAACTCTATGACCCTCTCCGAGACCTTTGGATTACTCTTCCTCTTCTTCCATCAAAAATCAGGCACCTATCCCATTTTGGCACAGTCTCCACTGCTGGGAAGTTATTTGTGATTGGTGGTGGCAGTGATGCAGTTGATCCACAGACTGGTGACCAAGATGGAAGCTTTGCCACCAATGAAGTGTGGTCATATGATCCAGTTACAAGGCAGTGGGCTTCGCATGCTTCCATGCTTGTACCTCGTGCTATGTTTGCTTGTTGTGCTTTGAATGGAAAAATTGTTGTTGCCGGTGGATTTACCAGCTGTCGGAAATCAATTTCCCAAGCTGAGATGTACGATCCTGATAAAGACATATGGGTCCAGATACCCGACCTCCACCGGACCCACAATTCAGCGTGCTCAGGTATGGTGATTGAGGGAAAAGTGCATGTACTGCATAAGGGGCTGTCCACTGTGCAAGTCTTGGACCATGTGGCTCTGGAATGGACCGTAAAGGATTACAGTTGGCTCCCCCAAGGTCCAATGGCTGTAGTTCAGGGTTCACTCTATGTTATGAGCCAATCGTTCATTTGTAAGCTAGATGGGAATGAGAAAAAGTCCATAGTCTCTGCCCATGAATTCCGAAGGAGAATTGGGTTCGCCATGATTGGGTTGAGGGATGAAATTTATGTGATCGGAGGGGTTATTGGTCCCGACAGATGGAATTGGGACATTAAACCACTCTCTGATGTGGATGTTCTTACAATTGGGAGCGAGAGGCCAGCTTGGCGACAAGCAGCTCCGATGAGTCGGTGCCGTGGTACTATTCTCGGGTGTGCGCTGTTTAGAGTTTAGGTGAAGGTTGTAATATTTTTTTTCTTTCCCCTTTTTTGGCAGATGGATGAAATGTAAGAGGGTAGCACTCTTGTGGTTGTAGCGTTTGGTTTCTCATTAAGCACAGGAGTGTCCTTTTGCCCGTCTCTTCATGTGTTTGTGAACCGTGAAATTCTTTTGGGTCGTCTATGTTGTTTCATCTGTTGAAAGCTGGAGTATGCTGTTTGACTGATACAAATTTAATTACCAGTGAAGCAGGCAAGAATTTGGTCACTCTTGGATCTTGACCCTTGTGAAGGGAACTAGTTTTGTCGCATGTTTTGGCTGATCATGGCGAAAACCTTATGATATGTTACTGTGCATTTGAACCCACTGGTGAAATTACTTGGAATCGGAGATTTAGATAGGCAAAAGATGATACGAAATAACTGGTTTTTCCATAAGACGAGAGAGAAATTCTACTTTGGAAATTGCACCGAGGACGATGACCCATGATCGAATGCTTGTACAGATTTGAGGGGAGAATTAATATTTCAAGATGTTTGGCATACGATATGCAAGAACGCGGTCGTCATGTTTCTTGGAACTTTCTTTATTATCAATAGGCACTTTCGTTATTATCAATAGGCTGTTTGGAGTTCTTTTAGCACTCGACTTATCTCTATTGAGTGTAACAACCTTCCTTGTCCTATGTACACCGCTTGATTACTAAGAACCTGGATTTGTGTGCTTTGAGGTGGCCCCTTGAGAGTCTAAAATTGTGGCGACCCCCTTTTGTTAATTGGAAAACTATTTCATTAAGTGAGGAAAAGTTATTTCATTGTGAGACAAGAGAATAAAATTTGAATAAATAAGTTCCTTTTTTCCCTTGCAAGGTTAGGTCAATCGCTATAATGACTAAAGTTAAAACTCAACATTATCTTTCTTTATCCTTAATTAAGGTGAATTGATTATTTATGTTAAGTAGATGTCAAAAATAAGAGTAAATAATTGAAAATAAATAACTCAATCCTAGATATATGTTTATTGAATATATGAAGTAGCTACAATGATTTACATTTTATTCTTGTTCAAATTAAGTGGACGTCCCTTTAAATATGCTATACTCATTATTCATTATTTAAATTCATCTCAAGTTTATTTTAAATATATTGGGACATATGAAAAATAAAAGCCATAATTATTAAAAGTTGTGTTGGAAATTATTGACGTGAATGTCATTCGTCATACGTGGTATGACTAGTATTGGTGTTGACTTTTTTTATTTGTCTTTTCTTTTTCTTTTTTTCTTTTTTCCCCTATTACCCTTTGGTTGTTAGCAACCTCCATGATGGCTAGCCTGAGGTCGCCAGTCTTTAGTGAGAGCTAGGCAAGACGACGAGGCCCCTCGCCATTGCCAGAGGTCCGCGAGGGGCACCCTTAACAATGTTGAGAGGTGGCCTCATCTAGCCCTCACCATCGCCAAAGGCCGTCGAAAGCATTCCGGCCTTTGCCCTTGCCAACAACTAGCAACCTTCATTGACCATCATAGAAGCTAGCAATTGGCAGAGCGAAACAAGGAAAAAAAGAAGAGAGAATGAAAGAAAAAAAGAAACTAAAATTGGAAAAAATATTTAAAATTTAATTGAAAGGTTTATGTCAGCACCAACCATACATCATAGAATAGCCAGTGTCTACATCAACAAATTCTAGCCTAAATTAATCAAATAAACTCAATTAGTCCAATTACAAAGTTTATAACTAAATTGATATCAATACAATAAATTTAGAACTTTTTGGATACTTTTTCCTAAAGATATTTTTATTTGTTTTCTTCAAATTTTCAATCACGAAGATCAATCAAACTAGAAAAACGTTCGGAAAGGGTTGTAAAATATAGGTCATGTACATTGAAGAGTAGAACCTTCTCTTTTATCCATTTTCAAACTTACGTTCATTAAGCTATAGAAGTTTGGGGATGGCAAATCAATGAATTAATGTTATTTGATCGAATATGTGCCATGTGACATCGTTATCCATGCGACCCATGTGGCGTCGTTATCCATGTGATTTTGCATGTGAAAATCATAGAGATAAAACAAGTGCCACATGATGAGTATAAAAGCAAGTATTCTCTCAATTCCGATTTCAATTAGTCAATTCCGGTTTCAATCAGACGATAGATATATGTATCACTGCAGCACGCCTCCTTAGTTTGAAATTTACGCAAACGATCTCACACGACTCTTGATGCTTCGACTATCTTTTCAGTATTCGATCTTATCACTACAGCACGCCCCGAATATCGGCTCGGATTTCCATTACTATCAAAACGCCCTTCTTCTTCTGTAAAATTTCCATGGTTGAGGAAATAAAATGTTATTTGTCATTTGACGTGCTAAAATATGCCTTTATCGACCTTGGGTTGAACGAACTTCTTCATGCAGCTGTAAATTCGATATCTCAACAGTACGAGATACGGTGGCCACTAGCCAGACTAAACCGTCTTTGTTTTGTTTAAAGCAATGAACTTTCAAGATTAAGAACCTCGTTTTGCAGAACGCCAATGATATGTGACCAACCCCGATATCATTTTTGAAACTGAGTGGAGTAATTCAGATCGAATTTAACTTCCGATTAATCATAGGACATGGGATTCTATGGATGAAGACGTGATTTCAAGTCGAATTGAACTTTCAATTGATCAAGGTACATAGGATCCTATGGACGAAATGGAAGGAAACCAGCAAAACTCTCATGCTTTCTACACAGCGCCTTTCATGCAAAGAGAAAGTGCGCATGCGAAAAGCAGGAGAATTTTTTTTCAAGAACAAAGATGCCGAACCTCAGCGCACCTGGAAAAGAAAGCATTGCGAAGTGATAACGACAGGTTCTTATTTCTTCTTTCCAAACGAAGCTTGATGTATAATGATCAACACCGGGAATATATAAAGGCATTAGAAATTTCTTTATGCCATCCCAAAAAGAGACCATATTGCTTTATGGTTCTGGAAACAGCTCACAAGCAATTCAGCGAAAGGTAGTGATCACCCCAGTTGCCCTTGTCGCACCATCTTCGACCAAAACAGCTCAGGGCTTATAGTATACTCGCACCGAAACCCCCACAAGGACTTGAAATAACAAAGGAGTGTACCATAATTTATAAGGCATGAAAATTAGAAAGAGTCTAAAAGCAAAGCCACCATTCTATAAAGTCAATACTTGATAGGACGCTAGAGTTTCATCTAAAGGAAGGCATGTTACAATGTAAAGCACAATCAACTTCAAAAGACACGACTACACCTCCACCACAAGTGCTTACTTGCCGATAACTCTATAGATATACCGTGATCAACACGAAATACAGCATACAAGGGAAAAAAAACTAGTTCTCACAGCTACACAACACTTACTGTGGCTAAAGACACAACTGACTGGACCGAAGAAACAGCTAGTACTTTCCCTTCAAAGATTTGCCCTTCAAAGTGCTGTACTTATGAGCATTTCCTTTTAGAAAAAGCAGCCTCCCGATTCTCACAACCTGAAAGAGAAAAGGAACAAAGTTACTGGCGCATGTAAACCACTGTCATAAGTCAGCAGAACAAACTAAGCAGAAACCATACCTGGCAAGTTGTGTATAGGTCGGTAAGGTCAATGATCTCCAAGGATGACAGGATAGAGAAACTACTTCCGAGAGCAAGATTTGAACAGAGGGTCCCAGAAATAACAAAGGCAACACAACGCGATTTGGGAAGGGTTAGGAGCAAGAAGCGGCAAAATAAATATGTTTGCTTCTCCTTCCCACTTTTCCTTCTAAAAACAGAAAAGATGGTGAAGGGAGGCAGCACCCTCATGTAGTGAATGAAAGAGTCAGGTCCTACCTAAAAGGAATCACATCATGAAGGGTGAACTTGAAGGATACTACAATCCGAAGATGAGAAACGAATATTGTTAACTTATCAGCAGCCGATTTAGCTGTGATAAACAACTAGGAAGTCAATTGAGGAGGATAAACAAAGAAGCAGGAAGATTGACATCACTGAGGACATCAAAGAGGGAGGGAGGGAGGGAAGGAGGGAAGTGAGAGAGAGAGAGAGAGAGAGAGAAACCCTACGCTCAAGACCAGTATCAGAGAGTCAGAAGTGAGTGGAGTTGAAGAGAAGATTTTACAGTATCTACATAATAGCCGTTGCTAAGAACTCTATACCTAGTCAAGAAGGGACTTGCAAGATTAAGATTATATAAGGACATCCCAAAAGGGGAGGACTAGATTATTTATAATTTAACCTCTGAATAGAACATAGATGCTTCAGGCTCGAAACATCGAGAGGTCAGTAGATCCACCGAGCACTAAAAAGAACGTCTACCAGCATTCTTCGCAGCTACACATATATTCTTACCCCTTCCATCTTTCATCCCACCAATTTCCCAACGCAGCATCACTGTTTGTCACAAACTAGAGCTATCTGTAATACCTCAGTCGTCTCTTCAGAAATTTCCAACGACCAAAAACCACCTCCGCAGCACATACTGCCCTGCCATTTGCCAAGAGACTATCGACCCCACCACAGTACATACCACCTACGCAGTACATACCGCCCTACCATTTGCCAGGAGACTATACTAACCCCAACCGCAGCCATGATCACTCACAAGTCGCAGCACTTCAATGTTGAGCTGACAGAACGCTACAGAAACTACCTTACCTACCGAATTATTCACTCTATGTACAATCTATCTAAATTCGCTTCTACGGCTAACCCTTCTTCCACGAAGTCCCCACCAGGGACTTCCCACCGCCTCATTCATCAGTCGCATCAAGATTCAGAATGCGACGAAGGGTCTGAGTCGCAGAGTCGGCGCTGTGGAAGAAAGCCTTACTGGATAGTTTGCGGTCCCCAGTAGGGGAAGAAGGAGCAGATTTCGCAATGGGATGATGCATCACCACATCGTCAGAAGCCAAGCTAGGCAAATCAAGAGACGCCGTCCTCTTCGGGCGGAGGGAAAACTTTGGGATCGGCAACGAACTCGGCGGGGGCGAGTTCGAGTAAGCCGGCCCGGCCCACAGCTCGGCAAAGGACATGCTCCCACTGGAGAATTCATCATAGAGAAACTTCTCATCATTGACAGGCTTGGCTTTTATGGGGATGGGCGTGCTCCGAGCTTTCGGTTTCAAATCGGCCTCACTAGAAACCGAAACAGCAGCCGCAGCAGCAGGAGGAGCTATCAAGGAACAAGGAGGAGCCTGAACGATCTCGGCCGCTCTACGAGCCTTCAGCGGGGTAGGCAAAATACCCGCCGCCCCGGACTGGAACGTCCGGCAACTGATCTCCCGGAAGCATCTGGACGGCGAGGAATCGAGGCCGCCGTTCGCCTTCGTTCGGCTGCAGTACTGATGATTCCGGTGCTGCGCGACTACTACGAGCGTCTCCATATCTCGGGGAAATCACTGCACACCAGACATCACATCAACAGTTAAAAAGCCGCTTTTCACAGTCCGATTCGAGCCTCGCAAAACACCGAAACCGCCGCGACGACGACGACGGCGAGCGGAGCAGATCAGATCTACATCGCGGCGACGACAGAGAGGGCGCTCAGTTCAGTTCCCCCTACCGAATCAGTGAAGAGGACGAACCGGATCGTCTCCGCAGGCTGCGGCCACAGGGCATAGATCGCGCTGAGCCCCCCAGCGATCACTGCACGGAAAACAAGAAAAAGGAAAACGAGGAACGCGAAGCCGGCCGAGTCTGATCTAGGCGCGTGTACCAACGGCGGTCACCTCCGGGGCCGAGGCGAGGAGGATACCGGCGATCCGAGCGGCGGCGGCGGCGGCGGCGGCGGAGGGAGGATGGAGATTGGATCTAGAGGAGTGGCGATGGAGATGGAGATGGAGATGGAGATGGAGATGAGAGTGGAAACCCTGGCGAGACGAGGAAGAAGTAGGGGAAGATGGAGATGGAGATGGAGATGGAGATGAGAGTGGAAACCCTGGCGAGACGAGGAAGAAGTAGGGGAAGATGGAGATGGAAATGGAGGGGGGAGACGGTGGGCAGATATTACGGATCTGAAATGACATCCAGAGCCGCATTGGAATGTGGGGGAGGGTGACGTCTCTCTCCTACAAGTGAAGTATCGTGTTCCTCTTCGGCCCCCGCCGAAATGGGGCTCCATTTCTGGATCTATTTACTCTCTCTGCCATTGGCATGGGAAAACTTTATCCTCTAATGACTTTCTTTCTTTCCCTCTCTTTTTTTTTTTTTTTTGTCTTTTTTGGATAATGTCAATGATGTGTTTGAACTTTTGGATAATGTCAATGATGTGTTTGAACTTTGAGAAAATATTGAGGGGGTAAATGTTGTAAAACTCTAAAAACTTGTCACGAAAATATAATTAGTCTTAAAATTTAAAAAGCGAATCAAATTATAAAACTTATCAAATTATTTCAATCGAGTCGTAAAATTAACGTCGTCAACTTTTTTTAACTAAAATACTTGACGCGACATTTAAAATTAATTTTTATTTTTCATGTGGTTTTTTAATTTTTTTATTTAAATTAGATTTAAAAGTTAGAAAATAAAAGTTAAAATTTATTTAAAAAACAAAACAGTTCAAAAAAAAAGAAAAAAAAAATGGCAACCGCCGCCCATCGTCGACCCCTCCAATGATGGGCGATGACAGTGGCGGGGAGGAGCTGCTAATTTTATTTTCTTTTTTTTAAAAAAAACTTTTCTTTTTAGTTTTTAAATCTATTTTTTTAAATTGAATAAAAAATAATTAAAAAAGCCATCTGAAAAAAAGAAAATTTATTTAAAAGACCACGTCAAGATTTTCCATTAAAAATGTTATAACGGTGTTAACTTTAGGACTCGATTGAAATAATTTGACAAGTTTTAAGACTTGATTGCATTTTTTACAAGTTTTAGGACTCCATTGCATTTTCATGACAAGTTTTAGGACTTCTGCAGCACTTATCCCAATATTAAGTAGGCCAATTACGTCAAATCACCGCGCCAGCCCAATCAAAAAGCGACAGGTAGCTCCACGTGGAGTCCTATGAAGCCTAAGTCCCACTTTTTTTTTAGTCAAATTTTTGTCTTCTCCTTTTCTCTTTTCATTAATTGTTGCATCATTTTCTATCTTCTCCCGCCATTCACATTTGAAACGTCCTCTCTCTTTTGTGTCTTCTCCATCAAGCCGCATGAAGTCGCTTCACCCCCTTTCTCTCTCTCAAAAATCCCTCCTTCCCAAGAACCCACCGATCACATCTAGCAGGATGCCTCCGCCACTTCCAACAAGATGTCTCTGCCATCCTGCGGTCACTCCTCAGGCCGCACGAAGCCTTCTTTCAAAAATCTCTCATGTGTACTCATCCAGCACTATGGCTGTGAGCAAAGAGGTTGTGCTCACACATGGTAATTTCATAGCCATGTGCGAGGTTCAAAGCCTCTCAGTACGAGCACTCAAACTCCAAGAATGTGTATTTGGTTGCCCCACCAATTTTCCACGTATATGAACCATCACTCTGTCTTGGGACCATTGTCATTAGGGTCTGCTGTGATTGTGATGAAGAGGTTCGATCCCAATGAGGTGGTCAATCCTATTGATAGGTATGGAGTCACCCATTTCCCTGTGGTTTCGCCTATATTGACTGCTCTAACCAAGACTATGAAGTGTGCCAGTGAAAGTGGCCTAAGAAGCTTGAAGCAAGTCTCTTGTGGGCTGCTACTCTTAGCAAGAAGAGCATTGAGAACTTTGTGCTAGATATGTTAGCTTTTCAGTTACAGAAGTATTTTCACCTGATTTTCTTGCTACGTACTGGAGATATTGTTCAATTTGATCAAGATTGATTTTTACATATACTTGATCGAGTGAAAGAAATTATAAAGTACAAGGGCTTTCAAATAAGAGCTTTACGATTAATATTAACGGTTGCTACAAACTTGTCGAAATATTGATTTTCCAAGTGGCTTTTAAAGATGGGTTAGTTCTCCGCTTTATGCTAAAAAGTGAAAATGGTGCTTTGGTTTATATCTTCACTTCTTCTCAATTTATCAAAAGGAGATTATTACAGAATGTGAGTTTTTAAGAGATTATCAATTGCAATAAGCTCTTACATGCTCTTTAACAAACTTATTTTTCTTATAATACTAGCTAACTTTACGTGACATCTTATGCTGCCAACAAATGGCTCCCGTGGATCTAGAGTATGTATTAAATATCCATCCTGGCAATGTTGATGTTGCAGTAACATGGTAAGTGAGAAAAAAAAAATAAGCCTTGCTAGCTTGGACAAGAAAATCGAGGATGGAGTCAATTCCTTTTTTGTAATGTAGATTTTGAGACTGAGAAAATGCATAGTCAAAAGTATCTTGGTTTTCTCACAGTTGAATTATTTTTATTTTTTGTTTTTGGGAATTAATATAGTTGAAAAAGATCAAAGAACCAATCCATCCTCACTATGAAATTCGTTCATGATTGGAACAAAGTTGTGACATTCCGGTCATGAACATCCCACTTGAATTTGCTCAGAAACTTGATATTCCAAAGATCATAATAAATGAGGACCTCTTCCTCCATACTAAATAGAATCAAATATGCAGAAAATTAATAGTAGACACCTAGGGACATATTCAGAAAGCTCGTGAAAAAGGAAAAATCAACTTTTTTTAGGAGAGATATATCAAACGATAAAGAAAGAGTAGTAACAAATGGACTTAAGCAAATCCTTAAAAAGCTCAAGGAGGAAATAGGTGGGAGAACTGCTCAGGGGTGGGAGACCCCGTGTTGTCCTCCGTATTCCCTCTCCGTCGGAAAGACAAAGATAAACGGGGAATTTGGGGACCCTATGGTGAAGAAGGTAGACTTTATGTTAGGGTGTGCCTACACACTCTAGTTACCACTGGGTAGGTTGGTATAGTAGCCACCCGCGTTTGAGGTGAGTAAGGGTGGGTGAGAGTCTCACTGCAGAGTTAGCGCGCCTCATGACACTGCTCACAATTGCAGGCTAGCTTTGTACCCCCAATTGTGAGTAGTGCCGTGAACTAGGGGCAAAAGGTGCTCTGTTCAAATACTCAAAATACAGAACTGTGACAAAGCACACCCAATACCATCCAACAAAAAGAATGAAACGTTACCTATTTGTTCACCATTTAACATGTTAGCAAAAAAGAAAATAAAAAATAGGATGGGGTTTAGATGTAACAATTTTGGACTTCACACACCCTTGATGAGAGACCAGAGTCTAAGAACGGAGGTTGCCAAGAGACCTAGATAAGTGTAGCAATGGGCCAGCAAGTAACTGGCAATGTCTGCAAGCAAGAACGGCGATGAATGTGGGGCGGGATAAGGAAGCACCAAAAGCACTAGCAATGTGTTGGAGGCGACGGATCTGAGCTTGGATGCGATGGGCGGGATCCTGGGAGGGAGAGATTTTTGAAAGAGGGCTTCATGCGGCTTGAAGGAGTGGTGACGGCAAAGGCGGAGGCGGAGATGGAGGCGATGCGCCAGAGGTGGCAAATCTAAGCTCGAGATGCGACGGCATGCTCCCGAGAGATTTTTGAAAGAGGGCTAAGGGAGTGGCTCTAGGATGGTAGAGGTGTCGTGCCGGAGGCGACAAAGGCGGAGGCAGCGTGCCGATGCAATCGGCAAGCTCTTGGGAATGAGAGATTTTTGAAAGAGAGAGAGAGAGAGAGTGACTTTGTACGACTTGATGGAGAAGAGGGAGAAGAGAGAGGGCGCTTCAAATGTGAACAGCGGGAGAAGATAGAAAAGGGTGCAGCAACTAATGAAGAGAGAAGAGGAAGGCAAAAATTTGACTTAGAAAATAGTGGGATTCGGGCCAATGCACGGTGAAAATACTTTCTTTTGAACTTTTGCTCAAAGGTGCGATATAATTCATGAACTTTTTTATTTATTTAATATGGTCAGTACACTTTAACTTAATATGCAATATGATCCTTAAGCTTTTAATTTGTTAAGTGTACTCCCTTAAACTTTGGGTACATGTGGTCCTTGATATGGACAACATCAAGCATTTTTATATAGCCTAGGACTAAATTGAATATGTATAAGGGTTACATTGAACAAATTAAAATCATATTACATATTGAGTCAAATTTTATGAATCATTTGTACCATTTTTCCTTCTTTTTCTGCCAATCATGTCACCAAATTATATTTCTATTTTATATAGCTAAAGTCAGGGATGAGAGAATGTTCGCTTTTTTGGCTCGTCGCATGACACCTAATTTTACCTATTTCATCATCGCGTGCCAAGCCATGTGGTGTAATCATGTTGCGTGGGCCATGATCGATCAATTAGTATCAACATACTACTATCATCCTGGGACTTCTATCATTACTAGATTTATAGTGATTTTTCTAAAAATTACATGTTATGAAATTGAGATAGTTTTTCAGAGAAGATCTATACAAAAGATCAGTGCTGGCGTTTTAATTTGCTAGTTTGTTATTCGACAATTACTCGATTGCACAAATTAAATAGACTTAAATGTCAAGTTTGGAATGGAGTGACCGTTTGTTAAGGGTACGTTTGGTAACGATTCTGTTCCCGTGAACAGATTCTGACCAAAAATGATTATTTTTTATTCTGTTCCCAGAAACAATTTCTAAGCATTTTAAGCCGTTTGATAACTATCCAAAATTTCTAATTTTAGAATAAAATTGTGTTTGGTACCGTGCTCATTGATTCTGTTCCAAATCAATTTCTTTTAATTTTTAAATTTTTTTTCTTTTTCCTTTTTTTCTTTGCTTTTTTCCTTTTTTTTCCTTTGCTTTTTTTTTCCTTTCTCTCTCATGTTCTTCTTCTTCCGATGGCTAGCGACCTCACCAGAGCGTCGCCAGCCCTCGTCGGTCGAGCCTCGCTGGCAGCTAGGCAGGGCTCGCCCAGCCCCGCTGAGGCTCGCCCAGCCTTGCCAGATCTAGCGAGGTCGAGCCTCGTTGGTGGCCAGATCGGCCTCACCGAGGCTGGACAAGCCTCGTTGGGGCAGGGCGAGGCCCACCTGGCCACCGGCGAGGCTCGCCCAACCTCGCCGATGGCCAAGACGGCCTCGCCGAGGCTGGGCGAGGCTCGCCTGCTAGGCGAGTCGCGAGGCTTGCCCAGCCTCGGCGAGGCTCGGCCTCCCAAATCTGGCGAGGCCCGCCTAGCCACCGGCGGGGCTGGGCAAGCCTCACTAGGGCTAGGTGAGCCTCGCCCAGCCCTCCGGCGAGCTCGCAGGTGGCCAGGCGGGCCTCCGACGAGCTCACCGATAGCTGGGTTTGCCTCCGGCGAGCTCGCCGGATCAGTTGCTAGCGACCGGCGGCCACAGCAGCAGACGGCGGCGACGGCGGCGTATGGCGGCGACGGCGGCGACGGCGGCGTACGGCGGCGACGGCGGCAGGTGGCAACGGACGGCAACCGCGAGATGGGTCGACGAAGAAGAAGAAAAGTGAAGAAGAAGAGAAAATGGAAGAAGAATAATTGGTTTTGACTTTTAGATTTGTTCCCAAAACAAGAATCAATTTTTTTTTCTTGATTCTATTCAAAATCTACTTCCGAGAACAAAAAAATAGAAATTTGTTCCCGGGAATAAAAATTTTATTAAACGCGATTTTGTTCCCAAACTGATCCCGAAACAAAAAATCAGAATTGGCACTGTTTGGATGGTTACCAAACAGTGCCTAAGTCCAAAAATATGGATGGAAATCTGAATTGGCCGAGCAGGTTCAAGTACGAAAATCAAAAGTTCCTGCTGTCCTCTTTATGAATAGGAGGCCTCTCTACTTATTTCGACATCCTTGACAAAGGATATATATCGACTAATGAAGGAAAATTGTGTCGCTAAAGATCACAAATCTCCGCCATTTGTAAGAAATGCATTTTTTTTCTTCTCCTCGATAAAATTGATCGAAAGCTATCTTCAAGATCATGTGTAAGAAAATGTTGTCTCGAAGTTGCCCTTTTCAATTTAAAGCTCATCTTGTAACCGAAAGGTTATGAGATATTACCAAAATATATGAATTCAACAAGGTTCCAATGTGTTGCGTTAAAATTCACCCAGTTGTCTTCATTTTATATTATCTTTTAAATATATCCACGATGAAGAATTTTGTGCATTCATTGCACCTTTTATATATAAATATGTTAGCATCAAAATGCGTTTCTCTTGTTTGTGTTAACTATAGTTTATGATTGAAAAGTCTTATGGAGCAATAAAATGTAAAGAGTGTAATTAGCATGACACGAGAAACGTTGTTTTATGAAAAGTATGTTAAGTAAATATCTACCATTAGCTACAACCAAACATCGCTTTTAAATAAGTAAATAAACAAAAAATTAAAACAACACTTAAGTTCCTAGGTGAGATTGAAAAACGTTTTACTACCTAGTTCTATTGAAACTCCTAGCCCTTATGTGGTAAACTAGCTAGGGACAAAATTGGTTAGGTTGGAGGAAGGGTAGGTAGCCTTTAATGTCGATTCAAGCTTAAAGTCGATCAATTTTCTAAGTCAATGGAAAAATCAAGATATCCTAAGTCTTAGTTGGCAAATTACTACAAGACACTATTCGATCAATTTTAGTGAGGAGAAGAAAAACTTGCATTTCTTACCAACTACGGAGATTTGCCATCTTTTAGCGCCACAATTTTCTCCATTAGTCGATATTTGTCAAAGGTGTCAAAATGGATAGAGGGCCTCCTACTTAAGAAAGGATGAGAGGAGCTTTTCATTTTCGTACTTGAATCTAATCAGCTAATTTAAGATTTTCGGGGAAAAAATCAGAAAAATTCTAAATTTATAATATTTGTGTCAATTTAATCATAAACATTTTATTTGTGTCAATTTAGTCTTATATCTTTTAACTTAGTGTCAATTCAATCTTTCAGACTAATTTTGGTTAAATATTACTAACATGGATGCTAGATGGCTTACCTAACCCCATTGGGGCTGACTTGGAAATTTTTAATAATATTTTAAAATATTTTATTATTTTGTCTAATTTATTTCTTTTTTTTTCCTCCTTCTTCCTTCCTTTAGCTAGCGCCTAGCCACATGTGGCTATTAGCCATGGCCGAGCAAGCCTTGCCTGGGCAAGACTTGCCATCGCTCACCACAGGTAAGGCCGAGCCTCGGCAAGGGTTCCCCTCACCAAATCTAGCGACGTCAATCCTCACTCAGGCTAAGGCGGCCTTATTGGCCATCGCCCGATGAAGGTGGCACCCAACAAGGCAAGGGCAAGCCTTAGTGAGGGCTCCCTTCACCCATAAAATGCATATATAATTTAGCGACCCAATTGGCAGAAAAAGAAGGGAAGATGGTGCAAATAATCTTTAAACTTTGTTCAACATGCAATGTGAATTCTAAACTTTTAATTTGTCAAATGTGACTTCCGAACTCTTTATATATATTCTATTTAGTCTAGTAATGATTTAAATCTATCCTATGAAATTATTGTGTTTTTTTTTTCCACTCCTCCTCATAGGGGACTTCCCTTGATCAATCTTCGGATACATAGGTGATAGACATACACATCACCTACATCTATTTTCAGTCGAATTTACACGTGAGTTATGCTGAGAGTCGCCTTCCATTGATCAGCGTTCCAGTTTCCTTCATGGTGCGCGTCACTTTTTTTTTTTTTTTTTTGTCAGTCTTATTCTATTCCTACTCTAACTCTCACTCTCAAATTTTTGCCCTGCAAGGCCTTGCGTCACTTTTTTTTTTTGTCAGTCTTATTCTATTCCTACTTTAACTTTCACTCTCAAATTTTTGGCCTACAAGGACTTCTACGATCAACGGCCCAGTTTCCTTCACAGTGCGCATCAATTTTTTTTTTTTTTTGTTAGTCCTAATTTATTTCTACTCTAACTCTTACTCTCAAACTTTTGCCCTACCTTCTTACAAGGCGTGAGAGTCGAAACCCACACTTGAAGCTAAATCGTCCCCATCTCAATCTTCCCTGAGAATGTGCAGATTCGAGTCCCCCACCTCCCCTTCCATGTTGGAAGGGTGGCCACTAGGACAAACCACAGTGGTTGGTGCACGTCACTTTAGCCGGTGTACTATAAGCCCAAACAGTTTCGTACCTTAATTAGTTCATTTCAAGAGATTTCATCAATCAAACACCAAGCCACATGACAATCAAGAATCAAGAAACGCCCAAGAGGACAACCTTTGTTTGAATCGTGGAAACTTGAGTCTCAAGCCGAACGACATATTCTTGACGAATTAAGCTCACTACATAAACTTTTGGAAAGTTCGATAGAAGTTAGGATTTCTCTCATCTCCGGTTTGTCATCGTGACAACATCCGATAATTACAAGGAACTGATACAACGAGATGACAGACGACAACACTTAAAAAAAAAGGAAAAAAAAAAAAAAACCGAGTCCTGAACAAAGCATCAGTCTAATCCACATATAAGTACCCAAGAAAAAGAGAGATAAATCCCGACATCATGGATTCGGTTAGGAGGATTATCGCGACTATCATCGTCATCGGAGTCCTTGGTGTATGCGACGTCGCGAGAGGCAATCCTAACACGGCCGTGGTGTCCTCCTCCTGCAATCCGAGAACGTACACAGCGTACAGCCCCTATGATTTCAACTTGAGGCAAGTGCTGAACTACATAACTCACAAGACTGCCGACTCGAGCTACGGCGCTTTCACTGAATCCGACGTCAATGGCGATCCTTGCTACGGCCACGGAGCCTGCGACGGAGGGCTCACCCACCCGGACTGCACCTCGTGCCTCAAGACGGCTGTGAGCAATCTGTTGGACGGGTGTCCGATGAGAGTCGGAGCACAGATCCAGCTTCCGGATTGTAGAGTCCGATACGAGAACTGTCCTTTCAATGAATAAGTAGATTTTTGAACCGTCGTCGCCGAGTAAATTGGTGATTGAAAATTTCTTTGTTAACCTCAATTGGTATGTTCTGATTGGTGAAAGTGAGTTCTTCTTGTTTACAAAAGGACCGAACGATACCGAGAGACTAAAGTCACCACCAATGTCTCGAGTCTGTTTTTTTCTTAATAAGGGTGTAAACATTCTTGTATGTGAGTGTGCAACCGGACCGGTATACCCGGTTCCTAGACCGGCCCACCCTAAAAACAGGGTCGGGAACCGGTTCCCAAAATTTGGAATCGGTTTAAACCGGTTTTGGAAGTATCGGTCCAAAACCCTTTTTTTTCTCCCGATTTCTATTCTTATTCCCGCAATCACATGATATTTTTCCTCTTGGCTCTCTCAAACACGCACAGCACTCCTTCTTTGTCATTCCTCTTCCTCACTTGCTTCCTTCCCTCACCGGCTCCCTCTCGCACTGTCTAATGGACAGATGATGTTCGTCACCGATACACATGGATTGACTCGCCTAATTTCTCTTTTGTAGGAGGAGTTATGCTTGCATAAATGAATAGCTTCATGTAGTAGTTGTGGAAATAAAACTAATATTAGACCCATGTTTGTTGTTAATTCTTTACCTTATGATTTTATTTATTATGATTAGCCTTGTGGATCCTTAATTTTTCGTTTAGTCAAAAAAATCATGTATTTATTTATTACAAATGCTTAATATTTCAAACCACCCGTCGTGGCGACGTCGTTGGTTGAGCGCGGGTTCCTTTCACGAGAGGTCTTGCGTTCGATCCACGGCGTCGTCAAGCGACTTACCCGGGGCAGCAAGGGTGGTGGTGACTCTACTGCTCCTCCAGGGTTTACTCCGGCGCGAAGCAACGCACGAGGGTTCCCTAGGTCACTCAAAAAAAATGCTTAATATTTCAATACAAATTAGGAGGATTACGTTATTTTCCCACGTATTAATATAAAATTCAAAGTCATATACGATATCGGGAGATTGCAAAACAAGTTCCAGTGAAAACAAGGTTGAACCTAGAACCGGATTGGAAAAACAGGGTGGGTCGGGTACAGGGTCCAATACAAACAGGGTCGGGTATAGGATTCAGAAAAGGAGAACCGGTTATAACATATGTAGCACCGACACTCTCCGGAAACCTTCGTGTCGTGTCCGACACTCCGACACGTGTCCAACACGCGGTCAACTCTCTCCGACACGCTCCAACACGTGAGTCCGGAATTCCGACACGTGATTCCGACACGCACGGGGTCAATTTTAAAAATTTCTAATACTTGAGGGGTCAAAATATAAATATACAAAAAAGAAGTAATAAAAAATGCTATAAATATACATGCACGGGTCAATTTTTTCTTTTTTTCAATTTTGTTTTTTTAGAATTGTTTTAGTTTTTTGAAAGTATTTTACTATGAAAGAAGTAATAAAAAAAATGCTATATATGATAAATAAATAAATTTAAAAATATCATTTCAGCATTTTTCTTTAAATAATGTTTTTTCCTTTAAATTTTATGTATTATGGTAACAAATTAAAATAATGAATGATATTATTTTATATTTTCCATGTAAATTAATTCTAAGCTATTTTTATTATTATTTATTTATGTATTTATATATAAAAATATATTTAATATATAACGTGTCGGAACGTGTCGAAATTCTCTATTTTTAAGAAATGACGTGTCGGCGTATCGTGTCGCATGTCACGTGTCCGTGTCGGTGCTACATAGGTTATAATAGGATCGGGTACAAGGTCCAACTCTAGACCCTATCCGATCACCCCTATCTTGTCAAAGTGAAGTGTTTGATTCCAATGAATAGAAGAAAAATCCTAGAAATACGACATTTCCTTAGCGGAAAAATTTATAATTTGACAGAAATACATTCCTAAGTCCGATTGTTTATATCTCTCTCTCTGGGCAGTAAGTGAACAAAAGTTATTTTCATTATCAATAATAAAGTTTAGTATGTATCAATTATAACTCTTGTCGAATATGACTCAGAGGAAGTATTTTTTGTGACGGTTTTGCCACATATCAACCAAAAGTAAAGCCAGAACGAGTAAGGCTAGAAATATATGTCGAAAATGATAATTGATCGGTTACTTTACATCATCATTATCGTGTATCCACAAAATATAACAGCAGGTCTTTTCATAGTAATGACAATGAAGATTGCTAGACTTCACATATGTAAGGCTTGCACCACATGGATTAAGCCTCCAAAAAAGCAGTACTTTGAGTAGTCACTAAAGTGGCGGCCATTAAGGATATGCGTTAGCTTATGTGTCATTCAACAAGGCATCTAACCATTCGACGGGAGACTCGGTATACTATAAAAAACGACGTCTTCATCGGTGCTGACCCGTATTGCCGAATGATACTCCCCTATTAGATGCGTGGAGGGCAGATTAAACAATTTTATTAGATTTTGTCTATTTTTGTTTAGGCTATGTATCCAATGTTCATGGTTCATATATAGATATATAAGTCACTGACTGGAGCCATAGCGGGACGAAGGAGAACACACGCCTTTCTTTTGCCAGCCTCTTTTGCGGGGACGACCATCTGTGCATGGCGTATATGCATTCCATCAGATTCGTGCCGATCGAATAAGCACAACAAGCATGATTCGATTATTTTAATCTTCATGACAACTATTTCGATGAAAACTGCAGTAAGACACCAAGCTTCGAGATTTTCATGAAAACAGGGTGAAGGCAAATGGGTGGAAGGTAGTCATGAAAACTGCGTCACCGATTATGTCTACAAAATTTTGGGACGTTACGTTGCTTTAACTCAAAGATGGTGAGATCTCTAAGGGTGTCAAAATGCAGTTTCAAGATCTGTCTCAATTCCATGGAGCTTGAACTCTTCCTGTTGGAACCAATTCCCAAATATTTGGAACCTAAAACGTACTCTATATACTTTGGAACCTGGAATTGATCTCGAAATCAACCTACCTGTCACATGTTTCAGGATCGGTTTCAAGGTTTACCCAAGTTTTACTTGTGTTCTCAATTGAAAAATTGTAATGAATGATCACCTTTAATGATCATCATTTCTTATTGCAATCCACTAACCACAACTTATATATAAATATACAAAAAAACATTGACAAAGTAAAAGTCTTAGTCATGAACATCGTCGGAAATGGAAGCTTAGACTAGTGATTTCATATTACACACCAACATCAAACATTATGAAATATTCCAGGATTGTGCGAAGACATAAAATAAGAAAAACACAAAGACTGGTTTTAGGTCGCAGGTTCCTAAAACCTGAAACTTGCGTGTTGGAATCGATTCCCCAATTTTTGAAATTTGAAACCTATCTTACATACTCCGGAATCTAAAACCAAATCAATTCCCACTAGTCTAGTTCTCCGATTTTCAGTTTTACCTTGAAACCATGTTTACATTGATCAAAAGCCTCGATTAGTAAGGGCACACATGAAAAAAAATTTGGAATATAAATCAATTTTTAGACATAAATTAATTTCTCAATTTTTATTTCCTGACGAGTTTCTAAGTAAAAAAAACACATTTAATAATAACTCAAAATTTTTGTTTTTGAAATAAAAATTCGTTTGATAATAGAATAAAATTTCTATTGCTTGGGACAGCCAGTGTTCAGCATCCCATGGGTGACGGGTGGGTGGCGGGCAGTGACGAGAGTGAGAAATGTCTCGCTTTTGTTCTATAAATAGAAAATGTAAAAATTTTAACTTATAATTTCTGCTCCAAATCTATTCTGAAATAGAAATATGTTTCAGAAATAGAAAAATGAAATTACATTACCAAATGGATTTCTGATCCAAATCTTATTCCAAAGAATAAAAAACAAATAAATAGAGAAACAAAAATTTTGTCACGTGTGCCCTAATAATTCCAAAGAATAATAATCATGTAATTCGAACATTCCGTAGCCGCTAGAAAGCGGTAACGCTCGAGGGGGTCACCAGTGCTAATCGTCCTTCTCCACCCTTTCTCTCACATAAGGTAAGAACGTGATTTTACAATGAGAACTTCAGATGCCCCATGAAATTTTCCATTTGACATGACTAGACTATCTACTACATCTCATCACCATCTGCATCCATAAAGAACTCTTAAACATTTATTGTCCGGTGGGTGACATGTATTCTATCTTCCACACATCGACAATCTACAATCTCAAACCCAAACCATGTAAATAGCGACATCATCTCTAACAAAATAGACAAAACCGCAATTTAAATAACCAGAATAATGTATCTACTGCTTCCATAAATATCTTGTATCGCAAATTTAAACCTATATTTCTCTCCCTAGTTAAAGCACTTTCTTTCGTTTTCTCGAACAATTGCATATGCTCATAAAACTACAGGTGCATATGTGACCTCACCACAACGCGAGCGTCGGGGGGCAGATCCAGCTTCGCGACCGTAGAGTTAGATACGAGATTGCATTTGTTACTCTCATATTCCTTAATATGGTATGGATCACATCTTCACTTTCGAATCCTAAAATCCTATTCTCTTCTTCTCCTACTTGTTCCGCTATGCTGCCTGTTTTCTTCTCCAATTGTCTATCGATGTAATTTTTTTTTTTTTTTTTCAGTCCTACTCTAATCCTACTCTAACACTCACTCTCAGACTTTTGCCACTGCCTCCTTGCAAGGCGTGGGAGTCGAAACCCACTCCTGAAATGAAATCGTCCCCACTCCAATCCCCCCTGAGAAGGTGGGGATTTGAACCCCCAACCCCCCCTTCCAAATTGGAAGGGTGGCCACTGGGACGAACCCCCAATGATTATCTATCGATGTAATTACGCCCGCCCATATATGGTGCGTGTAAGGACTAGCTTACGAGTGAGGTGTTTGTTAAGCAATATTATCCTGTTATCTGTACATTATCGATTTGTCTCCAAATAGCTTAAACATTTCCGTATTATATACAGCAAATTAATTTAGAGAAAATAACACAAATGATCCCTAAACTTTAACTAAATGTGCAATATAAATCATGAACTTTTAATTTATTCAATGTGGTCCATAAACTTTATTCCAATATACAATGTAATCCATAGATTTTGAAATTATTTAATATAATCCCTAAAATTTATATACATGTTTAATTTAGTCATGGACGACATTACATATTAGAGTAAAGTTCATGGATCATATTGAATAAATCCAAAATCCGGAAACTTCATGACACATTGAATTTAAGTTCAAAGTCATTCGCATCATTATTCCATTAATTAAAGATGAACATCAAATAAATAGTGGGAGACAGGAACATAAATTTTTGTGTGATTACAGCATTCACTCGATTCTAACAAGAAAGAAAAAGTTCAATTAGACGGCAGGCATTCCCTTCCTCGGATGGTGCATAAAATACATCACTTCCAACATCCTTTTTGAGCAAGAACATCCCCCCTGAGCATCGAAACGATCTAGAAGCCGAAAGCGGCAGACAAAGCGGTGCCCTCGAATTTAACGTAAGAATTATTTAAATGACTCCAGACATTGTGTCGGCACCGAGACGTCCCAAGTGCCATGCCAAGTGCCAAGAGTTCCCAAGTGAAAGTGCACACTCATCACCCCCCAAAGCGTCTCTCTGCAATCGGTGCTCATCGTCCCTTATAAAAGGCCCCATGCAACGTGCCAAGACTAGCAAAACTTTTAACAAGATGAGCCAGGAACAGCCCCGGAGGCCCCAGGGCGGCGCCGACCCCATCAAGTACGGCGACGTGTTCGACGTCTCCGGCGAGCTCAAGGGGAAGCCGATCGCACCGCAGGACGCGGCCACCATGCAGGCCGCCGAGAACATGGTGCTGGGCGGCACCCGGCAGGGTGGGGTCGCTGCCGTCATGCAGTCGGCAGCAGACGTGAACGTGCGGACTGGGGCAGTGAGGCCCGGCCAGGTGAGCGACGTCGCGAGGGACCAGGGCGTGACTATCTCGCAGGCGAACATCGGTGGCAGGCGAGTTGTTAGTGAGGCAGTCGGCGGCCAGGTAAAGGCGGCAGACCGAACTCATTTCCGGGACACGCTTTCCGACTTATGTGGACGGCTTTGATGTCGCGGTGTTTGTCGTTCTATTAGTACTGATGATAGCTTGCGGAATTGTCTATTGCATGAAGGTTGTGGGTGGATACGTCCAACCGGCCGTGGACACTGGAAAGCCGGGAGGAGCTCTCGACCGCGACGCCATAACCATCGGCGAAGCGCTGGAAGCATCGGCTCTCTCTGCAGGAGACAAGCCACTGGAGCAGAGCGACGCGGCCGCAATACAAGCTGCTGAGGTAAGAGCCACCGGCTCCAACGGGACCATGCCTGGAGGAGTCGCATCGCTCGCTCAGGCTGCTGCGACGCGCAACGCCAGGACTGCGGCCGATGAAGACAAAACCAAGCTCGCCGATGTTTTGACGGTACTTAAAAGACGGATTGGAGTTGGCTCCTCTGTAGTAGATGCAATGGAATTTATCCTCCACTATTTTATTATGGTTTTGCAAATGATAGATGTAAACTAATTACATTATTCCCCAATTTCAAAAGTCAATTTCCCTTGTCCTTCGTATTGGTGACGTCATAATCGTAGGAAACACGTGTTTACCATTGGTCAATCATCAAGTTTACCAAACCATCTGCTCCGCAGATTGCGACGGACGTACTGCCAGGGGACAAGGCGGTGACGCGGGAGGACGCCGACAGGGTGATTGTGGCCGAGATGAGGAACAAAGTTGAGATGACGACGACCCCCGGCGGTGTGGCGGAGTCCATGGCAGCGGCCGCCAGGCTTAACCAGAACAAATGATAGGCTGATGGAGCCAAGAAAGAAGGATGCAGCGGCGAGCTTTGTAAATATAAAGAGCAGGTGTTTTCGTGGTGCTTTTAAAAGAGAGTGGTGTGGCAGTCCTCGGTTTTAGCGGCAACAAAGTATCCTAATGCCTAATGTATGCCATGGGAATAGTGTTCGAACTTTTCCTGGAATAAAGAGGGACTTTTTCAGTTTGAAGTAGAGGTTGAAAGTGGCTGTTTTAAGAGTCCTTCAGAAGCCATAATCCGGCTTATGACCCTCTCCGGTTAAAAAAGCTCAATACTTTGATGAAAACCAATTTCGAAAAAGCAGAAACAACAATGGATGATCTCATGAAATTAAGACACTTGACATTCTGAAAATTAGAGGGCAAAAGAGACAACGATCTATCAAGTGAAAAGCGGGTTTTCTTTTGGAAATTGTTTCTAGTGCGCCCACCAAACAGATTTTTCTCAAGACAGTCCAAAAGCTGCAAAGTGCAGATCACAACCCATCACCTGCTGTTAATGTGAGAAAGATTTAGAACTGTTTTTGTTCTTCTCTACCCATCACCTGCATTCTACCGTCGTTCCATGTCTAATCTGTACCAATGGAGACACTACAAGCAAAGAGAGGAGAGGGCCTGCTGTTGTTCGCAGGTACAGCCCAAAAAAGGCTGTGCAGACAAGGAAAGCGGAGTGATATATGTAACGGGCACTGCCCCTCTTAGAATTCACTATGTACAGTAAACAGGCTGCATCCAAAACTCAAAATGCATGAGCCAAGCAGCCACTGTGTCTATAGCTACAAGCACAGCACTAGCAGCAACCAAAAAGCTAAACTTCAGCGTCTTGCTCTTATATACAGGTGCGCATGGGATGACATTAACATCTATCAATGGCTCGAAAAACTCAAGCTTTGTGAAAAAACACGAATCTTTTTCACACTCCGGAATCAAAACGCCCTCGTCGTCCCTTCCATGAACATGGTCCTTGTAAAGCTCCCTCGGTGAGCACCATTGGGCATCAGAAAGTTCACTACAGTACCTAAGCTCCTTCACGCGAGCCCCTCCTGGTTAACTAAGGCAGGAGCAGGAAGAAATCTAGTTAAATAAGAATGTTACCTATACCGGTTAGCAAGTTCCCATCATCCCGGCATTACCTCGGGCATCACCGTACATATGCACGGCGAACAGCCACACCCAGTTACAAAATTCGGCTAGCGGGAAAGAATTGGAAAGGTACAGTATATATCACGAATCCAAGTACCAAGAGCAGAGTCGAGCTTGTCCAGTCTCGCCTATTCAACTAGTGGACACCATCCACAGGTTTCTTGTTCGAGTCTGGCACGACCTCGCAAGACATGCCATGTCCATTGCTGGTGGGAGAAAGTAAACGGGTTTTCTCAGAGCCACTCTTAGAAGCCTCAAAAGATTCTTGATTCCAGACATGGACGCAATCAGGGCCAACCATTCCTTGGTATGCAACCAATCCATTAGCTTGACAAGGACTAGCATTGCAGTCAACAGGTGGAACTGCGAAGCCAACATTTGCGACAACCTTCGACTCCTTGTCAGCTGAAGGGCAGACTTCATTCGAGGGACTGCTATGCATCACTCCTTGCACGCCTTCACTGGATTTGAGTTCATCCAAAAGGATCTTTCCATCTGAATAAGAAAGACATTCGGCAGTACTCAGCATTTCATCCCTTGCATCATGAAATGTTGCACCCAAACAGATGAACCCATTTGCAGAAGCCAACTCCTGCTTTTCAGCATCGACATGTCCAGAACTTTCTTCAGAATGCGCAGTGTGAGAAATGGGGTAGCCGCCAGTGGGATTACTTTTGCAATCAACATCACTGTCTACAATTTGAGCACACTCTTCCGGGGCAAAGTAATCCACAAAGTCTGCTCGATCAGTGATAGAGCAAGATTCTGCACATGAATGGCTTGAGTCAGCATGCAGTTTGGCATCCACTTTCAAAGTTGCATTATACATGGTTGGAAGAAACAAACCGCATGTACCATTATGATTGAGATCAGTCTCTGAAAGATGGGTAAAATTGTCAGATGCAGAAGGCATGGTACTCAGGGAAACAGCCTTCCTGTCCGCAGTATCATAAGGCTCATCTAATTGGGCCAAATCTTTTCTCTTGTTCTGATTGAGATTAGTCTCTAAAAGATGAATAAAATTATCAGTTGCAGAAGGCAGTGTGTTTGCGGCAGCATTCTTCCTCTCTGCAGAGTCATAAGGCTCATATAAATGGGCCAAATCATTCGCCAAATGTTCTCTTTCATTCTGATTGAGATCAATCTCCAAAACACGGTTGTTATTGTCAGATGCAGAGGGCACAGTGTTCGGGGGAACATTCTTCCTCTCCGCAGTAACACGAGACTCATCTGACTCGACCAAATCTTTTCCCTCATCCCGATTGAGATCAGTCTCCAAAACAGGGGCAAAATTGTCAGGTAAAGGCAGTTGGTGGTTTTGGACATCATTCGTCTCTTCGGTGTCATAAAGCCCGCCTAATTGGGCCAACTCTTTTTTCTCTTCCAAACAATCTGAGAAGTCAACACTGTCACTTGTTATGTCAGATGTATCATTTAGCGAACTGTCTAAAAGCAAAGTAGATTTATCAACAGTAGGTGCGCCATTGATAATATCATGCTCATAGGGGGTTGTTGGCAGTGTTCCTTCCATCACATTAAGATCAGGAGAAGTTGTTCCTTCCATTGTGTTCACATCAGGAGAAGTATCTTCACAAGTAGCATTCAGATCTAGCAAAAGAAAAGCAAGGGCACGTCAGGACTTGTTCTTGCCTCATAAAGCATGATCCCCGCAATTTATTTGAAAAGAAATAATTCATTTTTTATCATATAAACCTAAAAATTACCTATAGGAAGAACTGCTTTTTTTTCAGCATTATGATGATTCATCAACGGCTTCTGCAACATATCTACCCCAGGGAACACCAAAATATTCATCCTTCTCAAGCTTGTCTTAAGTGACACGTCCATTGGCTCAAAACCGAATACAGAGGTCCACGTTTCCTTGAGTTCAGAAATTGCAGGTATGACCAACTTTTGAACCTTTAAAGAGCCCAAAACCTGAAATTTTCGCTTGCAGAAAGTTAATCATAAAAGATTACTCAAGTATGATACATAAACTAGAACAAAAAATCATGTAGGTTCACAACCACACAAGCGCATCTCCTGTGAAACATTTTACATGGAAAATAAAAAACAACTCAGTTCCACTGGAGCAAACTTATGAACTGTATCAAAGCATATTTAACTAACATTGATTATCAACCAATCATCAACAACTGTGTCCAAAACCGATTTCAGTGATCCCATAAAATGTTACATGGACCAAGAATAGTGCTTCAACAATTCATTTGTCATTTAAATCGCATAAAGACAGAGAGGACCAAAAAGGGGCCAAACAAATAAATTACTCTATGTAGTTACGTATTGATACAGAGGGTTCTGACATCAAGAACTCCAAGTTTACCCAGTTGGCCATTATTTTCATTCTGATTGACATTATAGAGCACAAAAATATATGCATATGTGTAGCAAACCATGTGACTACTTACACGTTAACATTAACAGCTATCCCTTTCGACCCCACTCCCAAGCCCGAAGCCCCAACCCCTTCAAGCGTGGCTATGCATGTGATAGAAATGGTCATCAAGCAACAGTGTGGAAAGCAAAATCTTTCTCAACTACAACAGATTGTTATTACCCGATAAGTCTGTAAAGTGTCATATTACAACAGAGGATAATGCTACTGATCATACCAAAGGATTCCAAAATTCTAAAACTTTGAAAACCAGTAGTTAAAAATTGAATTACCAAATTCACAAGACAAACAAATAGTCATTGCAAGGAATCCAGAATCCTAAAACTTTATGTAATACTTCTCACAACTTAAAAACATGTTTCTAAAATGCATCAACCAAATTGCATGTATGTGAAAACAAGCAACCAGTTGAACTACAATGTAAAAGCTCACAGATTCAATTGCTTTTAGCAGCCGACGGCACATTCCTTGACGCCGATACATATAACGGGTCCCAATAAATGGCATCTCTGCTAATTGGTTCCCATGGATCCTGAATCATATGTGGTAAAAAACAGTCAATAGACAGAGTAATAAACTCAAACACACACATCAGCAGACAAGCCAATAACTTCTCTGATTCCAGCAAGTTTTACCAGCATTGAGCACTTTGACCAAGCAAGTTTTGATCATGACATAAGACAACAATCAAAGCAACCATCATTTATTCTAAAGAGCTACACTGGAAGCAAATCATCAAGTAAAAGGCAGCCAAGCAGAAATGACCAAAATACATACGAAGAGAATGCTTGATTCTACATTAATTTTAAACGTGCTACAAGGGACAACTACAAAATTTTGCAATTGCAAAAGGGTGATGCCATTTTATATTGAGGTGGAAGTAAAAAACATTCTAAATCAATATTTCAAAAGAGCAAATCCATCAACTTATCCGTGCATTCCATCTATACCTCCACCAAATGAAGACTTCCCTTTCAGGCATTATATTCTTGGCTAAATTGTATATCTTCCCTTATTCCATACACCTCCATTTATTAATATCTAGTGCCCCATGTACAGGTCTCCTTGATTGGTCGGAATTATAGAAAAGACCTCATGCAGAATATGATGCCATAGATATCACATCACAAACTAACACTGGTTCCATGCAAATCACATGCCAGATATGCAAACTTCAGCATCATCCAGAGGTTGGATAGTCCCAATTGAAATGTTTTAATACAGAGGGATAAAATCTGCAGGGTATTGACTTCTCTTCAATGCCCACAAACCATCAAATAGACAAAACTATTGTCAATTACTAAGACAAAGAATGCTCATGATAGCTGAAATGAGTTAAGTCAGCCAAAACTTACCTGATTGATGCTGTAGCTATCATCTCTTCCCCCTTCTCTAAAATTATTGTATAGAAGCCACTAAAATCTAGCCGACTGAAATTTGACCTGGGGATGACATTCTCAGTTTTAGTATACATCAATCAAATATACTGGCAATAATCTTACCAAATATATATATATATACTGGCAATAATACTGGAAGGAGATTGTAAACATCCTCCTGATAAATGTATCAGATACGAGGTGTCCAGCTATTTATATTTTAAAAGGGGGAAAGCATGAGACTCCAACAGTCACATCACAAAGCAAAGGAATCATATAAGCTGCCTTAGTTCTACAATCAAAGAAAGCATGAGACTCCAACAGTCACATCAGAAAAGCAGAGGAATGAACCTAAAGTATTTTGTCAATTTAAAACCCTGCAACCACCACAAAATTAGGAGCAATCTAATTTTTGAGGGACAAGCCTCAGCACATGACCACAAAGCCACCATGTTGTCTCTATTCCAAAAATAAAAAGCACAAAGAGTATATGAGTGGGCAAAAGAAAAGTACAAAAAGGATCGTGAAAGAAAGGAAGAGTATAATCGACAGCCATGCTTGCAAATTCAAATCATTGCAATTTTTATCAGTAAGAAATCATAAAGCTAGATTAAGCACGAAAAGGCACACAGAAACAATAAAGGGACTCGTTTGTATCACCACTAATAAAATAGAAGGGAAAGAAATTGGCCAGTGTCAATGAACAGTACTAGTGAATAGTATGAAATGGAAGGAAGATGGCCATTCACTATCTAAAAATAAAAGAAAGGATATTCGATTTCTGATATATACAGTTTTTGTGAAAGCATTACATTCAATGCACTCTTCATGTATGGTTACCTAAGGTCACGGCCATGCTCCTATTTGGCTCACATGTTGTACTTAAGGGGAAGGAGTAAATTTGCATAATCAATTTCTTGTCCACGCCATGGAGTAAAGCTAGGCACTGACAAGCCAGGCTATGAGAAATAAAAAGCTCTTATAAAAGAAGAGCTATTCGTGCTTTTCCTGTTCCTTTTTTCAAAATATCTCTTTAGAAGATGATCAATTATATCCATGTAATGAACCACTTTAAAGGTTTCTAATTACTCTGTTTAAGTATCCCACATCACATGTCCACAGGATTTGTCGAGGCTAATTACACATGAGCCTCGCTCCACCAAGAATAAACTTTTGAGCTTAACATTCTAACATGGTATCAAAGCCTAATTTCAATTCTTTAATGCTTCATTTCACTCGTGGTTCTTGCCTATTTTATACCCTATTTCATCTATTCCACAAGCCATCTTTGTCTGATTTGCATAGAAGAGGGTATAAAAAGGTATCTCATATCACTGGGTGCAACATTTGTTTCGACCTTACTTACATGTAGTTTTCACTTAATTGATTTACCTTTTCGATATGACATCCTGACATCCTCAATCTACGAACAGATTCTTGATTTCCCACTTGTGCATAGAATTTAAACAATCACCGAAAAACTGAACCTTCGCGACATACTTGAACATGAGTTACACTTCTTAAAGCACAAAATCCACAACATCAGGAACTATCCCTGACCTTCTTACAAAAAATGAAACTAATTACCTGATTAATTCAGATAAGCGTGCTAAATTTAGTTGAATACAAATTCAGATAAAGCTTGCCATTCTTACCCACAATTGTAGAGAATGTTATGGATCATATCGATCCCACTTCTGTGGTCGGGAACAGGCAAAAAACACTCATCCATTACGGACAGCGCAACGGCTACCTTGGAATTGCATTCAACCTTCCTTGATATTTCAGTGGAAGAGATGTCTATGTCCATAAAAGAACGGTGCACAAGAGTAAATGAATATCCTTCCTCCAGTTCATGTTTCACACCAAGAAGCATCCCAACATCTTCATATAGCTGGCATACGAGCAGCACACAATTCATCTCCAGACATGGTATATAAATATAACAGAGAATATGGATAGCTTATCAAATATGCCAGGCAGCAAGAAGTAAATGAGTAACCAAATCCTACATGGACCTCACACTCTGCAGGAAACAGACAACCAATATAAAGAAGATACGTAAGACGCGAAAATGTCGTAGTCATCATTTTTCTCAATCACAAATACTGGAATTTCTTAAATGATTATAATTAATGAATGAAATAAAACACAGGGCTCACATGTGACCACAAATCAATTCCAGTATATCCTTTTCATAACTGTGCCACGTTTATTGCAGGTTACACAAAGAACGCAAGACTATTTTGGAAATTAAGAACGCAAGACTATTTTGGAAATTGTTTTACTCATTGCCTTGCACAGTTGAATTGAGCTAACTATGTGGACTTCTAAAACAGATGGTGGGGAATTCACTTCAAGCAAATAAAGAAGGAATTAAATCTCAAGTTCAAAACAACTATAAAAAGAGTTGCATTGCATGCATTAAAAATTTCGGGCGATGCTGATGCAAGTAGCAATGACTCTCCTAGCATGTTTACTTAAATGGAAGATAAAGGAAATAAAGTACTTTCTGACAGCTCTTGCCACAAAAGGATGACAACATCTGAACATCCTCAACTGCATCCTCTGCAAGTACACATGAGCTGTGATCTGCAATAACAGAAGTCATTAAAATGCCGAGCCAATCGACAAAAAGAGCGTACACGGAGACAATATGATTACATTTTTCCTCGCATAACTGGCATTTGAATAATGCAGAAAACATTGTAGCTTCATCACCATACTCTTCTCTTGTACTCTCACCAATTGTTCCACAGTATTTGCAAGAGCAATATAAACAATGCCAGTCACCCAAAGGGAACTTCTGTAACAAAAACGGAAGGATAAGTAAATTTTCATTAATATAACAAATTCGATTCTAGATTATCCAAGATAAAATAAAATGCTGAAGTGAGCAAAACCTTCTACAGCAGCATATACAGCAGATGGCATGCAAAATGACACGATACTTGAACATGAGAAAGGGTGGGGACTAACAGAAACCTAATAGAAACTCAAGTGTACAGAGTGCCGACTTAGCAACCGTACATCATAAATTATCCTATCAAGTCAAAACAACGTTAAAAACATAGACATGGTTAAATTATCCTATCACGTCAAAACAACGTTCAGCAGAAAACTGAGTGCCGCAAATCAAAGGCATAAGCTCAGTTCATAATAACAAACCATCATAAATATCCAACAGCACGATTAGGTCATCAGTCATCAACCAAACCTATGTGTGATTAAGCTAATCAGCATGAAGGTGGAAAAGTTCTTGTCATGAAATGGAAGCATGCGTTAAATACACATAAAGGAAAAGGTACAGACAGGAAAGTACCCAAAAGATCGTTGATCATGCACAAGAATGTAACTAGCACAAGGGAAAAGAAATTCAAGAAAATACAGTCTGCAAACATACTTGTATATCTAAACAGCTTTGATGAAACGTCGATGGGCAACCATCACAGCAAATCAAGTTCCCTCCATCTCCACAGATGCCACAAGTGTCATCGTTAGGATCATCTCCATCAACGTCTATATAATGGAACCATTTCTGCCCAGATTTCTCCTGCTTTTTCCAAAAGTCCAGCAGGCACTGCAACAGAGACATTCCATTCTCCAAATATATGTTTTCAAGTGGCTGGCCAAGCTTGCTGCCTGCATGAGCTTCAAATTCAGAAACTGTGATCACCTCACCACAGCAGTGACAATGAATACCATCTCTTGTGATTGTAGCCCCAAGATTTGCTTGTGTCTTCTCCAGATGCAGGTACTGGACCTTTCCTTTATCTAGGACAGTGCCCAGATCGATCATCCATGCCAATATAGTCCGTTTGCCACTGTATAGAACATAATTTTCAGAATCTGGTTGCGTCCCCTCAGAGTTGCGGACCAACAGAGCACATCTCTTTCTGTTTTGCGTCTCTCGTCGTTTGCGATTCCCAATCAACAATGGTGTTCCTTTTCGAGTTGCCCCACTCATTTTTTCCTTTCCAGATAGGAAAGCTTTTCCTCTACTTTTTGCCTGGAACCATTCATTTGCACTTGAACCAAATCTAAGTTTTTCTTTGCGCTTCTTCTTCTTAATTGCTCCATCAGTTCTACTACTATCCTTCTTTCCCTTCCTTTTCTTTGTCATTACCTTGTTTAGTATACTAAGTTCTTCCTCTGGTATAGGTGAGAACACAAAGCCAGCCTTGTAAGCCTTAGATTCAGCATCGCCAGCCTCATAACGCCTTTTAAGAACATTATAAGCCAAGGTCACCGACCAGTGAGTTTTTCCATCAGGGCTCACATAAACAGCATCGTTGTATTTTCTTCTTTGCCTAGGCCTGTAATCAATTGTCCAACCCGCGCTGATAAGCAAATCAACTATTCGGTCTCTCACTAAATTCTTTTGTCTACGTCTAGTTAGTCCTGCTTCTCCATCTTTTTTGGGTTTCAGTCCTTTGGTCACACTCTGCTCATCGTAACTACTTTTCACTGACTTCGAACTCGACCCTGATAAAAGCACATTTTCACCCCATTCAAAGTCCGCATGTTTACCCTTTTTAGATGGCGATATGTTCTTTACCTCATATTTATTCCCATTTGACCTCCTACCTTTGCTTGGACTACTGACAGGCAAAGTCTGCTTCACACTATGTTTGGTTTTTGAAATCCTTTCACTTTTTCTCAATCCAAGCATCTTTCCTTTCTTCCCCTTAGGTGGCCTGCCGCGCTTCCTCTTCAACTTCTGTAAAGATGGCTCAACCAAATCAGAAGCCCCATCCTCTCCGGCCTGCGCAGTAACGGTCTCAAACCCACGACCTCTTCTTCTCTTTTTCTGAACCATGGCAGCTCTCTTCCTGTTCTTTGCACCTTCTTTTCCAACACCAATACCAACAACAGTCCCTGACCGCAAAACTCGTCCCACGAAGTCCACTCCACCGTCTACAGGTTCCTCCTTCACAATCTTCTTAATCGGCTCATGACGCTGAGTCCCTTCTCCCCAACTCTCCCGACTCCTTTTCCTGCTATTCTCCAATGCACCGTTGCACGGACCTTCACCTGTCAACGCAACCTCACCGCATTCGCTCCCCGTCACCACTACCTTGTCGCTCAAAATGCCTCCATCTTCCGATGGGACCAGCGACTCCTCACGTGCCTCCGCATTGTCCGACGCCAAAACCGGCGCTTCCCCACCACCCAAGTCATCGCCTTTCGGCACCACGTCAACCAGCTCCTTCCGAACAAGCACTTCCCCAGCCAAAAGCCCATCTTTCTCCGGCTTCGCCCGCGACTTCCCCGATCTCAAACCTTCCCTCATCTTCCCCAACCTGAAAAACCACCCACCCTCGAGAAAACCCTGCTCCAATTTCACGGCAATCTCGCCATGTGCGGCGCGGAAACCGCGGAAAAAACACGACTCCCGCCCCAGCAACCGGCGCGATCAGCGAATCACTCCCCAGCGCGATGCCCGTTACTGCCCTATCGCAGCAAATGGAAACCCAAAACGTGAAACGGAAGCACAATTCCAAACCAAAAACAACGGCAAAAGAAAAAAATAAGAAGAAGAAAAGAAGGATCACGGCAAGACAGAGGGATCAGAATCGGAGGCGACAGGCTCCGACCGAGCTCTCACCGGCGGCCCCCGGCAGAATGTCGCAGCGGCGGGACGATCCGGCGACGGTGGAGCGCGAATCGGCGGGGAGAAACCTGCTGGGGCCGGACGGATTGACGAGAATTCGGGGAAGAGAATTGAGAGAGAGAAAGAGAAACGGGCACAGAGAGAGAGACAGGGAGAGAGAGAGAAGTTGGGTTTAAAGAGAGAGCATCGTTTTGGGGGGATTTTACTAATAAGACAAAGAGAGCCTGCAAAGGACTAAAGAGTGTTTTTAAGTTTAACGCTCAAACGTTGTATTTTGGACTGGAATTCTACAAATTTTTTTTTTTGTTTTTTTGTTTTTTTTGCAATTCTGTTGGGTAATTGTGAAACTAACTCAAAAGCTTACTAAACCCAAACTTAGTTCGAATCATTGCATGTCCCGGGCGCGAAGACGAGTTTCTAACTTTGGTTCAACCGAAACCCCCGGCCGTTAGGATTTTGGCGCCAAATTACCTCCTAGGACGTGCCTAGGCCCGTGTCTAGAGGCGTAACGGCTTTTTAATTTGCGCGCGAAGCATTGTATCATGTGATTATGAATTTAGAGTCGCAACAGTTTTTTAATTCACGCGTGAAGTATTGTATTGTGTTATTATAATTAAATGAAATTTTTTTTTTGTGGGATCAAGCTCGAAAAGGGGGGTAGGACGGTAATTCCAAGCTTCGTGCTTTGGGGGGTAATGTGGGACTAATGAGGAATGGCAAATCAGCATTTAATTGAGGAAGGATGGGAACGGGGGAGGTGTTGATAGTTTTCCCTCCAAATATAAAATTTTTCCTTTTAATCCATTGCCCCCGTTGTTTTCCCTCCATTATTTGGATGGGCCTGATTTGGAAGGAAATCTCTGGGTTTTGGGCAATTTCTGGGCATGTTAGGTTGCAGCCCAATTAGGAAAAATCATGTGGACACCGAAAACACAAAAGGTGCAAAAAGAACATAGATGGAAAGCCAATGTTTTGAACTGGAATAATCCCACTCATGAATTGGCAGTCCTTTTTTTTACTCATAATTAAAAAAAAGATGAAATTTTCCCTTAATGTTGCTGTGAGAATCGCATGTTCGTTACGGGATATTCCATTAGAGTCATAAGTTGGTGAGCCCGTTAACACTTGTGAAGGTCTCTCTACACCACAACTAGATGCACAAGGTGCGAATTGTTTTTCATCGCATCAGTTGACCTTGTAATTTAGTGGAAAATGGGTGATTATATTAATCTAAATCTGCAGGCTTGATTTATTTCTTTTATAAATTCATGCTACCTAACAAGACATTACTCAAATCGTGACATAAATGAATTAATTTAAATTTTAATAGAAACTAAAACTGGCCTTTTGTTGGAGACATGGTAAAAGAATAGAAAAGAAGAAAGCCATATAAACGAAATTATTTTTCAAATTCAAATTAAACCTGGACCTTTCGTACATAAACAGGCTTAGTAAAAGAAGATAAAGCCGAAAACATAAAAAAAAAAAAAAAAAAAAAATTACATTAAATTATTAAGAAAAAGATTATATCATGAATTGCAGCCCCGCCCGTGCGTAGCAAGTAATATAATTTCAAGCATTGTCTTCTGAAATAGAATAATAATTTGTGTTCTCGTAGAAATAAAAAATAAAAAAATTGAAAAAAGAAGTTTTTTGTGAAATTGAGAACCCACCCAAAAAAGCCTCACTTTTCGAGGGCTCGTCATATAAACAACCCAACATCCTAGGAGCAAAGACGAGTTACTAACTTTGATAATTGAAACCCCCAACTATTGGAGCTTTGGCGCCAAATTATGCCTTGGGACATGCCTAGGTCTGGGTATAGGGTCGTAACGACTTTTTAATTTGTGCACGAAGCATTGTATTGTTTAATTATGGGTCTAGCGTTGTAACAGCATTTCAACTCCCGCACAAAGTATTATATTGTGTAATTATGATTGGGTGAAAATATTTTTTGCAGGGTCGGTCTCAAAAGGCGGGGTAGGATGGTAAATTAGCAAACCTTGTGCTTTGGGGTTAATGTGGGACTAACATAAAAGGACAAATCAGCATCTAATTGAGGGGGGATGGAAATGGGGAGATGTTAATGGTTTTCCCTCCAAATATAATTTTTTTCCTTTTAGTCAATTGCCCCCATTGTTTTCCCTCCATTATTTGGATGGGCCTGTTTTGGAAGGAAATCTCTGGGTTTTGGGCAATTTCCGGGCATGTTAGGTAATGGCCCAACTAGGAAAAAACATATGGATACCAAAAACACAAGGATGCGAAACAACAAATGGAAATCCTGACAAACATAGTCACGAATTGGCAGTCTATGACTAAAAAAATAATGGCAGTCATTTTTTTCCTCATAAGTAGAACAAAGAGTTTCTCTCAAAGTTTCCGTAACGATTTCATATTCCCATAAAGTGTTCAATTCAAACTAAAAATACTTTATATGGCTCGACACTTGAAGATCCAAAATTGGCGAGCCTGTCGCCCTACCATTACTCTATTGAAATTTTAACATCCACAAGGTCACATCATGACTATACACGCAACACAAATTATTTAGAGGTTCATTCATTTTGTTGGTCAATCATGTGATTAGTGAAAAATGGATGATTTCAATTTATTTCTTTTATAAAATCATGTTGCATAACAGGATTTTTATCAAACTACGACATAAATGAATTAATTTAAATTTGAATCGATTAAAACCGACCTTTTACTCTAGACATGCAAATGGAACGGAAAAAAGAAGAAAGATATATAAATGAAATTAATTTTTCAAATTCAAATTAAACCCGAACCCTTCGTACATAAACAGGCTTAGTAAAAAAGATAAAACCGAAAAACATAAAAATTTACATTAAAAAATTTAAGAAAAAGATTATTATATCATGAATTGCAGCCCCGCCGTGCGCAGCAAGTAGTACAATTTCCAGCATTGTTTTCTTCGAATAAAATAATAATTTTTTATTCTCTCTTTTTTATATTTGACCAGAATAATTTTTATTCTCAAAAATATAAAAATAAAAACGTTTTGTGAATCGACAAGACGCCCCTCGTCGTATAAACAAAACCTCCCGAGAGCCGACGCTCCATTTCCATCCTTCGCAATCGCCGACGATGGGAGGTCCGTACTCCGGCGCCGTCTCCGGCCGCCGGGACCGCTACCACGGCGAGGACGGCCGCCGCTACACCCCCGAATCGGATCGCCCCGCCGAGTACCGCCGCCGCCGCAGCCCCTCCTACGAGTCCTTCGACCGCCGCGACGACCGCCGCGGCCGCGAGCCCGATCGCCGCGACCGCCGCGGCCGCAGCCCCAGCCTCAGCCCCTCGTACGACGATCGCTACGACGACCGCCGCGACGGCTCGGGCCAGCGGCGCCGACGGGGTTCGCCCCGCGCCTCGGACTCCAGGAGGAGCCCTAGGGCCGACGGAGCCCTAGATTCGTTGCCCAGGCAATTCGGGAGGAAGCGGCCTTACCTCGATCGCGATTATAGGGGCAACGGTAGGTTATCGGAGTCGGACTCCGATGAGGAGCTGAAGGGGCTGAGTACCGAGGAGTACAGGAGGCTGAAGAGGCAGAAGATGAGGAAAGCCATGAAGTTCTGTATCTGGAATTGCACCCCGAGCCCACCACGGTACGAGGGGGATGAAATCGAGGAGAAAGCGGAGGAGATTGATGAGAAGTACGGGGAAGATTTGGAGAAGAGCGACTCGAGCGGGAAAGAGGATGGAAAAGCGAAGGGGAAAGGAAAATCTAAGTCAGATAGGGAGGAGTCGAGCGACGGTGAGGCGGACAGCGAGTCGGAGCCGAGTGGTTCTGGTTCGAGGAAGAAGAAGAGGAGCTCAAGTTCTAAGCGCAGGAGCAGGGAATTGTCTGGAACTGAGAGCGAATCTGAGAGCGAGAGGGAGAGTGAGTCTGATGATCCTGCATCGAAGAAGAAGAAGGGTAAGAGTTCGTCTTCAAAAGGGAAGAGTGGGAAAGTGCGTGATACCGAGAGTGAATTGGAGAGCCAAAGTGAATCGGAGGATTCCTCTTCAAGGAGGAGGAAGGGGAGGTCGAGTTCTAAAAGGAGGAACAAGAGAGAGCGTGATAGCGAGAGTGGATCGGAGGTCGAGAGCGAGAAAGAATCAGATGAGGAAGAGGATCGAAAAGGGAAGAAAAGATCCAAGAAACGGTCTAGTAGGCGGACAAGGAGTGGGAGAAGAAGTAGCAGGCGACGAAGCAGTAGGAAAAGCAAGAGGAGATATAGTGAATCTGATGATAGCGAGGGTGAAGATAGCGAAGCTGAGGATTCTGATGTCAAACCAAAGAAGGACAATGGCTCATCTAGATTGGGCAAGAAAAGTCGCAGTCGGAGTAAGAGTGGTCTTGAGGATGATAGCGATGTTTCGAATTCGAGCGAGAGACCACAGTCTGAGCCTGATGTGAATGGTTTAGACAGTGAGGTCAAGGCTGAGATCGATGCGGAAGCACTCATGTTCAAGGAGCTGATTGAGTCCCAGAAGAAGCCGGCCTTGGATAACGAGCCGGTGGTTGGTCCCATGCCGCTGCCGAGAGCTGAGGGGCACATTAGTTATGGTGGGGCTCTTAGGCCTGGTGAAGGTGATGCTATTGCACAGTATGTTCAGCAAGGGAAGCGTATCCCGCGAAGAGGTGAAGTCGGTCTTTCTGCGGAGGAGATTCAGAAGTTTGAGGGTCTTGGGTATGTGATGAGTGGTAGCAGGCATCAGAGGATGAATGCCATCCGTATTAGGAAAGAAAACCAGGTTTATAGCGCTGAGGACAAGCGTGCTTTGGCCATGTTCAACTATGAAGAGAAGGCGAAGCGTGAGCATAAGGTCATGGCTGATTTGCAGCGGTTGGTGCAGCGTCATATTGGGCAGGATATTGGCCCTACTCATGATCCTTTTGCTGGAAAAGCTGCTGATGGTCCTGAGGCTTGATAAACATGTATGTTCATGTTTTCTTCTTATTTCATGTCTAAATTATGTGATGCCCTCATTAGTGTAGTGTGTGCCCGACTCTGTCGGCATTCTGGTCAGGTGGACTCATCTTTGTGTGTTATGTAGTTGAGGCATATCTAGTACCTCTCCTTTGATGCTCTTATTATATTGAAATAAATGCTATAAGGGAATATTAATTTTCTTTGGAATGGAAGTGTTGCATGGACCTGCATCATAATTTGCTTGTTTGAAGAATACAGCAATTGATGGTTAGAGATGAATGTACAGATGTTTGTAAGGGCAATGCAATTGACTTGTCAGATGATTTCTGGCTGTGTTTTTTATTGCCATTGTATATGGCATGATTTTTATGTAACTTAATACATGCATGTTATGAGATTATGGAAACCCGACGGTGGAGCTTATGACACAAACATGAGGCCATGTGGAAAAAAGAAAAAAGAAACCGAACTTGTTAAGGCTTAGTTGTCTTTGTTAAGCATGCTTTTGGGCTATACCACTTACTGGTCCGAATTTGAGAGACCCTATATGTAGCCAGTAGTTATGACTGTTTGAGGTTTTCATTCTAAATGTCACTTTTCTATAGGGCAAGATATTGTTGTTTTATGTTGAATTGACTAGACTAGATTAAATTTAAATTGGGTTCTGCTCTGTGAATTATAGAACGTGCAATGTCTGCCAATTAAATGTTCTATATTAGAAGGTAAATAGTTTGACCAAAATGTGAAACTCGGTAGCGTGGGTGATTGATTAGATTTGACTGTAGAATCATTAAATTCGGCTTTATCTTCAGTCTTGCAAAAAAGTTTTGCATAGCAGTTTAAGACAACATGGTTGGAGTCCTCCTTCAATTGCATTTTGAATTTCAAGTAAGGCCCACGTAATCTTTGGTGAAGCTGCATATTATCTATAGAGGCAATTTGCATGCAATGGAATATGGAGTTGATTATCAAGGCCAGTCTATACTTTTGTGGTGAAGCTACTTATGGTCGTGAGAGACAATAACTTGCTGTCTGTATTGTTCATCTGCTGAAACAAGTCTCTTTTTTTCGTTCCATCTTTTTGTCATTTTGATTATGGAACACAATTAGATATCAGAGCATTTCTTTTTCTTCCGCATGCGGTAGATAAGTCTCTTTTCATTCCCTTTATAGCTTTATTAAATAATAGTGAAGTAATGATTGGGAATTTAGCACGTCTCCATATCTTTTGGTCTACTTTGGAGATTTTGGTGTAATACCTAACACGGTGCAAATATTTTCTAAATTAACTAATCATGGCGTTGGTAAGTTCATAGGAAATAGATCGTTCACCATGGCCTTTGCATGAGGGCATGGAGAATAACTATCTTGGCAAACCAATTGGGGTGAGTTGTCGTAAACTTCGTGAGAAACTATAGGCTTTAGAATGTGAACTGTCGGGCAGTAACTCTCAGTCAGAGGACTTTGCGAATTTAAAACTACTTTTCAAAATTGTCCCAAACTCATGTTTTGTCTACCCAGATTTACGAAAGTCAGGATGCTGTTGCTAGTGCAATCAAGTAGAAACATTTTCAATGGACCATGAAAATCTCTCAAAGTCGGCATTTTCGGCCTGGGAGATTGTTACTACTGTCTGATATGGTCAGTGAAGGATGCATAGCATAATGATCTAGCTAGATTTCCGTGGCCCAAGCTCTCAAAAGTAGTCGAGGTGACTAAACCAAGTGATCAATGATGAATCACTAAACAAGACATTTCGCATTTGACATGGGTCGTTGGAATATTACCATAGGCTTTTCCTTCTTGAGTTTTTTTTGGTAAGGGCTTTTCCTTCTTGAGTTGATCTGTGGTTCTTTGATAATATGGCTCGAGTTAAGCTCCTAAGCCGACATATCCTGATCTATCGTCTTTCTGGGTTAGGGATCAGTGATTTTACGACAGGGCTTCCTTGACGATGGTGATGCTGCGAAGATCGGTGCCTCGTCTTATGAAGCTGCTTCTCACTCTTCGTGATAGCGTGTATATCTCGACGGGAATGATCAAGCATTGAGCAGCAGCATACATCATACGGAAACTGTCTGCTTCACTAGATTGTCATAATATATTTCTTTTGGCTAGTTTTTGTTTTTGGCTAGTATGGAAGGAAATAATCAACCAACGTGTAAGCCCACTGTCTCCGACTAGTTCTGTGTCCTTAACCCGTTCCTCCTGTATTTGCTGCAACAGCTATTTAGCTTTGCGAGTGACGTGATATTTTTCATGCTACAGTTCAGCAGTCGGCAACAATATTTGATGTTCCCTTCCCTTTTATGATTTTGGCATTCGATCCTCTTAAAACACCCGGCCGATCTCATCCGTTCACGAGTCTCCCCCCACCACCGGTAAGTAACAGGTAACTATAGGCCACTGGAGGCGGTTCTGTTAGTTGGGCTCGAAAACTATGATCATGGTTCTTGATGGATGGTATGACGTTGAGCTGAATCTATATTCTCTTTGTTAATGTTGCTCGATGATGCGACAGTAGCGCCACAGACGGCCTAATGGGCCTGGGGCCTGGGCAAATCTACGTTTCGTTCTTTGATCAATTTCCCTCTCCAAAAATGATTTAAGGTGCGGATGATAAACAGCGACTCATATACCCTCATCGTTCCTCCTGATTCTGCTGGTTATAGTGATGTTTCCCATGGAGGGCTCCGGTGTGTTTTCCTGGAGAATGGCAGAACGGTGGCTCATACTTAGCAACCGTTTATGTGGCATTACTTCTCTATGGCTAGAAATTTGAGATTTATACCGATCGCAGAAGCCTGGAGTACGTGTTTTCACAGCAAGAGTTGAGTATGTGACAAATCAGCCTGTCTAGCCAATTTTGGTCAAAAATCGATGATGTGGATACTAAAGGCGCGTATGGCAAAATTTTCAAAATAGAAATTAATTTCTGATTAAAAATTGATTTTTCGATTTGTATTCTCTGCATAAGTTTCTGAACAAAGATATGCATTTGATAACAATCTAAAATTTATATTTTGGAACAAAAATTCATTTGATAATAGAATAAAATTTCTTTTTATGGGCGGTCTGGCGTCCAGCGATTGGTGGTGAACATCTGGCGGTAGGCGGTGGTCGTTTGGCAACCGACATCTAGTGGTGACGAGATGGTGACGAAAGTGAACGACGAGAATAGTTTTTATTTTTCATTTATGTTTCAGAAATAGAAAAGTTAAAAATTTTAACTTTTGATTTCTACTTCGATGTACTTCGAAATAAAAATCTATTTTAGAAATAGAAAAATTAAATTGCGTTATTAAACATATTTCTATTTTAAATCTATTTCGGGAATAGAAAAACAAAAATTTTGTTATGCGTGCTCTAACTATCTTATGTAGACAACTAATGCTAACATGAACAATTTTTATAATTTTTAATGATTATTTTAATTTTTTTCTTTTTTTTTCTATGTTTTCATTATGGCCAGCAAGGTCATTGGCGATACTACCTAGCTAGCGAGGTTAGGTCTCGCCTATGACCAGTGAAGCTTGACCTTTGCTAGCCTAGCAAGTGACCTGGGCATGGCCATCCTCGCGGCCCCTAATGTGAGCTTGAGCCTCGCCTAGCCATGGTGAGGTTTGCTGGCTCTCTCCTCTAGCCAATGACCAATTGGAGGAAGAAGAAGGGGAAAAAAATAAAAATGAAAAGTAAAAAAATTCGAAAAATATTATAATATTATTAAAAATTGTTCACGTTGGCGTTAATTGTGCCACATAAAATATGTCATTAGTTTCTCATATTGATTAAATCGACATAAATATCAAAGGTATAAAACTCAATTGATAAAAAAAATTTAAGACTCAATTGATACGCGGTTTAGAAATTTTTTGTATAATTTTCCCTAGCTTTAATGGTTGGTGAGGGGTCACTTCAGGCGGGATTCAAAGTTTTGGGTTTGATTTAGTGAGCCCAATGACAATTATTGCAACTTTACGAGTCGAAATGTCTCGTTAGAATTTTTTTTTTTGAAGAACGACCAATGACTCACCAATCAAAAGGGCAGCTGTAAAAAGATTCTTCCATATAGGATTGGAAGAAAATATAGCTTGTTAACAAAAGAGTTAAAATCCTTAAAAACTCCAAACTAATACATTCATGTAAAATTTATCTCAAACTAAGTTTTTGATCATAAAAAACTCATAACTGATATATTTGTGATAAATTTAATCAAAACTAATTTTTTTTACTACAAAAATTCCAAATTGGTACACTTATAACAAATTTATCCTCTGCTGGCTTCCGTCAAATTTAAAGGGTAAATTTGCTAACTTAGATGACACATGGGTTGTAGTATGGCAATGTGGCAATTCCACGTGGAAATCCCTAGGGTAAATATCACAAAAATTATAAACCGGTATACTCGTGACAAATTTAATAGTAATCCTGTGATAAATTTAAGGTATACCTGTGACAAATTTAAGATTTTTCGTGACATTAACCTAATAAATTTTCATGTTGACTTACCATGTCGTTATAACATATCAACATGTGTCATCGAATTTAATGGTAAAATTTGACGAAAGTTAATAGATAGTAAACTTGTCATATATGTACTAATTTTAGGTTTTTAGAGGTCCAAAAAATTAGCTTGTGGTAGATTTGTCATGGGTGTACTAGTTTAAAGTCTTTTACAGTCAAAAAATTATTTCGAGATAAAATTGTTATAAATGTATTAATTTGGGATTTTCAAGGTATTAATCTTTGACAAAATCACAAATTAGGGACCTATGACAATAGCTTTTTGTGTTCGCTAGTAATTTTTTAAGTGTGTTAACTTGACACTCATAACTTCTGGAGCCATGCTTTCCTCTCTAATTTGGACAATGCTCATGATCTGTAACTAGACGTGTCGAACGATCGGGTCGGGTCATAAATGATCTAATCTAAATTGATTCGTTAACCTGTTTATAACCCATTTATTCGTAATGTAAATTTATCAACCCATATCGGATTCAAACCATACCCAACTCATATTACTAAAACACTTCCATATTTAACCAAACTTAGAAAAATTTGTTTGTTATGATTTTTTTAAAAATTATTTTGTTAAAACGCTAGCGTACAATTACAAGTTTAGTGGGTAAATTTGAGGTTCCAATTATTTCACGAAAAATGTCTAGCGAGGGTTAGCGACTAGACTTCATAGGGAGAAAAAGTACAAGAAAAAAAGATAAAGAAAAAAAAAAAGAAAAGAACAAATAAAAATAAAAAGGAATTTTTTTAAAAAAATTTTATTTATAAAAACTGCTCAAGAGAATGATATTTCATTAATGGGTTGACACGATTAATAACATTTATAAATTAAATGGGTTGCAAATGAGTAACCTATGTACCATTAAACTTATATACAACCCAAACCCATTAACAACCCATTTATTAAAACTTAACTAACCTACATATAATCCATCTCATTAATAACCCATTTTGACACCTTACCGTTGGTTGGAAGATAATATAACCCTTTAACTTCTATTATCGAATTAAGAAGAAATTACATTTTTAGTCCTCGTATTGTTTGTTTTGGACCTTATACTTTCTTTGTCCTTATACTATTCTCCGACGACGATTTAAGTCCTCGGTCGAATCCCCCTGTTCGCAATTAATGGGAATTGCCGAGTCGACGCTAGGGCCGACCTTGTGTCATGCCGTGCTAGGTAAGACAAGGAGTGATGACAGATATGTGTTCTTTTCACAACTTAAAAAGGAGGAGTCCACCGGTTCTATCGTATCTGGAGCGACCATGTACTGTGCATTGCGACCCCCATTAATGGACCATCCTTTTCCAGCGGTGATTACAAGCACTTGATGGATCGATAGGAACACGTCATGTCAAAGACTCAGAGCGACTCAAAACCCAAAAGATAAGACCGAGTGAGGCTTTCATGCTTCTTGCCAGATCATCCAAACGAAGTTTCTCTCGCTTGCTCTGCCAAGGTTGGTCCCTGCGATTAAGACATATGCTTGGAGGGACGACTGCATCACGTTGTTGAATAATTCAATTTGGGTCTCTCTATCTCTCTATCTCTCTTTTTGTGCAAACGCAGCATTTAAAGCACTGTGCAATTTCTCGGGTCTTGGGCATACGCTTTGTGTCATGTGAGAACGCTTTTTGATTTCTGACATGCCGGTGGAGCTACGGTGATTGGGTTTATATACTCACCGGGTGAACTACATTGTTATGCTTCGAAACCAAACATTCCATAACAAGCATGGAACTCCCGTCGAGAAGGGTAAGCATCTTACACACCCTTTATTATGAAATGACACGGTTATGAACGAGTCCAACTCACGTGCAATAAAATCGTGCCAAAACGCCTCTGTAAATAGATACATTTTTATAAACGGTACCCTAATATGATTATGTTGAACTTAGAAAGAATTCTACCGAATCATCAAATTGAAATGCTAGTTAAATTGCCAATCCTCTCGGTGCTTGGAGCGAGCATGTCAGATTGTTTAAATCGGGAACCATTCGGACCGAACCGGACCAGCTGGTTGGGTCCAGTTCCTAGTTTTATAAAAATGGAACCGGTGATTATCGGTCCGGTTCCCAATTTTGGAGAGGAACCGGATTGAACCAGACTAACTGGACCGATCCGGTCCAGTTTCCAATCCTAGGTTGGTTCCGTCCAGTTCTCGATCCCAAAAATTGGGAACCGGTTCTCCCAGTCCTATTCTCGATTCCTAGGTGGAACTAGACTGGATCAGAAACCAATCACCCCTGCTCGACGCTTGTCTATATTAACCTTGTGATTATGAAGTCTTGGAGTGGTGGAAAGAGACAAGACTATTGAGATCACATGATGTCCTCCGGTGCATGCGTTAGAAAAGAACCATCATCTTTTTACCTTTCCCTTTTGCCGGTTCATGATATCACACCTTTTTTAAGTTTATTTTGTAAGAGGGCACATGATCCTTTGCTTGTCCTGTATTGAGACGGGACAAAGTGGTGTTGAACGAATGCTTTGAACTTATTGCCTATGCCCGCGGGAAAGGGATCAAGCTAGGCCAAGTTTCATGATTCTCCTGATTAGTGCGATTGACAATAGGGCTCAAGAAATCATCACATCTTTCTCTCTCTCTCTCTCTCTCTCTCTCTCTCTCTCTCTCACACACACACACACACACACACACACACACACACACAATGCTTACGTACTAGAGAATGAATCTTTTTCTTGCTGGTGCATTGAGATGATGATTGTGTACACTGGCCTTGACTGATTGAAACCAATTTTCTTTGCAGCCAAATCATTACTTCTCACACGTCTAATCATGGTCAGTCACCAACCAACAGTGAAAAACATCAAATGAGATAGAAAGAGAAATGGGTTTTTGGGAAGGTCAAGGACTATATATTAGGGTTTTGAAAATAAGGTCTAATATGCATTATTACAATCTCACGCATTCCATCAATGCTGGGTTTGTTCAAGGATGAATCGAACCATCTTGAGCATTGAAGGTCAGTCCATCAGCGGTTCAAGGACTTGTTCAAGTATGACAGATCAAGAGAAGTGGAGACATGCATTATCGCCTCAACGACTCATTCTTGTTCCTTTAATGTTGCACGTTCTTGGAATGGAGACACGCGTTCGATGGCGGATAAGACGTTCCACGTTCGATCCAAACTAATGCAAGATCTCCGTGCCATCATCTTTATCCATGCAAAACGCGCTTTCCAGAAAGGGGAAACCCTAATGTATGATTTACGCTAGTACATCACTACAGAACAAAAACTGTTTTATTTCTAAAAATAGAGGGAAAAGAGGAGATGACCTCCACGTAACTGCGTTAGTCTTGTAATTGCGGATGGACGAGTCGATTAGCTGTCTGACCAAAAAGCAAAAAGGAGCAGGAAATTTGCTTGATTAGCGGCAAAAAGAAGTAAGAAACTACAGAGAAAAAGGGATGAGTGATGAATCCTCTCGTCAGCATGATCTATTAATTAATAGATCGAATTTATTTCAATTGTTGATTATGTGAATCTTGTCATCGATAAATACTTATCTCGACGAAAGTCCTTTATGCGGCCTTGATCCCGTGTGTTGGTTACGCGCAATTTAATGGTTAAGAGTGCACGTCAATCCATGCAAGACTCGCCTTTGCGACAGGGCCCACATAATTAATAATATGAGATGGTATTGTTCCTACGGCCCTACGAACAACGCGATTGCCTCGCCCTACTTGGCACTGTACGTCGTGGTCATGCTGTCCCGAGAAAGACATGGCTTTGAGCTCAAGCGACTGGGTGGGGACACACACATGGCCGCGCAAACACACGGCAACATCATCAGGCCACCCCTGTCCAGCCATTACCCCCAGGTTGCCATTCCATGTGCACTCCGGATCCCTCGCCTTTTCTCTTTCGACATCTCGAAAAAGTTATTCTGAAAACTGATATAGTAATCTAATCCAATCACAATATGAAATCTCATCTAAGAAGATACGTCTTATCACGATTACTTTTTTAACCACGATTCACTTTGTCTACCGCATCAATCTTATAATGATTCCATCAATGAGTCATATAATAGTCGGCCATTTGGTATAATATTTACTCTCAAAGTTATTCCCCAATTTTAGGAAACCTTGATTATTATTTTTTTTTGGTCAAAAAGGAAACCTTGATTAGAATAATATATACTTCCCCCTAATTTCTCTCCTCCAAAATGATCAAAACACACACACAATCTCGCTTAAACGAATCTCTCTCTCTCTCTTCGACCCCCTTCAAAAAAAAGTCTGCTCATAAAACCAAAGAAAGAACGAGCTGATCTTTCCATGCACCATTTCTTGATGGGTCTCCAATAGCTCTCTCTTTCAAACACACAACAGAACCTACCATCCCTAAAACCAATCAACCGATCATCGTCCCGCGGCGGACATGATGAGAGACTTCCCGTCCTGCTTCGGCGAAAGCGGCGTCCAGATCGCCGACTCGTCGGCGTCCTTGGCCAGGAACAGCCCCCAGAACTCGGTCACCTGCATCTACAAGTCCAAGGTACGCGGCTGCCCTTGCCTCATCACCGTGACCTGGACCAAGACCCTCATGGGCCAAGGCCTCACCGTCTCGATCCTCGTCGACGACGGGGGCGACCACCCCAACTCGTCTCGCTCCCTCTGCCGGGTTGAAATCAAGCCCTGGCTCCTCATCTCCAAGCACAGAGGTTGCCGGAAAGCCCCATTGTCATCATTGGATTCCTCCACTCTCGACGTTCACTGGGACCTCTCGAACGCGAAGTTCGGCGCTGCCCCTGAACCTGTCCAGGATTATTACGTCGCGGTCAAGGATGACCGTGATGTGGTCCTACTCCTTGGGGACATGGAGAGGGAGGCCCACAAGAAGCTCGCCGGCCTCGGCTGGGCGCGTGACAGCGCAGTACTCGTGGCGAAGCGGGAAAACATGTTGGGGAAGAAAAGCTACTGCACGAGGGCTCAGTTCCGGGACAAGGGCCAGGCACACAGCGTCGTGATCGAGTGCGACCCGGGAGGTGGCTCTCTGTCCGATCCGTGCCTCGTTATAAGGATCGATGACCGGGACGTAGTGAGGGTGAGGAGGCTGCGGTGGAAGTTCCGGGGGAACTGCACGATCGACGTGGACGGCACCGGCGTCGAGGTGTTCTGGGACGTCCATAACTGGCTCTTCGGGGGCGACTGTGTTGGGAGCAACTACGGGGTGTTCCTGTTTCAGACGTGCCCTTTCTGGGCCGAGAGCGATAATGAGAAGTTCTGCGGTTCGTCTAGTTCGAACGTGTCGAAGCCTTCTTGCATCTCGAGTTGGTGGAGTTCGGCATCACCCTCTTCTTCGCAGGGGATCGAAGATGATCCCCATCATCAACATCAGTTGCAGTTGCAGCAAGGTCTGGGCTTCTCTTTGATATTGTATGCTTGGAAGAGTGAATAAATAGTATTGTTCAACATCTATTTCTCTACCAAAAAAAAAAGGACCAGCAAGAGAAGTTTTCCTCTTCTACCTTTTTGCTTTTGGAAAGATACAAGAAAGATGAAATTGGGTTTTTCCTCCGTTTTGGCTTTTCATATTGTTGGAGTGGTAACTGGTAAAGAAGATGCATAAGATGAGTTCTTCTTCATGAGTTTGACTGAAGTACAGTGAAATGAATGCAGATATATCGTTGCTTCTGATATATTGTTGCATAGTCAATCCATACAGTCTCTTGCCCCCCAAGAAATCGTACATACAGAAGAGAAAAAGAAGAAGAAAAAACCTACATTTTCGATTGTCCCTACTTGGAAGGGATATCTTCCATTCATACCCTTTAGTTAGGTTTACGAATCATGACATCATTCACATGTATGCTTAACTGAAATCGAAGGTAAAGCTATAGTTTCCTCCATCCTTTGCAGGAGAAATAACTGTGATTCTAAAATCCGGTGACGTTTATATTCATAACGGCCAATCAAAAATCCGGTGACCCTTAAAAGTGATCGTGTCCAATTTGCAATTCACTTATAAGAGGCATGGTTGGAGGATTTCCTCTGATCAGAGATTGGAGTAAACATGACCCGAAGAAACAAATTTAACACAAGTCTATGTATCTTTTTACTTGACATTTGAAATATGACTTGTACCAAATACGTAATACCTCAATTACTTAATATCATCCAAGAAGTTATGTTTAATTATCTATAATGCTATAAAAATTTACTAGAGATTTTTTATTTTGACAAAACATCAACAGGTATTTCTAAGCTAAAACTCTTACCAGACGTGCTCTCAATCAGTCTCATGTCATGAGAAAATCATATATAAATTTAGCCTATGGGTGAAGCGGTAAGCATAGTCAATCGCAGAATATAAATTGTATTAAAACTTACGGTTTTTATGAGTCCCAATGTGATTTTCACCATTTCTTGAACTAAATCTCCCTAATATCTTCTCTTCAATCATTTCGCTCACCTAATAAATACATCAAGTCTAATAGTTAATAAAAAAAAATATATCTTCACACAATTTACTCTGGCTAACAATGAGAAATTTTCTTTTATGACTACCTTAAAACAAAGGACTAATGGGAATTAAGATTACTATTTCCTTCTCTTGCAAATTAGGAAGACAAATTTCCATTAGGAGGCGCTATTTGCACATCCATTTTGGCTGAACACACATTTTTAAACGAATTGACTTGAATGTCCTAACTTCTCTCTTACCTTTTATGTTGATTATGATTAGTTTTCTCCTCATTATGAGCAGTTCTCTCTTGAATTCTAAACCACCCCCCCCCCTCCCCAAAAAAAAAAAAAGAAGAAGAAGCAAAACCATCTCTTCATCTGTCTTTATCTTGGTTTATTGTTCGATGCAAATTGTCAATCTCAGGTGTCAGAGGTTCATCCTCGGTGCTTCATCGGAGAGTTTCATAATTTTTATGGAGACTAAAACTAGAGCTAGTTATTCTCTTCGCATTTGATGTATATTGGTTCACAGAGGAAAATGGAAGTTTTCAGTTATGGTTCGTAATTACAGCGAGCCAACAACATGTTTGACCACAAGATAATTGACCAAATAGAGTTTTTTAAGGGAAATTTCGAAAATGTAATAAAACAGGTGTTTCAAAGTCGAAAAGAGCCCTTTTTCCGTTTCATAATGATACATCTTTTAGTAAGATATGAGAAGAGGACAGAGCAATTCATTTGTTCGACTCGAGAATTCTGAGAAGAGTTGAGCAAATATATTGAATTACAAATTTAGAAACGAATCTAATCAGGTATAAATCAAGTGATTTGTCGAACATGAGTGAGATCTCCGAAATCTCCATATGTTTGTTACATCTTCAACATCCCCTAAACTCAAGTTGGTAAGAGTAGTCAAATTTCAGATGGGTGTCGGGGAACTTTTCAAAAGCAAGTGCTACCAAATTAGCTTTTGAGGAGACGAACCCCATGCAAAAGCACCATTTGAACGCGTTCGGATTAAGTTCCAATCAGACGATACATATACGTTATAGCACATGTAAAAGCTAGTACCACCGAGTTAGCTTTCGGGTAGATCAGTAACAGAAGACGATTACCCCCTTTGAAAGCAAGCGGTATTCGGGAAGATCGTGCACATGGTGTTTGGAACTCAGTTTTCGAAAATCTATACTCTAGGACGATGATATTGTTTGAAAGTCAACAAGGTTCTTATAAGCATTCACGACATGAAACAGCATTTGAAAGCATGCGACGGACGGCATCCTATGCGGCCACCTGTGTGACAAGAACTCCCTATCCACCGTCATCCATTTAGCTACAAGTCGGAAAGTATAGGGGAGTCCACGATACATGGGGTTGAGCAAAAAGGGGTGGTGCATTATGAGAAGGATTCATGGAGGACCTCGCATCGCCGCTTGCGTGGGAGATTTAGGAGGTAGGGTGCATTTTACAAAGAGTGATACATTGAGGTGCGTCAAGAACGATTAGCATTTGTTGCTGCTCAGAAATGTGAAGACAAAAGACAATAGTGTAATTGTTTAACTTCAATGCTACAGCCTATGAGAGCTTTCCATCGAAATCTACTTTTCCAAATTCCGACGGTCGGATCTTAATATATCACATCTTTTAACCATGGCTGTTCTATCTTCAAAGGCGTTGGAAATTTTTTTCACACGATAAAATGATTTTCATAATGACCGTGTCACAAGCTTTTCGATCTTCAAGAATTGAAGCCTCAGTGACAAAATTGAAAGAAACGAATGCCATAAACAAGCCTTACTGAAGTTTCCGGGGTGACACTATAAGTTAATCCTAGAGGAAATTAGTTTCAATTTATTAAGCAAAACGGACATTGACTTTACAGCTGCTAACTAACCATTGAATAGTGGTCGAATTGCAATTATGAGACAATTGACAACACTTCAATTATCCACAACCATTACAGAATTGAAATAGCAAAAAATAAAAGCGCCGTGAAAAAGAAAAAATATAAAAGGAAAAAACCAAAACATCAGTCATGAGTCATGCATCCAATAACAGTGGGATGACACTTTTGCACAGGAGAGATAGGGACCAGGGAACACGTCGCTAATTATATTCTAGCTTTCGGGCATTTATCCATATACAAACTTCCGGAGTTCAGGCAACAGGCATACCAACCTGGGGTTTGGGCGTTCCTTCAAATCCGCAGCCATCGGCAGTTAAAACTTGACTAAAATGGCACCATTGACTTGGATAGCTAGATAAAGAGCTTGTTGCAGAACTGACAAAAGTAAAAGAAGAAAGAGGAAATACTGCATCAGTCAGATTCTGCAAAAAGATCATAAAAGAAGTGCCACTGTTACAAATTCGGCAGGGATGCCTTTCCTAAAAGTAAAGCAGAATAACAAACTATAACAGCAACGCAGAATAACCACGAGACGTTCCTCACACACTGTAAAGTGCATTGAATTTATCAGATGGGTCTCTCAGCCACTAGCTTTAGGCAAAACCTTTGTGCACATGACGTCAAAATTCTCTTCAGCGGAAACTTACACTTTTCTTCCCATAGTTTATCATTACCCCTTCTATCAGAAAAAAATGCACCCTGCCGTTGGGCAAAAGCCTAGAGGCTGGGATCAAGGGGCAGGAATGAGACTTTGGATTGAATCTAGAGTATAAAAGCCCCAGACATCTGGGGTACAAATTACAGAGAAGAGAAAACAAAGCATGGACCCTTCTGAAAATAGATATCAGGAAAAAAAGAAGAAAAAAAAGAAGAAGGAATTTCCTATACATTGCAAGTATTGTGACCAAAGAATTTAAATTTTGATTGGGAAACAAAGAACATCACAGCAAACAGAATATGAGTTTAAATGAAGTAAAAGATTCAGAATCTGGATCTTAGGTGTGATATAAACGACAGTGGAGGAACACACACCATTTTGTTTTTGTGCATAATCTTCGAACTTTTCTTTACTTAAGGCATTTCCTAGATGGGAAAATAGTCCAGCTCATCTGAACTTTCCTCGTAGATTACATAGCTGGAATCACGGCTATCCTCATTACCACTGCCTTGATCGCTATTGTAGCTGCTTTCAGATGAACTCATAAATAAAGAACTATCTGATGTGTGACCATTATGATGTAATGGCAGCCCAATCTCGCTATTGAGGTCACTATCAATAATTTGTTCCATCTCGCTAAAACTGCAAAATAACATAAATCCATGGGGCAAAGTGGAGATTGAGATTCACGCCCAAAGGGAGCATGCAATAATTTAAATCTGAAGGTAGATATCAAGCACAACAGTCATATAGAAAAATCCCAAATCAATAACTATATGGAAAAGAACATTTTCGGACAAACCTTCCCCCCTCTGATGGAAAATCTGCTAGTAAACAAATATCCGGCCTTCCTTCCACTACCTCTTTGAATGGGATGACACTGGACAAGAAGACAAGTACCAACATTGCAATGTTAGAGTGTGAAACCTGCAGCCATTCCAATATGATGAATCTAAGTAATTGTAGGCATACCTTGAAGCGTAACTTCTGTTATACCAGTCACCTTCAGAAGCTAATCCTTCCTTATTGGATATGTCCTGCAGCAGGAATAATATCAGGCTCTACTGCAGGATAACAAAATAATGATAAGACAAATAGAAGGTCCACGGTACTCACAACGTGTCGTAGACACTTGAAATCTCCAGCAAGAACAGCAGTCAAAAACCGAGCAACCTCCATCTGCAGATAATCTTGTATCAGAGAGGGTGGCGGGGTAGAGAGAGGTAATGGTGATGGGACTACTCTTTTTCTCACCTCTTTGAGATGCATACAGTCCCGTAAAATCAGGACTTCCAGTAAAGTTCCAGTTGAAGTGCTGCCAAGATTTCTAAAAAAAGGAAAACAAAATACCCATTTGAGGAAAATCCATGGGACGTCAACCCAAAACACAGAAAATTAACCTTATGAAATGTTGTTCAGGGAGAGAGAGATTAGCTGACCTCAGAAAATTTCCAGTGATTGAGTAGGATGTTGAAAAGTCAACATATCGTAGCTTTCGAAATCCCTGCAAGAGATACCAAGAAGAGTACTTGCTTGTCATTGACAGAAATGACTCATTCAGAACCATCTTACTAGGTCTACTATCTCCTACAAATGGCCTATTAAACTCAAGCATCGAACCAATCTGAAGTCAAGAGATTCATATCATTCTACCACCTATGACTCATAGACGCAAACTCAGATGAAAAAGGAAATGGCACAAAAAGCTGCTGATAGAAATTCTTTGCAGTCATTCCCAGATAGCTTTTAAGAGCCAAAAATGGCTTATGGGGAGAGCATCGGTGTCCTATTTAATGGTTCAGAGGCTTATATTTTAGGAACTTGTGCAAAGTGCGGCTGCTTGGTTATTTCTAGGAATCACCAAAGTAGATTTACGTCCATTGAAACATGGTCTCCAATCACCAATGGTCATATAATACAATATCCAACAACTTCTGTACACACGTGCCTTTAGACAATTAATGAAAACCGTGTTCCATAAATTGCATTTGGTCTTCAGGACAAGAATTGGATAAAAAATCCCTCGGATGGTGAATGTGGACATATCAAAACCTATCAAGTTTGGTACACTTTGAGATAGATTGAAAATAAAAATAAAAAATTCAATTAAATTAAAAAAACTGAGAAATTAGAATATTCAATTCAATTAAAAAACAGAAAAGGAAAAACCCTAGATCTAGGGATTGCAGCTATGGCCGCCACCGCTGCCACCATGATGGCCGTGATTGATACCACCAGCGTATTGCATGGTGGTCCAGCACAACAAAAATAAGAGGGATGGAAAACAGAGAAAGAGGTTGAGGAATTGTGGTGGAGGTGGTGGACTATGGAGGTTGACGCACGTCACTTAGGGAGTGCCACTTGAAAGCAAGCAATAGCTTCTAGTTTTCTTCTCTTTTAATTCCTTTTCTTATTTTTTCTCATACAATGCAAGTCTATCCCACCCCTTATCCCAAATTTCTTATCAGGAGGATGTCCCCAAACATCAGATAAGATAACAATTTATCCTATCTGGACTTAATTCTGAGCTACCAAATGCAGCCAAACAGTATAGTGTCCGTGGCCATATAATTAGAGCAGAAATAAGACTGAACTGAAAGGAGGAGAAAATTTACACCATCAACTACAAAAATCCAACAAAGTAGTCTAAGTTGATAAATTTGGCTTCAGATTAAACAAGTATTACTTTTGATGCAAAAATATGTACCTTAACAAGTGTTCTAACTTTGCAATCATGGAGCTTAAACCCTCTTAGAGACAATGAAGTCATATGAGGACAATTGTTGACTAGCTCAACACAAGTCGGTGATTTCAAACTGTCATCTCTACCTGATGGAAACACCAAAAGTAATGACTATGTTAGCAAAAGCATGACCTGAGAAATTTCTTCGTGTCAACAAACTCTCACCTGTTTTTGAAGACTCAAAGAACAAACGTTCTATCAACTGACAATTTAAGCCCACAGAAGTCAACAATTGTCTCAATTCAACATGTCTGTAATTTGAAGAATGCAATGTTAGAATTCGTGATAATGGGTTACAAGAATGCTACCCATTTAGTAACTGCGGAAAATTTCACAAGGTTGTCATGAACAAACTTGGTTAGGGCCATACAAGGAATAGCTTGTCTTGTATGCTAGCAATTTTTGTTGAACTTAGAAACCAAAAAGAAGAAAGAAAACATGATATGCCAGTTGATATGTAAATGAAAAAGGGACGGTTCTAAAAAACAGAATAATTTTGTTAGTATCACGGGCAACAACTTCTGGAAACACAACACTAAATGAAAAAGAACTTACAGGCCAACAATTTCCAGATCGACTAGAGACCGGCATACTGATAAAGCCGTACAAAGTGATGCACTATCCATTCTTTCAATGTTGTACAAGTGCAATCTTCTCAACAATATCCTTGAGGAAAGAAGAAAGGCAAAAATTAGTGGTCAATTGCAGCGTGAGCAACACAAGGTCCAAGAAATCATAATTCGATATACCCTGCAGCACTGCCATCGGCACTCAAAGGGCTTAAGCATGTCCTGGTCAAGATGGGTGACTCTTTCCCTTGTCTGGTCTTCTTATCATTCCATGAAAAGTTGGAGACGTCAACGGAACTCCTTATTGTATAGACTAATGGTTGAGAAGATCCAGGTGACATGGTTGGGCCCGGGACTATACCAAGCTTCAATGACCTCAAAGATTTAAGAGAAAATAAAGCAAATTTAGATGGAGAAAAGTAATCCCGTTACGCAAAAAAAAAGTACCTTCATTTAAAATATTAAATAAGATCTCTTGAGACTAGATGAAGAATTCACCAATAAACGACAATCACATCACAAATTCGATCGAGAAAAACCTATTATATATTCCACGCAACCTACAAATAGAACCCAGAGGGAAATAAAAGGCAATGGCATTTTTTCAGATCAATCAAATTAAGTAGCAGAGAGTACACTGGGTTAAAAAAGGCTTCTGGTTTCTCACTGCTTTAGTTTCATATGGTCTACAGGGGGAAAAGGGGAGATGTCCCCTTATGAAGTGTGATGCAAAAGTAGAAAAGTAGCCCATGTAGGTACTACTTATCTCTCAGCCTCGGACACATTTAATTACATTACAAAGCATCTTTAGAAAACCACATTCAGTTCAACCACTACAACCGCACGACAAAGCCTACTCATGACAAGTCCATCAGTAGCAGGTCAGTTATCGATGCAGAGGAACCATTCCAAGAGAATGCAAACTGGCAAAAAAGGACTTGAAATGAACGGTTTTCAATATGATTCCTTACTGAAGGGCTCTTCCGGCTCTTTGAATCATTGTAGACACAACCGCATTATTAACCTTCGGGACAACTGTTGTCAGGTCAATATTGGTATAGCATAAAGGATCCATGGCACACTTGTTAAACAGTGAACAAGTTGCTGCTGCGTAGCATAGGCTTTGTGAATCGAGCATCGAGAAAACCTGAATTTCCTCATCAATAAAAACATATAAACACCGAGTAAGGAAACATGGCAAAACCATTTCAACAAAGGCCAAGTGCGTGACCGCATGTCAACAGCGAAAATGTCAAAAGACATCATATTTATCAATAATCAAAGAAGAAAAACATATATTCTTATCTACGAGCAATCGAAGTGATCTGGATGAGTATATATTGTCCGATAAAGGCCTTTTGCAGGCACGATCAGAATCAGCCAGCAACATTTGCCACAATCAGATAGCTGGAACTTGAGTATAAAATTGTATCATCACCGAGGCAACATACAATTCCTCGAGCTCGCACGCACAACCTAAAATCGAACTCCATTTCTCAGCTGATCCACCCGAGGGATCCATCGACACGCCAAGCGAAACGAGCTCGAGCGATTCAACCGCGAATGCTTCCGTCGCCACTTCGCGGCGCCGCGCAAAAAAAAAAAAATTACAAACCAAGGCATTGCAATTCGCAAACCTAGAAACCTCCGGAACGAGCCAGAGAGCGGTGAAAAGGCGGGAACCTTAGTGGTGAGATCCGGAGGGAGAGCCCACGCGACGGAATTGTGCTTGGCGGCGCGCTTCCTCGCGGAGCGCCGGGCGGCCTCGGTGATGGCGGAGCCGAGCCGCAGGGCCCGGTCGATGAGCAGCGCCTGGTCCCGATCGGAGGTCCTCGCGTCGAGGAGCCGGTCGAAGGAGAGGTCGATGGAGTGCGAGCGGGAGGACGACGATGAGGATGAGGATGACGATGACGATGACGAGGAGGAGGAGGAGGAGGGGGGGAGGAGTCGGCTAGGGAGAGGAAGGAGTCGAACAGGTGGTCGATTTGGCCGAAGGCCGACGACGACGACGACGACGAGGCCGCCGCCGCCGCCGCCAGCGAGGCCGCCGGCGACGGCGAGGAGGAGGGGCAGGGGCGCTTGTTGGCCATGGGGGGCGGCGACGGTGCGGTGGCGGTGCGGAAGAGCAGCGCATCCATAGTGGGTGGAGTGGAAGATATGAGAGAGAGAGTGAGAGAGAGAGAGAGAGAGAGATTTTTGGGGTTTTTCGGGAGATTGATGTGATTGGAGAGAGAGTGCGGACGAGAGGCTGGAGCGACACGTGGGCCAACGACGGGCGCGGGTGAGCGGCCGGAGGTGAGGCCGGCCGGGTGACTCTAGCGGAGCCCCCCCGCTTCCCTGGTTCTGGGGAATAATGGGGTTTTGCAGTTCTGCCGGAAGGCAATTGGAGGCGGTGAGCTGCTGCTGACGTGTTGCTCTTACGTGCGTGTGTGGGTGTACATTTATATATATAATATATATTTATAATCATTGACACACTTTGAATTCTTCCTTTTAATGTCTATTTTCTAAACTTATATTCTTATTCCGAAATAATCACCGCTGCACTCATGATTGTGATTTTCTTATTTCTTGGTAGGAGTTGCTTCTCGATTTTAATCTATAAAAGTAATTGTACTATTTCATCGCTTGTATGCCAGAAGCACTACCAAAATAGTTAGAAACTTATTTTTGGTTAATTCAATTATAAATTTTTTTGCAATTATGTCAATTCAGTCCATTCACTCAAATTTGACTGGGCGACGCTAATGTGGATGCCAACCTCGCGCGCCTATCTAACGAACGCTAACGCGACAATTTTTTAATAATATTTAATATTTTTTGAATTTCTCTTGAATTTTTTATTTTTCTTTGTTCATTTTCTTTTTTCTTCTTCTTCTTCTTCTTTGGCTTCTTCTCCTCTACAGTGGTCGACAAGGCTTTGGTGAGGCTTGCCAGCCACCAGGCAAGGGTCGTGACCCTCGCCAACCTGGGGCCACGGGCAAGCCCCATTGGAGCCTCGCCGACCATTGCAGGTAAAGAAGCCAAAGAGGAAGAAGAGAAAAAATAAAAATAAAAAAGACAAAAAGAAAAAAAAAATGAAAAACTCGAAAAAAATAAAAAATATTATTGAAAAATTCACATCAAATCGGCTTTGATCAAATTTTGTAGAATAAACTCAATTAAGACAATTACAAAAGATTTAAGGCTAAATTGGGGCCAAAAAAAGTTTGATATTGAATTAACACAATTATAACAAATATAGGACTTTTGTGATAATTCTCTCCTTGCATACCTTATAAAATGAACTGATTAAAAAATATTTCTATTATCCATGAAATTATTTAGATATTAATTGTTATCGATAATGAAAATATTTTTTATTAATTTATTATTTCAAATGATATAATAGATCATTTTTAAGAAAATATTTTTAAAATTAATTATCTTTCACGAAATTAACAATCCATTAATTTCACGATTGACTTTAACCCATGAGGAAGAAATGGGAAAAATAGTGGTCCAATGGAAAAGGACAACCAAGGTTTGTCTCATGCATGACTCGTAATATGACGACTCGTTAGCATGAAAAGGGGTCCACGGGATGGGACAGGTCGTAGAAAATTTGACTAGATTCGTCTCCCACGTTGTTTGCGTAAAGAGGAAAATTGCAAGTTGCAAAGTCTTTCACGGGACTCTCAGTTCAGTGCCGCAAACTTCTCGACCGTTCCTTTAAAGTCCTCAGCTTTCATAATTCGTTCATTTACGTTACCTAAGTAACTTGAATCGCCAGAAACAGCGACAGAATTTTAGTACATTTAGACATTGATCGTACAACAGAGTGCCGGACATAGACACCAATGTAACCTTGGAATCTACGGGCGTGGCACAACGGATTCGGTTTCCGTGGGCTTAGTTTGCAACGTCAGCATCGGGATTGCTCCGATCTTTTTTACATAAATCACAAAAAATATTTTCGCATACAATAAATAAATAACTCCTCTCTTAAGAAAATAATGCCTAATAATGTACAATTCCCGTTATCTTTTCAACCAGCACGGACATGAAAGTGAGGTATAGTAATGAACCCTACGTTCAAGCTGGACATATGAACCCAGACTAACCGGTAACTTGATCTTTTTTGTTTCTCTGGTTTTAGGTATGTCACGGAAGTACAGGAAGACAATAGCTCAGACCTTTCCTAAGGGGGAGCATTCAACTGAATGCAGGAGTCATCCCAGAAACATCGAAACCCAAGAGGTTAGAGAACTTTCGAGTTTTCAACTTTTGAGTTGGAAAAACAAGACATGGAGTTGATAAAAAGCTTCGACCGGAACTACCGGACAAATCAACCTGCCGAGTGCTGGGTATCCATGTATATGCATGTGTTTCGAGTTTCCCTTCGGGAAGAGAGTCCTTGTGTTGTCTCGCGAGTAAGGAAAAGACCTAGGAGGAATTGGACATCTCTTGCACCTTGTAGCAGAGTGCCTCTAGAAGTTCTACAATGCGAGTCTGAAATGTTATTCCACTCGACTGGTCCGGGGCAAAAGATCAGGAGTAACACAGTTTTCAATTCTTATCAAGAAAATGTGCACGGAGAGAGGAGTGCGCACAATATGCAAACTCCTTACTCTTCCAAGCTTCTCAAAGCTAATGTCTCCTACTCACCTGAACATTTTGAGATCCAAATAAAAAATGGCAGGCACGGATCCTCTACCTTGCAAGGTGCTTTCCTTGGTTTCTTAATAGATCTCATCCGTTGATATATGCCTCATTCATGTGCATCGATCGTTGAGATTGATTGAGACACCACGGGGAGGACCTTGCAGGTAGAGGACCTTCATCCAAAAACCGCAGCAAGAACTCCAAATAAACTTAAATCTGATCATGAGAAAAACCAAGATCTATCTGTCTAGGGAAAATTACAGTCTCGCTACCCATGGAACATCCAGATTTTTACTAAGCCCACTCACAGTCAAAACAGTAGATATGATGTACTAGCTATGCGCAATTTTTGGTTCAACAGAAATTTAAACTCTTCCTCCTAATGCTTTTACCAAAAAAAAAAAAAAAACTCTTCCTCCTAATGCAAGAAAAGAAAAAGAAATAAATCTACAACAGAAACACTATGTACTTCCTATGAGACAAAGCACTATAAAAGCAAACATGAGGAAAGCGATGCCAAATGATAATTCATTGAGACAAATGGAAAACTAAACATAACTTACATCTGAGTTTAAAGAACAGGTAGTCAAAGTATGATGTTTAAGAATTCAAATTGTGTAATTTCCCTTTTTCCCCTTTCCCTGGGAGCTTTGTCCAGAGTCATACGCTCCCGATAAATTTGATCCAGTCATTATTTTAATTTGCAGCAATAAGCATGCACTAGTCAGAATGATGCAAGAGCTTCTAATGCTTTTTACTCTTTTTCGCTAGCAAACGAATTACACAAAAACGAAAAAAAAAAAGATCCATCAGTCTTCCATCTTTACATCAACTTTGTCATTCTTATGACTGCGCAGAAGTAACTCCTCCTACACTCATATCTAACAGACACCCAGATTAAACAACAGCTGGTTAAGAAACCCATGATCCTAACTCACCTCTTGGCAATTTGCTGCCTCTTCTGTACAAACTAGTAAATCAGCCACACGCATTAGTAAATAAACGGGATGACAGCATACCGGCTCCGTGGATAATCATCGAATTTACTATGATACCACCTATGTGTTTCTGCTGCCGCAAATACCAAATTCACCACCTGCCATTACAAAGAATCAACCCTTCCACTCAGTCGGAGAATTAAATCAAAAAAAGTTGCAAGTGCAGGATAAACAATTATATAATTGTATGAACAACATATACCACAAAACCAAACAGCAACCAGATTGTCACGTCTGATCCTCCACTTGCAACCACTAGTCCCGCATATATAACCTTTCATCATCAGAAGAGGCGATTGGAACCATCGAAAAGAAAATTTAGTCAAAACCACAACTTCTTAAGTTACCACGACTTCTTAAGTTTTCCTTCTTTATCTCCTAGGTAAAATTCAAGGACAGGAGCAGCACAGAGAGAGAGAGAGAGAGAGAGAGAGAGAGAGAGAGAGAGAGAGAGAGAGATTTACTATCTCGGCCAAATAGTGTGGACATGAGACAAGTTCAAACCAATTGCCATGAGGCACTACATATTCATGACTTTCTTCTCTGCATTCACGTAGGGAGCCCTAACAAAATCAGGAAAAAAAAATCGACAATTAAGAGCAAAATATAAATACGAGAACGTTCATTCCATTGATGCTTTTAGAGCAATTCATCTCATCATCAAATAAATTTTGTGAGATAGTCACAGAGACAGATCCTTTAAGGAGTCATTCTCCCTTTCTAGCTTAAGTACAATAAATGTTGCAGAAATTATGAAAAGTTTAACTAGGAAAACATATTATGCAGGTAAATCACATCCTAGAAGCTCTTCAAATGCACATATGTGCCATTAAAAAATAAAGATAATTGTCTTTCAGAAACCAATCGCATTAATGATAGAGCTACACGTACAAGAATTCTATGACACTGATGCTGATGAATCCAACCCCAGAAAAAGATAATAGCACCAATCCAGTGATGCCATCCAAGCTTCATAAGAGGATTGAAAAACTCCCACCAATCAAATTCACCAGAGGCCATGTGATCTTTGCCTCTGACAATGAACTCAGACACTTGATTGGCTGAAAATTCATATACTTCCACCACAAAATTGCTGCAAAGTGACAGTGGCGCAGCAGTGTAGAAACTTGCCATACCGAAGAAATGAATTTGACGATCAGAATAGATAGAAGCATGTAAGTGAATAAATTTGAATACCAGACATAATTGCTGAAACATAAATCACAACAAGGCATTCTAATGACAAACCACCTGAATCTTAGTGATAGACAGTGGTGATGACCGTGAATCTCACAAAAAAGTCAACTCATTCATGACAAACCAGAATCACATCCAGTTAAGAATATACTTATGCAAGCTAGTGGTTCAATGAGACCAAGGAATTTCGAAGATAAGTAACTACTCCAGAAGATACAGGGTCCCGACTAGCAGGTCACCAGCTTATTATCAGCAAGAGACCTGGTGAGAACTGATAAAAAGGATGTGTGCAATACTCGGACTGCACTAGCACCCAAACATGAGATGTTTCAGAGTTTACCTGATGGCATCCACAAGAAACAAAACTACCAGATCTTGAATCCATATCAGATGGACATTAGTTTCAATCAGCATATCCCAGTGATGAACCTCATTAATTGGCCAAACACATGCAAAGAACCGAAAAAACACCATAGACGAGCCCAATAGGTCCAAGATACAACTATAGCTTCAGTAGCAACATTCACTTCCCGTACATCAAATCATATGCAACAAACAATTATGGCAAAGAAATATATATATATATATATATATATATATATATATATATATATATGCAAAGGCTCTCTGGCCCAGCAAAAAGCACTAATTTAAAAAAGGTGATGGCAAGCTTGACGGTTTTCAGAAAACTTACAAAAGTCCAGCTAAATAGCCAAATATATGCATCCGAGCTGATGGGCTGTAGTTAAACACATATATATTCTCATAAAGGCGCCGCAAAACTTGGATCTCCATTAATAGAAGCAGAAACACTGACTTCCAAACCACATATCTATGCTTTAGTGGAGTTGAACGAGATCTATGCAATGTAAAAGGATGCGAGCCACCTGTCAAGTGGCTGGCAATAGAAGAATAAAGAAAGGGCTCTGAGGCCATAGGTGCCATTTTATATGCATAAATCCACGTTGCAGCAAGCAGAAGCCCTGTCCATATGACAGCTAGTGCGTAAAAATGAGTGAAGAACCTTTGAGGGACAGTAAATTTCTGCAATTAACACAACATTGAAAATTTAAAACTCACTAAGGAAAAGTTCCATGTTCCGCAAGAAAAATTGCAGACTACTAAGCATGCCAAAATTGAACAGGAAATCTGATGTTTACTTCTTATGAACTTACATTAGAAAGGTAATCAACTTAAGGCAAGAACTTCCTTGAGCCCACCAAAGAATTTAGTGTACACAATTTTCATATTAGCAGTAAAACCAGACAGCATGTCATTTCATCAAAAAGAAAAAAGAACCTTAGTATTAAGAGTAAGATAATAACCAAACCAAAGCAACTTGGGGGTAGTGACGTAATAAGAATAGGAATGGAATTCCAGAAAGAGAAAAGGCCTAATTAAAATTAAAGTTTCATTATTTAATTATCTTGTCATGGAACCTGGAAAAAGGAATTTGTAAACATCTATCTTTCAGTATGCCGTAACAAATTCTGAGTTAAGCTGTTTGAATTGAGATCAAGACACTTCTCACCTAAATAGCCTACTATATTCTCAAAATAATAATAGTGGGGAGAAGTACACTATCAGTGTTATAAATTGTGTACGGCACTCACTTTGATAGCAAAAGTTTTCGTTGGATCAGTTAAGTGCCAACAAATTTGAAAAACGATCATTTCAGTGCCAACGCTAATGAAATTGGCCGGAAATCCGACGTGACATTTTTTTATTAATTTTTTAAGCCGACGTGGCTCATTGGAGAGTACAGTCAGCCATCCAAACAACAAAACGACGCCGTTTCGCATCTTCCCCCAACTTAGAAACCCTAAATTCCCAAATTGAGAGAGAGAGAGAAAGAACGTCGTCTTCTTCTTCCTTGAAGACCTACGCCAGCAACGGCACCAACAATGGCACCACCAGCAGCACCAGCAGCAGCACCAGCAACGGCACCAGCACCACCACTGGCAGCAACAGCGCACCAACGGCACCTTCGACCCCTCTTCTTCCTCCTCCTCCGCCCTTGCTTCCTATTCTTCCTGTCACTTCTTGCTTGAGCAACAATCTCAATCTCTCCTCGCTCACCTGGTCGAGCAACTACAATGGTAGCGAAGCGACGGTGGCCGAGCGACGAGCGGCAGAAACCCTAATTTCAATCCCCATGAACTATACGGCGTCGTTTCTGTGAGGATGTCCACGTATAACGGCAAAACGACGTCTTTTCTCGCCGATGATACCAAAATGATCGTTTTTTCTCCGATTTGCCACTTAAGTGATCCGACGGAAACCTTTGATACCAAAATGAGCGCCATACATAACTTATGGCACTGATAGTGTACTTCTCCCATAATAGTGCATCATTAAAGCTAAGAAATAGAAGGCTAACCAAGTTCTCCCATTAGTGAAAGGATGTCTTTCATATACAGTCCTAATACAAGTAACTGAATCTAAAGGTCTTGAATTAGTGACAGAAAAAAGAGAAAAAAAAAAAAAAGAGGGAGAGAGAAGCGACGGCTAAAATAGACACCATTAGCATTCAATCTTTAGATTACTTGAGTAATTAGGTTTTTCTGCTGCGGTAACCAATAAAGTTTGACAAGAAATATCAATCTGCAAAATCTATCTAAAAAAAATGGAGATTTATCCTCCATATGAAACCCATTTACTTCCTATTCATATATCTAGCTCCTCAAATTCATCAGCTTATTTCTTGATGTCCTATCAAACTTGCATTTGCCTTTTCCTTATCTCGGAAAAAAAATGTCACAATTTTTATTTAAGCCCATCAAACAACCAACAAGATGAAAAGTCCGGCAAACTCATGGAAGCAACTAACAGCCACATTACCAAAAGCCACTGATACTAACTACATACTCTTATCCACTTTTCTTCTTCACTATTGTTTTCTCAAGACACTTAAGTCTAGGACGAATGAATCCAAGCCTAACTGAAAGTAGCTCCCAAGCACCGCTCAAGCAAGAATTGACATCATATAGTTGAATTGAACTCCCATGAAACCATGCATTCCAACAAATGCCCGAAGGGCAGAAAAGAAACAAAGGGAAAGGAAACAACATGAATCAATCTCATTACTCACATATGAAGAGGACGGCATGATCTTGCCCCTCTTGGCAAACCCCATCAAGGCCTCATGAAGTCGACTGAGTCTCCGAAAAGGCAATGAGGCGACCAACAAAGGCAAAATCCCAGCAATCCATGCCACTCTCAGAAGCCTGACTAGTTCAATCTCCATCTTCTTTGCTGTATTCCAATTTTCCTTATCAAAACCAGAAGATTTTTTCCACTTAGATATGGAAAATAGCAACAAAATCCTACTCTTGTAAGAAATAAAGGATCTTAAAATACTCAAAGATTTGAAAATACTCAGACCCATCAAAATTTGTAACACTAAGATTGTGTCCAATACCATACACTTCGATAAAAGTACTTAGAAATTTCCAATGAATAGCCATTTTTGCAGCACAAAATGAATTTGAGAATCACGGAGGACAACGGGATCGGTCACCATTCTACAACAGCTAATGACATCAACAGAAAATGAAACACATGATAACAAACCTCTCCAGACAACTCTCCATGCTACCCTATTTCTAACTCTAATCCCACAGAGAAATGTGGTTCTGATCTAAGCAATAATCATGCAGCAACTTGACTTGATATATTCCAACAAATGCAATAGCAGGCTAATTGTATCGTGTAAAACAAGATTTATGTAACAGCTCAGACCTCAAGCCAGAGCAGATATCTCTGGAAGAAAAGGAGTACCACTTAAGCCCACCAATAATGTCCAACCCATTAGTAAGCTTAAAGAAATTGCACAACAATGACAAGCCTTTATGTAGCAACATTAGCATACCACCAACCTTCTTTTAATCAAAAATTAATATTCCAGGCCCTGCATAATCTCGAATGCAACTCAGAGGTGATTCACAGCATCAACATAAGACATTCCTGTCATACTACCAATAAGAGAAAACTGCAGGGCTGACCTCCTCTTGGTACATGAAGGATGCAGCGAAACTCATTAATTCAAGCTGTCGACGAACAAGACCTTGATTATTAATATTCTTTTTTCGAATTAATTAATATATGTTTAAACTCAATTAGATAGATATTTTCGACATTCACAGAGTCAACAGCGATTAAAAAAACATAAAAAATCCTGCAAATCCTAATTCCTCCCCCGGTAATCAAACCTTCATTAATCACAAATAATTTACTTCCCATATACTTTATTCATGTTGAACACGTAAATTTTAGCATTCTCGAATTTTTAAAATCGCAGAAATGCGCATGATCTCGCTGACGCATTTCATCAAACAGGCGACCGCCGGTGCATTTCCAACGGTAGAATCCGAAATCAATCGATGCAGATACGAGTTGCGGGCCTTACCGGATTGCCACGATCAATCAATGGTTGGCGTCGGACGGTGGTGGCTCCAGGTGAACCCCGAGAGGCGAAATCGGGCAACAGCCGGAGGGAACGCCGTTCGGGACAGCGAGCGGGAGGTGGTGGGTACGGCGAGATTAAGTCGCGGGGAGCGGCCGAGCTCTTCTGTAGGCCGACACGCACACGCGTGGGGATCTCCGGCGAGAGCGGCGGCGGCGGCGGCGCGGCGGACGGTGGTGGAGACGGGGAAGGGGGAGGAGAAATGCTGCGGTTGCGGCGGGGTTACGTAAGCTCCGACTGCGTTTGCGGTGGAGAGGCGAGGGAGAGTGCGAAATTAGATTATGAATTAATAATTATTTACCAAATTAAATTTTAGTCATAAATTAATGCCTACATAATTTTTCTTATATATTGCTCGAGTTATACGCTTTGTATTATTGTAGTTAGAAACCATTGTGTAGTGAGTTTTGGTAAAATTAGTTCTATACATAATAAAATGATCTGTATTACTTTTCATTTGTTGTGAAAAAGACGCGGTGGGATCCTCCGTCTAATCACATGTTGTGTTTGATAGACAACAAATGGAGTAAATTGAATGGAATTATTGCCCAAAAAAAGGGAAAATTTTGAATAAGAGCGAAAACAAAGCTCCGCGAGTGGCTAATACCACTTCTATGGAATCAAGTTATGAATGACACAATTATAAGAAAGGTATGCATCTTCATCAAAAGACGGTCCCATGACTCAACGCAAAATTACTATTTATATATGTACCCCGCAAATTAATAGTAACAAGGAAAAACTGAAAATTGAATTGCTCAAGTCAAGAACCTAGGGTCACATTTGGCTAGGTGACAAGGCCCGAAAACCATATTGGCTATGGTTTTGCCTCGAAAATCACATCGGTCGTGATTTTGCCCTTGATAATCACATTTTCCCCGATGTGAACCTCGAAACAAGATTAGTCCATGCACATGTTCATATCTTGTTATACATAAGTTGACATCGAGCCCTGATCAAATAACTCAATTCCATAATAAACATTACAACGATAAAATTTCGATATGCCTACCTTTTAAATGCATATCTATTATAGCACCCAAATGATTGAAGAAAAAAATCCAAAGCCTGATCTGCTTGTAAAACAACGTTGCCCTGAAAACCTTCATTTTTATATCTCATCGTAGTATATATTTGATTTAGTTTGGGTAAGCCGTGCACGTTTATTAAAGCATAAGAAGTGACAAAAGTCACTCCCCTCAAATTTCCGCTAAACGCTCTAGTCAAACTAGTCGAAAGGATTTCACTCACGCGACGTTGACATTTGGGTCGTCGGGAGTTTTGGAATTTAGAAGGCCCAATGGACTATTGGACCGACTTCTCATTTCATACGCTGAGATAATCGTGGCCAGAGCACTTGTGGGTAAATGGGCCAACACAATAGAATTGTTGTAACAAAGTTAAGATCAAGAGCCAGCCGGGCTACCAAAAATTGCTTAATCTTCTTCTTTTTTTGATGTAAGGAAGATTTGGGTCATATAAAAATATGCGGTATAGAGAATTGCACGATTCTTTTGTATTTGGAAATCTCCTAATTATGTTCCTATTGTCTCTATCATCACGGTTAGATAGAAGAAGTTAATTGGAGTTTGGAAGAACCGCCCCCCCCCCCCCCAAATAAATAAAAAAATCAGCGCAAGTGGATGTGCCTTAGTGAAGAGATCACCAATTTGATTGACTTATTACAAAAAATATCCAAGAAAATATGTAGGTAGATGTGTCCTAATGAAGACATACCAGTTCAATCAACTTGTGGTAGAGATTTAGTAAAGTTGGTTAACATGTACAGACTATGTGAGACGTGGCTAATGACTTAACAAAAAACTATGTTTTGACATGTTGACGTGGCTGCTCACGTGGCAGGATATGCGACAACAAGTCGATGTGATAGATATAGATTTGAGTTTGATGTGGCCATGCTACACTATAGTGGTTGCTGACATGGCAAACCACTTGACAACAAGTTAATGTAGTCATTGACATGGTGGTGATTGGATTGCTTGGATCGATGTTGACATGTTGATGACGCCAGCAATACACATACACAAGCTCTAGCGTGTGAGAGGCACATGAAGCTCTATCGCCGCAACACGTGGGGGCACGTAATAGTGCGGTAGAAGCTAAGATTACCACATGATCTCAACATAGATGGACACTTCCTCTCATTTTTGTGTTTGTTTCAAAATGAAGAGCGCAAAGTTTTGGCATTGACAAGATGAGAACAATATATTACAATACCACATTATAATCAATTAGAATTGATTAGGCATAATGAAGGGAGATAATGCACCATCTTAAGAGATACGAAATATGAAGCGAAATTTGAAAAAATTTCTAATTATCTTCCGGTCATCCATGATGAATTCCTTTGTCTAAGTGGAAAAAGAAGAGAAAGAAGAAAAGAAACATCACTAAACAATAGCCAATGGGCAAGAAATCATCATTTGTCATGTCATGCCAACTTTCAGCGACGATATTCGTGTCGCCAAGGAAAATTTTCGTCCCAAAATCCACAGCTTCTTGGAGAGAGAGAGACTCAGCGCACGCTTGCCACATCTTCTGGCACAAAAAATAATCATCATATGAAAAGCTGAGAGATAAGGAGCATGAGTGACTGAGTGGTTATGCTCGTGGAATGATGATGAGTGTCTCGGTCTACAGAATCGCTTTTCCCCCTCCTCTTTTTACGGGCATCGTGGCTGTCTCTTTCCCCCCACCTCTCTCCCTCTCTATCTCTCTATCATCTGCATGTTCGCCGCTTGCACCTGGTAAAAGGGTGACAATGAATCCACGAACGATCTCGCGTGGCCCCCCCCCTTCGGCTCTCCCCAGAAATGGCCAGACATCAGGTCGAAGAGCGGCAAGCCGAGTGGGTTTTCGAGAGTTCAGATGGGGTACCTTTTACCACAACGGGTTACCCTCCAAAACCCTGCATTGTCCTCTTTGTTCTTCTTCTTCTTATTGTTCTTCAGACTTTATTTCCTTTGGACCTTTAGCGATTGGCTTCGCAATATGGACCGACGGGCTTTTCATTTGTCTTGATTCGACGATGAGCTTCCTTTTTGCCCTCCGCTGTACCTGGCCTGTCTTCTTCCCTCTCCCACCCACTGGTGGGAAGAAGTTCCCTCATATTTACTTTTTGGGGTGATTGGTAAATTCATGAGCAAGGTTATTTACTATAATTGCTTTAATTATTTTGTGTAGGGACCATAAACTTTGGTTCAATCTGCAATTTGATCCCTAAATCTTAAATTTGTTTAATGTGATTTCTGAACTTTAGCCTAATGTCCAATGAGGTTTGGTCCCTAGACTTTTGGTATATGTTTAATGTAGTCCATGAATTATATGAAAATGTTCAATATTGTCATTTGATTAATTCAAGATAAGGGACAGCATTAAATTGCATATGTACTAAAAGTTTATGGACCGTATTAAATATTGGACCAGAGACCACTTACGTCATTTTCCCTTTAGCATACGCTAACCTTCCTTCACCTCATAAATTAAGCTTTTGGATTAGATTTCTTGTAAAGAAAAAATTACTGCAGTTTTTTCAGAGCGAGATTAGAAACAAAAGGAAAAATGAATGTCATAAATTTATTATTGGATGTCAATTTAGTGCTAAATCTTTTAATTTGGTTAATTTAATATTAAACATTTTGACGATTTGTCAATGTAATATTTTTGACTAGTTTTGGCTAGAAATTTGTTCATATATTTCAAGTTTACATGGATTCCAGCCATGTTTGAGTTCAGGTTCACTTATAAAATTTTAGGTGTTGCTATGATCTTTCTTTTCCCTTTTTCCATCACTAAAGAGGATGGACCACTTTGCGATTATTGCTTCATTGTAAATGTAATTTTCAATTTTACTTTTTGCATTTGCTTAATTTATGATGTGCTTGGATGGCTAAAAAAAATGAGAAAATGATATCATAAATGTCATAATTTTTGTACAACGCTCATTGAGCGTCTTAGGCCATGTTTGGTAACATTTATGTTTCTCTCAATTTCTGTTCTTTTGTTCCCTGGAACAAAAAGAGAATAGAAATCCGTTTGGTAACGCCAACTTATTTTTTATTCTCCGGAATAGAATAGTAGTCAGGGAATAAATTTGGAATAGAAATAAGAAACAAAAAAAAGTAGCTTCTTGTTTTAGAAATAAGCAAATTTTCATTTTTATTTTTCTTTTGTTTTTCTCTCTTGCCGCGGCCACCGTAGGTCGCCTTTGGCCACCCGGGGCCACTGCTGACCGGCGTCACCATCGCCGGCGACTGCCGTCGGCCACCATCGTCCTCCGATCGCCGGCTACCTCCGCCGCTTGTCGACCGCCGCCAACCACCACTATCCTCCGACCACCGTCGATCGCCGACCGGCCGGTGGGCTGTGGGTGATGGTTGGGCAGCGGTGACAGGTGGCGGGCGGCGGCATTTGGCCGTCCGTAAGTAGGAAAAAAAAAAAACGAAAAAATACAAAAATTTGTGGATCGTACCAAACGCATTCCTATTTTTTTCTATTCAAAGAATATAAATTTTGTGTAGTTACCGAACGCCTTATATTACTCAGAAATTGTTCCCGGGAGTAGAAATAGAAAAGAACTATTTCTCAAAAGAAATTATTCCTCGGAAGAGAAACGTTACCAAACAGACCCTTAACTTCTTCTTCTTCTTCTTCTTCTTCTTCAATGACTCTAGTGTCATAACTTTAACAAGAGACTATTATAAAGGCATTATAAGTATCATAACTTTTGTATAATGTTCATTTAAATGTCTTAATTTTCATATGTGACCTTTAGCCACAGCACGATTCACAACAAGAAGCCTTGGCCATGAAATTTCAAGCCTCTAGCCACGAAATTCTGTGGTGGCGAAAGGTTGATTGTCTTGTGGAATTATTAGCATATTTCCATTAACATGGGGGCATCTCGTAAGGGTGGGAATGAGTAAGTATTACCCCACCACTAACACGAAAATTAAGCAAATATCTAGACCAACAGGAGTGTGGACTTGGACGTTTTTCCATATGATACCTGTCACTTCATCAAGATATCATCAAAAGAGAGCTCACAAGCATATTAATATATTCAATTAGACCTACACTTTTATCTTAAAAAATTTAAATCATAATCCACATATGCACCTCAACAATCTCTTCCTCACATGTAAGCTCCCCCTTTAATCCAGACGTCATTCAGCATCAACAAGCCAATAAACATTCAAAGCTCATCAATCAACCAAAAGCTATAATGCCGCTTGCCGTATCACACATAAGGAATTCTAATACCACTTGTTGTGATATACAATGAAAGCTCAATACCTTTATCTAGGGAGAGCATCAAAAGAGAGTCCAAGTCCGAACTCATTAATGTATTTAAGTCAACGAGTAATACGCCAGTTGGGATTACGTCAACTGCCCTGAAACCTAATCAAATCTCTGTTCTGAAAATTCTCCAGCATAATCGCATGCGCACTTCAACAAAAGCACATTATAAATGGAGTTCAATCTCATCCCAGTCTGTCGCCAAATAGAGTGACACGAGCACTAATTTCCATTCGATTCCAAAATCGGTCCTCCCATTTGTTTCTAATCAGTGGTTTTTAAATAGTCGCACCAGTTGGAAAAACCGCTTTAAATAATGTGACAGACTATTATAACATCTTGAGTATGTTACACCTCCTTAAATGCTCAATCATAATGTGTCGTGCTATTCGATACACCAACTTTATAAATCACTTTCCGTTATTCTTCCTAGAAATCATGTCACGCTCAACACGCTACGAGAATCCTGAGTTCATCAGAAGTCGAGAACAACACAAAAGATTCAAAAGGGATGGGATTGAGATTTGGGGAATCTCCACTTTTTAAACTCTTCCAGAGACAGGAACCCCAACTCCGTCACGTGCGACCAGGAGCCGTCTGTCTGCCATTTTCTTGAAAAACAACAACTCCTGTCTTCTCCCTTCACATCGTCCCACTCAACCCGAACTGCGGAAACCACGCTTTCCTTCTCCCCCATCATCGATCGCGCATTCTCGGTAAAGCCGATGCCGATCTGGACTCCTACCATTGTCATTTACGAATGGTTGCGCGTCTCCAACATCATCTTCCAAAACAGGAATTCAAGAGTGCCGGTCTCGGTCTCGCGTCTTTTGCTTGCGGATAAGATGATTTATGCTTTGAGTGGTAAGTGCATCGAGAAAACATCTTATTTTGTGGCTGCCCATTCTTGATTTAAAGCCTGAATGAAATGACATCATTACCATTTTCAAAGTTGATGAAGTTCAGGTTACAAGACTGTACCAAAAGATTGCATGCCGGGGGTTGATTAAGACCCCCATCTCACATGTATTGCAAAGTCCTACGAGATAATCGATGTGGGTGCTATGGCACATCTAATAAAAATACAAATAATTTACTCATCTTAGACACACAAACTATAAATACATTTTCGTCTCTAATATGTGTGAGATCAAGGGTTCAAATTGAAAAATTAAGATTTAAGAGATCTCAATCTTGTCACACACCGATCAATTTTGGGTATGTTGCCAACATGTAAAGGATGCTAATTATCATACTTCCAGCTCCATCTAGAATGCATATGCATGAACCTAAAACCTAATCATGCATTTCCTTTTTCAGGTAAAATCTTCCGTGTGGGAGAAAACCCTTTATTTTTATTTTTATTTTCGGAAAAAGGAAAGATACTAATGTCACTCTCATGACCTCATGCCAAAAATAGATTGGTGCAAAGACTTGAAACTAGAACATTTTTCATACCATACATTATATAATGAAGCCACCATCATTTTAAAACTCAAACATCTTCGTGCTAAACAGAAAAAGATAAAAGAAAAAGAAGCTTAAAGGGTTTAAATTGCTAGGCTAGTCGCCCAACTCAAATTTCTCCTATTTTAATTATTCTTCATGTCGCTATGGCACAATCATTATTACTTTCGAATTTACTAAATGAAGCATTGACAATCATCCTATTCAGTACTTATTTTTTTCCCTCCGCTGCTGAATATGAAACATTGTCTTTCTACAGGCTTGCTTCTCTTCTTTGACTTTCCTTGTTTTTTTTCCATATGTTTTGCTTCTTTTTCCTAATTGACTCACCGAATACAATGGGGCTATACATGCGCAACACCTAGTTGCGCGTTCATTTTTTACGTTATGGAATTTCAGTTCACTCTCTCGTAGAGCACTTTGGCAATGTGGGACTTGATTGTCGCGGGATCGCAGTGGGCGGTGTAGTAGAAGCTCCTCGTGACCGAGAAGAACACGTCCTTCACGTCTCTGTCGAGCCTGTGTGCCGAATCCTGGAGCACCAGCTGCACCAGCTCTTGCATGGCCATTTGTATTGGGAGGTTCTCGTTTTCGCATGCCTTTTGGGTTTGGCGATGAGCCAAGTGACGGCAGATCGTGTTGGTGAGATTGCAGAGATGGCGGTATTGAGGATGAGACGAGAGGCCATCCGAGAAGGAACTGTTGCCAGCGCCGAGAGCTATCATCTGCACGAGGAGTTCAACCACTCCTTTGTACTTATCTCCTTCCTCTTCATATCCCACCAGCCACTTTTCCCACTACATGATTGTCATGAACATCCACCATAAGAAGACAGTGATTAGGAATTCGTTTCTTGTTTTTTCTTTAGTTTGGTTAATTAGTGGATATAAATTGACTCATGCATTTTGGGATCCATCCATATGGATTGGATTCGAAAAGACAAGCGGCTGTTCTAATTTCGAAGATGGCCTTTAGAAATATATTTGATATACTCATTTCATTTATGATTTAGTACTATGTCCACGCCAATTAGGACTTACCGTTCTCCATCTCTACCACAGAAATATATATCTTCAAGGCTGGAAATCGACTTCATTTTTTGTATGTCGGAAGACTTTATATTAGTTCATCAAGATTTGAAATTGTAATTTTACGATAAAATTGTCACTCGAATATAATCATTCAGAAACTTCTACATTGCATCAAAATTGTTAGGGCCAATCTATCGTGTCCTATACAGCGTCAACTCTAGCTCTTCCAGATTAAAGCAAATGATATTAATTAGAGTGAAAGATCATGGTCACCCTGTCTTTTCTTTTCCTAATGAAAGATCATAATGTGGTTATACATTGTAACAACTGTATTCAATTTAATTAGTGGAATATAGGCTTTACCGCAGTACGCAGAGCATGGCCAATGTCTTTACCACGAGCCACCAAGACTTCCAATGAAAGCTGGTCTAGGGTTCCAAGCAGAGCTGCAATGAGCCCTTGTCCTCCCTTGCTGGGAATGGAGCTCCTGCTGCAATATTTTCTTCACGTTAGAAAAGGTGTCCTCCTCATTCGAAAATTAAGAACAGTAATAATCAAAAACTTTCTGATCAATCAAAGACTAGCGCCTGTTTGCTTTTTCCCTTTACAGGTTGTACTTGGTTTTTCAGATGCAACGGGCCAAACAAGAGAGAACGAAAAACGAAAAAGGTTATTTGGATTTGAGGATGACGAGGAATGTGGTCTTCGTTCTTCGGAGAGGGAGAAGACGACAAAGGAGCGGACTTACAAACGACAAAGAAGCAGAATTAGACGTACTTTTCCGCGGACCCTGCCTGTTCATGTAAGGTCTCCGCACGTCCACTTGCGGATTTCTCGCTAGGAATTTCACTATGCAGATCGAGATCGTGTTGACCACATGTGGACGTGCAATTTGTGTCATGCATGTGTAACTTTCGTACCCAACATTCGAATCAGCTCTGGCTCATGGTATCCATCGGCAAACACAAATCACGATATCGTGCCTGCGTTAGGGCTACCCTTCTGTTAACCAGAAAAGAGAAACGACAGCGAACCAAGTGATCTCACCTTCCGTTTATGTGCTTCTGTTTCTTGGAGAATTGCTGGAACTCACGAACGAAGCCTCTTCTTCGCTCACGAGAGGTTCCCTCTCCCTCCAAGTACGACGCGATCGCATCCACCAACACACTCGTTTTGGCCCACGCGAGTCTCTCTCTCGCCCGTTCCGGTTCGTAAATGCTTGCTGCTGCCGTAAAGTAAGAATAAAGGAGAGTCTTCCCACTTGTCCCGAAGTCCACAAGTTTGCTCTCGCAATACCACCTATAAATTGCAGATCTCAATTAGCAAATTCAATTACTATACTTTTTTGCACCCTTTAATTATGGCGAGATTACCTCTGAAAATTGTCCCATTCCGAGAGGTGCAAGGCTTGGCAATTGTTGTAATCCAGCTTTGCGAGCTCGAGATAGACATTGTTGTTAACGTACCCCATCCTGCCATTACATACAGGAAGATTAAGCAAGATTTGTCGGTTGTGATTGTAAGTGGGGAATTAGGTGTCGACCATTTTAAAAAATTAATGGTTGATTAGAATTTGAACATTCCCTTTTTATATATATATATATAAATTTCTTCTAAAAAAAGAGTGAAAATTAGAACTAGTAAGGGCCACAAAAGAGAGAAGAACCTGTAGAGAGTCTTGCCAATCCAAACGTCGTTTTCGCCGCCATACTGGTCTATGTAAAATCTTGTCTCCACACGAGGTAAGCTTGCATACCATGGAACATCCAGAGCGTACCCGACCTTTAAATAAAAATTCTATATATTTATTTTCTGACAATGGCACTTCTAGTATTCTAATAATTGGATTAATATAACAGCTGGTAATTGCATGCCAAAACAACGGAAATAGAATCCGAAAATCGAACCAAGCATGGCAGAGCGATACCCAAACAAAGTTCAAAGAGGAATGTACATACCTCGCCAGGTAAGTCCTTGGTTCTGATCCACTTATCAAGTAGCTCGTTAGCTTCTCGTTTCCGTCTCAGAAACTTCACTGCATGGCTTTTCGCATCCTCGAGGATTTTCTCGCCTGGAAAGATCAACTCGGAGGCCCTATAGAGGTTGAACATTCCAGTGACTGCCTCCGTCGACTGCCCCATGAAGGTTGAGAACACATCCCCGCGCTTGAATTGTTCAAACACGTCTGACGACACCCGATGCAGCATCAACACGTTTATTTCCACCAAGTAATGAATCAAGAAAACTGGAAAAGAAAAGGAAAGAAACCAAGGAGCTTTCAAGTACCAGCAGACACTTCGTGGCCATGGAGTCTCAAGAGCCTGAATCCCATGGCAGTGTCGTCAATATCACTGATTCTTGAATTCCTCGCCCAGCAGATCCCTTTATCACTCCAATATCTGATACAATATTTGTCATGTAGATTTAACATGGTTTCACTCATCTGAATTCATAATAATTAGCTCGAGAATTTGTTGCTTGAAGCTTAGCTCCAAAGCTCGACCAAGCTTCGATCGAGGTTATTTATTTATTTTTTTTAAAGCTTAGAATTTGAGAGTGTAACAAAAACTTCAATAAGTAAATTCTAAATTCATTTCTTACCTTCAGCCATGTCTAGAATACTTACAACTACTAATTTTCAAGCTACAGTTCAACTACATGAGTTGAGCCTCTTGCGTTTAAGTAGATTGAATTCTCAAACAACATATCCGACAGAATACAAGAAAGTCTCGTTTAGGGTTTTTTTCTTTACCTGTGAACGTAGCTCATGCATTCTTTGATCTCATCCTTGAAGTACCTAGAGACTCCGAGTCGCTGCAAGCGGTCAACGGCCCACAGATGTTCGAACAAGTCAACCGGATACACATTTGGAACTAAACAAAGTTTGGAACAAAAAAGAGAAGTCACTTTTTAAAGTCCATAACTCAATGATATCAGCAACTTGATAGTGCTAACCAAGAGTTAAGTTAGGGGATGAAAACTATTTTGTTTAACGTACTATCTGTAAATGACATGCACCAAGTGACATTTTTTAATATTTATATACTTGAGCTTCTTCTTTTTTTATTAATATATCATTTAACAACCTCATATGATCACCTCCTAACCAAGTGTCACCTATCCATAGTAATTAACAATTGCCAGTGAAAAATGACGTTGGTATTACTTCTCAATGGGATAAGACCGCTTCTCTATAGTAAAAAAATTTAAATATTCTACGTCCTTATCTATCAATTTAAATCTTTAAAATAATTGGCAATGATCTCACGAGACTTTCGCATGATATCAGAGTAGAAAATTCTAAGTTTGAATTTTTTTCGCATAAAATATTACATGGTATTAGATGTTAAGTCGTTAAATAAATGTGTGATTTAATATTTAAATTTTTTAAGACCTATATAGAAGTGGCTAATCAAAGAAAATAATTGCAAGAAAAGGGTAGGAATAGAAATTTAACTCCTACTAATTGAAAAAGTTGCTTACCTCCTCCGTTAAATCTTTGGACAGCTCTGCTTAAATAATCCAAGCAATTAGCATCCTTGGTTTGCATGAGTGCAAATGCAGTGGAGGAGGGAGAGAACAAGAACGATCCATCTGCGCTCTGCAGTTTCAGAAGCTTTTCCCAATTTAAGCCCTCCATCCCCTCCAAGCTATGGAGTAGAGTTGTGGGCACTTGGTGCATTATGTCCTTTGGTATCCTTTTTTTTTTCGGTATCACACAAAAACACGACACAATCATTACCCCCAACATGTTACTAAAGCTAAATCTAAATGGGCCATTTCGCTTTGAGGGGAATAGTGATTTTTTTATTAGATAAGTTGTCCTCACTTTTTCATACATTATCTAACATAGTAAAGTGTGAGAAAAGCTAGAGACAACTATCATTAGCAAAAGCTTTGAGCTCCATGAATTCTGTATTAAGTTCCTTACTTGTTGAGCTTCAGATTCCTCTTCGCGTATATCTCTTGCAAGACGGGAGAGTCGTTACATATCTCGATCTCCAATTTCCGAGCGGTCTCGATAAGCGAAGGAAAAGCAACTTCGAACCCGATGGGCATGTGCTCGGAGTCCTCCTCTCCAAGTTTAGATATGTTGTCTCTGAAGAACGTCATTCCTGTTAAAATCATCCAAGGTGAGGAAAAAAACATTTGTTTCCGTCAATTCAAGATGCCAAAGAATTGCCAAGATCAAAATAAGGTTAGGCACACCTTTTTCGCATTTGTCAGGATGAATCTTCCAGTACTTCAGAGCCACGACACAAGCCAAGGTGTTGATGATTCGATCATGAGGGGAGAAGATGAGATCGTCGCCCCAAGAACCGTCGGGAAGCTGATTGTCCACGATCCACCGTAGAGCTTCAGGGAACTGAGGGCTACCGCTCCCGCTGACGTCCTCTACAAGAGCAACCCAAGCCGTATCATAGGCCGATATACTTATTTCTCCATCGGTCATCGACCCCAACATCGACTTGGTTGCTTCGACACGTTTGGTGATCTCACTCGATGGATGAGCAACCTTCGCGAAAGAAAGATCATGGGGAACACATCAAGCGATAGGATGACATGATAAAAATGATATTTGATTGGATGAACAATGTTATGTCGGCACGTCACTCGATGTATGCACGTGAGAACGAGGATCGCAATTATTTCCTCCCGAAATTTACATCAGATTTGACTGGCCAAGTGCATTGTCGAGCCGAAAGCTTTTTGCAGCTGTGGACAATGGCGAGAGAAGCAACGAAACAAAAGGCATTACCTTAACACCTTCAACTCCTAAGTCATCCTCCACAATCTCTCGCCACTTGATAATTGGCAGACCACTTTGAAGCACGTCATACTCTGCGCATGACAGTCCCACGTCAAGCACCAAAAAGGCGGCCACAAATTCCACGCTTTTGTTGCAGGTAAAATCAGTTTCTTTGCATTACGACATACTGACATTATTAATCTAGATTCGAAGGCATAATCTTGGGCAGGCATGCTGATGGTACCTTCGGTGAGAGGTTTGGATATGGCGCTACATCTGGGGCGAATATCGGAGCGAGGATGACGCTTGTCGTTATCCCGGGAAGGCCAAACACCTGCAATGTTTTCTAGCTATCGATGGATTAGTGTTGTTTAGTGGTGAGGTGTGATCCATTTTTCTTCATTCGTTTGTATTTATATACAACTTCTGTATAAATCCAAACACAAGTGTTCAAAAGGATGGACAAGGATTAGGAGGCAGAGGCCGTATTCAACAGCGATGGATTTGTATGTTCCGAAAAATATTATGAAAGTTTCATCCTTTTTTGTCTGCCAGAGAAACAGAATAGGAATAATAAAGTATATAGTTGATGGAGAGAGAAAGGAAGAAGGAATTCGACATATTGTTAAAAAAGAAAGAGAAAAAAAAAGAAAAGGAAAGTTGATGGCATGTGTATAAAGTACGGAAGACGGAGGGGGCTGTAAACTCTCCTAACCTCACTCTCAGTGTTCCCGCATGATCTGTAACTTCTTTGCATATATACCCACAAGTACACCTCTGTCATCTATAAGCTCTCTCTCTCTCTCTCTCTCTGTGTCTCTCTCGACAAGAGTCATAAGACAGAGCGAATTAATGTAAGAAGAAAGGAGGAGAGTTGATGGACAGAGGCGCCTTCTCTTTTACAGAAGGGAAAGCGAAAAACCAATGTTGATCAGCAAAAGGGAAGCATGCATGGCTCAGCATATCGCTAACTTCACACAAGCTAACTCCTCACGCACTAGACCAAGAAGAAGAAGAAGAAGAAGAAGAAGAAGAAGAAGAAGAAGGAAGAACTACGACGACCGACTTACCCAGAAGATGGGAAGGCTTGGCGGGGGAATACCGACGCTGGCCGAGAATGGAGGGCGAGCGACACGTCGCGGGGGGAGCGGGAGCGGAGAGAGGAAAGAAGCGATGGGAGGACATGTTGGCGTGCGTGTGACGCTAGAGTCGGAGCTGGCGTTGTCGCGTGCGTGCGATGTTGCGACTGCTGCTGCTGTTGTTTGATGGGGGAATGAGAAGGTATAATAAATGGGAAGTGGCCAAGGGAGGCCGTTTATATATGGGAGAGACGGTCGCAAGAGGACAGAAACCCTTCTCTCTAGATTCCCTCAATTGCATTAGTAGCATCCCATCCTCCTCCCCACGGGGCACTCCTCGGAAATTACGGTCTGACCCTATTTCTACCACTGTATAATTAAGTCCACCCTATTTTTTTTTTTTATAAAAAAAGATGCAAAATTACCATCCCTAGTTTGATTGCAATTTAAAGTGGTGACCCCAAGATTTACTTTACTTACTATTGGCGAGATACTTTTTACATAGACATGTAAAACATCATGGGAATATCTAGGAATGTACTAAAAAAATTATTTAGTACACTTAAAAATCGAATATGTGAAATACTTGGTTACAACAACTAGATCCTAAATACAAATGGAAAATACATATAAAAAAAGAAGAAGAAGAAGAAGAAGAAGAAGGAATGGGGCTATCACTTTGCAATTGAATGATTGTGGGTAATTTTGTCTTTTTAGTATAAATGAAGTAAATTAGTCGTGTAAAGAGTGGAAATAGCACCAGCCTGAAATTCTTATTACTACAAATTATTTGCAATTTTTTTTTTTGCAAGGATTTAATTTGTTTTCGGCTTTTTGGCTTTTGTTTTGTACACTAGGGGGCGCTGAAAAAACCTAATCACGCAGACATAGTTCAGGAAAATGACAAGTATAAAGAGTTATAAATCCTCCCCTTTTGCAGTCTACACCCGTCCTCAAAGTTATTCCGTTTTCTGCACACGGCGCTTTTTTAACGAACTAGAAAAAACGGTCCGACAAGGGGAAGGCGAGCTAGCTGTGCAGTCTTTTTCCCGACTCGTTTTACGCTAGCCAAATTTCATCATTACGATCTGGACAATGCGTTGATTTCACGAAAGTCACCTTGCATAAACTACATATTCCACATGCTGAGTAGTACCAAAAACAATTTAATGTCGTGAATTAGTAAGAGGCCGGCACATCTCTTCGGAAGACCAAAGGGAGGCCACGGAAGCCCACGGGGCATGACGGCTTTCATAAGATCATTCATAGGCGTGCACGCCATTGATTCCCTTAGGTCACGGAACGAGGACGACATGTTTAGCGGTTGAATCAGCGATACAAACGGATTTTGAAGTCTGATGGATATGGACGATTCTATCGGAACATGTGATGAGCATGTTCGTTTGTTTTTGTGTTCTTCCTTTGGGAGAATTGCCAAAAGAGTCCTAAATCTATGACGATTTTTTCAATTCGGTCATAAACCCTTTACAAAGAAATTTTCAAAATGTTTTGTTTTTTTTTTTTAGTTTTTGACAAACAAAATATCGTAAATTAGATATAGTAAACAATTGTACAACGTCATAAATTTAAAAATCCGTAGTTCACGGTGTTTAGTGTTTGACTACGACGATTCATGGTATAGCAATACTAAGATGGTGGTCATTTAAATAACGTAAATATAGGTTGTTGATTCTGATTAAGAAATTAATCATATATATTTTTTAAAAATCCGTAGTTCACGGTGTTCTGTGTTTGACATGATATAGCAATACTAAGATGGTGGTCATTTAAATAACGTAAATATAGGTTGTTGATTCTGATTAAGAAATTAATCATATATATTTTTTAAAAATCCGTAGTTCACGGTGTTCTGTGTTTGACATGATATAGCAATACTAAGAGGGTGATCATTTAAATAACGTAAATATAGGTTGTTGATTCTGATTAAGAAATTAATCATATATTTTTTTTTTTGGGAGAGACCCCACTTAATTTCCTTCTTAATTTTAATTTTATCCTTCTTCATGCTAAGTTCGTGTATCAAGTAGAATCCAGCTACTGCGTCATACATTTTAAAAATCCGTAGCCCACGGGGGTCTATGTTTTGACTACGGCGATTCTTAATATAACTGTTTCGCCGGTTTTGGATTACACAATAAAATATCTTTCATCAAGTGTTATGTTTTAATTGTGCTAGTATTGAATAAAGAGAGTCAAATGCTGATGGAAATAAATATATATAGTCTCGAATCTAATGGAGTCATTTAGTACAAGCTTAGAATTAATGATAATCGGTGTCGAAATCTAATCAATAGCTTGATCCAAACACACTTCAACACACTAATGAAAGTCCATTAAAATTAAAGTGGTTTGTACAATATCAAAGCTAATTTGACATCACTGGACATTGAAAACAATATCAAGAAGGCACTGCTTCTAATTGGGTTCGAGGACACAACGTTGGCCTAATCGACTACACTAGATAGTGGAAACAACGTCTAGTAGTTATTGCTTCTAGATGGATATGAGGACATGACGTTGGAATATAATTAATAACGCTGGATAGTGAAAATAATATCCACTAGGTACTGCTCTTAGATGGGAATGAGAATACAATGTCAGAATTTAATCGACAACGTTGGATGGTGGAAACGATTCTTGAAATACTTGACCATCCTTCGTTTCCATGATTGACATGGGCTGGTGTCCGCACGTGATAGTGAGGATGATTTCAAATGTCTTCATCCCTCATGACCGGCACATGATGGTAAGAGTAATTTTGAGTGTCAACAATAGCAACACTAAATGGTGGAAATCCAACCCTTATTAAATAACACAATATAGGTTGTTGATTCTGATTGAGAAATTAGTCATGTATATATTTTTGGGAGAAACCCCACTTAGTTTCTTTATTTATTTTTATTTTATGCTTTCTTATGCTAGGTTCATTTTATCAAGCAGAATCCTGCTAATAAAATTGTCCTTTCTATCTCTTAATATCCTGCACTTTATTTTTTGGGCCAACTATTTTTTTAATTTCATTTTAATTTTGCCACTTTAAAAGTCCCATCAAGCGAAATATTTTAGCAATTAACTACAATTAGAGCGTTGATTTAAAACATAATTTCCCTGCAAAACTGGATGCACCGGTCAACCGATTTTCATGGAAAAACGATGACCTCCGTTTGTTCCGCGAAAACGAGGATTTGAAAAAAATTTCCCTAAAAATTATTGCTTATGTCTCTTATAAAATAGGTGAACAAATAATATTTTTATTGTTCACAAAAATATTTAAACACAAAATTCTATCAATAACGAAAATATTTTTCATTGGGTAATTATTCTAAATAATACAAACAATCATTTATAAGAAAATGCTTTTAAAATCACTCTTTTTTCACGAAATGGCTCCGTTTGAGCACATGTTGATGTAGATTGGAGCTAGCATGAGAATTCCTAATATTGATGCAGATTGTTTCTGGAGTTGGGACGATTGTGGCCTATGATGGAACCGTTTGAGCGCAGCTCTATTGGTGGCTTTTAATTACCTAGAACGAGCTTGTCTCACCATTTAATTTCGAATGTCTAGATTAGCCAATGCCTTTGTATTTGGGGATCTGTTCTGTAATCGTAATCCCCTAATGATATCTAGGAGATTTAGGGGTTCGTGAAGATATGAAGGAGATTCGCTTGAAAAAGGATGATCAATGTAATGATTACGATGAATCATGGAACTCAAGTCGGAAGCAATTGCCGTGTTCGACGGGGATGCTGATTCTAATTGTTGCAAAGAAGGGTTACTAAAAATCAATGTTTGTGAATCATCTTTTGCTAAGACGTCTGTAGATTGCCAAAGCTGGGGAAGTTTTGTAGATAATACATTAGCCAGACCCTACCCTTCTGCAATTCAGCTTCATTTCCAAAGCCCTAATCTTGAAAAAGAACTAAGCTTGTCTCACCATATGATTTTGAATGTCTAGATTAGCAAAAGGCTTTTGTATTTGAGGATCTGTTCTGTCATTGTAATCCATTGATGATATTCAGGAGATCTAGAGGTTTGTAAGAAAACAAAAGAGATCTGCTCGAAAATAGACAATCAATGTAACGATTGCAATGAATGATGAAACTCAAGTCGAAAACAATTGCCGTATTTGACAGGGATGCTGACTCTAACTGTTGCAAAGAAGGGTTACTAAGATCAACGTGTGTGAATCATCTTTTGCTAAGAGGTCTCTAGATTGCCAAAGCTGGAGAGTTCATTAGACAAGACATTAGCCAGAGCCTACCCCATCTGCAATTCAGCTTCCTTTTCCAAAGCGCTAATCTTGGAAAAAAGGGGAATTCAAAATCCCAGAAGTTGCCACGCAGCGGAACCCTCACGTCAATCTTCTCAAACAGCCACAGCAACAGCCAAAGTCTCTGAACCAGTTTCAGTTTCAGTTAGAATAAATTCTTAAAGGGATTGAGACTGGTCCGATGTATCTGAACCTCGGTACAAATGTTCAGAACACTATCTTTGACTGCCAAATGCCAACGCACTCCTCACTGATTGGACATGCGGATGTCAAGCAGGAATCATATGTTCAAATCGATAAAGCTTACATGGGGTCTGAGTTCTATTCATGAGAAAACCAAAAAGAGATACATGCATTTATTTTCCCAAAAACTTCTTTAGAAAAAGAAATTATATTCTCTGAAAAATCATTTTCAAAGAAAATCATTATTTTCCATTTACTCGATAACTTAGAAAAAATAATTCTATTCTTATTAAAATAGGAAGTCGTTTTCCTATAACCTAAGCACGTTGTTTTCGATTTATAGAAAACATTCTTCTGTAGATCGATTAGTTTTTGGCCAATGAATTAGAAAACAATTTCTTCAAAAATAGTTTTTGTCAAACAAATGGATCCATAGTTCTATACAAATGAGTAGATACCACAATAACTCCATCCAAAGTAAGATCAAACTCAAGTGAGGTAGCAAGAATAGATGTAAAAATCTAGGACATGGGATCCTTCACTATAACTCTCGAGAGATTACTCTAGCTGGAACTCAAGCTCATAGTTAAACTTCATTGTGCTTGATTTGATGACGAGCTTTAACTAACTCAATAATTCGGTAGAAAAGTAATTAAGGAAAAAAAAATCTCAGCCCTACTTCTTTTATTTTTATTTTTTGAGAATAAGTATATAAAATGTCCTAAAACTTATTATGAAAGTGCAATTAAACCTTAAAACTTTTAAAAAGTGCAACTAAATTCTAAAATTTTCAAAAAGTGCAAACAAGTTCTCAAACTTATCAAATTAGTCCGATCAAGTCTTTTGGTTGGTCGCACTATTTGAAATGTTTGAGACTCAATTATATCTTCATAATAAGTTTTAGAACTTTGCCGCACTTGTTGAAAGTTTCCTGACTCGATTATACTCATCCTTATTGTTTTTTTACCCTCGTTAAACATGTTTATCGAGAGCTAAGCTCTTCACTTCTAACCCTCTCCCGAGCAAAACAAAGAAGGACAAGACTGCACGGAGATTCCAATCGCCCCGGGGAGACCTAAGGGGCATCAGGCTCCTTGCGCGATGTTGGTTGCTTCCGCCACGTCAAATGCGTAGACGAATATCAGAACTAAAATTTAAGTAAAGAGATCATCTTTAGATGGATAAGAACTTGTGGGGTTTCCCTTGGACAATCCATGGATGGACGACCCATTCCGTTGATCACGGCTGGATTAAACCATAGGCGTCAAATCATCTCGCTGAACTCGTCTTTTAGGCAGCTTTTGTCCGCCCCTGGTTTGACGGTCCGGAAGAGAGCCAGTCGCGTTGGGGCTCTCGAATCGACGGCGTATGAGGTTGCCCGTGTAAAGTTATCCTTTTCCTTGTACCGACAGCGCATGCTCGATTTTTATTTTTATTTTTTTAACACCTTACTATCACTCTGATGTGTGGCGGGTTACGTGTGAATGGAAACGGACGGATAAGCATATTAGCGAATGATTGAGGTCGGACAAATGATTGAGGTCGGACAACTCACGTGATTTGTCAAATCTTCGAGATGATGAGGAAAGATGCGAGATCTACTAAGGAGCATCTCGAATGGAATCAGGCATTTTTAAATTCGATTGAGAGAGTCATAAGCCAACAAAAGCAATTGAGGGAAAGAGCAAGCATCGACAGAATGAAGTGATGCTCAGGGTTGTTTTGTTCCTACAGGGAATCCCATCCACCTCCACCACCTTTCATGCTTCCTCAGGGTCTCGTGTAATCTTTGCTTTCTTTGGTGGTTGGTCTTGTTGAAACAAAATGAAGTGATGCTCCTGAAAATTTGAGGAATATCTCGATGCTCTCAAAGAATCATATGTACTCGAAGATATCTCTACTGGGTATGTCTTTATTGAATCATTGTTTCTGAAGGAAATAAGGAGTTTCATGATGAATTATTATCGGTTATTGGTCTCACTTACTTTAAAAGCATAAATTTTTTATTCATCGCATTCGACCTGAAAAGTTAAACTAAGGGGTGAAGAGAGACAACTTATATTTAAGTAACATATAATCCCCGTAAAAACTGGTGCTTTAGCACCCCCTCTCATATGAAAGATTAGAAATGATGTGAAGAATTTGATGAACGGGGACTGAACATGCAAAATGAACTAGACAGAACCTAAAATTAATATAACGTTAGAATGTCCAACCTAAAAACTTCAGTTAATAAGTATAGGGAGATCACATATTTGTAGAGAGTATATAGACCTTATAGAGAATATGAGATACCTTTAAGACATTGGATTCATGTATTTGTAGCCCAACTAAGGAGCAATTGTCGCGTGCGCTGGCTTAGCCTTGCCAGGAGTACACGATATCTCTTGACTATGTCAGTCTATGTCATTTAAAGTTCATTTTCATATTATGATTATGTTTTCAAGTAATTAAACTGGGACGTCTCAACTATCAGAAGCGTGTTAGGTCCTAAAAGCTTGGCAATGTTGGAAGCGTGCAAAAACCCGATACCTTCATCGAGGATGATCATCAAGAGCCCAAGAGACATATCTTCACCTAAAATGACTATTGTCTCCGTTGGACGGGATGAGAAGAGGAAAAAAGATAAATAAAAGGTCGTTGAGAACATTGAATTCTCAATGATTCCATAAAGGAACGCAATATAGAAAGACCATCTTGCTAAAATATAAAGAGATGAATGTAACAAAGAAAGACTGAATGGCCAAAACAAATCCCAAAAAATAAAAGAATTAGACCTTGATGCATACAACAAAATCATAGAGTAGACCCATTAAGTGATACTCGAGTAAAGGCTCGTCCTCAAATAGTTTCTCCGAGAATGAACTCGGCTCATGTAACCCAGAACTGTTATGAATAAAAAAACTATATCGAATGGTAAACAAGTCAAGCTTAAAATATGATACATGCTTATATACATAATGTGATGAAAACCATTTATTAATACTATGATGGGATCTGTCTTAATCAATGATTACGTTAAGGTATTCCGACCTAAGTGGTTAGCATGTTTAACATGAATATTACATGATCTTGAATTCTTCTAAAGCATGTTTGTCTTCTCCTTACTTTATGAACTACATAAGGGCTTCATTTCATTTCCTACTAGACTCATCACTGGCTTTTTACTTACATCAACCTGGAAGAGCTTACATGTACAGCATATAAATAGGATATATTTACATGTCATCGGCAAAAGTGTAAGTGTCAGGCATAGGAAATGGGGTCAAAAGGGAGTCTAGTTTCGCTACCCCTTACACTAATCCACGTCCATAAAAAACAAAAAAGTCTTCTTCAGTTTCGACGCGAACTTAGTGCTCTAAGCAGCACCCGCCCCTACTCCAGGGCTGCCGTCACCAAAATGAAGAGGGTCAAATAGCTTCCCTTCGTGGTTAATGAACCAGACTTCAAACCTCATCGCTATCTAGTTGACATGTCCGTCATCCATCCAAAGCGTGGCTTTGTATCGCGTGTAAGTCATCTCGATATCAGGGTCGTACACATCATGAAAAGACATGTCCATGTAAGCTATGATCCCGTACCGTGCCACTAGGGGTATGTCCATTTTAGCTATCTGAAAAAATAAAGGAATGAGCAATGCTCAGTAAAGAAAATATAGAGTCCTAAACTAAATGATCCATTAGTAGCTAAGAAAATGCAATATACAATCCATGACAACATACATAGACTAGAGCAAAACTTTCACATGGACCATTTCATAATCACCGACTCATATTCCTATTCACCACCTATAAGGCACACCAATATCAGTACACACGTTTTATGCAACTGACCAAAACTAGGATGTGATGCAACAACACATGAACACACATGCCAAGTGAAATTAATTTATCATGTATTTCAATATCCATCGTCGAATTGGTTTCCCATCGGATCACGAGCTAGTCCGATTGAGTCACTTCCAAAATGCCTCATTCGAACTTCCATGGAATCCCTAGCATGGGCATCTCACTTCGAGGCATCCCATTATCACACAATCAAGGCATTCCATGAACACACAGTAAGGACATCTCACTCTGAGGCATCCCGGTATCACATAACTGAGGTATCCCATGAACATACAGCAGAGGTATCTCACTTTGAGGCATCCCAATAACTCACTCAACCGAGGCATCCGAGATCACACGGCATGGGCATCCCACTCTTCGGGCTATCACCAGTATCACAAAATCGATGGAAATCTCTTAGTTTATTTCACACATTTCATTTATCGAACCTTAGAATTATGACACCATAGTAGCATGCTTTTCCACTCAATGCACGAAACCACTCCAAGCCAAGACTCAATGCTTGCACACACAACCTCATAGTATGCTTCACTCATTGCACTCATGAGACTCAACTAGCAATAACTCAAGATCATCTCATTTCAAATAAGAAATAGAGACATTTATATGTACCGACTAGCAATATATAGAGGTCACAAGACTTCCAAGGGTCACCAAAAGTTTAAACAAGAGGACTACAAATATCTACATGAATTCGGACTAGAACAGAATGGGGACAGTTTTGAGCAGTTCGGAACACAGAGGTTAAAAACATAGTAAATCTTATTGAAAAATTGTGAAATTTTAATACGTTCTAGAAGAGACATAGATAAACATTTTCCATGGAGGAACCTAATCTTATTTCTTTCTGTACAGAGAGCAGCAATTCATTGAACACTTTATTCCTGAATCTGTAGCAATTTCCAGAACTATCACTCCCAGAAGAAAAGCCATCTCGCTACCCAAACTTCCATCGTTTACCCTCAAATTTTAATATGTTATCCCCTAGAAGTGCCTTACAACTTTCATGAAGTGAGTAAGACCTAAAAGTTTCCCGAGATTTCCAGAAAGATCACAGAACGTACTAAGCCTCAATCACGAAAACTATGACAGCAAACTAATTCTACAAGTACTCGCTCCTACACCAGCCAACTCTTAACAATAAAATTCCATAATAATAGTACGTCATAGCTCAAGATTCTTAGAACAACTTTTAACACAAGACAAGTTCATCCAAATATTAGCGCATTGAAGACAGAAATTCCCCAAATCACAAATTACAGCAATTTCCCTTCTCGAGCAGACCACTCTTGGATTCTAACATCTACACTTGGCCACTCCTAGCTAGTTAGTTCTCTTACCACTACATTTAAAGCCTCGACCACACATGCACAGCACCGAAATGAGCCTCGACCACTAGCTATTCCTCACGACCGACTCGAAAATCTCATCCCAAACCAAGATTGAACCCACGGCCTCCCCAAGCCGACATGCAACCCACTTCATAGCTCATCTGACTCTCCAACCCAGCAACGACAAAGACCACAGCTTCCTTCTTGTCTCGACCTTCACCATACCGACCCCAACCTTACATGCAAGTCACCGGGCAACCATTCAACCCCATGACCAGCCCAAACAAGCCTAAAGCAGAATCATCCTAACAAGAATCACCCTCAACCGACTTGATCCGCGCCTCTCTCAACAACAAATGGATAGCTCAAGCTTAACACCCACCGTTTCCTTACCCGGTGATTCGGTGTTGCTACCTCACTACTAGCTCTCCACAGAGTGGTCTCTAGAGCTTGGTACGGAAGAAGAAAATGAAGAGGATGAGGGGCGGCTGTGTCTGCTCGAGCCAAGAGAGAAAAGGGAGGAAGAAGAGGAATAGAGAGAGAGAGAGAGAGAGAGGATATGGATCGGAGGGGGGTGTGAAGGCAGAGAGAAATGATTGTGAGAACGTGGGTAAATGTCTTCATGAATCCCCATGAAAGTCATGATGATAGGAGGCAATGTGGTGATCCCCAGGAAGATTTTCCGTACTGATGATTTTATGATGGGCTTAAGGCCCATCTGCCCATGTTGGGCCTAAGAACCCGGCCCGCAAGATTAGGGCCCATGTGTGAAAGGATGCGTTGAGGGGTTGCGTCTTTTGGATGAAATGTTACGTTGAGGAATTACGTCTCTTGGAGGAGACGCTTTGAGGGAAAGGAATAAAAGGCACGTACCTTTTGGATGAACTAACGTGCAGACACTTTCTCCTCCTCAGACAACGTACGTTCAGTTTTCTCTCTCTCCCTAAAAAGACAAAGAAGAAAACAGAAAAGAAATATACGCTCTTTTCTCCCCCTAATAGCAACAGCGCGCTCCTTGGTACAACGGGATCAAAATTTCTTCCTCGATCTTCAGCATTGGTGTTTAATCTGTGGACAATAAGGTATGCTCGATTATGTAGTGTAACTTTTGATCGGTGATACATGTTTTTCCTGGACTCGTCTTCCGCATTCGTTTTAGGGGTTCGATTTAGTATCGAATCCGGTTTTTTGGGAATCCGATATTCCCTACATTGGTATCAGAGACCTATTAATGTTTCCCGATCCCTTTTCGTGTTTATGAATGATTTTTTGATTGAATTTTCGTGAAAAATCGGCCGACACCGATCGGGGACGGAAAAAAAAACCCAACACCCGAGCACTGTTCACCCGTTTTTTCGATTTTCTATAAGTTGAAATCAGTTTCTGATGGTGTAGGGTTGAAGGTCTCATTGAGACGAGCAAGACGAGTGGCGGATCGCCGCCAAAGGCCGCCGGACGCGCTCCCACGCGCAGCCGGAACAAACCGGCGTCTTCGGCGTGTGCAACGCACGCGCCGATACGAAGACGCAGGCCCGTGCGTCGCACGCGCGCGCTGGGCCGACCCGGCGACCTCGACCCCGTTGATCGTTGACGATAGTTGACCGTTGAAGACCGTTGACCGTTGACTTTGACCGTTGACCCCAAAAAAAAAAAAAAAGAGGAAAGGGAGGAGCAAAAAAATGTGTTTATTTGGCCAAGTAATTCTATGTGAATTATATGTAATCCCTAATTTATTCTGCATTTGTTGCAGGAACAATGCCTCCCCTTAGATTGCGCACACCTATTCGCCCAATTACCGATGATCAAAAGGAAATGCTTTCTAGCTTGATAGCTGGGTTGAATGATTATCGATGGGAGAGTGGCGACTTAATTGATCATGTTCTTGAAGTCAACGGGAAAATTCAAAAGGTCATATGGAATGGTCGTCCCATACCACAGTTTGAGATGGTGCGATTTTTCATAAACACTCTTCCACAAGAATGACAAGGAGTGTTGAATTGCTTATGAGAAGTCAACAGAGATGCTTCGTATAGAAAAATTGTAATGGCTTTTATAGATGATTATTACTTGATTGTTACAAGGGAAAAGATCAAAAAATTGAACAAAAAAAGATCTTTCCCAATTCATATGTTGACTTGGTGTTAGATGTTTTTGACCGGTTCTTTATTTAGTGTGCTTTGTGGACATCTTATGTAATATTTACTACCTGATTATTGTTGATGTTGCAACTGATATGTAAGTTGTATTATGTGAAAGCATTATTATTCTATTGTATGTCAAATATTATTTGCTTTCTATTATTGTTGATTGATGTGGGTAGTTCATAGAAGTTTTTGTAGCTTCATAGAATTTATTTTGCATAAGACAATTATATTAATGATAGTTTTAAGTTATGATTTTGGAGGATGATTGGAAACATAGTGACCTTTTGATTCTGAAACCTTACTTGAAATTGTTCATTAATATGATGGGTCTGTGCAAAATGGATGCATAAATGATAGGCATTAATAATTCGTGCAAATATGTCTGATATGTTCAGATCAATGGCTTCAGCCACAAAGAGCATATTTACTGAGCTAAACAAAGGTGAGAAGCTCAATGGCGATAACTATGAAATATGACACATGAAAATCCAATATGTGCTGGAAAAGCAAGAGGCGCTAGAAGCTCTTAACTTGACCATGGTAGAACCTGAAGAAGGAAACACTGCACAGCACAAGAGAGATAAGGAAGCATTTGTTGCATGGAAAAGAAAGAACTCTCTTGCTCGTATTACGTTGCTGAGTAGCATGGAAAATGACGTCATGCGAGAGTTTAGGCGTTTTGAGAATGCCAAGGAAATGTGGGAAGCATTGGCAGCAAGATTTGGTCATACTTCGGTGACCAGACTGAGGCAGCTCACTATTAGGTTTGACTCTTATAAGAAACCTCATGGTCAGACCATGAACCAACATCTTAGAAATATGTCAAACATGATTAATGAGCTGAAAGATGCTGGCCATGTCCTGATTGATGAGCAGCAAGTGCAAGCAGTGATTCGTTCCTTGCCTCAGAGTTGGGAGCATATGAAGGTGCACCTGACTCATAATGAGAATATCAAAACCTTTGAGGATGCAAAGGCGTCATCTTGAGCTGGAAGAGGACCACCTCTTGGCGGCTAAGCCAGAAGCTGAAATCTATCATGCTGGTTCTAGCTCACATGGAGCTTCGAGCTCCAAGCGCAAACGTCCTAACTGGTTCGATAAAGGGAAAGGCAAGGAAGTAGGTCCTTCAGGAAAGAAACCTAAGCTTAACCAGCATGAAAGAGGAAAGCGTCCTCGAATGAAGAATCTTACAAGGGTGAAGTGTTACCATTGTGACAAGAATGGTCACTATGCTCGCGACTGTCGTGAGCCAAAGAAGGTATACACCCCTTGTACTTTTCAGAACTTTGCTTATTTGTCGAGTTCTGTATTCTTAACTGAGTCTAATCCTTTGTGGACTGTGGATTTAGGAGCAACAGACCACGTAGCGAAGGATAGAGAATCCTTCGTGGAATTTCGACGAGTACCAACTGAAACTAAGTGGATTTATGTGTGAAACAACTCCAGAGCTGAAGTAAAAGGAATTGGCACTTGCCAACTGAACATGCGTGATGGACGCACTTTGTTCCTACATGATGTATTGTATGCTTCGGAGATTCGTCGGAATTTAGTGTCTGTTTTAGTGTTGGTCAAGCTAGGTTTTAATATGAACTTCCATATTAGAGGTGTGGATTTGTATTTGGATACAAATTACTATGGTTGTGGTTATTTTCTAGATGGTTTCATTATATTAGATATTGACTATGTTAATGCAAATGTTTGTTATTCCCTTCTCACATTTCCTAATTCATATGATAATGATGTAAATGTGTGGCATGCTAGACTTGGTCATATTGGCCAACAACGTATGAATAGACTAGCCAAAGAGGGCTTGTTAGGCAATATTAAAAAAGTTGATTTGCTCATATGTGAGCATTGCCTAGCAGGGAAAACGACAAGAAAACCATTTGGAAAAGGTAAAAGAGCTGAATTTCTTTTGCAATTAATCCATTCTACTATCTGTGGTCCAATGAATGTGAGAGGAAGGCATGGAGCTATTTATTTCATCACATTTATAGATGATTATACTCGATTCGGATATGTCTATTTGATTTCTCATAAATCTGAAGCATTGAGTTGTTTCAAAAGATTTATGAACTTGGTAGAAAATCAATTAGACAAGAAAATAAAAGTATTGAGATCCGATTGAGGTCGAGAATATTTATCCGATGAGTTCAGAAAATTATGTGATGAAAAAGGAATAGAAAGACAGTTGTCTATTCCATATACTCCTCAACAAAATGGTGTTGCAGAGAGAAGGAACAGAACCCTACTGGAAATGGTTAGGTCCATGATGGCGCATGCTAACTTACCTATAACTTTTTGGAGTGATGCGTTATTGATTGCTGCCTATATATTTAACCGAGTGTCTTCCAAATCAATTACTTCCACTCCATATGAGTTATGGACAGGTAGAAAACCGGACTTAAGTTTTCTTAAGCCATGGGGCTGTGCTGCCTATACTCATGAGCCCTCTCACAAGTTTGGGAAATTGGGTCCCAGAGAAAAGAAGAGTATTTTCATAAGATACTCTGAACACTCGAAAGGGTATGTGTTCATAGGTGAGCAGGAAAGTGGAAGTATAACTGAATTCGAATCACGGGATGTCATATTCTTAGAGAATGAATTTCCTAAGAAGGGCGAAATAAGTGAAGATTACTTCCTATACGAAACCTTGGATCAAAATAATGATATTAGTGGAGTTCGTCCAAGTGGGAATAATATGAGAAGTGATGAATTGAATTCAACTCATTCTCAATTACAACCACATAATGAGACGATATCATCATTATCTAATCCTAGTAGGAGCATAATGGGGAATGATGTGCAAAGTGTACAATCTCCCATACGGCGAACAAGTCGCAAAAGTATTCCCCGTCGATGTTTTGACATTGAAGGGGAAACTTTTATGATTGCCCACAAGATGAGGATGAGCCAAGAAATATACATGAGGCTCTAAGTTGCCATAGTAAGGAAAAATGGATGCATGCAATGGAAGAGGAAATGGAGTCAATGAAGTCGAATCAAGTTTGGGAATTGGTTGATCTTCCGAAGGGACGCAAAGCCATTGGGAATAAGTGGGTTCTCAAAATAAAGCGTAAAGCTGATGGCTCGATAATTAGGCATAAGGCTCGCCTTGTGGAGAAGGGGTATAATCAACAGGAAGAAATTGATTATGAAGAAACATTTTCTCCTGTAGTGAGATTTACCTCGATTCGCATTATTCTGGCAATAGTGGCAAGTATGGATCTTGAGTTACATCAAATGGATGTAAAGACTCTTTCCTCAATGGAGAATTAGAGGAAGAAATATATATGGAACAACCCGCTGGTTTCATTATGAAAGGCCAAGAAGAAAAGGTATGTCGACTTTTGAGATCGATATATGGCCTTAAGCAGTCGTCGAGACAATGGTATATACGTTTTCATAATGCCATAATGGCATATGATTTTACGATGATTGATGATGATCATTGTGTATATATCAAAAGATCCAAAGATCAATTTGTGATCATATCATTATATGTTGATTATATCTAATAGCCGGAAGCAATAAGGAGTTTGTTCATACTGTCAAGAGTTGGTTATCCTCCGACTTTGAGATGAAAGATATGGGTGATGCTGCATACATTCTTGGAGTTAAGATTTCAAGAGATCGTTCGAAGAGATCATTATCTCTTTCGCAAGAAACATATATAAATAAGGTTCTTGAACGATTTCGTATGCAAGATTGTAAACCCATAGATACTCCTATTGCAAAAGGTGAAGGGTTGAGCCATAGATCAGTGTCCAAGGACTCCACAAGAGAAGGAACAAATGAAACATGTTCCTTATGCTAGTGCTGTTGGGAGCTTGATGTACGCTATGATGTGTACAAGACCTGACATATGCTTTGCAGTTGGAATGGTGAGTAGATACCAATCCAATCCAGGTCAAGCACATTGGAAAGCCGTTAAAAGAATATTGAGGTATCTGAGGGGAACTGCTGATTACAAGCTGAATTACCAAGGAAATGATTTGCGACTTGAAGGCTATTCAGATGCTGATTGGGGAGGAGATTTAGATGAAAGGAATTCTACCTCTGGATTTGCTTTCTTACTGAACAATGGCGCCATATCATGGAGCAGTAAGAAGCAAACGTGTATAGCCTTGTCCACGATGGAAGCTGAGTTCGTGGCATTATCAGCAGCGGTACAAGAAGGAGTTTGGCTTAAGAGATTTTTGGATCATTTAGGTATTATTGAGAAAGCTGCAAATCCATTATTGGTTAACTGTGATAGCCAAGCAGCTATAGCGTACACCAAAAATCCAAAATATCATGGCAAGACCAAACATATAGATACCAAGTATAACTTTGTCAAAAATATGGTTGCACGAAAGGATATGAACTTACAGTACATATCTACGCGAATGGTAGCAGATCCTATGACAAAATCAATACCTAGAGATGTGTTTTGTGGTCATGTAAAATCTCTAGGATTGCGTAGAGTCTGATGTACTGGATATTATAATTTCCCTGAGTTGTTCACATTTATGAACTTGTGTTTTTCCATTATTAATGCCTATGAATCTTTGTTTGATCTTTATGCATCTTAATGCTCAGTGCATTACATTAAGTTGAGAAAGTATGTCGGACATATATAAGATTAGCCCACTCACACTGGTAATCGCCTTTATTTACTATGTGATAAATAGAGATGAGACGGTTTTTAAGCTTATTATCTAGGTGATAATTGAGAGCTCAAGCTTAAAATATATATGTCGCCTTAACTAAGTGTTAAGATGAGGACATGATATGTACAATGTCCGAAAGTAAAATACCCCACATATTTTACTTTATTTGTCTAAGATGCCAGATGTGAGTTTTGATGAATTTTATGAATGAGTAGATACGTGAACTCAAGTTAGACATTGGGTATGTCTGAACTATCATCTGTATGGTATTGAAGGTGTAGACATACACTCCATGGGAAATGAGTTAATACCGTAATACGTATTTGATACTACGTATGCATGAGACGACCAATAAGAGTGGCAAAAGTTTGATCTCAACTTTTATGCCGTGTGAGACTCTTGAGGAAAAGAGTTCCTCAATTTTAGTGCCCTCATGACCTTTACTTATTCTCAAGATTTCTATTTAGTATTTGCTATCTTAGGATGTTGCCAATGGTCATGAGTTGATTCGATCTAATGGGACATTTCTAGAAAAGCAAGCTGAACTGAAATTGAGAGTTTTGAAGGAAAGATGAAGATCGAATTTGAAGAATCACATTGTTGTTTTGTATTCATTGGTCGACCAATTATGACTGTCTTTGGGATAATCATAATTGTGAATACAATATATATATCATTGTTTAAAAGAGATCAAGAAAAGAGATATAAATGTGATCGATCGATCTAGGGTACTGCATACTAAATCTACTCAAAGTGTGATGCCCATTATGAGCTACTATATATTCCTAATAGATGTATGGCAACGAGCTCTCAAAGTATGCTGGTCACACGGATTATTCACCAATATGAATGTTGCAGAGAGGTAAAGAGGATCCTGTTCAGCCCACCATGTGCGAGTGGGAGATGATGGTTTTATGATGGGCTTAAGGCCCGTCCGCCCATGTTGGGCCTAAGAACCCGGCCCGCAAGGTTAAGGCCCATGTGTGAAAGGATGCGTTGAGGGGTTGCGTCTTTTGGATGAAATGTTACGTTGAGGAATTACGTCTCTTGGAGGAGACGCTTTGAGGGAAAGGAATAAAAGACATGTACCTTTTAGATGAACTAACGTGCAGACACTCTCTCCCTCCTTAGACAACGTACGTCAATTTTCTCTCTCTCCCTAAAAAGACAAAGAAGAAAACAGAAGAGAAATATACGCTCTTTTCTCCCCCTAATAGCAACAGCGCACTCCTTGGTACAACGGGATCAGAATTTCTTCCTCGATCTTCAGCATTGGTGTTTAATCTGTGGACAATAAGGTACGCTCGATTATGTAGTGTAACTTTGATCGGTGATACATGTTCTTCCTGGACTCGTCTTCCGCATTCGTTTTAGGGGTCCGATTTAGTATCGAATCCGGTTTTTTGGGAATCCGATATTCCCTACACGTACTAAAGAAAACTTGCGAAGATTGGGTACGCGGCTTCTTGCATGAATTTTTCTTCATGCATTACACTTGGCATCTGTGGGAATGGTTGGGGTTTAGTCCTAATCTTCGTTGTGATTAAATCATTTATTTCTAATGTTTTTCACTAAGTTTCGTCCCGAACCCCACAAATTTCCGTCCCCTCAAAGTTACATGGATCTATTAGTCCACACGAGCCTAATTAACGCGTTAATACCTCAATATTAACCTAGGATTGAAAACAAAGAAAGAATCACAAGAAAATTCTAAGGATATTATTCAAAACATTATAGTCACACGTAAATTTATAATAGGATCCTAAGTCAATTTCGTACATGATTAATCTAAAGCCTTAATCAAAGAAGTGGAGTCATTTCTGCTTGATTTGGACCATACATACACGCCACTGGCCCACCGGGCTCGTTTCACAACCATCGGGCCTAATCCACGGCTCTAGCGAGCCCAAGTTTTGGCCCGTCCCACGTTAGGCCCAATTTATAGCCCATCTTTTGGCCCATTGAGCCCACACTCGTTGTCTTATCACGGCCCATTGATTCCTTAAGTTCACATCTTCATTACGGCTCATCAGGCTCGTTAGTTTGGCCTGCCTTCAATAGTCTAGTCCCATATTGGTCCATTTATATTATAAAGTCGAAAAATCTAAGGTTTTACGCATAATAGCTGATTCATTTAGACCAACGCAAAAAAAATTGCGAGCGATATCCAGCCAATCAGTCATTAAGTCGCATGGAACATATCATTATTTAGCAAAGACAAAATTGGATTCGGTAGAGCCAGGAAAATAGGATACATTGGGTGGTTTCTGGACTGGGGTCTTTCTTTATTAATTTTCTTTGCTTTGACTTTGACTGCAAACGCCTTTGATATGGTCTAATCTTTAAAGAAGGTAAGCATGAAGACTGCACAAAAACGCGGTGATTCGGAAATTGTAACTGTTGCTCAGGAGGATGAGAGGAGAAGAGACGGGACAATGGCAGTTGATTTCTCATTGTATCACATCTCGACGAGAGATTTCTTTTTTACTGACATCCTCACATATGCACCTTACCAAATCTTCCATTCGCACGTGAGCCGTCCTAAGCTAGGCCCACTCTCCCTTAATACCGGCATCCTTATTCACCATAATTATATTATATCAAAAGGCATACCAAAGGCGACAACTCATTCGCCTTTGGCATCTAGGGCACGATTCATTTTTGTCAGTTGCCTTCGGTCGCCCTCGGTGATAAAATAAAGGAATTTTGAGGCGACAAAGCAAATACAACAAACGATCCGTGATAAATGCTTCGCTTCGCCTTTACTAAGCAATAGGTCCGTGAGATTTTGTGGAACCATCATCTATTATTTTGAAAGTTTAAGCTGGTAAATGAATGTGTGGCTTAATATTTCAATATACTAACGGAAGTTCTCTACAACCTGATGCTCGACAAGCACTACTAGGCGTTAGGATGCATATGTTAGTAAGTTGTGTTAGAGAAATCTAACATCAAATAATTGATATGGTATAGAGTAGTTGATATATCTTAGTTAGTTCATAATTTATTGGCTTAAGTTTTTGAGTAAATGTGAGTCCAATTAGATATGTTGACGAGCTTGGACTTGGGCTCCCTCTTAGCGATCTCCTCGAGTGAAGATATCAGGCTTTTGCTGCATGCTCCTAACAAATGGTATCAAGGTTGATAATTAATGCAGAAGGATGCCTGAATTAAGGGGGAACGGACCTAACATTGGGTTATTATGATGTACGCATGAGTGAGTTGTGTTAAAGAAATCTCACATCGAAGAATTGATGTGATGTAGAGTAGCTAATATATTATAATTGACTCATAACTTATTTCCTTAAGCTTTTGGATGAAAGTGGGTTCAACTAGATATATTGTTGGGCTTGGATTTGATCTCCCACTTGGCGATCTCCCCAAGTGAAGGTATCTCATTTTTGCTGTATGCTTCCAACACTAGGCTGAAAGAACTGTTTTCAATCCCAGTTAGAATGAATCAAACGTGACGTGCACGGCTCGTTTGATTCTCAGCTTAGAAACTGGTTCAGATTGCAACTGACGTTCACGAGAGACCTTGGCATCTTCCTTACTTTCTCTTTTTTTGTTTGCATTTAGAATCGGCGTTCAGGTGATGTTTCGAGAGTCGGGCATGTGAACTGTGACATGACAACCCTCCTAAACAAAAAGGAGTTTATTCTAGGTCGTTGCAATCTGCAATAATATCAAGTGGCATGAGACAAAGGTCCTTTTGTTAATTGAATTCTCTTTCACAAGTGGACTCTTGTGATTTTCTTGCTACGGCTCAATCGGATCATTTCTCAGCGAAATGACGCCCATGTGGTAACGTCCAAAATGAGTCGCTCACTTTCACTTGATAAAAGAAAAAGGGCTGTTAGTCAATTTGATTATTCTTTTTATGGGAACTGTATCTTTGCCAGAGTTACCAAACGCGAGCGGGCTTCGAAAAATAGGGTAACGGCTTCCACATTGGAAGAAAAGAAATCATGTGATGCTTATATCACTCGATGTGCGAAAATCTCAAGTCTTATCATTTTCCAGGCATGAGCATCAGTCTGTCATTCACTTCATGATGATCGACTGCATTTGCATGGTTCGATGCCAGGCCGATTCATTGCACGAAACCGGCATCGCGTGATACACTTTTTTTCTAAGTCTAATGCCTCCAGTTGTCTTTCACAAACTCCAAGCGTACACAGAACTTTCGTTTTGGAAGATAATTATGACAGTAAAATCACAAGGAAGGAAAAAAAGAGTACCTTACTATTCTCAACTCCCCCAACTAATCAAAATTCGCATTCGAAGAAGACATTTTAGTATAGAACCTTTTGTCCCGGCTCCAAGCATGCCAACCATGTATTCCTTCTGTCCACATGAAATGTCTCATGAGGGCTCGGTTAACATTCGTTATTTCTCACTTAGACCACCCAAAGCCCAATAGGGTTGCAGTTGGATTTTGGAGTGCAGGGTTGGAATCTTATATAAAAGAAGAAATAGCAAGGATCGGAATCTTTTGCCGAATGATCAGGTACTGCATTTTCATTTGTTCAATCGACTATCTCAACTTCTCGAATTGAGCTCAATGGAGTACCTCCGTCAAGTTCGTAGACTGAAAATCCCGATGTGGTGGCGACAACTTTAATTAGCCATCTGATATACTAACGTAAATGCTTATGGGGAAAGCTTTTATTTAAGTTGGCAAAAAAAAATACTCAACATTGGGTCCTCCCTATCGGGAAGATGAAATAAAATAAAATAAAATAAAATAAAATAAAATAAAGTGATGCCTCTGTAAATTGAGGAATGTGTAGATGCTCTCAAAGCAACATATGTACCGAGGTTTGCATGCATCCCATTCATGTCTATGGAACTAACATAACAAAAAAAGACAAATTTTGAGATTACTAGTGCCATGTGTAGTATTAACCTCCTTGTCAATAAACACTTTGAAGTCATTAATAAAAGGATTAATACTATGAAAAACCTCAAACTAGTATGATTGTGACAAATTTAGCTCAAACTAATTTTTGACTACAAAATACTCCAAATTAGTACACTTTTAATAAATTTACTTTAAACTAATTTTTTGACCATAAAAAACTATGAACTGGTACATTTGTGATAAATTTACCATCTGTTAATTTATGTTAAATTATTATTATTTTTTTGGTAAAGGTAAGGTATGTATTAACTTTAACCCAAAAAGGACCTATACAAAAGGTAGGAGACCCGACACCAACAACAAGGACTTGCACTCATGGTGACATTAGTAAATGTCAATAAGAGTGCAAGGGTGTCATGGTAACCAAACATAAAAAACAAGGGAAAAAAAACACCCCTGCAAAAGAGGAAACACATAAAAAGGCCAAGTCAAAGCTCAGTCAGAGAAGATAGAAGGGCTAAGGCTCCAGCTTTGTTGCATCCTCCTATTGACTGGGGAATCCAGCACTTGTAGGAAAGTCAAGGCCTTGTCCCTGACCATCTTGTGTAGGCGCTTCTTCAAAGCCGGTAAAAAGAAATCATGGCCACGGAAGAGGATATTATTTCTTTCCTTCCATATGATATAGCATAAAGCTCCAAAGGAGAAACGCGCAAGAGCATGGTGGAAGGACTTTCCAGCTAAATTCTCAATTTCCATCCAGGAACTATTGCGCTAGGCAAGGTTACATCTAGTGGCCCAATAATTGGTAAGAGCACCTATAAATCGACACCCAAAAAATAGATGATCAACAAAATCAGGCCAACAGGCACCTGTTAAATTGTTAATATCACAAAAAATAGTAACTAGTATACTTGTGACAAACGGAGGATAAAACCTGAAATTAGTATGCTCGTCAACTATTATATGTCATCCAACTTAGCAACTTCGTGGTAAAATTTAATAGAAATCAGCGAAGGGTAAATTTATTATGGATGTACTATTTTTGAGTTTTGAGTTCTCAAAAAATTAATCTAGTGCAAATTTATTATGGGCTACCAGTTTTAGATTTTTCATACTATTAACTATAATAAAATTACAGTAGATTTAGGGTCTATTTGTTAACTGGACAAATAATGCATGATTTTTTTTTTTTGCTCTCCGGAATAAAAAAAGAACAGAAATTTATTTGATAACTTTTTTGTTCCTGGGATCAAATTTGTTTTCGGGAATAAATTTAGAATATAATCAAGAATTAGAAAAAAGTTGATTCTTTGCCCAGCCATCGGCGAGGCTTGACCTCGCCCTAACTTGGTGAGGCTCTAGTGAGGTCACCGGACCTCGCCTAGCCGGTCGTCGACCATGGCAATAGCCGATGATTAGCTAGAGAAGAAGAAGAGGGAAGGAAAAAGGGAAAGAAAAAAAGAGAAAAATATAGTAAAAATATCAAAAAATTAAAAGAAATTCTAAATCATAAAAAAATTTAAGGATCGTACCAAATGCATTTCTATTCAGAAAATAGAAATTTGGGCAGTTACCTAATACTTTCAAATACTTAGAAATTCGTCCAAGGAACAGAATCAAAAAGAATAATTTTTTAGTAGAAATTACTTTCGGGAACATAATAGTTATTAGCGCACATGATAAAATTTCTACTTCTCTATTTTTTTGTTTCTTTGTTCCCCGGAATAGGTTTGGAGCAGAAATCCGTTTGATAACACAATTTGATTTTTCTATTTTTGGAACAGATTTCTATTCCAGAAATAGATTTGAAGAAGAAATTAGAAGCTAAAATTTTTAACTTTTCAATTTCTGAAATAGAAATCGAGAAATCAATTTCTGTTTCAGAAATTTTGTTATGCGCACCTTTAGCATTCGATAAGAATTGGCAAGTTTTTTTTACCCTAGGGAGCAATTGAGGAGCAATGGTCACCTCGTTGGCTTATATTAGTCAGGAGTACTCGATATCTCTTGGCCAAGTCAGTTCACCTTATTCACAATACTTTTTCCTATTGTAATTGATATATTCATGGGATTTAGTATGTTTCCCTTGATCGATTGTGATTGATTATAATTGATACTTTACTACTTTAAATAGTGGTTCTAAAACTAATTTCCATTCAATTCCAAGGTCTTCATTCCCATTTCTTCTAATCCATTCTGTTTAAATATGTGCACTAGTTGGAAATTAGTGTGTCCAAACCACTTTTTTTTAGTGTGTTATCAGATAAATTGGTTCACTAATAAATAGGACATACTATTATCAAAAGCCAAGTACGATGCACCTATTTAAATGCCTGATTAAAATCCATCATGCCATTGAGTGTACCAATTTTATGCATCAACCTGCATTATTTGCTATACAAGTTTATGTTACGGAATTTTAGTTCACTCTCTCGAAGAGCACTTTGGCAATGTGGGAATTGATTGTCCCGTGATCGCAATGGGCAGTGTAGTAGAAGCTTCTTGTGACAGCAAAGAACGCTTCCTTCACGTCTCTATTGAGCCCCGAGTTGAATTCTGGAGCACCAGTTGCGCCAGCTCTTGCATGGCCATTTCTATCTGGTCGTTCTCGTTTCCACGTACCTTTTGGGTTTGGTAATGAGCCAACTGACGGCAGATCGCGCTGGTGAGATTGCAGAGACGGTGGTATTCAGGATGAGACGAGAGGTCATCCGACAGAAGACTGTTGCAAGCGCCGAGAGCAATCATCTGCACGAGGAGTTCGACCACTCCTTTATACTTATCTCCTTCCTCTCCATATCCCACCAGCCACTTTTCCCACTACATAATTGATTGTTATGAATATTCCCCCCCAAAGAAAAGGGACCACGAAATTAGGAATTCATATCTCGTTAATTGGTAAATTAGTGAATATGAATTGACTCGTACATTTTAAGATGCATATAGATATGGATTGGATTCGAAAGATAAGCCGTTGTTCTAATTTTAAAGATGGTATTCAGAAAACACTTACTAACATACTTCCTAAACAATTTGTGTGAATTAAACTTGAAGCGCATTGTGCATACAAAATTAGAAACGAACGATTGTAATTAGAGTGATAGATTATAACTCTTTTTTTCTCTTTGTCTAACCAAAGATCATTATGCGGATTATATTTTAGCTGCTATATTGAATTTCATTAGTGTATTATATAGGTCTTACCTCAGCACGTAGAGGATGGCTAATGTCTTTACCACGAGCCTCCAAGACTTCCAATGAGAGCTGGTCTACGGTTCCGAGCAGAGCTGCAATGAGCCCTTCTCCTCCCTCATCCGGAATGGAGCTCCTGCAATATTCTTTTTCGACATAAGAAAGGTAATCTTCATAATCCGTTAACGGGAAAAAGAAAATGACGATAATCCAAGCGATTTTACCTTCCGCTTGTGTGCTTCTGTTTCCTGGAGAACTGCTGAAACTCGCGAACAAAGGCTCTTCTTTGCTCACGCGTGGTTCCCTCTCCCTCCAAGTACGAGGCGATTGCATCCACCAACACCCTCGTTTTGGCCCATGCAAGTCTCTCTCCCGCCCGTTCCGGTTCGTAAATGCTTGCTGCCGCCGTAAAGTAAGAATAGAGAAGAGTCTTCCCCTTATCCCAAAGTCCACGAGTTTGCTCTCGCAATACCACCTATAAATTGCAGATCTCAATTAGCAAATACAATTACTATATTTTTTTCACCCTTTAATTATGGTGAAATTACCCCTGAAAATTGTCCCATTCTGAGAGGTGCAAAGCTTGGCAATTGTTGTAATCCAGCTTGGCGAGCTCGAGATAGACATCGTTGTCAACGTACTCCATCCTGCCATTGGATATAGAAAGAATAAGCGAATTTTGTTAAATGTGTTTGTGTCTTTCTGTGTGAGATCACTTGTCGACCCTTTTCAAAGTTTAATAGTGGTTCACAATATTATGTAAATTTTACTGATAGCCCAAGAAAAAAGCAATTGTACCTCTAACCATTTTTTGGAAAATAGAAGTACGTGCCTAATTCTGCTTGCCTCTATTGAGGTTGATAAACCCCGCCTCTATTTAGGTTGATAAACCCCAAATTTTGAGCTTGAGTATTATAAGGACCACAAAAGAAATTATCTGAATTCCATATCAACGATAAAAATTCAACTTTGAGCATTTACTTTTGAATGATTTTATAGAACTATTGCTAACTTTTCTAAAAATTTAAACTGTCAAATGAATGCGTGATTTAATGTTTATATATTATCAAAATGATGTATAAATATTATGAATTTAAATGACAAAGCAACCACGGGCTTATCAGGTTCTGTGGGTCCTGAGATTAATAAATAGAAAGTGCCTGCATTCAGAATAAAAAAATTATTTTATTTCACCTTCACTTTGAAAAAAAAAGAAGTTAACTTTACGAGTGGTACTAGGATAATAATATGTGTGCGGCTATAATTTATATAAAAGCTAGTGTATTTCTTAAATGTGAAATTAAAATGCAAATATGACACCATCCCTCTAAGACAACAAGGACATGAGAGCCTTCTGAAGATAAGAAGAAAGGAAAGAATGAAAATGACATGAGAGCGTGAAGTGAAATTGGTGGGTTAAGGGTTGACTATTCTTTTTTTTTTTCTCTTTATTTAATTTCCGAAAAAAAGTGGGAATTATTATTAAAACTAACAAGGGCAACAAGAAAGAAAGATAACAACAGAGAGAAGAACCTGTAGAGAGTCTTGCCAATCCAAACGTCGTTTTGGCCGCCACACTGGTCTATGTAAAATCTCGACTCCACGCGAGGTAAGTTTGCATACCATGGAACATCCAGAGCGTATCCCACCTTTAGTAGAATAATCTACTTAACTACTTTCGGAAAAATCTATTTAATTATTTCCTTTAATGTCAAATGAAAGAAAATAGATTTTGGCAAGATGATAAAGTTAGTTTGGGGCTTTTAAGTTAATTAAAGCCACGGATTTTCGCAATTTCGTGGTGAAATAGAGTTCTCTCTAGTGAACCTAGACACATAGTAATTTACATGCCAATTGTACCGTCATTCCGTCCGAGATGAGAAGCTAGCATAGTGTGTAACGGTTGACCCGACAATGGTACGTCTAGTATCTCAGAAATGGAGTAAATATAACAGTTAGTAATTGCACGTCAAAGTAATGAAAATAGAATCCCGTAAATCGAACTAAGCACATAAGATAGCCTGACAAAATTCAAAGAGTAATGTCCATACCTCGCCGGGTAAGTCCTTGGTTATGATCCACTTATCGAATAGCTCGTTAGCTTCTTGTTTCCGTCTCAGAAACTTCGCCGCATGTCTGTTCGCATCCTCAAGGATTTTCTCTCCCGGGAAGATCAATTCAGAAGCCTTATACAGATTCAACATTCCGGTGACCGGCTCTATTAATTGCCCCATGAAGCTGAAGAACTCGTTCCCGCTCTTAAAGTTTTCAAACACCTCTAACGACACCGAATGGAGTATAAACATAATTATTTCCGCCAACCATTGATACAAGAAAAAGAAAAGAAACGAAGAAGGAGCTGACAAGTACCAGCAGACACTTCATAGCCATGGAGTCTCAAGAGCTTGAATCCCATGGAAGTATCATCAATATCAGCCACATTCGAATTTCTTGCCCAGCAGATCCCTTTCATCACTCCAATATCTGATACAATATTTGTCTTATAGATTGAACTCGGTTTCGTTACGTAAATTTGCTATCTGAATTTGACATAATTAACCCGAGAATTTGTGGCTGGATGTTTAGATTTTGGAAGTGTAACAAAAGCTTCAATGATTAAATTCAGCATTTGCTTCTTATCCTTAGCCATGTCTCGAATGCTAAAAAACTACCAATTTCAATTAATATTTCAAATACTTCTCCTTTTCGGCTTATGAAAAGTATACTTTTTGGCTTTTCCTCCACAGTGGAGCATGAAATAGTTTGACATGACTTGAAAAATGTGTAACTTGCATTTTAGATATGTGTTTCATCGTACTTGATTCGAGTATGAAATGAGTTATAAGCAGATACTCATGAGTAAAAAGTTATTCCAAGCACGGTACGAGTTGCACAAGTAATTTAGCATTTTTTTATTTTTATTTTTTTCTTACCTATAAACGTAGCTCATGCATTCTTTGATCTCTTCCTTGAAGTACCTAGAGACTCCAAGTCGCTGCAAGCGGTCAACGGCCCACAGATGCTCGAACAAGTCAACCGGATACACTCCCGGAACTAAACGAAGTTTAGAGAAAGAAAATAATAAAAAGGAAGAGTCACTTTCTAAAGTTGATAATCAGTGACATCAGCAACTTCAAAGAGATCATCAAGTGTTACGTTAGGGAAGATAAGTTAAAATTAGCGACTTTTTTTATTATTAATTAAGACTTGTGGATGACATGCATCAAGTGACCTTTTTTTTTAATTTTAATATATATATGAGCTTTTTTAATTAATACATCAATCATGACCTCATATGATCACCTCCTAACCAAAAGTTAGCTACTGATAATGATCGGTAGGGGTGAGTATGGTTTTAGAGTAGAACCAAGAAATGGATCTATAAGAATTGGCCCAATTCCTGGTTCTAGAATATGTAGGATAAGTTTCAAATTCCAAAAATAAGGAAACCTAATTGATGGGTAGCAATCTAGAACAAATTTTCGTGTTTTTCTTATTTTTTGTCTTTGCGCGATCATGCAGCATTCCATGACGTCCAATTATGAGTATCTAATCTAAAACCATTGGTTTAAGCTTTCATGTCCAACCATATCTATAACTAAGATTTTTACTTTGTTAATATTTCATAATTTTCGTGTGTCTAAGTATAAATTGTGATTAATGAATTATAACAAATGATAGTCATTAGAAATAATGATTCGCTACAATTATTTAATTAAGAGTATAGTTAGGAGAACTTGATTAGACGCTAAAACCAACCCTAAAACCTATAATATGATATGTTTAAGGTTTTTAGGTATGCAGGTTAGGTTCTAGGTTCTTGAAAATGTGAGGTAGGTTTTAGGTTCAAGAAATTATGAAATTTGTTCCAATAGGTAGATTTCAGATTTCAAATGAAATCTAGATGGAGCTTGAAACCGCTCATTCCTAATGATAGATAATTTCACAAAACAAAATTGGTGTTGGTACTACTTCTTAACAGTCTTATTGGCGAATCAATGAGAATAATTAATCAAGTTTAGAAATATAAAGTAAACTGCAATTAATTGAAAAAGTTGACTACCTCCTCCATGGAATCTTTGGACAGTTCTGCTTAAATAATTCAAGCAATTCAAATCCCTGGTTTGCAAGAATGCAAATGCAGTTGCGGAGGGAGAGAACAAGAATGACCCATCTGCGTTCTTCAATTTTAGTAGCTTTTCCCACTTCAATTCCTTCATTCCTTCCAAGCTGTGGAGGAGACTTGTGGGCACTTGGTGCAATACGTCACTTGGTATCATTTGTTTTTTTTTTTTTCCCGGCCGGGGGGGGGGGGGGGAAGGATTCACAACCAGAGCACAGCATTATTATTACCCCCAACATTTACTAAAGCAAACCCGAAATGGGCGATGTTGCTTTGAGGGGAATAAATAAGCTAAAGACAATTATCACTAGTAGAAGCTTTGAGCTCCATAATTTTTGCATTAAATTTCTTACTTGTTGAGCTTCGTATTCCTGTTCGCGTATATTTCTCGAAAGACTGGAGAGTCGTCGCATATCTCAATCTCCAATTTCCAAGCAGTCTCGATAAGCGAAGGAAAAGTAACTTCGAACCCAATGGACATGTGTCCGGGCTTCTCCTCTGCGAGTTTAGATATGTTGTCATGACATTCCTGTTGAAATCACGAGATTGAAAGTTAATAATATATCCCGAGATGAGAACAGTTGTTTCTGTCGATGCAAGTTGTCCAAAATTACAAGTCAACAACTTTGAGGAAAGATACCCTTTTTTTCGAGCAAAGGGAAATTTCTCACAGCCCCATGTAAGTAACCATTTATGGATTTCAAATGCATAAACAGCGATGGAGATTTTCCTTTTCCTTTGGTTGTAAATGAAAAGTTCATGATATGGAGGGAAAAAATAAATAAAAGAAGAAAAGAATTGCCAAGAACAAAATATGGTTAGGCGCACCTTTATCGCATTTATCAGGATGGATCTTCCAGTACTTTAGAGCTACGACACAAGCCAAGGTGTTGAGGATCCGATCATGGGGAAAGAAGAGGAGATCGTCACCCCAAGAACCGTCCGGATGCTGATTGTTTGCGATCCATTGAAGAGCCTCCGGGAACTGAGGTTTACCGCTCCCGCCGACATCCTCTACAAGAGCGACCCAAGCTGTGTCGTAGGCCGACGTACTTATTTTTCCGTCACTCATCGACCAAAACATCAACTTGATTGCTTTGACTCGTTCCTCGATCTCACTCGATGGAGAAGCAACCTTCGTGAAGAGAGAAAGATCATGTGGTAAATAGCATACAACACAATGACAGATGTTGAGTATTTGATCATGCTAATTTTTTTTAATAAGGTTATTAGAAAGATTATGTCTGGATTGATGCATGGTATCACCTCAACATCTAACTTAATGTATGTGTTATGTCAGAACGACCAATCGTAGTTGTTTTCTTCCAAATTTCCATCGAAATTAACTAAAGTAATTCTAGTTGTGCAAAATGGCAAGAGCAAAATATTGTAAGAGTTTACCTAATTTGGACTACATTAATTGATATTGTAATTTACCGTTTAACGTTTACCATTTTACGGGGTTTGGTCTAAGGTGAGATAGAAGGTTTCTTAATTAGTCTAATATGGGCTGGCTAGTGTGGGCCGAGTTGAGCCTGGCCCGTAATGAGAGGGACTGGCTGGAAACTCTATAAATAGTGCTCAAGTCTCTCCTCTAACCCTAATTCTCACATGTATCCTCACCTAAGGAGTGTTTACCTAATACTAAACGTGAGGGGGGTTGCCTCATTGAGCCAGTGATACAAAGGGCAATTGAGGAGAATGACTTGCGCGTGGAACATTGTGTTTCCGCTTCCGCTTCAAGTACAATGGATCCTAAAACAGGTGCGTAAATCTTTCTGATCTTTTATGCATGTTCTTGTTCTAGTTATGGAGATCTTGGGGTTGCATAATTTGCATTCAACATGTGGTATCAGAGCCTCCATAACCCTAGAACACGAAGTAAAGGATTTTGCCCTAACCCTAATTTGTGTTTTTTCAAGATTTTTCGTAAAATAAAAATATAATTAAATTATATATTCGGATTGGAATCGGTGAGACGAGCGAAACCATGGGCGGCACGTCGCCGGAGGATTCCCCACGCGCCCCCACGCGCGGCCAGACTCCGGCTGGGCGTCAAGCACGCGCCCCCACGCGCGGGCACGCGCTCCCACGCGCGAGGCGCGGCTCGCGCGTGCGAAGCACGCGGGTGCTGACGTCACATGACGTCAGCAACCTGGACTCGGAGCTGGACCCGACCCGATCCGCTTCACGGGTGTTGACGTCACGTGACGTCAGCGACCCGGACCCGGAATCGACCCGATCCGGTTCGCGGGTGATAACGTCACCTGACGTCAGCGACCCGGAACCGGATCCGACCCGATTCGTTTTTCGGGTGATGACGTCACGATGACGTCATCCATCCGGACCCGACTCGACCTGACCCGGTCAACCGGTCGGACCGGGTGGCTAGACCGGAAGGTCGGATCGGGAACCGGTCGGACCGCCACCGGTTGGTGGCGGTCCGGTTTTGACCGGCAGTTGACGCCCGCGCGTGGGACGTCGGATCAGCGCGTGACCGGCGGCGTTGGACTCGTATGATTGTCCTCTATCTTGTGGTGTATTTGTTTTACATGTTTGATAATTTTATGCATGTGAAAATACATACGGAACCCTAAATACGTGCTTTTTTAGTGTATTTTTTTGCATATTTTTCTTGTATTTTTCTGTGATTTTGGAAATACAGGTGCTGAGTTATAGGTATGTTATCACATGAGCTTTATGATTATTATTCATTAATATTATACAATAAAATTTATTTTTATTAATGAATGAAGTAATGTAATTAGCATGATATGTGATTTTAGTGATTTACTGCCTCTGTCTCTAAAGTTAAAATCACATATGTATGGTTTATGTGAGATGTAATTTTATATCCCTGGCATGAGAGAGTTTCAAAGATTCAATTGAGTTGTGACCGCCAAAGTGGCACACTTGATTGGGTTTGAGAAATTTCGGTCTCGTATATTGATTGTGATGTCTCCTGATCTAATACATAATCATACTCCCAAAGGGGGTGATTGTGTATTAGTTCATGGAGGGATACATGATAGTGCGGTGGAGGAGTGATTGATCCTAATGGTTCATATGCCCAAAGGTGATGAATTCATGAAAGATTGGAATATATTCTCATAACCGCTATCATGTGGGAGTATACAATTGCATGTTATGTATTCTGCCCAAAGGTGATTATGTAATTTTGCATGTAACTCTCTGGATGTGTACTTGTTCGTCAAGTTACACAATGCTCACATGATGCTAATTATAATCTGCTTATTTTTACAGTCACCTTTTCTGTAAACGGTAACTCCGTCACTATTGAGGTTTTTGCTGGTTCAAACTTTAAGAAATGGAGAGAAGATTTTCTGTTTGCTATGGAGATGGCATATGTTCATATTGCTCTTACTGTCGATCGGCCGGCAGATCTTACTGCCGAGAGTACAGAAGCTCAGAAAGCTCATTTTACTGCCTGGGAAAAGAGCAATAGAATTTGCTTATTGTCAATGAAGCGTTCCATTCATGAACACTTGAAAAGTGGTTTGCTGCACTCGCACTTTGCTAGGCAGATGATGGAGGCCTTGATGGCTAGAAACCGTGTTTCACCTAATGCTGAGATAGGAACACACCTGCAAACATTATTTACTATGAAGTTTGATGGTTCTGTGGAGTTAGAGATTATGTTATGAGGATGGTTGATTTGCGAGACAAAGCTTGAGGCTCTCAATGTTGTTATTCCCACTGCGTGCATTGTGCATCAAGCTCTAAATAATCTTCCTCCTGATTTTGGGATTATTAAGACCAATTATAATTCCCAATATGAAATCTGGTCAGTTAATGATTTGATTGCAAGGGTGGTGGCAGAGGAAGAGAAATTGAAGAAAGATAAAGGGCACATTGCTCTTTATGTTTCTAGTTCTGGCAATGATAAGGGTAAGAAGGTGAGAAATTATTCTTATAAGAGCAATTCTGAAGTTGCTGGACCTTCCAACTATAAAGGAAATTCTGAAAGTGCTGGACCTTCTAACAGTTTGGGTCCTAAGAGAGCATTCACCAAGAAGGATGGTGTTCTTTGCTACTTTTGTAGGGAGAGAAGACACGTAAAGAAATGCTGCAGTAAATTTAAGGCTTGGTTGTCTAAGAGAAACAAGAATGAACCTAAAGGTAATCATTCTTTGGCATTTGTTTATGAATCCAATCTATCTGAAGTCCGACTAATTCGTGGTGGCTAGATAGTGGTGCAACTAATCATGTTGCATTTACCATACAGGGGTTCATAAACCGAAGGACGCCAAATCAGGATGAATTAAAGCTCACTGTTGGGAACAGCGTTGGAGTTGACATCGAGTTCGTGGGAGATGTTATTTTGATTTTAGATTCTGGTTTTAGGATGGCGTTGAGAAATACTTTTTACATACCTTCTTTTAGGCGGAATTTAGTTTCAGTGTCTTGTTTGGACATGTGTGGATACTCTTTTGAAATAAAGAGTAATACTATTTCCATGTTTTATGATTCAAATAAGATTGGGTGTTACAATTTATACAATGGATTATATCGATTGAGTTTATCTCCCAACGACATGTACGTTGCTTATTCAGCTGAAAAGGTTGTTTCCAAAAGGCCTCTATCTAAGGAACAATCTTATGCTTTGTGGCATAAACGTCTTGGTCACATCTCTAAAGAAAGAGTAGAAAGGCTTATGAAGGCTGACATATTGCCTACTCTTAAAGGTGATCTAGAGACTTGCATAGATTGTTGTAGAGGTAAGATGACAAAGATAAAGAAGAAATCCGCCGTACGAAGTTCTGACTTGTTGGAGGTTGTTCACACTGATATCAGTGGACCATACAAGGCTACTTTGTGCAGGAATTTTTATTTCATCACATTTATTGATGACTATTCCCGATATGGATACTTATACTTGATTAAAGAAAAGTCCGAGTCTCTTGATAAATTCAAGATTTTTCAGACTGAAGTGGAGAAACAGTTGGGAAAAGTTATAAAGATCGTTAGATCTGATCGTGGTGGTGAGTATTTTGGTAGGCACGGTGATGCTGGACAACTTAAAGGGCCGTTTGCAAGATACCTAGAGGATTCTAGGATAGTAGGTCAATTTACTATACCCGGAAGTCCTGAACAAAATGGTGTAGTTGAAAGGCGCAATTGTACTCTTATGGACATGATGAGAAGTAGATTAGCATGACCAATTTGCCTAATTTTTTATGGGGTGAAGCTTTGAAAACAGCTCTTTATATTCTAAATCGTGTTCCTACTAAAGCAGTTCCATTGACTCCTTTTGAATTGTGGACTGGACGTAAGCCTAGCTTGAATCACCTTAAAGTTTGGGGATGTCCTGCAGAGGTGAAGTTATATAATCCAACATTGAGTAAGTTGGATTATAAAACTACTCGGTGTTACTTTGTATCCTACCCAGATCATTCAAAGAGGTATCGATTTTATAACCCTAATGGAGGTACAAGAATTGTGGAATCTCAGACTGTAAAATTTCTAGAATTTGATATAACTGAAAAGGGTAGCTGCTCACAAGCTATCGAAGATGATAATATGGTGGGGATTACTGGATCCCTGTTTCATCCTGTGCAAACAATTTTGGAGCCTCCTGCACCTCAAACTGAGCCTGTTGTGGCTCAAGATCCTATTGTTGAGACAGTTCCTGAAGAAATTCCACAAGTCCCTCAAATTCAGAATGAGATTGAAATAGCTCCACTCAGAAGATCGACTAGGGAAAGACGTTCAGCTATACCACCAAACTATCTTGTCTACCTAGGAGAGCATGATTATGATATTGGCTGTTTTGTCGATCCGGTGACTTATGCGGATGCCATCTCATGTCCTCAATCAGATTTATGGCTAGATGCGATGAAAGATAAGATGCAATCTATGAAACACAATGGTATTTGGGAGCTTGTTCAATTGCCTGAAAGTTATAAACCCATTAGCTGCAAATGGGTATTCAAGACTAAAAGGGATTCCAAAGGAAAGATTGAAAATTTTAAAGCCAGACTGGTAGCTAAGGGTTTCACTCAAAGAGAAGGAATAGATTATGAAGCAACATTTTATCCAGTTTCTTCTAAAGATTCCTTTAAAGTGATCTTGGCTTTAGTAGCTCATTTCGATATGGAGTTACACCAGATGGATGTTAAGATTGCTTTTCTAAATGGAAACCTTGATGAAGAGGTTTATATGATGCAGCCTGAAGGTTTTGCAGCAGATGACTCAGGTAAGCTTGTTTGTAAATTGCAAAAGTCTATTTATGGCTTTAAGCAAGCTTCTAGTCAGTAGTATTTCAAGTTTCATAGTGTTGTCACTTCATTAGGATTTATTGAGGACAAAGTAGATTAGTGTATATACACCAAGGTCAGTGGGAGGAGATATATTTTTCTCATACTTTATGTGGATGATATCTTGCTTGCTAGTAATGACATTGGTTTACTACATGAGACAAAGAGGATGTTATCGAAAAATTTTGATATGAAAGACCTTGGTGAGGCATCTTTTGTTCTTGGCATTGAGATCCATAGGGATCGCTCACGCCGTTCATTGGGTTTATCTCAGAGGGCATATATTGATCGCATTTTAGAAAGATTCAATATGCAAGATTGCAAACCAGGAATTGCTCCTGTTGTTAAGGGTGATAAGTTGAGTCTTTCACAATGCCCTAATTTAGATTTTGAGAAAGCTCAAATGATGGATGTACCTTATGCTAGTGTGCTTGGAAGTATCATGTATGCTCAAGTTTGCACTAGACCAGATATTGCTTTTGCAACAGGACTTCTAGGCAGATATCGGTCAAATCCAGGTCATGATCACTGGGTTGCTGCAAAGAAGGTTTTAAGGTACTTAAAGAGAACAAAAGAGTATATGCTGTTTTATAGATATGTTCCAGACTTGCAACTAGTAGGGTATTCAGATGCAGATTTTACTGGTTGTCAAGATGATAAGAAGTCGACGACAGGATACATATTTATGTTGGCAGGAGGTGTAGTATCATGGAAGAGCGAAAAACAGAAATCCATATCTTCTTCTACCATGCAAGCGGAGTTTGTAGCATGTTTTTCAGCTGCTACTCAAGCTATTTGGCTCCGGAACCTCATTATGGAGTTATCAGTTTTTGATTTTGTGGATAGGCCCATACAGCTATATTGTGATAATAACTTTGCAATGTTGTTTATTAATAACAACAGAAGTCTCAAGAGGTCTAAACACATGGAGGTCAAATTTTTAACAATAAAGGAATCAGTGCAGAATGGTGACATTGCAGTAAATTATATTCCTACAGATGATATGATAGCAGATCCACTGACTAAAGGCCTACGCCCGTGTGTATTTGATCGACATGTCATTAGCATGGGCCTAGGAGCATCTTGGGATGCTGTTATTTAATGGGAGCTATGTTTTATTTTTCTTTGAATAAAGTTTACATCTGTTTTTGTTACGATTTGGTAACACTTTGATATATATATATATATATATATATATATATATATATATATATATATATATATATATATATATATATATATGTGTGTGTGTGTGTGTGTGTGTGTGTTAACTTTTGTTTGCATTCAATAAATATTTTTGAATGGATTGTTATTATGTTGAATATATATATTGTTAAAAGTCTCAAGGTATTGCTAAATCCTTGAGTGAAGGCTAGGGGCATCCGGTTATTAGCCTTGTGCATATGTCTTGTGATTCATAAAGAAAGGTTAACCGTAAGGACAAGACATATGTGGGTTCATTGGAACCATAAAGCATTCTCTAGTGCCACAAGTTTTTGTGACGCCTAAAGTTAAGAGAATGGTGACTAACAAATGAGATCTCTCTATGAGAGATGTTATCCATTTGCCACACTACCATATTGAATCCATATCAATAAAGTTAAGAACATTTGTGACCATGGAAGGCTCGTGTGTATACATGCGATTACCGCCATGATTCGGTGTTTAAGACTTTATGGATAGGATTGATTATTAAGAATTATCTCTGGACCAAAGTGCGCACATACAGTACGATTTCAATTAATATAGTCAAAGTGTGAGAATGTAAGAGTTTACCTAATTTGAACTATATTAATTGATATTGTAATTTACCGTTTAACGTTTACCGTTTTACGGGGTTTGGTCTAAGGTGAGATAGAATGTTTCTTAATTAGTCTAATATGGGCTGGCTAGTGTGGGCCGAGTTGAGCCTGGCCCGTAATGAGAGGGATTGGCTGGAAACTCTATAAATAGTGCTCAAGTCTCTCCTCTAACCCTAATTCTCACATGTATCCTCATCTAAGGAGTGTTTACCTAACACTAAACGTGAGGGGGGTTGCCTCATTGAGCCAGTGATACGGAGGGCAATAGAGAAGAAGGACTTGCGCGTGGAACATTGTGTTTCCGCTTCCGCTTCAAGTACAATGGATCCTAAAACAGGTGCCTAAACCTTTCTGATCTTTTATGCATGTTCTTGTTCTAGTTATGGAGATCTTGAGGTTGCATAATTTGCATCCAACAAATATTACCTTGACCCTTTCAACTCCTAGGTCATCCTCCCCAATCTCTTGCCACTTCATAATAGGCACGTCATTTTCTGCGCGAACGTCCCATGTCAAGCCCGGAAAGGTCTCACAAACTTTATTCTTTTATTACAGATGTTATCATTTGACTGTCATTTTCCTTACATTATGGTATATTGATGTGGTTAATTAGTTAAAAAGCAAAAGAAATATAATGAGGTGGGCATGAGGAGTGTGCCTTCTAGAGGTTCCGATGTGGAGTTACATCTGGGGCGAATATTGAGGTGAAGTCGCTTGTCGTTGTTTACAAAAGGCCAAACTCCTGCAACGTTTTTCAACTTTCAATTGATTAGTATTTGGTGGGGATGTGTCGGTCATTCCCCTCATTTGTTTGTATTTATTTACCTTTGCATAGAAGGAATTTGACATGAATATTAAAAAAGAAAAGTAAAAGAACACTTGATGACATGTGTTAAAAGTAAACGAACGCTTGATGGCATATGTTAAAAGTAAACGAACGCTTGATGGCATATGTTAAAAGTAAACAAACGCTTGATGGCATATGTTAAAAGTAAAAAAAATGCTTGATGGCATGTGTTAAAAGTAAAAGACCGCTTGATGGCATGTGTTAAAAGTAAAAGAACCCTCGATAGCATGTATTTGTTGGAAATTTTCTATAATATGGGCTTACATTAATTAATTGATTTTCTATTTTAAATAATCGGGTTAATGGATATTCCAATAATTGTTGAACCCTTCAGTGATCTGATTAAATTGGGTATTGGCGTATTGATAACGGGCCTAGTTGAGCAAGAAAGTGTAGGCAATTGTATTTAATCAAGTCCGTAATGGGAAGGGCCAGGTTATTGACACTTGTTGATTAGGGTTTGCTTGGTCCTCTCTAGCGCTTATAAAAGGGTAGGTTATACCTTTATCGATTCTTTGATCCCATTGAAAGGCTTCTTTATCTTTGAAATAGGTCATAGAGAGGAAGATTTGGCATTCCGATAGATCCCTGATTATCGAAAGTGATCTACTTTTCTTCAAGTGAAGCGAATGGCTCAAAGTGACGCTTTAATTCCGCTGTATTTATTGATCTTGGTGTTTTACAATCATATATGGATCCGTTATTTTCTTGATTGATTAGTTATTCATGTGAATAATTTTCTACATGTGGTATCAGAGCTAATCATATATGATTGTAGAACCCAAAATTTTTTTTTATGGAAAAATTCGAAATTTTCCTCTTTGAGCCGAATATGGGTATTATTTATTCGTATGGATTTTTTACTCGATTGATCCTGAAACCATAGGGCTTTTGTTCTACATGTCAAGATATTTTCAACCATATATAATTTGCATAATTTCGTTGAGAATTGAGAGAGAATTTTAGATTTGAAATTCTAGGGTTTATACGTAAAAAAGTTCTAGAATTTGCAAATTACTTGCAATCGATTGATGTATGATGTAAACCGTTGCATGGGTATATATATATTTTAGTATCTTTTGTTGTATTAAATTGAGTTTTTAGGGTTTAAATTTTTGAAATTCGAAATTCGGCCATGGGAGCTTTAGTCCGAAATTTCGAAGCTTGCATGTGGTAGATTTAGTTGGTTTTTCTTCGTTTGATTAAATCTAGTTGATTAAATTGATGTTAAATGCAAGTCCCATGGAGAAATTTCATCAAAAATCATGCTAATATGTGGTTTTGGAGCTTCGGGTCGAAACCGGGTCATGCGACCCGGTTTGCTGCAAATTCGTGACCCGGCTGGAGGTTGAAGAAGACCTCCAGCCGGGCTGGGCCATCGAATTGGGCTCACGCCCATTAAAATAAAATAAAAAAAAAGGGTTCTGGGCGTAAGCCCAGAACCATAAACAAGTTAAAAGGTTCTGGGCTCACGCCCATGAACCAAAGTAAAGAGGTTCTGGGCGTGAGCCCAGAACCAAAAATAAATGGGTTTGGCCCATTTTTCTTTTAATTCGTGGCCCACCCGCATGGCTTGCGTGCGGGTCGGGCATAGGTATGACTCGCGGGTCTGGCCCGCGGTCTGATTAGGGCTGCTCGCGGGTCCTGGGCCCGCGGGAGTCCGAAATATTTAAATAATATTATAATAATAAAATAATAATAAAATAATAATAAAATTTAAAATTTAAAAAAAAAAAAAAAAAAAACTTTTTTGTGGCAAAATTTGTTGTTTGATAGAATGCAATATAATCTTTGGAAACACATGTTGTGAAGTGTTTCATATTTGATGAATTTTGGGCATAAATTATGGAGTTCCCTATTGATAGAAGATTAATATATACAATTAATCGCCCAAAGGGTGTTATTGTGTATATTAATTTGGAAAATAGCATGAAGTTTAATTCCCATATTTAAAATATAGGGATGTATAATTGAAAAATATTTATCTGCCCAAAGGGGATAAATGTTTTGAAAATTATATGTAATTCCCCTTTGTGTTGATATTATGGAGATGTATGATTTAAAGGATTTGTCTGCCCACAGGGGATGGATTTTTGACAATTATATGTAATTCTCCTTGTTGTAGCTTTATAAACTTCATGTTATGAAAAATAATGGTGCTTTATATACTCTGCCCAAAGGGGAGTTTATAATGTACTAATTATTTTGTTGAATTGCTTATTGCCCGTAATTGATCTTATTGCATTATGTGTGTTAAACAATTACCTTTGCTGTGAATAACAACAATGCCACGGTTGAAATGTTAACTGGATCAAACTTTAAGAGATGGAAGCAAGATATAGATTTTGCTTTGGGCATCGTTGATATGGACTTGGCTTTGCGTGAGGATGAACCTGCCATGCCAATGATCAAAGTACTGTAGATCAAAAGGCCCATTATGCTAGATGGGAAAAATCTAATCGACTGAGCCTCATTGCCATGAAGAGGTCCATTGCTGAACATCTGATTAGTGGTTTGCCGGAAGATACGAATGCTAGACAGTTCCTTGAAGCAGTGGGAGAAAGATATATAGTCTCAGATAAGGCTGAAGCTGGGAATTTGCTGAGTGAGTTAACGAACATGAGGTATGATGCTGCTATAGGTGTTAGAGAATTTATACTGAATATGGTCCACATTCAATCCAAACTTAAGGCCCATGAAATTGTTCTTTCTGAAAATTATATTGTGCATCACGCCTTAAATGTTTTGCCAGTTGAATTTAGCCAGATTAAGACTGCTTATAGTGCTCAGAATGAGACATGGAGCGTTAATGCCTTGATTTCTAAGTGTGTGACTGAGGAAGAGAAGTTAAAGAAGGAAAAGTATGAGTCTGCCCACTTAACTACCAATGCCAAGTTGAGTTCGTCTAGAGGCAAATGGAAGCCTAAAGGGTCAAATGTTCATGGTCCAAAGAAATGGCAAGACTTTAAGAAATATGGGAACTATGGGAGAAATGGAGACAAGGATTTTAAATGTTTTCACTGCAAGAAGCAGGGTCACAAGAGAGCCAATTGCTACAAATTCCAAGCTTGGCTAAAAACAAGAAAAGAAAGTCACCAAGGTGAGTTGTTGGTTTGCTTTGAATCAAATTTGGTTGATGTTCCTGTGGATTCTTGGTGGCTTGATTACGGTGCTACTTGTTCATGTGACTACTTGCCTTACGGGGTCTCACAAATCTAAGGAGTCCAAGTCGAGGGAGTCAAAGCTTAAAGTTGGAAATAATCTTGGAGTTGATGTGGAGCGCATCGGGACGGTTGTTTTGAATTTAGATTATGGTTTTCAGCTTGTCTTGAACAATGTCTTTTATGTTCCTAATTTTAGGAGAAACTTAGTATCTCTTTCTTCGCTTGACAAAGCTGGATATTGTCTTCATTTTGCGAATAAAAGAGTGGATTTGAGTTATGATTCAAGAATTATTGGGAATTGTGTTTTGTTTGATGGATTATATTGATTATCCTTATCTCCCGATAGACCATATTGCTCTTTCAATGTTGAGAATGTTGTTGCTAAGAGATCTTTAATCAAAGATAGATCTTCATTGCTATGGCATAAGCGATTGGGGCATATCTCAAAAGAAAGGGTAAAGCGACTTATCATAGCTGATATTCTCCCTCCTCTTGAGTCAGATGATATTGAGACTTGTATTGATTGTGTGAGGGGAAAGTTAACTAAAATCAAGAAGAAAGGCGCTACTCGCAGTCAAAGTCTATTGGAGATAATTCATACTGATATTAGTGGGCCATACTCAACCACCTTGTGTGGAAATAAATACTTCATCACATTCATTGATGATTTCTCCCGTTATTGTTATATTTATCTAATTAAGGAGAAGACTGATGCTCTTGAAATGTTCAAAGTATTTCGTACTGAAGTTGAGAAACAATTGGGAAAAATTATCAAGATTGTCAGGTCTGATCGTGGTGGTGAGTATCTATGTAGCACCGACACGCGACACGCGACACGCGACACGACACGACACGACACGCGACACGTCATTTCTAAAAAAGTAGAGAATTTCGACACGTTCCGACACGTTAAATATTAAATAAATATTTTTAAATATACATATGATTATTTCAAAAATAAAAAGTTGAGTCAATTTATTTAAATAAATTTATAATTTTTCATGATGATCATAATTTATTATTATTCAACATTATCCATCTTTTTTTCTTTTTGAAATCACCCTCCACCCTCTCCCTCCAAAAAAAAAAGAAAAAAGGGACAAATCCCGCCCGGGACGAGCATCCCATTTTAATTTTTTTTTTTTTTGGCTCTTCATGGCACCATCATTTTTTACTTTTATTTTTCCTACTCTTCCTTAAAAACCCAAACACTAGCTACCTATTCCTCCTAGGTGTATCCTCCTTGCACGGTACCTCATTTTTAAATTTCTTTCTGCACTCTTTGGAAACCCAAATCTGGCTGCCTCATCCTCCTTTGACTCCTCCTTTACGGCACCCCCCTCCTTGGAAAACTAAATCGTAGCCTCCTCCTCCTCCTTCTGTGCTCATCCTCCCTGCACGGCACCCATTCTTTATCTTTTAGAAACCCTTCAAGAGCAGCCTTGAAAACTCTTGGAAAACGGCCGCTCCCTCCTCCATTGCACGATCCTCTTCCTCTCAATCCCTACTCTCTCTTGGTCATCTCGTTGCAGCTGCTCGCTGCCTTGCTTCTGGTCCTCTCTCTTTTGCGGTCGTAGCCTTGTCTCCGGTCCTCTGTCGCGGCCATCTCGGTCGCCTGGTTCTCTCTTCCTCCAGCCTTCTCTCACCGTTGCGGCCTCACTGCTGCTGCCTCGCCTCCGCAGCCTTGCTTCCTCTCCCTCGCCTCGTCTTCACCCTCCATCGCCAATGATTCACTCTCCCTTCAAGCTTGCAGATCCGCTCCAGAAACCCAGCCTCTTGCTCGGACACGCTCCGACTCGCGTGTCGAGAAGAATTGACCACGTGTCGGAAAATCCGACACGTGTTGACCGCGTGTCCGAGCGTGTCCGAGCGTGTCGGACACGCCGACACGTGTCCGACACGACACGGAAGGTTCCCGAGCGTGTCCGTGCTTCATAGGTGAGTATTATGGGCGATATACTGAGGCTGGATAGCAAAAGGGACCGTTTGCAAAATATTTGCAGGACTGTGGTATTGTTGCTCAATATACAATGCCTGGGAGTCCTGAACAGAATGGTGTAGCTGAACGGCGCAATCGCACACTCATGGAGATGAAAGGAAATATGATGGACAATTCTAATTTGCCTGAATACTTATGGGGTGATGCAATTAAAACATCAACTTATATATTGAATCGTGTACCTAGTAAATCGGTGCCGAAAACACCTTTTGAATTGTGGACAGGGAGGAAACTAAGCTTGAATCATTTACGAGTTTGGGGTTGTCCTGCAGAGGTGAAAATTTATGATCCTTCTCAGAAGAAGACCGAATCCAGGACTACTAGATGTTACTTTATTGGATATCCTGATCATTCTAAAGGGTATAGATTCTATTGTCCTACTCGAGGCACTAGAATCGTTGAATCTCAAACTGCCAAATTCCTGGAATTAGATGTCGCTGAAAAGAGTTCTTCTCAATCTTTTGAAAGGGAAGAACCAAACAAAACGGTCTCTATTCCATTGCCCATCTTGCATGATGATTCTATGCGAGATCCCAGCAGAGTGGAAATTCAACAAGAAGCTAATACCGAAAATATAACGGTAGATCCTCCTATTACAAATGAAATTCCCCAGATGAATGATGCAACTCCAGAAATGCCTATGCGAAGATCACAGCGACAAAGAAGACCAACACCTCTAAATGATTATCATGTCTATCTTGGAGAAGTTGATTTTAACATTGGAAGTATAGTTGATCCGACGACTTTCAAAGAAGCTCTTAATAGTGATCAGGCAGATAAATGGTTAGGAGCGATGAATGACGAGATGATTTCCATGTCAACTAATCAAGTATGGAAACTTGTTGATTTACCTGATGGGCATAAACCAATCGGTTGCAAATGGGTATTCAAAACTAAGAAAGACAATAAAGGCAACATAGAGAGATTCAAGGCAAGGTTAGTCGCAAAAGGGTACACACAAAGAGAAGGCATTGATTATACTGAAGTATTTTCTCCAGTGTCCACTAAAGATTCTTTTCGGATAATCATGGCATTGGTGGCTCATTTTGATTTAGAGCTTCACCAAATGGATGTCAAGACAGCTTTTCTAAATGGAGATCTGGATGAAGAAGTATATATGCAGCAACCTGAAGGGTTTAAAGAAGCTGGAAAAGGAGCATATGGTGTGCAAACTTCAAAGGTCCATATATGGTCTCAAACAAGCATCACGTCAGTGGTACTTAAAATTTCACAAAGTTGTAAGATCATTTGGCTTTGAAGAAAACAAGTTTGATCAATGCATCTACATGAAAGTAAGTGGGAGTAAATATATTTTCTTGGTACTTTATGTAGATGACATTTTACTTGCTAGCGTGATGTTGATCTATTGAATGACACCAAAAATTTTCTATCTACAAAGTTTGATATGAAAGATCTTGGGAAGCCTCTTTTGTTCTAGGCATTGAGATTCATCATGACGGATCTAAGAAGGTTAAGGGGTTATCTCGAAAAAGTTATATAGATCGTATTTTGAAAAGATTCAACATGCAGACCTGCAAGTCAGGCGATGTTCCTATTGTGAAAGGAGATAAATTGAGTATAGAACAATGTCCCAAGAATGATGTTGAAAAAGAAGTCATGAAAAATGTTCCATATGCTAGTGCAGTTGGCAGTCTTATGTATGCACAAGTATGTACCAGACCTGATGTTGCTTTTGCTGTGAATACTCTTGGAAGATATCTGTCGAATCCAGGTCAAGAACATTGGGTTGCAGCTAAGAAGGTGATGAGATATCTACAACGAACAAAGGACTTCATGCTCGTGTATAGCAGAGTTGAGGACCTACAAGTGATTGGATATTCAGATGCTGATTTTGCTAGTTGTTCAGATGATAGAAAATCAACTTCTGGATATATTTTTATGATGGCTGGAGGTGCTATTTCTTGGAAGAGCACAAAGCAAACCTTGATTACGAACTCTACAATGTATGCTGAGTTTGTAGCGTGCTACGGCACGTCAATTCAAGCGGTTTGGCTTAGAAATTTGATCTCAGAATTACGAGTTGTGGACTCTATTGTTAGACCTATGGTGATCTACTGTGACAACACTGCAGCTGTGTTTTATTCCAAGCATGACAAGATCAGCAATGCGTCCAAACATATGGAGATCAAATATTATTCTGTTAAGGACTTGGTCAAAAAGGGAGACATTGTGATTGAAAATATCAGAACTGAGTCCATGTTGGCTGATCCTCTAACAAAAGGCTTACGACCCATTTTGTTTAAAGAACATGTAAAGAATATGAGTGTTTTAGATTCTTTTGATTTCTTTTGTTAGTCGGAGTTAATAATTTGTATTTCTGGATATTATAGTTATATGCAGACTGATAATGCTTTTATGATGTCTATTAAAGCATTTATTTTAATGATTGTTATTATTGACTCTATTGTTATCCTTTCTCCTGTTGACGGAGAAATGGAAGTATAAAACAGTATCTTTAAACAAATTTTAGTTTAAAGATGACTGGATGTCGCTGATTATGAGATCTCATGTTGGATTGTGACATAGTTGTGCAATTTCATATTGTTTAGAAATTGCGTTAATGCAGTTTCATGTTGTTGAGAAATTGCATTGAGGACCGATAAGAAATAGTGTATATTTTGATCACATGTTGGCACTATTTCTTACTACACTACTAGGCCCATGATCCATGAAAATATAATGCTTATTATATGTGATTATGGAAGGTCTTGTGTAATGATATTTTCTTAACACATTGATCTCCATAGTCCTATACTGAGGTTATATAGGATTGGATTGGTTTTGAGATGCCGTTATTGGAATATTATTTTTAAAATTGTGGCCACATGAAACAAAATTTCAGTTATTAACCCGATAGTGTTGTTTTCAATATAAAATCTTTTTCAAAATAAAATAAGTTAATTAATGTAGTCCAAGTGGGAGAATGTTGGAAATTTTCTATAATATGGGCTTACATTAATTAATTGATTTTCTATTTTAAATAATCGGGTTAATGGATATTCCAATAATTGTTGAACCCTTCAGTGATCTGATTAAATTGGGTATTGGCATCTATTGATAACGGGCCTAGTTGAGCAGCAAAGTGTAGGCAATTGTGTTTAACTGAAGCCCGTAATGGGAAGGGCCCAGTTGACACGCTGTTGATTAGGGTTTGCTAGGTCCCCTCTCTAGCCTATAAAAAGGGTAGGTTATACCTATCAGTTGCTTTGATCCCATTGAAAGCTGCTATACTGAAATAGGTCATAGAGAGGAAGATTTGGCATTCCGATAGATCCCTGATTATCAGAGTGATCTACTTTTCTTCAAGTGAAGCAATGGCTCAAACAGGTACGCTTTAATTCCGCTGTATTTATTGATCTTGGTGTTTTACAATCATGTATGGATCCGTTATTTTCTTGATTGATTAGTTATTCATGTGAATAATTTTCTACAGTATTACCTTGAAATATTAGTGTACATTGCTTGACAATGAGTCGTATATATTTTTTATATTCATATATTCTCCTTCCACCTATCAATTTAGGTTTTTGGGTTTCGCATACGTGCATCCATCCTTGTTAGTAAAACTTTCTCTGTGATTTCGCTCTTTATTGAGACATTCACTAAACCTCCCAGAAATACGTCTCTCATATAAAAGCTAGCTTTGTCTCTCTCTCTCGAGTTATGAGAAGGATGAATTAATTCGAAAAAAAAGAAAGATGAGAGTTGATGAAGAAAGATGCCAATTCTTTTACGCATGAGAAGGCGAAAAACTAATGCTGCTGATCTGCAAAAGGGATGGCTCATCAAAAGCACACATGGCGCCCACAAGTTGACTCCTCACACACAAGAGGACGACGACGACGACTGACTTACCCAGAAGATGGAAAAGCTTGGTGGTGGAACCTGGAGCGAGACTGGAGGAAGAGCAACATGTTGCAGGAGAGAGAGCGGATAGAGAGAGGAAGAGATGAGAGGACATGTTCATGTGACAATAATGTTGTTAGAGTTGGTGTTGTCGTAATTGCTGTCGTTGTTTGATGCAGTGAAAGGTATAAATAGGGGGAAGGAGGGCAAGAGAGTGGGAAGGATGAAGCAGAAGTGGCTTCCCGACAGATTCCCGCTACTGGCTGAATAGTACCAAAAATGAATTTCATAAATTAGGTAGAGCCCGGAAGTACAAAGGAGGCCGCGAAAGCCCACTGGGCATGATGCACTCGCGGCCCCCATTCCAGTTCCGTTCGGTCGTCTCCGTGCACGTCGTGACAACGGATGAACAACGATCCATCGCGTGCTCGCCCGGACTCCCGCGGCTGCAGGGAATTGAACGGAACGAGGTCGTGACCGAAACCCTTATTAAGATCAGGGATAAGTACACTAATTGTGCTATAAGTTGTGTACGGCACCCACTTTGGTGCTAAAAGTTTCCACCGGATCACTTAAGTGCCAAATCGGAAAAAAAAAAAAAAACGATCACTTTAATGCCACCGGCGAGAAATTCCGGCCAAAATGATTACGTGGCTTTATATTTTTAAAAAAAATTCGATAAACCCTTTAAACAACGTCGTTTTCTGTCATACTTAAGAAAACGACGTCGTTTTGCCGTCCTATGTGGATGGCTTAGGAAAAACGACGCCGTATAGCTCATTTGTGATTGAAATTAGGGTTTTTTTTTGTTCATCCTCGCCGACCTAGCTTGCTCGGCCACCGTCGCTTGGCCACCGTCGCTCGGCCACCATCGCTCGGCCAATAAGTGATGGGAAAATAGGAGGCGAGGGCAGAGGAGGAGGAGGAAGAAGGGGGGTTGAAGGTGCAGAGAGAGAGAGAGAAGATGAGGAGTGCGAGGGAAACAAAGAGGGCGCAAATGGAGATGGTGGATTGGGCTCTGTTCAGAAAGTGGCTGGTGCTGGTGTTGTTCTTTGGGGAAGAAGACACCGCCGCCATGGCTTCTCTCTCTCTCTCTGCTGGTGTTGTTCTTCGGGGAAGAAGACAACACCGCCATGGCTTCTCTCTCTCTCTGCTGGTGTTGTTCTTCGGGGAAGAAGACGATGCCGCCATGGCTTCTCTCTCTCTCTCTACTAGTGTTCTTCGGGGAAGAAGACAACGCCGCCATGGCCTCTCTCTCTCTCTCTCTCTCTCTCTCTCTCTCTCTCTCGATTTGGGGATTTAGGGTTTCGACTTGGGGTTTAAGACGCCAAACGACGTCGTTTGGTGGTTTACACACTGACTGGACTCTCCGGCGAGCCACATCAGTATAAGAAATTAATTAAAAAAAAAGGCCACGTCGGATTTCCGGCCGATCAGATCGGCATTGGCACCAAAGTGAGCGTTTTTCAAATTTTTTGGCACTTAAGTGATCCGACGGAAACTTTTGGCACCAAAGTGAGCGCCGTACACAACTTATGGCACCATTAGTGTACTTATCCCTTAAGATCATTTATAGGTGTGCATGCCATTGGAATCCCTCAGATCAAGGAAAGAGGAAGATGTGTCTAGTGGTTGGATTAGCAATCGAATCGATTTTGAAGTCGATGCATATTGACAAATCTACTGGAACATGAGACAAGCATGTTTATTGTGATTTTTCCAGTTCAGTCCTAAATCTTTTGCAATCGTGTCAATTCAGTTCATCTGATTAATTTTAGCTAGGCCGGATTTGACGTGGACAATTTTTAATAATATTTTTTTCTTTTTTCTTTTTCTCTTTCTCTTTCACTTTTTCCTTCATTTTCCTTCCTTCCCTATGGTGGCTGGTGAGGCTTGTTGGCCATCAGGCGAGGGCTGCGGGCAAGGTGGCTTCGCCTAGATCTAGGCAAGGCCAGCCTTGCCATGGCCTTGTAGCGAGTGAAGGAGGCCTCGCCTGCAGCTAGCGAGGCCCCATTTGCTCGCAGCTGACCTTGCCCAGATCTAGGCCAGGCTGGGCAAGGGTTGGGACCCTCACAAAAGCCTTGTTAGCCACCGTGGGGAAAAAAAGGAAAAAGAAGGAAGAAGAGAAAGAGAAAAGGAAAAAAGGAAAGAATAAATAAAAATGAAAAAAATAAAATATTATTAATAATTTTCTACATCAACACCGGCCGGCTAGAATTGACTGGATGGATTGAATTGACATAATTGCTAAATGTTTAAGATTAAATTGACACAATTATAATAAATTTGAAGGGTCCCTTTCCTTTGAACTTCATTCCTTTTTTGGCCATTCTTTGAAGTTTTTTCACCATGAGCACAATTTCCTCATCGTCTTCATCGTCATCGTCTGAATCTGAATCATCAGAGTCAATATTAGATTTTAAAGCCATTGTTTGCTTACCCCCGGTGTCTTCATCTCTTAGACGTTCTTCTTCGTAGGATTTAAGTATTTCAACGAGTTCATCCACAGAGAGAGGTTATATTCTCTGAGTTTCTTGAATAGATGTCTTAATATTGTTCCACTCCTTTGACAGTCTTAAAAAATCTTGTTCACTTTCGTAGAGTCTGATACAAGTTGCTCTTGATACGCCAATCCATTGACTTTGTATTCTTCAAGTAAATCTGTTGAACATGTCAGTTATCGATTCTGCAAGTTTCATCTTGAAGGCTTTGTATTGCTAGAGAAGAATGTTTATCTTCGTCTCCTTAACCCTATCAATTCCTTCATACGTTACTTGCAATTTGTCCCAAATTTCTTTCGCTGATTCAGATGAGAAAATTTGGTTATATTCAGAAGAAAATAATGCACAATATAAGAAATAAACTACTTTAGCATCTAATACCTCTCTCTCTCTCTCTCTCTCTCTCTCTCTCTCTCTCTCTCTCTCTCTCTTTTTAATGTCCGCATCAGATAAGGCTTCGGGACTTATGCCTTTCAAAACAACGTCCCACTCCAAGGGATCCTTGGATTTGATGAACGCTTTCATCTTGTTCTTCAAGATGTTGTAATATTTTCTGTCGAAGTATGGAGGTCTTGTATCACTCTGTCCTTTCATCAATCTTGATGCAATATTAGAAATAATAAAACACTTCAATAAAGAGTAACCGAGCTCTGATACCAATTGCTATGGCTAAAACTATTACCTAGAGAAGGTGAATAGGTAATATTGCGGCAATGAAAGAATTTAAACTAATATTGCAGCACGGTAACGTCTGGTGACAGAATGAGTGACAGTTAAATCTTACTAGTGTGTAATTCTATTACAATTAATAATAAAGAGAGTAAGTACGCGATAGAGAATTGCACACAAAAAATTAAAGTGATTTGGCTTTTGCAAGCCTATGTCCAGTCTCCCGCGCTAACAGCCTATGGACTAGATTCCATATAAAGGACCAATTAAAGGTTAAAAGATCTGAGTAGTGAATAACTCCTACACACTCTCGGCCTCTAAGGGTCTGCATGGTAACATTTCTATTTCTCCCAATTTCTGTTCTTTTGTTCCTCGGAACAAAAAAAGAATAGAAATCCGTTTGGTAAAACTTTTGCTCCCGAGAACAATTTCTCTATTTTTTTGTTCCTAGGAACAGTTTTGGAATAGAAATAAGAAACAAAAAAAAAAAGTAGCTTCTTGTTTCCGGAAACAATTTCTAAAAATAAGCCAATTTTCTTTTTTTATTTTTCTTATGTTCCTCTCTCTTGCCACGGCCACCTCCAACCGCCCGAAGCCACCGCCGACCGCCACCGACCGCCGCCGCCGGCTGTCGTCGGATAGGCGGCCCCAGGAGGTGGTGGTCGATGGGCTGTGCGGCAGTGGTCGGCGGTGACGGTTGGCGGCCAACGGTCGTGCAGCGGCGATGGCGGGCGGCAACGGTCAGCGGCGGTGGCTAGTGGTCGGCGGTCGACGATCCGTGAGCAATAATAAAAAACAAATAAATACAAAAAAGAAACCGTTTCGTACCAATTTTGTATAGTTACCAAACACTTTATTTTACTCAGAAATTGTTCCCCAGAATAGAAATAGAAAAGAACTATTTTTGAAAAAAAAAAAACTTCTCTCCAGCCAAGAAACATTGTCATGCGCAGCCTAAATGATTACACAATATTGCTCACAGAGACGAATGTATAAGATCATAAAACACTCTTAAAACTTTGGAATTAAAAGCTTCAGTTCTCATAAATACGATAATTCTTTCAGTTTTAAGACCTCCTCTTATACTCCTCTCATTCCAAGCTAACCCTTGGACATATTTTCAGGAGGATTATCCAGCCAATCTACCCATTGGCCCGAATCTCGCTTAGAAGGTCTGATTGGTTCAAGATTGCCAAGGACAATGCTTTCCATAGATTCTGCCGCCCATACAGCATTTAGCTTTCCATAAGTCGAATGCTTCAACTTAGAAAGAATGTTTCATCTCAAGTATATCGTTCTAGGAAAGTCAAATCTCAAAGAGATATTTGGGAAATTTTCCTTTTGAAATTCTTTATGTATAAGGTAGGAAATCAAACTAATCATCATTAGCCGTTACATGATTATGTAGCCTACTTCCTAACCGTTTGACAAAATAAATAAGGCAGGAAATGATTAAGCCGCAACTTTGGTTCTAAATAATATTATCTAATTATTTTCCATCAAACTTTCCACATGAAAAATACTTATCATCAAAATCAAAGTCTTTACTCAAGATAAGTTTTGTCATTCTTCAAAATTGCTTTAGGGAATATTATCTCAACAGACTGCACAAAAGGGTGGTGATTCGGAAATTGAAATTGTTGTTCAAGAGGATGAGAGGAGTATAGACAAGACAATGGCTGTTGATTTCTCATTATATCACGTCCCGATGCGAGATTTATTTTTTACCGACACCCTCACACATGCACCTCACCAGATCTTCCATGCGCGTGTGAGCCGCCTAAGCTAGGCCCACTCTCCCTTAATACTTGCATCCTTGTTCACCATAATTATCCTACATCAAAAGGCACACCAAACGCGACAACTCATTCACCTTTGGCTTCTAGGGCACGATTCATTATTGTCACGCTGGCTTCCATAAGTGACAAATTATATTCGTTGCCCTCCGGTTGCCCTTGGTGATAAAAATGAAAGAATTCCAATGCGACGAAGCAAACAGAACAACGGTCCGTGATAAAAAATTTCGCGTCACCTTCAATTTACTTAAGAAAGTTTGCTACAACCTGGTGTAGGACGATTGCTGCTAGGCTGAAAGAACCGTTTTCAATCTCAGTCAGAACGAGTCGAACGTGCATGGCTCGTTTGATTCTCAGCTTAGAAACCGGTTTAGATTGCAACTAGCGTTTACGAGAGATCTTGGCATCTTCCTTACTAGCGTTTACGAGAGATCTTGGCATCTTCCTTACTTTCTCTTCTTTTTTGTTTTTTTTTTTGTTTGCATTTGTCGAAACCTTATTGGAGGAATCAGCGTATTTAGGTGATGTTTCGAGAGTCAGGCGCGAGAACTATGACATGACAATCCTCATAAACAAAAAAGAAGTTTATTTCAGGTCGGTGCAATCTGCATTAAAATCGAGTGGCATTGGACAAAACCGTCCTTTTCTTAATTGAATTTTCTCTTTTACAAGTGGACTCGTGATTTTCTTGCTACAGCTCAATCGGATCCTTTTTCGGCGAAATGACGCCTATATTGTAACGCCCAGAATGAGGCGCCCGCACCGCTCGCGCTTTTAGTTGATAAAAGAAAAAGGGCTGTTAGTCTTTTGATTATTCTATCATGGCAACTGTACCTTTGCCCCGAGTTACCAAACGCGAGTGAGCTTCGGAAAGTAGAGGTTCGGCATCCATGTTGGAAGGAAGGAAATCATGTAATGCTTGTATCACGAGATGTGCCAAAATTATGATCAAGTCTCATCATTTTTCAGGCATGAGCATCCATCTGTCATTCACTTCGCGATGATCAACAGCATTTGCCTAGTTCGATCATATCCAGCCAATTCGTTGCACGACACAAGCGTCGCATAATACACTTTTTCCCGAGGCTGGTGCCTCTGGTTGCCTTACTAAGTCTAAGAGGACATAGAAGTTGCACTTTGGGATATAATTACAATAGTAAAATTATAAGAAAGGTAAATATGAGTACCTTACTATCATCAATTCCCACAACTAATCAAAGTCACATTCGAAGATGGCATTTTAGCAGAGAATCTTTCCTTTCCTGGCTCCAAGCATGCCAAACCAAGAATTCCTTCTTGTTCACATGAGAAGTATCATGAGAGCCTCGGCCAGCCTTCGTTCTTTTCTTTCTTCCCTCGGCCCGCCCAAGCCCTACGCAGTGTTTTAGTTTTGGTTTGGATTTCAGGTGTGGGATGTGTTTGTGGGTCTTACTTAAAAAGGACCAATGACATCCGAGAGTCCGACTTTTTTTATGCTTTACCGTCAGATACATAAATTCTTCTCTTGCTCGATCGAGTGCCTCAACTTTTCTGATTGAGCTCAATGGAATACCCTCATTAAATTCGTATGCAGAAAAATGCTGATGTGGCGCCAACACCGTTATTTAGCCAATTGATGCGCTAATATGGACTCTTACATGAAAATTTTTGTCCACGACCTTCTACTTGGAGATGCCAGCCGCCACCACGGTTGGCGCCGCCTCCTCCACCAAGCTTCGATCGTGGCGCCATCCGAACAACTTACGATCCGCAAGTCAACATAGGAGGTCACCAGGAGCCAACGATCGTTGCTTGCACTTCTAGGACCAGAGTAGCTTTCGAGCTGCTTCTTTACCACAGCCGACAATTTCTCCGGTCTCTGGTGATGCCGTTTCCCTCACTACGGTCACGCTTTCAAACTCACCATATCAAATACAAGATTGGGAAACATTCTTCGGAAATGTCGCGGCCAAAGATCTTGTCAAGCAATTGAAATGTTTCTTTTAGTGCGTTAATTTTCCTTTCAATGTGATTCTCTGCTTCTCGTGCATGAGGATCTATTACTACCCAAATTTGATTCAAGGCACAGACCTCAGATCAAAGCACACGACATTAATATGGTGGTGGCCGGTGACCTCCATCGGAGAGAATTAAAGAGAGAGAGAGGGACTAACTACAAAGATGGTACCAAGCATAGGGTCGCGGAGGCGCAACAAGCATTGGGGTACTCATGGTGGCACCAGTCATGGCTAGGCAAGGTACAAGCACAAAGGAAGCAAATGGAAAGAGAAGAAATTATTTAATTCTTTTAATTTGAGTTGGCACTCCTAGTTGATATTTCCACACAGGTTTATATAAGTAAACAAGCCATGTCAGCAATAAAAGACATGATATGACACTTCATTTAAAAAAATCCCTTATTGAGCTACATTTAAAACGTTGAGGTACTTGATTGAACCAAAAGAAAAGTTCAAGTACTTCGATGAAAAATAAACGAAAGCTCCCACACTTGTGATGTCATTATTCCTATTTAAAAGTAGTAGAGTTTGAGATGTGATTGAGTTTTAATTGGCAAGTACTTGAATCCCAAACTGTTGAGTAAATCAAGAATTTTTTATGGACTTGGACCAACGTTAGGGCTTGTAGGCAATATAAATATTGTTTTTTTTTTCAAATTATTAGGTCAAGAATTGAGACAGAAAAAGTCTTAGTTTTTCAGAACCACCTTTTGTAATTCTTGAATTTTATAGTAAATTTTGCTTCTCCTCCATCTGTGGTTTTTCCACAAGGGTTTCCACGTAAATCAGATTTTTTTTATTTTTCTAAGTTTTAATTTTGTTATAGTTTTGCATCTACCATAACAAACTAGTATCAAAACCTTAGGGTTTTTCTTGATCTTCTAGTTATGGCTTCAAGTTCAACAAGATTTGATATTGAGAAGTCTGATAGGAGTGACAATTTCAACCTATCGCAAGTTCGTCTATTGGCTGCTCTTATGCAACAAAGTTTGAAGAAAACTCTGTTAGGGAAGAAATTGGAAAGCACGTTAGATGAAACATGGGAAGAATTGGATAAAAAAGAACCCCATCTTCTATTCAATTGTGTCTCACGAATGAAATTCTGCATGAGGTACTAGATCAGAAAACAATTGTAGGTTTATGGAATAAATTGCATAGTATTTTTTTGACAAAATCTTTACCAATGACGACTTTTCACTCTTCGTATGGTTGAAGGTGCTTCTCTTAAATCTCATATTTCTGAGTTCAACGCTATTATCTCTGAATTAAAAAGTATTGATGTTAAGATTGAAGATGAGGATCGAGCTCTCTTATTATTCTTCCTCTTATAAGAATTTTAGAGAGACCATGATTGCTAGTAGGAAAACTATTAATGTTGAAGATGTCAAGACTAATATCCTAAATAAGTAGAAACTAAATACATAATTAACTTTTGAAGGCAGTAATGATCATCGGATTAGTTTAATTGCTAGAGGAAGGTTTGTTGAGAGAAGTAATGGTGGCAGGACCAAGTCAAAATCAAAGTATAATGATTTGATTTGCAACTATTATAAGCCTGATAAGCATATCAAGATAAATTGTCTAAAACTAAAGGCAAAACAACAAAGAAAAAATAATATGAATCAGCAAAATCGAAGAAATGCAAATCGGCAAAAGAATCAGAACTACTAGACAGGTAAAATCAGGGAAACGAAAATCCCACTCAAGCAAGAGTTGTTGAAGAAGAAAATAAAGATTGGTTATTGGTTGCAGATGATAAAGACAAATTCAATGATAGCTAGATTCATGATTCAGGCTGTTTGTACATGTGCCCTAATCGTGATTGGCTCTCCATGTACAAAGAATATATTTTTGAAGTTATTTTAATGGGAAAGAACGATAAATGCAAAGTAGTTGGGATTGGCACTGTCAATATTAAGATGCACGACGGCGTCTTCAAAACTTTGGATAATGTCAGACATGTTCTTAATTTAAACAAAAACCTCATTTCTTTGGGTACACTTGATGCTAACGATTGTAGGTTTACAATTGAAGGTAAAGTTATGAAGATTATGAGAGATTCCCTTATATTGATGAAAGGGCTGAAAATTGGCACTTTGTATCAGTTGTAAGGTACTATAGTTATTAGTTTAGTTGCAGTCTCATTCGCTATGACGGAATTAGACAACACTAAATTATGGCATATGAGATTAGGTCATATGAGTATTAGAGGGATGGAGGAGTTAAGTAAGAGAGGCCTTCTATGTGGTCAGATAATTGGAAAACTGAATTTCTGTCGGCATTGTTCTTTGAAAAATAGAAAATGATCGATTTCAAGACAGGAATTCGCACAATAAAGGGCACTTTGGATTATATTTATTCTGATCTTTGGAGGCCTTGGAAATTTCTTTCGAAAGGCCTTAGTTCGAGGTATTTACTCATTTATTGATGATTTTTCAAGAAAGGTTTGAGTTTATTTTTTATAACGAAAAAGTGATTTTTTTCGTTACATTTAAACAATGGAAAACATTGATTGAGAAGCAAGCTGGTAAGAAGATTAAGCAACTCAAAACAGATAATGAGCTGGGATTTTGTGAAGGTAAGTTTAATGAGTTCTGCATAATTGAAGGCATTATAAGACATTCTACTATAGTGAATACCCCATAGCAGAATGGTATTGCAGAATGCATGAACATAACCTTATTAGAAAGGATTGGGTGTCTATTGTCTAACAATTGTTTGGTTGATAAATCACTCTCCTTGTACATCTATTGAGTACAAGATATTTAAGGAGGTATGGTCAGGTAAACCTACTAATTATTCTTCTCTTCGATTATTTAAATGTCCAGCATATGTACATATTCGTGAAGGCAAACTAGAGCCAAGAGCAAAAAAATGCATCTTTCTTGGTTATGTTTCTAGTGTAAGTGGTTATAGACTTTGGTGTGTTGATTTATCTAAGATTATTATCAGCAGGGAAGTTACTTTTAAAGAGTCTTCTATGCTTCATCCTATGGAATCATCTGTTCCTTGTGATGAAAATCCGGAAAGTGTTATGAAGAAAGTAGATCTTGAAGTAATTTCTTCGCAACTTGTTCAGTCGTCTACCGGTAATATTGAGAATGAATAACCTAAAAAGGGATAGTATTCTATTGTTAGAGATAGACCAAGAAAGACAACACAGCCCCCACAAAAATATGGGTCCTCAGATTTTGTTGCTTATGCTCTTTCAATTGTATAGTCAATAGAGTATAGTGAGCCTAAAACCTATAAAGAAGCTGTCTCTTCAAAAGATTCAGCGAAGTTATTAGTTGCTATGAATGAAGAGATGGAGTCTCTTGAAAAGGATCAAACTTAGGAGTTTGTTAAGCCACCAAAAGAAAAGAAAATTGTGGGTTGTAGATGGGTTTTCAACAGAAAGGAAAGTATTCTTGGAGTTGAAGATATCATATTCAAAGCTCGTCTTGTTGCTAAAGAATATAATCAAATTGAAGGAGCTGATTTTAATGATATGCTGTCACCTATCGTTAAACACATCTTCATTTGGGTTTTTCTTACATTAGTTGCTATGCACGATTGAGAGTTTGAACAACTCGATGTAAAAATAGCTTTGAACTTGAAGAGAAAACCAAAGGGTTTTCAATTTGAAGGTAAGGAAGATCATGTTTTTCTATTTAAAAAGACTATATATGGCTTGAAGCAATCGCCTAGACAATGGTATAAAAGGTTTGATTCGTTTATGGTGTAACCTAGCTATTGCAAGAGCAAATATGATAGCTATGTATATATGCACAAACTTCTAAGTGGCTCTTTCATTTATTTATTATTATATGTTAATGATATGTTGATTACGGTAAAAGATAAATTTGATATACAAAATTTGCAGGCAAAGTTGAGCGTTGGATTTGAGATAAAGGATTTATGTGCAACAAAGAAAATCATAGGCATGGAAATTTGGCAAAAGCGAAAAAGAGAAAAATTATATATCTTCCGAAAAAGCTACATTGAAAAGGTGTTAGACCGTTTGAGCATGAAAGATGCCAAACCAGTAAATACTCATTTTACTGTTCATTTTAGAGATCAGATTTTGCTATTCATTTTAGAGATCGCCTAATTTATATCCACAAATAGATGAAGATATAAAATATATGTCACATGTTTCATACTCTAATACAATTGGTAGCCTTATAAATACCATGATTTGTACTCGGCCTGACATTTTATATGCTATTAGCATGGTAAGTAGATATTTATCAGACTCAGGCAAAGTTCATTAGCAAGTTGTGAAATGGATTTTGAAATATTTGAAAGGTACTTCTGCTTTTGGTTTAAAGTTTGGGAAAACTGATGATATTCTGACAAAAATATGTTGATTCTAATTATGCTAATGACCTTGATAAGAGAAGGTCTTTGACTAGGTACATCTTTACTATTGGAAGTTGTGCAATTAATTGGAAAGCTACTTTACAACATACAATAACTTTGTCTACTACAAAAGCAGAATGTGTAGCTATTGCAAAAGTAGTTAAAGTAGTCCTATGGTTGAGAGACTTATTAGGAGAGCTCAATGTAGATCATGGTGTGATTGTTGTCCATTGCAATAATCAAAGTGCTATACATCTTATTAAAAACTAGATGTATCATGAGTGGATAGAGCACATTAATGTATAGTATCATTATATTCGAGACATTCTTACGAATGGCTATATCAAGGTCTTGAATATTGGTACAGAAAACAATCCAATTGATATGTTGATGAACCCTTTGGTTAATGTTTGTTGCAACTGAGTTTTACTATAACAGGAGGAGAAGATTGTTTACTATTATGTAGAATTCAAGCCAAGATGCAGATCTATTAAGTATGTCTTGAATTTTTTATGGGTTTGGGCCAACATTAGGGCTTGGCAACAATATCAATATTGTTTTTCTCAAGTTATTAAATCAAGAAGAGTGCCGAATATCTAGGGTGTCAAAACTTAACACGGAAGAATACTTAAGTACCAAAAATTAGGAAAGTAGTACTTAAGTGCCAAAATCGGAATAAAATAGATCATTTAAGTACCAATGGCAAGAAAATTCGGCCAAAATACTGACGTGGCGATTTTCCAACGAAGCAAGGCAAAACAACGTTGTTTTGCATGCTAACGTGATTAGACAAGTGTAAAAATGACGTCGTCTTGTTGCTGACGTAAGTAAATAATTAATATAAAAATAAATTAAATTAAATTTAAAAATAAATTTATTTAAAAATAAAAAGAGAGAGAGAGAGAGGTCAAGATTATAGGCGGTGAACTGCCTCCCCACCATTATCGGGATGGGTCGGCGACGATGGGGGAAGGGTTGGCCGAGGTCGCTGAGCCCTAGCCGACCCTTCCCGATGACGATAGGGACGCGACCGCGACAGCGACGACAAGGGCTTAGCCTTCAACCGCCTGCAACTATTCATCTTCTTCCTTCCTCTTTTTTTCTTTTTTTAATAATTTAATTTAATTAGTTTTTATATTAGAATTCAAATCTAGGCCAAAACGACGTATTTCCTAAGTAAGTTCTTCGACAAGCTACATAGGCGAGCAAAATTAATAAAAAAATTACCATTTAGGATTTCTGACAAGGTTTGTTGGAGGTAGCACTCGGGTATCCCATTTAAAAAAAAAAACACTTAAGTATTACTTTCTTAACTTTTGGCATAAGTATCCATGTGCCGAGTTTTGACATTTGAAGTGTATTTTTGCCAAGTTAAGAAATTGAGACAAATAACTCTTAATTTTTTAGAGCTACTCTTTGTTATTCTTGAAATTCTATATCGAATTTTGCTTCTCCTCCTCTCGTAGTTTTTTTGTTCTTAGTTTCAATTTCGTTATAGTTTCCGCATTTGCCATATCACGAACTTGACAAATTATGTTACTCAAAAATCATTTACTTCCTAAGTATATTGGTTATTCAATTAGCTATTTCATTAATTCTTCAATTAATATCTTAAACTATTCACCCAACAAACAAGAGATGAAAAAAACCAGCTTTCAAGTTCTCATAAGTGGGATGGAATAGGACTCCATTTAATAACTGCGATCGAGTTTTGGGTTTGGGACGTGGTCAGCCTGCCAATACCCCTCCTCACCATTATGCCGATCCCTAATAACTTGCTACTCATTACATTCCCACAATGTCACGGAAGCAATTAACGTCGAGAGTTATGCAAAGGAACTGGCGGTTGGAGATCTTATATAGGCCGAAGATTATCTTCAAGGAAGAAAACTATTGATGCTGACCAAACCGTCCTTGTCACTCAAAAAAAATTGCCATGCAGCTATAAGCATATTCAGCAGTCCATGCATCCCCGATTGCCGGAACTACTTCTAACCTCCGTACTCTCTCAGATGGGATCTTGACAGAAGTTTACCCAGCACGCCTGTTCCTAAACAGTAAGCAACTCCTGAAAGATGAGATCACAAGTTAGAGGCATGTAAGCATGGACTAGACACATCTGGTCCAAAAGAGAGTCCAACCGATGTTGGTGAGTACGAATAGAAGAAATTTCGAAAAGCAAATTCTAGCACAAGCAGAGGTAAATGAAAGCTGGTGTGCAGGTACACCTCATTGACCTCAGTAATTGGAGGCCGGATCCAAGGTTTTCTTTCTTTAACACTATAGATTCTGGGTCCAAGGTTTACTTTCTTTAACGCTATTGATTCTTGTATGCCTATCGGAGAAGCAACAAACAAGTATCTTCTCTCTGATATATCTTTGCATTTGCTAGGACATAAACTACCACATTCATTTTTTACCAAAAAAAAAACTACCACATTCAGTCTACCTAGAATCTGCACAGGGATCATAAGGATGTGACATTCTTTTCTTTCTAATTGGTTTTTTTGTTACAAAGGAGGTGATATTCAGGGTGTAGGAATGACCGGTATATTTGTTGTAATTCTCAATTTTTGGACCTCAGTTCATGAGGCCAAAGTGTTGCAGCATCAAAAGAGGGTGCCATTGATATAACCCAGCAAACTAAGAATGTTTCAGCACCTTCAAATACCCTCACCCCCGCATAAGGTTTGTCCTTAATGGTGAAAAGGGGGGAAGATCAACTTAACTAGTAATACAATCAAAAAAGGATTTTTCCAATATATCTTCAATTGATCCTAGCAAAATCAAAAGAAAAGTTCATAATTCAAGCATAAATTCAAGCATAGCCCTTGAAATTCTAAGTGATTGATTTCAAAAATGCATTTCCCAAATTGAATGCAGACCATATGTGTGTTGAAAGTGCATGCCGAATGCCAGAGGTATTTCCACATCATATGACACAAAAAACAACACTTTGCATGTGACAAACCACATGCACAGATATCCATGCCTGATATGTTTCTATGCATTCAACAGCATGAACCATTAGCCCTCACTGAACTTGATGCTATCACAAGCAATGCCACATTCTCTACCAACAGATGAAACAACCACTGTCAAATAACTTATCATTTACCTTCTCTTTCTGCTTGAAGACGGCGTCAATTTTCTTCATATAGTCATCCGTCAGCTTCTGAACAAAGTATAAAGGTTTTATATAAGAAAGAAAGGGACATCTAACGAGTTGTGTGGAATGGGAAAGTATGCATCCACAAAAACTTCATCAGAGTAACAAAACACTACTTAATGGTAGGCGTCCACAAAATGCAAAACAAAGAAATCCAAGTAGACCAAATCATTTGATAGGCATAGTTATTGGGGCAATACGGAATTTGGGTACAGGAGGATTATCATGCAAACGTCTCTTCATACATGACTCTTGTTTTTCTCTTTTATCTTATTGATTTATTGTGTAAATTGCATGTACAACAGACTCTGGAGCACCATAAAAAGAAAACAACGAAAATAAATCAAATATTTTACACTGGAACAACATTTGAGAGTCGAGAGTAGAGAGAGCATTTCAAGCACTCCAGCTTCAGCATAACTGGACAAAGGATAACCCCACTAAGCAATCAGAATTTTTTTTTTGTAACTTATTGGTTCCTTATCTCAAAAGGCGCTACAAAGTTTGTTTGTCCATGCCATTCATCAACAAAGTGATATGAGTATCGAAGGTAAAATAAGGGGCAAGAAGATTTCTTATGCCCATGGTAACAAGTCTGGAAGAAGGTATCTCAACATTCAATGGCAAAATGCAGGAGATTACCTGCAAATCTTTAGACAAATCTTTCACATTGTCTTCTGAAAGTTTTTTCTCCTGTCAGAAGTGGATGTGATGAGAAAATGAACATGCAAAGGATTAAAAGAGCAGAAACCACAAATAGAAGAGGTAAAGCTCAGAAAACAAGAAATGAGACAGACAAATGGATTAAAAGAGCAGACGATCCAGTAATTAGAACCTTCTCTAGCTTTTCATAGGCTTTCAAGGCATCTCTTCTTATATTCCTCACTGCCACCTGATAAGAAAAAAGAGGAACAGAGTTGAAAACAATGGTGGTAGAGGATAGTGTGAACCACCAATCACACATATTGATCTCCAATGCATCATATGAAATGAACATGCACAATTCCACACACGTCAGCTAATTATACAATTTGCTGACACACTTGATTATGACAGTCATATTGCAAGCTAAGCAATTAAATCAGTGATGTTAAAGACTAGTAGTCACCAAGATCTGTTCCACTATCAAGACTACCTGCAACATAGCAGGAGCTACAGTCTGTGCCAAATTTAATCTTTGGACTTCTCATACAAGGTAGGTGGTTTTTTTGCCTTCTTAACAAGATGATGAAGATCACAATACCATGGAATGATTTATTTACTTGAGAAGGTAAATTCCTAGTTGTCATAAGCCATCAATACAATATGTAGATCTACCTTCCCTTCTTCAGCCTGCTTTGCCACAATTTTTGACAACTCCTGCAACAGTAGTGTGAGAACCAGTAATCATATTAATGTATTAGCAAGCTGTTAGAAGTAACATTGAATGTATAACGTTATAAAGGAGTACCTTCCTTCTTTCAGTTGTGAGTTGTGGGAGAGATAAGCGGATCACTTCTCCATCATTATTAGGCGTCATACCGAGATCAGAGTTGACAATAGCTTTCTCTATGGCCTTTAAGCTGAAATTTTTTATAATTCAAAATGCATGCCATTATTTAACTAGTGGGCAAAAACAAAGATGCATCTCTTAAATCAGAATGCATTCTCTAGCAAGAATGCTTTCCCCACCATTCAACAGTAATGACAACTATAAATTCACCAATCAGTAGAAAATGAAGACCAAAACATCTAAAAATAATCTGTAGAGTTCCTACGATTCCCTGATCTGTATCAAACAAACTACTTCAAGGATTTAACATGACAGCATCAGTTCCAAGCTTAAAGGAACAGAAATATACGGCATGAGATACCAAAATTCCGCAATGTGTCAAACATACCTGGATTTATCATATGGCTGAATTAAGAGAGAACTCGCTTCAGGTGTACTGATTTGAGCAATGCTCTTTAAGCTGACTGGACTCCCATAGTACTCCACCTAAAATAATGTCATGTTACTGTTACTGGAGATAGCAGTACAGTGCTCCAGAGAACTATGATTGTTAAGCCAACATAAGAACTTCAGAGATGTGCCAATATTGAGCATAGTTTAGGCCTGGGGATAATGACAAACAATTCCTGAAATTTGACCCAATATGTAATTTGGTCCCTGAACTTTTAATTTGTTCAATGTGGTCCCTGAACTTTTAATTTGCTCAATGTGGTCCCTGAACTTTTAATTTGCTCAATGTAGTCTCTGAACCTTTGGTACACGTTTAATACAGTCCCTATATTGAACATGTACCAAATTCAATACTAGGATTGCGTTGAACATTCTCATACAGTACGAACATGTACCAAATTCAATACTAGGGATTGCGTTGAACATTCTCATACAGTACAAGGACTGTATTGAACATGTACCAAAAGTTCAAGGACCACATTAAACAAATTAAAAGTTCAAAAACCATATTGTTCATTGGACAAAAGTTCAGGAACTATATTGTATAAATTAAAAGTTTAAGGACCAAATTGCATATTGGGCTAAAGTTCAGGAATTGTTTGTCATTTTCCCTTTAGGCTTATATTTAGGGGCGAACAAGAAATCAGCATTTACTCTATTCATTTTGTCATCTTCCCCCAGAAGTTGTTCTCCACATACAAGGAATATCACAATCACAAGAATATAAAGAAGGAATTGCCACACCAGAGAAAAATCTCACGGAAAAGTCAGTATGTGATGATAACACCCAAAGAAGGAATCAAAGTAAAGGCATCAGTCTTCTTAAGTTGAGACAATCTAAAGGAAGCGAGAAGGAATGAAAGCGGCAGACCCAATAAGGAAGCTAATCCCAGAAATTCTCGAATATCGGCAATTAAAGTCTATGCCCTGACTTTAAAAACATGCAAAGCGCTATCAAAAGCAGAACTTCTGCAAACTAGTTCTAGTTAGGAACACATGCTCATCAGCTTCTGACTTCAGCCACAAAATTGGGATGGTTTCAGATGATAGGATACTAGCCTCCTAAGGCGTCTATGATTCTTAAGAGAGAGAGAGAGAGAGAGAGAGAAGGGACATAGGTATAACAGCATTAGAGTTCATATACAAGATGGTTGGAAACAGATCATGCAGCCCCTCTTAGATGGAGTTAGATCATCAGGTATCAACATATATACTCAGCCATAAGGATAAAGAGAGAGAAGGGCCGTGATAATAGCAAAAAAATGGAAAATTTTACTGACCAGATGGCTTGTTTTGGGTCAGAAAGAAAATGCTTGTTTGGGTACAATAAGCTTTTTCAGAAACATATTTGTACTGAAGGAATAAGCACAGAGATGATACCTCAACTTTGTCCAGCATAGCTGGGTTCGTCCTTCCTGTTCTGATGGAATTAAATTTTGATCGAACTGTTTCAATAGTCTTTTCCATTCTTTGTTTCTGAGGGAAAAACAACATAGTAAACAAACCTCCATGCAGCATCACCAAGCATATGCAGAACAACATGGCCATTCTATCTAATTTTCAGGACACTAAAGTCCAAAACAGTTATGCAAGAGACACTCACAACATCTTTTTCAATCATAGACTTCTCAGCTTCTATTTCTTCAGTAGTAGCACACGTCACAACTCCTGCTCTGAAATGGAACGAAGTAATCTCAAGTTTAACACTGCTCTACAGAATACGAGCAGAATAACAGTAGCTCACTCAAAGCAACTTCAGAAGATTGTAGACAAAGTGACTTGGACCTCCAAACAAACCAAGGTAGCTTAATCAAGTAAATCCAGACTTGCTAGCTACATCAACTCAACTCGACTCAAGTACCGAATAAAGAAAAGCTTGGGCTTGCTATTACTTCAATCAAGTATCTCAAGAGCCTAATTTAAGTTGCCGCATTCTTTTATATCTTACGCGTCCTATATTTGTAATGAAAATTGCGAAAATAATTTAACTACTGGTTTTCATTTGACATTGATAGCTCTAGTCCGAGCTCATGCTGGGAGCTTACATCAAAACCTCTTTGTGGCAACCGAGTCGAGCCAAACTCAAAGTCGAGAAAATTAAAACAGCGACACCGTCTCCAGTCAAGATTACGATCTCTAGTCGAGTTACTCGACATCGAATTCCGTAAGTAAGGCGAGTCCGAACGTCACTAGACTCCCTCACACGCTTCAAGCAGACTTCCAGTACACAATGAAGCAACGCAACAAACACATTGCTCCATACAAACCAACACACCATAACCGCAACAACGTAATCCAGAAAAGGAACAAAAAAAAAATGAACTCGCCTCTTTTGCAACAATCGTCTGGGGTTAACGCGCCCGTCGCGACAGAGACTCGCCGCGGCCGCCCCGCCGCCGCCGCGGATGCTCGCGTAGCTCGCGGCCGAGCGCAGCGAGCACGCGGCGGCGCCGCTGCACGACCGGCATCCGGAGCCGTCCGACCATCCGCGATACGAACCTGCAAACCGAAAACCTCTCGTCACTCCCAAAAAGTCACCTCCAAGACGCACCAGCGGGAACCGCGGCCACTCATCCTTTCCATCGCACTAAAATCGAACGAAACGAGACGAGGCGAAGGAGCAGAAGCCATCGCCGGAACTTCGCGCGCGCGCGAACCGACGGGGCATCGGTCCCCGTTCCCCGCGGGCGATCGAGCGACGAGGCACGGGAAGAGGATGGAGCAGAGCAGAACGGACGTACCTCGGAGGGCGGGGAAGGTCCCCCGGTTCGGGTTCGGGTTCGGCTGGAGGAGGGAGCGAACGGGAGGCGTGGGTGAGAATGGCGACGCCATTGCCTGGTGCGAAGTGAGAGAGAGAGAGAGAGAGAGAGAGAGAGAGAGGGAGTGGTCAATTTGGCGCTGACGTGAGAAGAAAAATGCAGAGGAGGAGGAGGAGGAGATGGTCCAAAATGGATAAGAGCTCCCCGGCCCGGCGGTTCTTTCGGGTCGGGTATGAGCTTGTCGGATTTTCAGACGAAGGTGGGCCGAATCGGGCCGGGCCGGGCCGGGTTACTTGTTGTCCAGGCCCGCCAGTCAATTGAGTGTGTAGTGCTGCTTGACTTTTCGAAGTGCCTTGCCTTCCCCCTCCTATTTACTTTTTGTGAGCGTGAAAATATCGTCGATTTTCTTTTTCGTTTTTTATGAATTTGTAAATTTTGGAACGAGTTCTACAGAATCTGTAAGACAAGATGACGAGGGAAAAGCGATTTGACTTGTCAATGGCTGTAAAAAAGCTGGGTTTTAAAACGATTCATTAGAAACTTATTATATGTTCTCTTATGACCAAACCATTTTTTACTTGATTTAATTTATTTAAGGCTAACATCACGGAATATCCTAAAATGATACCACTAGGAACATTGACCCCCCCAAAATATATTTCACCCACAAAAACTTCTAAAATGATACTCTTATTATAAATCAATTCTTTGCTGATATTTATCTTTTATGCTCAATCGCGCTACATTTTATTTTATACACCTAGATCCAACATGAACTATTACCGTACAAAGCCTCCCTAGAAACTCGCCGCTTACTCAACAAGGGCCTTTTCTCTTTACAGCCAAAACAACTCCATTTTCGCTCTTCATTTCGACATGGCCAGAATTGGGAGATGAATCCAAATGGTTCTTCTGGGGTTATTTGTCAAGTGATGGTGGGGGAACCAAATTGGACTTGAGCAACCGAAATTTGTTTCAACTTGGGCACCTTTTGAAGCAATCTTGTGGGGTTCCTTTTCGTATCCTAATTCGCAGCAACCACTGAAAATCCTAATTCGGCAAAGTTGGTGATGAAATCCTAATTTTGTGTGTCCTCATTTCAATTGAGAAAGTCTATAATGAACTCTATATGCCAAATTCTATGTTTGGAAGAGCCTTAACAGGTAAAGTAGTATTCAATTAGGCATCGACCACTTTTGTTTAACATTTAGGATCACTAATGACGAAATTGTGCAAAATGCCAATAGAGAGTTAACATGAAAAAATGTTTTTGGGTTGAAAAATTGCCAGACCAATTTACGATTTTCATATGGCATCAGCCAATTAATTTATTTCTTTGTCCACTAGACCATACGAATTGATTAGGAGAGATCAATCTAATTAATTTTATGTAAATTTTAAATCTCTCAAGTTCTCTTTGAATATAAAGCGATTTTTGAGATATTCAATGTGATTCTATTTATACCATCTCACTATTTATAAATACATAAATAAAATTTACATTGTAATTAAGTTTTCTTTTTCTCTCCTTATAATTTCTTTATCATTATAAGTTTTATAATTCTCCAAATCCCTTTTCTACTCTTTCTTTCTCGTATTTGCTATTATTTATACATTTATCATTTCGTCTCTAATCGCACCATCCGCCGATATAAAAAGAGGCCTAATTCAAAGCACGGATTTCGCTCTCTCGAGGCCACGATCGCTGTCTCTCCACCACCAATTCCGACAAAACTTCAAGCGCAGAAAGGAGAAATTCCGTCTCCTTCTTGTTCGATCCGCCAGCCTCCATTAGCAGCATCGCTTTCAATCCAACCTCGTCCAAATCGAGAATGGCCAGCATGAGGAGGTCCCTCGTGGGCGCGCACAGCATCTTCAGGTGCGCCGCCGCCGCCGCCGCCGCCTCCCGCCGGAGCTCGATCGCCGCTCGGCCTCTGAGCTGCTCCGAGGCCGCCCTTCTTCTCAGGTTCTTCGCGGCCCCGCTTGCCGACCCTTTTCGTTTCGTTCGGTCGCGCGTCCAAAGGAAGTTGCTTTGATGGGTTGTTTGTTTGTCTTTTCTTTTGGGTAGGCCTCAGAATGGGTGGGTCTCGCGTTTTTCTAGCGGCGGTGACGGCGATCGGTTCCTGGGCGTTGATTTCTCCGATGAAGAGAGCAAGAGGCGATTGTGCAACAGGTTCTTTTTTGTTGTTGTTGTTGTTGTTGTTTATGTGTATTTACCGTTGCGGTTTATGGATTCTTTGAGATGATGTTGCGAATTGATTTGGACAACATGGTATGATTGGTTGGCTTTGGGTTCGCATGGAGTAGGTTGTTGTACAGGAGCAGGCAGAGAGGGTATCTGGAGCTGGATCTGGTGTTGGGCCAATGGGTGGAGGATAATGTTTATTCCATGGATGTCGATGGGATTAAGGCACTCGTCGATGTTCTTGACTTGGTATTTCTTCCTGTATTTCTTCCTCAACCCTGCTCTCTCTCTCTCTCTCTCTCTCTCTCTCTCTCTCTCTCTCTCTGTGGCCGATTTTCCATGCCCATGTCACGGTCAAGTTATGCAATTTCAACTTTTCATTGTCTTGCTTGTCGTTTTGGATGGCCGGCAAATGCATCTGTCTTTTGTATTTCGTTTGTCCCCGGCAACAATTAATCACTATAAGTGAGATAGAGTCGTTGGTTGAGATCTTTGAGTTATGAAGGAGAATACAGCTATTTTTAATCTTGTGTGCACGGAATAGATTGTTTTTGAAGAATTCTGCGCAATTATGTATTTTGGATCTGTGTTCATGTGTGGATAATGGTAATAGTTTTGTTAGGTTTTAACTGAGTGTAAATTTTATTCAAGGTCTTTGCCAGAAAAATATCAAGCATCGAGGCTTATAATCTTACAATATGATTGGTTTAAAGTACTTATTGAATTAATGGTTTTGCTCCTATCAGATGTACCTTTTCTTAGTCGGGTTATTTTGTTTGAAGAAATTCTTGTTTCAGCCCTGCAGTTGCAGGGTAAGTGGTGCTATTTAGAGTTTGTGTAGAGAGAGAGAGGCAATTGAGATATTTTCCGGTCAGTTGTTGGTGGCATAACCTGCTGCCTTTTGAAGCAGTGTAATCTTGGGTTGCTGTGCCTGTGATGATGCTTACTTTGTTGTCTTCTCTAATGTGACTTTGCCTGAGTTTTTGGGGATGACATAAATTTTTATCAGTGGTGCCTGGGTGTAAAATTATAATTTGTGCTCTCTATGGCTGGAATATGCTTATCTTTCATGAGAGCTTGTGCCCTGTTTGTGGAATGTTTGTGTTCGTGATTTTAAATGGAGGCATGCAAACGATGTTATCATCCGCAGATTGAAGTTGGCTTATGTGAGATGCTTAAGGACATTGTAAAATATTCTTGTCCCAGTGGTGGAGCTAGGCCATCCCTTCGTAAGGGCGATTAAGAAAATTAATTAATTACTATTTTTGTTAAACTTTTATGAAATAGATTTTTTAGCTTTCGATTTGATAACCATCTTTCCTTCCAATATTATTTTTTTGCAAATAACATAGTATTGTTTGAGCTCGTCTCGGTGTTTATAACTATAGAAGAACGTGCACTTGCCTGTGATTCTCCAAAAGTAATCTTTTGTCTGAGAATGATATGCCAACATGTATGTCAATCAACAATAAACTTTGTTAAATTAGATCAAAACTTCATTTTGCTTATTTTTACTGAGATCCGTCATACAATTTCTCCCTATTTTTGTAGTTTAAAAGCCAATAACTTGAAAGTAGGAAAAGATCAGGCAACACTGACTGTCAAAGAAGAGGAAGGGGGTGTGAACGATGAGAGAGAGGCTTGCTTTGGAGAATGAATGCCATAAGGAATCATCAAACAACATATAGCTTCATATGTCAGAACAAAGAGTTAGGGATTGTATATGATTATGAAAGAGTAATCAACTTTCTTTTTTCTTCCTGTGAAGTGAATGTCTTGGATCCTCAGTCTCTACTCTGCCAAGAGACAGAAGTACAATGGCCTGCAAAGAGTAGAATTCTGTGTGCCAAAAAATAACATGTTGCTGCAAAATCATAAGCTCCCTGTGACACCTGGGGTGGATAATGACCCTCAAGTCTGAGATGATTACTTCTTCATCTTTTCTGTTTGTCCAATCCCCTGATTTGATAAAGGAATGAGTTCCTCGTGAAGCATTCTCCTTGTGGCAAGAGCTAATAGCTTATAGATAGTAACAGTTACAATGCTGCAGAATCAATAATCACCATTGGGACCATATTTTTATTTTGCCAAAGCAAGGAGACTGCTTTTCTCTTTTTACTAATGCTCATTCAATCCTTTATGAAGGAATCATTGTCTGGCCGACATTGGGTGTCCTTCTGTCTGGGTGTGGGAATTACTTTATTTGGATTACTAGCACTTATAAGACCAACTTGTAATGCAGGAAAAGACCAAATAATGATTCTTCAATCCATTAATTTTGCTTGCTCAGTGACTTATTGTGCTGAGCAGTAAGCACTGAAATTTCTGTGTTTCACATTTAGAGTTGTCAATTTCTGTCGATAGGTCATGTTTGTGCATGAGATTGGTGTGCTCAATATACTCAAGTTTTACTACGATTAGTCTAAAAGTCTATGATTTTAAGATGGCATAATAAAGATTACTATCAACAATTACGTATAATATAGCCATAAGTAGTAAATAATAGATAAGTCTTAACTACTTCTAGCAAAATAGGTCAATGTAGGTCGGTCATTAATCAAGTGGACACAATCCATTAATTGAACAGGTTGGACAGGTCAATGTTGGGTCTTATCGGTTGAACCAAAACCTAAACCGGTTCTAATCTTGTCAAACAGGTTGATATAATTATGACACGCACAGAGTTAGCACAGACTAAACCTGCTGACTTCCTGTCTGGTTTGAATTGTGTAGGTCTATTCTGTCTGACATTGTCACCCCTACTCCTGTACTCTGCATCTATGTCTTCTTTCCTTTGTTTGAGTTGGTAATGTGATGGAAAGTATCTGGCTAGTTAAATGTTGCGGATGGCATCTCTGGGCATCTTCTATACAAGTTCTATAGGTTGCAGTTAGTAACCCATGTGACCTTTATGCGTCTTGATCTTTTATTTCCCATCACTAGGAAAACCCTGATCTCTGGAAGTGGCTGACTGACCAGGAGCAACCCCCAGAAGCTGTGAAAATGAATCCGGTGAGTTCAAACGTGCCAAAACGTGTCTGTTGCTTTCAATCTGAAGAGGTGGTCTTGGTATCTCATCTTCTCTAATTATCATGGTTTTGTTCTTCAGGTTTTCTCCGCTGTGCACAAGAAAGTCATGAACAACCTCAATAGTCACTCTGCTCCTGAGACACGGGCATTACCCGGGCAGCCATGGGTGAGAGGGTGGGATGATATCAAGAAAGGCCGAGATGGCCCCATCACTGGGAATCAGTAACTCTGGCTATATTTGTGACATTAGCGGGTTTGGAGTACATCACTTGTGATGGGCAAGGATTTAAAGCTGTGTTAAGTTGTCATTATAATGCGCACGATGTATAGTCTATGAGATGAATAAGGGCAGTGTTTGTATAAGGACGAAATAATTTTTGCCCCTTATCTCTGTTACGGCGTCTCTTTTCATTTGTATAACGGCATGCGAGTAATGCCTGCCTTGAATCTATGCTACCTTGCTCAATGTCCCAAATGCGGGCTCTAGAAAATTTGAGTTCTGTAACCTATGTTTGCCTGGCTAAGCGATGAACACGCCTGCAAGAGTGAAAAGGTACCATTTTCTGAGATGAGAAAGTCCTACTAGAGATGGAGAGAATTCATTGACAGAATTTCATCTTTCTGGATGCAAAACCCTACATGATGATGAGTAAACATGCGAAATCAATCATTAAAGTGTAGAACGAAAAACCGTGGGCACTTTAGTTGTTGAGTACTGTCGGTATAAGCGGAAGGTGTGGGTGATCATGACAATGTTGCATTCATTGGACCGCCTTCCACTGACGCTTCTGACTGGGTTCATGGCGTGTTGAAACCGCGATCGAAGCCATGCAGTGAAGTCAGTGTTCAGTACATGCAGCGCTAGGCCGAGGCCATCATCACATGAAAAGCTTGCGCAGACCGTGCGATTGTACGTGGTTATATGCATTGAAATCGCGAGAAGCGGGGAGAAAAGAGAGGAGGGGGGACATGAGTCTTGGACAAAAATAGATAATTGAGATTGGGATTAGCTGGAATTCGTCGTGGTCCTATTTTTGGATGCATGGGTCTTGGAAACGTACTAGAGAGTTTTTCCTCTTGATAAAGTCGAGTGCCTCCTCAAATCTTTTTTCCCTTTGAAGGCGGAAATTCAGGAAATTCAAAGCCGACTGTCCAAAAGGCTGGTTGCGTTGGATCCGATCTTGGTATCTTAATACCTCGATTCTTGATTGGCACGAACCATTAAAGACTTTAGTGATATCTAGCAGACATTGTTGGAGCAATTTAGGGGATGGATTGGATTCTCTCTTTCAATGGTGGAGGGGGTTTGGTGGGAGTGGTTCAAGAATCTATATGCCCTCAGAAATCTTTAAATGCTTTCTCTCACTTTGACAATAAATATGTTTATCATGATATAACAAACATATCCAAGGGCATGGCAAGTAAATTGAATGTCAGAGAAGTAGTGTTTATTTAAACCCACGTTTTCTTTTCTTGGTGAGGATGAGGATGACTACGCACCGGCAAGTTTCTTTAATATGGGTATCTTTAGTTGTTTTGGATACAAACACTGGACACTCAATAAGACCAAAGATCTTGTTATCCAATTCGACAGGTGAGTATATAACTCGTGGAGATTGTTTTCGTTGAATGACCAAGAGGCATCAGCTCAAAGATCATGTTATCTAAAAGCTCATGAAACGCCTTACAAAACTCCATGAATCAGTTAAGTTTAGGCCTTTGACTTACGCGGTTGGTTCTAACTTAGAGTAGTTTGCATGCAAAATATATGCTAAATCAGATAAGACTCTTGTTTTTAGTTGATGAAACCTTGATTGCCCTGATATAAATTCCAACTCCAAAATTGTTGAAGAAAGTAGGATCCATAAAGGTCTTCTATATATTCTGCCACAAAAATATTGTTCTTTAAACCGGTCCATTTTCAATTACCATGCCAAAAATCCAATAGAATGATGACCAGCCGATTCTATTTACCACACCGCTATCTAATACAACTATCCAACCTTTCGACCAAAAAAAAAAAAAAATCCAACCCATTTTTTCCCCGCGATTTCGACAGAGGTTCAATTTAGGTGTTAGGGTATAAACCCTATTAAAAGTGGTGATTCACAAATTTAAATTCAATAACACATTCAAATGAGGACCCTAAAAAAGGCGAGGGAGAGAGGGAGAGAGAGAGAGAGTGCGACCACATCAATAAGTTAATGGTAGGTTGGTAGCTCAAACAGGGCCCCTTTTGGCACTTATTCTGCCTTCTTTCCATAACGTAATTAAATTCTTGATAGGTGAAGGGAATCATTCCTTTTTTAATAAAACAAAGAAACTAGTCACGAAAGAAAAGTGAAAGCAGCCTCTCAATGCTTGGTTTGGTGAAGGAATGAATGAAGAGGATTCTCTGAGAGCATTGCTTAGATCTTTAATCAAATTGGGTTCTCGATTGTCCCACGCGACATAACGTACAAAGACTTGCCTAACATTAGGTAAACTCTAAAGAAATATTAAAGCGAGCGAAAGTACGTACTTCCCACATTGACATCTGGTTTTTGAGGTTATGGAATGGATTTGCACTGTGATGATGATGAAGGGGGTTGTTAATTTGAGTTCTCAAAGTACATGCCGAGCGTCGCTGAATATTAGAAAACGTGGGGTTTTTTAATTAGTTAGTAGTAAGTTGTAAGTAATGAATGCTAAAAAGCAAAAGAATTCATGTGTACTATTTTAAGCACCGGCAAGGGAAAAGATTATTCCCGTTAGCTTCTTCAGTCATCGAATGATTATATATAAGGGAAGGATGGACAACCACCGAAATGAACAACCAGCACACGAAGATATTAGGGCCAACTTGTGGAGAAGTGGTGTTTATGATACGATAAGCATGCACAAAACTTTATCTAATCTCTTGGATTAGGTACGCTTAAACCCCTTCATCCGTTAAACATATAACCAACTTTCAAACTTTTTCCCAATCAAGCCACCCGATTTATCTGTGCAATTGAGTTCTCCCTTCATTTTTTTGGCAACTTCACTTATGTGAAGTGAAATTGTCATTGCGATCTACGTGAAACACCACCATATTAGCAAAGCAAACAGTTAAATAGAGAGGACTCGACAAGGGAGGCCTCTCTCTGTTTTTCCATTCTAGTTGCTTCTTCTTTGTAAATTTGTCAATGTGACGCTCTTGTTGACAAATTCATGCCGCATGAGGTATGCTAGATGAACAAAATCGATGGAACTATCGATAGGGTATATACCACAAAATGTTCCAATTGCACTAATTAATCTTATCGTGCATGGCCAACCAACTACCAGAACCCTATTGGCATGGATCATCATCACCCACACCAACCGATTCATGCCCTATAGTCTTTCAAGGGTTGGGTGCAAACTCTCAAGAGTCAAGTCCCCAATCTTATCTTGAAATCAAATCACATAATTGAGGTTGATAAAGCCCTAGAATCTGCTTTCTCAAAAGACGGACGGCTGCCTCTTAAAGGGAGGAGCGATAGGAAACCACATCAATTAAAAGGGATGGAGAAAGCCTATCAAATAATTAGTGAAGGCTAAAGGGATCGTACCGCTTACCAAGTTGCTTCTCATTAATCTTCTCTTTATTTCAGTATTTACCATGGTTGGGTGTGGAAGGAAGGGAAAGTAAAATGAGTCAAGCGCGTAAAAGAGGGGCCTGGAGCTTTCTCTAGGGGTTAGAATCTTTAGCTTTTCACTCTTTTTGTAGCTATCTGATTGATGGCAAAAGATCATGGGCCATGCAGCTTTTTCACGACAAGGACCGTATGCATTACTGCCTGGGAAAACTAGAAATTTTGCCTTTTTGTTGCTTCTTTTGGCTGGGAGAAATTTGGCGAGATTGTTTCCCCTTGATAAGCAAGAAAATCAGGAGTTGCATGCAGTTTACTTATGGAAAAGGAAAATTTTGGGGAATGGGCTGTGAACCGGATTATGAGATTTTGGATATTTTGTGGACCATCAAATTATCGGGCGTCCATGTGCGAGTTCCTGAATTATTTATAAAAAAAAAAAAAGAACTTGGGATTAACAATAGTAGTAGTGAAAGAATATGTTGCACAATAATATTATATAGACAATACTCCGAAAAAAACGCTTAAAAATAAGAATATTGTGCCCATAATATTAGTATTTGGAGAGGGGATAAAAAGCAAAAGAATTGAATGCATCATTTTAGCATCTTGAAAATAAAGTCTCTCTTTGAATTCCTTCATTTCCTTTCTTGTTCGAGAACTTTAGTCGATTACAATGCGAAATGCGTCTATAATGTTAAGGCGAGGGTACCTAACATGTACATATGACGACAATGGTAAATGCTGGAATTTATTTGCAAGCGAGATAACGGAACTTTGCAATTTCTAATTTGTGGAATCGTGAAGTGCAAAATTTCATTTGAGATATTATGGATCATTAAGAATTATACCAAATATTGAGCACGTCGCCCTCACCAGTCACCTCGTCTGTCTTGTCATTGAACAAAAAGACAAACCTTTCATGGATGCCTAGCTTCAAATAAAAACTTCTCTCAAGTACCATACGAGCAAAAACTTGAAATCTTTCCCGGCAAGACTCATAATTGGGTTTACGTATAAAGCATTAAGCAATCTAAGGGCACTTTCAGCAAAAAGTGAAAACGATACCTTTCGAGGCAATTTAAAAATGAGAAAAAAATTTACATTTCTAATAAATTAATCACCGCAGATAATAAAACTTTATTTTCCCAAGGCCCATTAGAACTGCCTAGAAGGCACCCTTTCATATTTTTTTTCTAGATAAATGTAGGCATGGCAACTAAGTAAAAAAAAAGAAAAATTAGGCGTATAGAGCCACGTATGGAATTTCGTCTTTACTGCATGTATTAGATAGAATAAAATATTGGGAAAAAAAGAATAAAATAAAAGCACAAGAAAAAAGAAGTAATTAAATACAAAGGAGGGAGGATTAAATTTAATGCGGTGGGCCATGGTCCGAAATCGAACTGATATTTTGTCGGGTTCGGTTCGGCTGCGCCCCGATTGCGAGCCGTTTTAGCCGACTCTCGAGCCGCCAATTTCGGAGTCTCCACGCTTCCCTCCGTCCTATTGGCCGCCTCCTTTTGACCAGTATTTCATGGACACTTGGTATATATATTTTATAGAAAAATTTCGTTTTTAAGGCATTAATTACATAATTGAGTGAAATAATTAATGCATCTGATGAGAATAATATTTACTCGTTTAGTTATTTAACAAGTGGCACGAAGAGGCGTCTTATCATATTTTTATGAATAATTAGATATTGAGAATTTTCAAAATTGATCGATTGCTTTAAGCTAAAAAGTCAAGATGGACGTGAAGCTTTTATCGTCATGCCTTAGGCATTCCCAAAGTTGACCAGCCATCCCACACTTTTTTATCGAATGAAAGTATGTCAATTCACATACATCATCTCATGTCCCCTTATAGCTTATGTCGGGTTGGATTTGACTATAGGATGGTGAGGTTTTCTTATGTTTCAATTTGGCATGGTATCATTAAGCAAAAATATGGAAATCTCTTGGTGCAACATCTCGACTTTGCTACTCTTGTCTAAATCTTGTATCCTTCTTGTTGATTAAGTACGTGGGTAGATCTTCATTCATGAACGATTTTGATGATTGAGATCTTGCTAGCTCAATGAACCTTTAGTGAGGACCATTGAATTACACTACGACACCAAGCGTGTGGTAACTTGGGAAGGTGTTCCTTCTGTTAAATATTCCAAATACTTTAGAAGTATTTCATTACAAGATACATATATATTAAGTATAATATAAAGGTAAATTGCATTGACTCGCTCCAATGAACATCACACTCTAGCTTTTAGGCAATACTTGCAATGAGGTCGCTAAACTTTTTAAAAGTGATGCCATGTTAGCATTTGGCTAGAAAGTCAATTAGATTCTAGTCAAAGTGCGTCAATTGAAAAAAAAAAATGTAGAGGTTCAATGCATTGGGTGATTGAAATCGAAGTTCATTTTCCCATATGCCAATACCACCTAAATTACCGATACCGACCGAATCTATTCATATTTTCTATCTTAAGGTTATGATACTTGAAGACACAATATGAGGGCCTTTTTGTGGTAGGGTTGGCAATCCTGAATATAAATTCGTTTATATGACATGAAACTAGACATAAATGCAAGAAGAAAAAAAAGAACGTAACATGTCATGGTATGATTGATGTTCATATAGATATGCGAGGATATGTGATTGTTAGCTAAATCATTTGACTTGTTTCAGTGTTACCATGAGCCAATACATATTAGAAGTAAGTAAGATACGTCGACATGAATGAGTCCCATTGTGCATTGCGAACTTGCGCCTTTCCAACCAGGAAAAAGAAAACTTGCGCCTTCCCTTGGCATCATATCGCATGTAAAAGCTCAATACATGTGGCCCCGGTGGATATGCAATCTAGGAGACATATTGTCACATTCATCCGGGATCGATTAACTCGAATGCTCAAAAAGAGTCTTGAACACCCAATTATTCGTGATCACAAGCCTAGCGACTTGGCGAGACAGCACATCATTAGGTGCGAGTCTTCACAACGTTCTTCGACTCATCCGTTCGAGTTGGAGAGGGCACGATCGAATTAATTTCGCTCAAGCTTTCTCAGAATTCTTCTCGCAGGGTATGATTATGCAGTCGTCCAGGAGATTCATGCGCCCCATAAGACGTCCTGTCCTTGCATAATATGAACAGGCAATGATCTCAATGTCGATCGATGTTCACATCCATTACACATCATCGTTCAATGTGTTCTCCACAAACCCTAGGCATGCTATTTCTTGAATCAATCCTCCACACAAATCTCCAATCTCTACAACATATTCTCAGTTTATGTAACTTAATAAGAGAGCCAATACCAAACTCAAGAGAGCAGAGATCATGATAATTTTGTCTAATAGGCAATAAATTGTTTATCATGCCACTTCTTCTCTTGTAGATATCTTAATATTCCTAATGACATATAGATCCACGTAAGGACAAAGCGTGCACATCCCATCGCATGACTTCTCCCCCTAACATGAAATTTCATCCTATAACTTTCAATTCGTGTAATTGTTACACCTGTGACGTCTTGCCCATGTGCAAAACATCTCGTATCATGTACGATTTCAACCTTTTGCTCATATTCTCTAGGGGTTTCGACTAAAAGCTGGCAGATGACATTTTAAAATGAAGTTACTATTATCTTGAGGATATAATAGGTAAAGGTGTTTGTTAACTGTGGATCTAATTCAAACAAATAAAAAAATCGCTCTCAAGAAGGTACGAGGAACATACCTACCGCACAGCCCAGGAAACCTCCTAACAACTAATTGAAGTGAAGGCCAAGAAGCGTCTGACCGGTGGTTTCCATAAGATCGACGAGCTCTCACTTGACCGATCGATCCGTTCAGGCAAAGGGTTGCACCGAAAAGGGATTTAGTGTGTTATTACGCGACGCCGACGGCATAGTACACCATCAGCTGAGTGGGCAAAGGTCCTGGTCCCGACCCAACATGGCAAAACGAAAATAACCCTTACTTTAAGCCGTAAATCTTGTCCTACCCCATGTCCTCATCGCCCCAGCTCCAAACTTAAATGTAGGTGGGGGCTGGCCCTTTTGCGTACATCGCTCTCTACCTAACTCAATAAAAAGTTATCCCCATCCCATGCCATCTCATCTCCCCCACGCCCAACCCCACGAAAAAGGTTAGGACAAAAACCCTAAATTTATAAAGGCGAGAGAACGCATTCCCCCGAAAACAGCATCGATTTCAATACTATACTCTCCTCTCCCTCGATCGATCGCGTCGACACGATCGCATGTAGAGAGGACAAAGTACGGTCTTCCTTCGGGTACCTACCGAAAGAGGACAAAAGGGCAAATTCAAGAGGGAGCAAATTGGGGAGGGGGGAGGGGGCGGCGGGGCGGGGGGCTCTTTCTGCTTCCGCGGCTTTCTATCCTTGTGAAAAGGAGTAATTCTACGGGAGTGGAAGCTGGTTCTGCCTCGCTATATTGGCGCAAATCGGGTCCCTAATTTTACCCGATATCCCTCAGGCTTTCATGCACCCTTTTCTGTACTTCTTCCGATTGGGGTTTTCATATAGGGGGCTCAAGGAGTTTTTAGCTAGGCTCCAAGGTTCTTTCTCGGTTTTCGTATTTCGTGTTGCGTGGTTTGTATAGAAAAAGAGACAGCTGTTGGTGGTCAGATCTCAGGTTGTCCATTCTTGCGGGGAAGGGTAAATTCAGGGCCGATGGAGGACGGGAATAGTTAATGTGCGACCCCTTTTTTTTGTCATTGTTCGGTAGCACTTGGGGTACGTCGTCAGCCCTGAGATCTCACAGTGAAAACCGTGTGCATTTAATGATGGTCAATGGAGATTCATGCTGGATCTTAATCGGGGGTTTACATTCAATGAATAGAGCCCGGAGCTGTGTCATTAGCCGGACGAATTAATTGAAGATAATGGAGAAGCTCAATGCCGATTCCATGGCGACCTGCCCCATTCATCGATTTAGCTTTTACTTTTACGGGATCAACCCAATTGAAATCGAGGATTTGGGTAATTCGTGTCGTGTCTAATTATCACTAGCAATGTTGTCGTGCTCAATGGCATCTTTTTCTCTGGTGAGTAATGTAATGTACCAACTAAAACTACCAAAAGCAGCTAAAGGAACTCCATTTTTCTTCTCGCAACATACACATTGAGAGGGACGCATCTCAGGCTAATTGGCTCCCACCTAAATCTAAAAAGCCATTGGAAAAGGCAAAGGCCAAGTTAAGCTGAGGCTCGTTACACAAAGTTACAACAAAGTGGGAAAACTAACCCCCCCCAAAAAAAGGAGACTAAGGCAAGGAAAAAAGGTTAAAAAAAAAAAAAATTAAAGAGAGAGCTTAGTCAACGGCCGTTAACGAGGGGGCTAACGGCGGGATGCGAGTCCTTGCAGGGGCTCGGCGGCAAGCTACTCCTCCCCGAGGCGGCGGCGACGAGCCGTTGCACGAAGCCGTCGAGGCGCTGCCCGTTCGTCTCCGTCAGCAGCCGCTTCCCGCCGAACGGCAGCGACTCCACCCCCCTCTCCGCCAGCACCTCCTCCTCCTCCCCTTTCCGGCCTTCTCTTCCCACCCCACTCGCCTGCGGCATGTCAATAATGAGATATTGTCAATTTCGATAATATTAATTCTTGATAAATTATAAACATTTTTTTACCAAAAAAAAAAATTAAGACGATTTTTCACAAGGGAAAATGGATAAAGTGAAAAAAATGGGTTTTCATTTGTTTTATTTAATTTTTAGTACCTGAATCCTGACGTAGTCCGCTCGGTTCCAACAGAAGGCGTTCCCCAGCATCTGGTCCACCGCCTCCGACACTCCGTCCAGCGCGATGCCCACCACGTCCGACGTCGAGCACTCGCCGTCGCGCGGCGGGGCCTTCCCGGCGGTCGATCCATTGCCCAGGGACAGCACCAGCAGGTCCTCCACGCCGTTCACCGACGGGAAGTCCCCCTTGTTGTGGAGCACGTGCGTGACGGCGGCGGCGGTCGGGTTGTTCATCACCAGGCCGCCGTCGACGGCCGCGCAGCAGGTCTTCCCGTCGACGGAGGCCAGCGCGAACGGCTTGAAGTGCCCCGGCGTCGCCAATGTAGCCCGGCAGGCCTTCCAGAGCTCGAAGTCGAAGCTCGGCGAGTCGGTCGCGTCGGCGCGGGAGAACACGAACGGGGCGGAGCTGTTGAGGTCGAAGCAGGGGATCAGCAGGGGCTTGCGCGCGTCCTTCAGGGTCAGGCACCTCCCGTCCTCCCGCGTGAACAGCTCCTTCAGCACCTTATCCATGCTCCTCCCGGAGAACCGCCGCCGTCGCCGGCAGAGGATCCCCCCGGGCCGGAACATCTCGGGGCACCGGGCGGCGAGGACCTCGACGGCCTCGCGGGCGGAGTAGAGCGGGCGGCCGGAGGCGTCGCCGGCGGCGAGCATGGCGGCGAGGACGCCCCCGAGGCCGGTGCCGGCGAGGAGGTCGAAGGAGTCGGAGAGGGAGGCGGTGGGGTCGCCGGTGCGGAGGCGGATCTGGTCCTCGAGGCGGACGAGGGCGGCGCCGGCGACGGCGCAGGAGGTGCCGCCGCCGTCGATGCAGAGGAGGCGGGTGCGCCGGGCGGGCTCGCAGCAGTGGGAGAGCCACTTCTGCTCGAGCTTGTTGAAGATCTCCAGGGTGACCTTACTCAGCTCCATCCTTAACTTCTCTCTTTGCGCGTGAAGGGTGGTTATTCAAGGAAGAGGGCAGCGACGTCGTTGCGTGAAGAGGGCAGGGTCACGCGGCGGAGGAGGGAGGGCATTAATGGCGGGGGATCTGCTGCTGCTCCTCCTCTGAGCAGTTCTCTCTCGCCGGAGAAGGGAGTGAGTGAGGGAGTGAGTAGTGGTTGATCTGAGGGTTAAAGAAAAGGAGAAGGGAGGAGAGTGGTGGTGGTGGTGGTGGTGGGTGGTTATGTGGTATGTCTATATATATATATACCTACCTATGACCTACTCTCTCTCTCTCTCTCTCTTTTTCACCCTCTATCGTCGGTTTTATTTTTTTGTTTTTTTTTTTGGGAGACGTACTGCGCAAATGGGATCTTTCTTTCTCGTTATTTTTCACCGTTGGTTCAGATTTCACTTTAACTCCCCCGTCCCCCACCCAAAAATATAAAAAAACAGATTTAACCTACGTCCCCCCCCCCCCCCAAAAAAAAAAAAAAAAAGAAATCAGATTTGACTCATTTTTATATATAGTACGTATAAACCTATCACGGGTGCAGAAACATATCTATGAGGAAAAGGAAATACTTTTTTTTTGATAAAATCCTAAAAAGTTCGGAGATTTCCTACTCGGGAGCTGGAGTTATTCGATCTAATCTTGCAAGTAGCTCGTAAGAACTGTAGATCGCAGGCTGGATTTGTGAGATTTGAAAGATTTATTAGTTGTTTCACGCACCTTCGAATAATTGGGCTTCTATACCTGTTTTTCTAGATTAAGAAAAAATAATACTTGAAATTTTTATAATGTTATACTGAGAACTGAAGGATCACTATGCAATGACTTTGCCTTAGATATACATTTCAATCTATCGTATAGAATATTTATTATATTTGGTTAGGCGATAAATTTTTCCGTAATTACACACTTTTTCTTCTTGCTTTCTTTTTAAGATAAACACCAATGCAATGGAAGACTCATTTTTCTTTCTCAAATGATTATATATATTTTCTTCAAACAAAGGAAAAATATAGAATAGGGTAGTCTATTATCTCAATCTATAGAGAAATATGTAGTTTTGCTCTTATTTCTTTATCTATAGTATAATTGGTAATGTCTAGCAGTTATGAAATAGAGAACTTAGACTTTGTTTATTTTGCGAAAAATAAATAATATACAATATTTTTTTCTAAAAAATAATCACTTGTATTGCTTATAAAAATTAATGAATCAAAAATATTTTCGCTTGTTCATAAAAATATCTAGACGTAAATCGTTGTCATCATTTTATCAAAAATAAATGGAACCTTATATTATACTAAAACTGACTTAAAATGCATTTAATGTGGATATCCATTAATTAAAGCCTCTTTTCTTCCTAGAGAAGTATAATAATAACCCTGTGAAACTTTAATTTAAATATAAATATCTGAATCCGTTACATAACATTCAAGTTACGTGCGTTGGTAGAGAAATTCTTTCCTAAATTTGTGTCCTCTTTATTATTGCTCAAAGATAAATGCCAATCCAACGCATTAGGCTTTTCCTTTTCTAATAAACGCTTAAATTTCCCCAACAATTTATATCTCAATCTATAAAATAATATTTATTCGTACTATAATGTTTCATAGGTAGTATAATTGATGATGTCTAATATTTACGAGGCTGGTAAATTTTCTAAAACTTATCACAATTCGCAACATATACACAGTAAAATTAACTATACTATGCACAGTAATAATTCATATATTTTATTCGCATCATGTGAATGTATCGAACGCAAAAATGATTTTTTCTTCTTTATAAATTGTTAATGATTAGGGCGAATAGATTTCTTCACGATGGATTAGAGATTTGATATCATTTCTTGTCTCATCGCATCCCATTCTCAGAGCTAATGCAATCTTTCCTGTTCCATGACTCCTGATTCGATCCCTAATTTTGTATTAATGTCACGTTTTGATAGTTTTTAATGCTCATAAAGGATTCCCGTGCCATGAGATTTTATGGCAGAACTAAGCATCCAGACCTTTCTTTATTTAGGTTTAGTCATAAAGTGACGATAAAATTTATGTAATAATATATCATATAATGAAATTAAATTTTGAACATTACATGCATTCAACTTATTGAAAAGACTCTTCTTTTGTCCATGCAAAATTCAAGATTTTTCCACGAAAATGAAAAATTCAGAGAAAAATCTCTCGATACCTCAATCAAACTACAAATAATCATATTGTCCTATTTTATATATATAGTAAAATAGTCTATGTACAACAATGATGCGATAGAGAGAGAAGTCTTTTCCTTTTCTTTTCTTTTTTTTATTCGAGAAATTTCAAAGGAAGAAAATTGCTCATATAAGTGATTATAGTTGCAGATATTCCATGAGACCGACTAGATACATCTAATTTATATAGCATGTAATTTGGATCATTTCTTGTTCCTTAGTTGGACTTTTTTTTTTCTTTTGTAGATTCCAAAAAGAATATTTTCAATTGTACTGCTCTAGGTGGGATAGAAGTAGGAAAATAAATAATAACGGGCTCTTTGAATGTGTCCAATACGTTTAAATCATATATTAAGTACTATAGTTGATAGTTCTCGATGAATGTTTCTGAGAGCAGTAGTAATATATTGTTGGAAGCACTTCAATAGTAAAAATAGTTGTGGCTTGGGGCTCGGCTTGAATGACAATGTCTCGACTTGAATCTTGGCCTTAACTAAATTCTCTCTTTTTTTTCACGCTTTAAATTGACCTCAAATGCGTTAATTGAAGCTCAAGTCAAGTGACTAACAAGACCACTCAAGGATCTCCATCTTTAATGCTTTTTAGCATGCTCTTGAACACATGTCAAAAGAGAAGAGTACTTTGATGTTTAAACATATGCGTTCGTGCATTTTAAGTAATGTGGAGGCCAATCTCGTAATGCGAGGTACAAAATTTGGTGGGGTCAACAAGGGATGTAAGTAATTATTTTCAGAAAAATATTTTTTATATTATTTATTTTTGCAAAATAAACAAAGCCATAGATTACATTTAAATTTCTTAAATTCGAGCTATGCTCCATACAGTAATTTAAATCTTGCACTTGGCTCTCTCTCTCTCTCTCTCTCTCTCTCTCTCTCTCTCTCTCTCTCTCTCTCTCTCTATTTTTATTTACCGGTCAAATGATATAAAGCTCAAGTTCCATTTCCTAAGCACAAAAAATGAACTATATCGAATTCCTGTTTCTTATATTGGAGTGACATTCACCTATCTAAATATAAATGATAAAGTTATTTAATTAGGCTTGCGAGTGATTTAAGAATTAAATCAATTAAGCTCAAGTTTGCTTAAATTCAACATTTGAACCGCCCAAACTTGAATTAAAAAAGAATAATGAGATGGGTTGAGTACTTGCCAAGCTAAGTTACACGCATTGTAGTGTCAAAGGTTTAATATAGTCCAAACCATTAAAATAAAAAGTCAAATTTGTATAAAGATAAAAAGTTGGGTCAACTGACCTTCGTTCAAGAAGAGGTGCGTCGCCCCTGTTCAAGTCCCTCGTTTTACAGTCTTTATAGTATTTCCTTCATGTGAATGTTTTATTTATGAAATTCCTTGTGATTCTGTAAAAGACGTAAGTTTTTGTATGCAAAGTAAATTTATGCCCTTTTGCACACGCATCACGGGTGCATCATATCGCTAATTTTTTTTTGTAAATTCAACCAAAACATGTGTTTTCAAGTGATGTTATTAGGTAAAGGTGTCGTTGAATATTTAAATATTCTAACACTTCGGCTTACACGCGATAGGACTTATTTTCATACCATGTTAGGAAGTTTAACTCAAAATCTTAAGTTATTAGGTGGAGGGAAACTACATGTATATAAAGAGCATGTAAGACTCATTGTCAAGTGATGTGATATAATATTTCAACTTGTTGAATTAAAAGTTGAAGCCTCATTTTCTCGATGCTTTTTGGTTAATTGGAATGAGTCAGAATAGAAATGGAAATTGAGACTGAGAATAGTGCATTAGTATAATTTCATTAGAATGGAAGGAGGTGGAATTGAGTGAGAATCAATGCGAATGAGTTAATGAAAAAAGGCAGGTAGACAAGAGGATGGTCAATTAACAATGGAATTTGGTGACTTTTGTATGGTAAAAAAAACAAATTGAGAATGAATCGAAGAATTTGAACTTTAACAATGGAATAGCTGCATTATTTTAATTTTGTTTGTTGAGAATCAATTTGGACAGAGTTATTTTCTTTTATTCACCAACTTCTTTGCCTAAGTAGTAATCCTACAAAATTTGCATAAATTGACTCCCCTTATACTTTCCCCCACATGCGACTATACTAATATTGAAAACAGAAGGCAAAGAAATGGAGAGCTACTTTAATGTACTAAATCAAAATTAAGAAAAACATGTCTGTTTGCATATTCAACGTGATAGCACTACTTTTTAATTATTATAATGTAGAGCAAAAGTTCTCTATCTAATCATACACACACACACACACACGAGAGGTAGTCTAAATTTGACTCCCCTTATACTTTTTCCCACATGTTAAATATGACTATACTAATATTGAAAACAAAAGGCAAAGAAATGGAGAGCTACTTTAATGTACTAAATCAAAATTAAGGAAAACATGTCTGTTTGCACATTCAACGCGATAGCACTACCTTCTAATTATTATAATGCAGAGCAAAAGCTCTCTATCTAATCATATACACACGAGAGATAGTCTAAATTGAGCTGATTAAGATATATAATTACACTAATTTTCATTGAAGAGTTTAAATTAATGGGTTTTTCTCTTTTGGGAAATCGATGTTCTCGGACATCGGATGCCTGAAAAGAAATATGGTAGAAACAAAGAAAAAGGAGGGAAGGCTTCTATAATCTAAAGAAATGTTGTATTTTCTTTTTCATATGTGTTTTATTGTCAGAGAATCGGGTTCCTCATCGGTCTTTCCCTCTATCTCCCTCGATCCGTGGACTCCAGTCAGCGCCACGTTCCCGACAGGCTTCGTCAAAGAGGTGAGATCATAGCTACCTTAGAAAAGCCTGGTGGAAATCAATAATAATTGAAAAAGGAAAAAAAGCCATCTAGATCTTGAGGTGAAATCAAGGTGATTTGCCAAAAGCAAACATGTGTCGACTCGGGCACCAAGAGGATTCCATCCTCTCCTAGTGATCTTTGATTTAAGTCTCGTTGAGAGCACTCTGAAAATAAGATCTTGAACGCACTTGACCAACTTGGGAAGCGCCCTTAAGATCGCCCAAGGAAACGGATCAATCGAGATGCACAACTGCCGACTCAAGAACTACTTAATCGTAAAAATTGTAGGACCGACGTTTCTTATAAAGCCACTCCATTGACATGGATTGGGCTTCATTTACCTTAGTCACAAAAGTATACTTTTGCAATTGGATAATTACATAAATAGTCCTCGAATTTTCACCAGATGTGCAATGTGGTCTCCAAATTTTGGTAATGCTCAATTTAATTCATACACTATATGAAAATATTTAATATGATCATTTTATTAATTCAAGTTCAGGTAACAATATTAAACTAAATTGAATATGTATGAATAATTTAGGAATTATATTGAATAAATTAAAAATTTATGAATCATATTGCACATTAAGCTAAAATTCATGAATCAAATCGCATAAATTGAAGTTCAAGGACTGTATTGAAAAAATTAAAAGCTTGGAGATTAAATTGCACATATCGTTGTCATTTTCCCTTTGCAATTCGGGGTCACGAGGGCAAGCTTCGCTGCTCAAATAATAAAGCAGGTAAATCCAACCGACCGAGATAAAAACAAAAGCGTACGTACCACCATCTACTCACACATCCCTCTCATCGAAAACAATATATATAATAAAAATAAAAATAAAAATAAAAATGATCATAAAAAATAAATGGAAAAATCCACGCATTTAAGTTCACTCGCACGGACCACCCATCACTCCGCGTCCCCACGCCATTACTCCCATGCAACGCACACGTGTGCCCTCTTCTTCCTGAATATCGAGACATCAATTCTCGCACCAGACGCCTTCACGATCCCACTCAATCTCAGCCGCTCAGCCGCGCCGGGGCCCACGGCGCCGGAGGGCCCGCATCGAGCGAGCGGGACTCACGGATGCTGCCGCGGTCTAGGTCAAGAACCCTTTTTCCGTCCCTGCGCAATGCGCATTAAGATCGCGATAAGATCCTGTCTCCCGGGGGAAACCCGCGTAAGCTTTTCCTCTCCCATCTCGTCGCTCTCGTCGGCGTTACTTTCCTTCTGCTCAGGCGGTGAAGACTTAAGACTGGGTGTTGAGATCTGGACTGGAGGTGGAGATTGATATCTACAGATGAATGAATGCCGACAGAGAGAGAGAGGGAGAGAGAGGGAGAGACGACATTGATGTGGACGTGTGATCAGAGCCTGGATTTTCCATGTCTTCCCGTCCCAGCCCACCGACATGCAGCTCGACTCCCAATCAATGAACCCAGAACTCTCTTCTTTCTTTTTCGTCAGATCTAGTGAGGATCAATCAATCATCTCGTCCGCAATCAGGATGATTGATTTTACATCACTCGTGCAGCATTGTCCGCGTACTTTGCATGGTGCCCGCCACGCCAGTGCTTGGTGGGGTGATGCTCCGTTGCGGTTCACCTTTCTTTTTCAAAGGAAACTTCAGCATTTAGGTCTTGGTTTTCACTGTGACGTTAGACGTGCTGAATACCCATGTTAAGGATTTGCCTGGGGTGGGTTTCTGTTCTTCTCCGAATCTAATGACATCCGAGCAAACTGATGCGATTCTAGTTCTAGATACCCACGTTAAGGATTTACCAATGCGGTAATTAATTTTTGGTGAAACGAAGATGGAGCAAGCGATGCCTAAAAGTATCTCGAGGGTCCGTACGATCCGCGTGGACTGAGTCAAGAACGAGTCGCCCACGTACGTATCGAGGAGAAACTTCTTCCACGAATCAAAGTCATTGTACGGCGGTACAGGTTGTTGCGAGTGTCCTGTCCTTGTCCCCAGTTGGATGATTCAGAGCAGATTTTAAGGTTAAAAAAAAAGGCCCAACCACGGAATTGCCGTACTCTTATCGATCTGCGAATCGTAACTCCATGGAGTAATTGCAAATGCGGTTTCGATGCACTAAATTTCGATGCACTAAACGCATGATGAGCGTTTCAACGTCGAAACTTCTCGGTTAATATGCTTACAAACATCTCGAGGAGACTTGTTCGCAATGACCCTTTTGTGTAACACTATTTTGCCGAAAAGATGCACAAAGGTTGATTGAGGGTGCATTTGTCTCGATGGAAACTTCATGACAAAAAAGAAGAAGATATTTTTCATAAAAAACATTTTTCTTGAAAATGTTTAGTTTTTATATTTTTAGTAATTTTAGGGAAAGCCATTTTCCCTTCAATTTAAGTTTGTTGTTTTTAGTTCATGGAAAGCATTTTCTGTAGATCGGTTAGCTTTTCGTCATCTAAAAACCAAAAAGTCGGAAGACAATTTCCCAGAAAAACACTTTTTCTTCAAACACACAAACCCTAATTGACGGCCTAAGACTTGTTGATACGTGTATTAGCTTAACTAAATAACTTTAGATGCCTATACCAAAGATTATCAAATTTAAATATGTTGGGAAAATCCCTTAATGTTTTGAAGACGACAAAATAATGAAAATCTGCTAACGTATTTAATGTTTAAGTAATCAGGTGAAAGATGCACAAGTCATTATGCCTATAATATTCAAATGGGAACGTCTAAAGGTCATGAGTTTTCTATCAATGGTGAACTAGGCACTAGACATAGAAGTGTCTACAAGCTAGAGGTATTGGAGTAGAAGGTGAACAACCCTAGAATTGGGAGTTCGGTAAAGCCTAGAAATACCTTGGATAGGTGAACGTACCCTAGATAAGTGAAAGGCAAGGTAGAACCATGATTGCCAATACACTTGAATATCACCGGGCAATTAGAGTTGGATATCATCACATCAACAATATGGATATCAACAAATTTTACACGCTGGTATCATCAATGCATTTGATTACTTCGGATCCTGTTACTAAAGCTAAATCTATTTCTAATTATATGTTCAAACACAAATCCCACTATTTACATCATTATAGTTAGGGACTTGACTTGGATTTCCAATAGAGAAAACATTGATTGATCTTCAATCTTGAAGATTGTCTTGCAACGAAATCCTTACCCAAGACATCTTTGATTGATTGACAATCATTTCAAAGGTAAGCTACTTTCCTTAATTGAAGAACTCTACTTATGGCAAATGAAGATTTGCTTGAATGAGCGACCAAATCAATGGAGATTCCAGTATTATCTCTTAACAGCAACTTAATCTTTCTTTTGCATCTTGTGCAGTGGGTTGATTGGAGAATCCTCTGAAGACATCCAAAGGATAGACTGGAAGTGAATGAGTATAGAAGGAGACCAAAATGTTGAAGAGTAGAGAGAGGTCCGGAATAAAAAATTCGAAAGTTCAAGAGAATTTCATCTTACATACTTGCCCTATTGTAATCCTTGAGAGGCATTAAAAAAGTGACCATGTGATATTGTGAGACCAATCACTTCCTTTTGTAATCTCTTATTGATTGACTAGTAAAATCCAACCAATATGCTATTAACGTGAAAGAGTGGGTGTAGAATTAATTAAAGCCGAACCACCATATATTCTATATGCAATTTCTTCTCTCTCTAATCTCTTGTAAATTATTTTTCATAGACTTTTGCATACCAGCGAAAATCATCGTATCATTGTCAATATTCAAACTTTGACCTTTGCACACTGGTGAACATCATCATATCACTGCAAATATTCAGACTCAGATTCCCACTTGAATCAATAATATTAAACTTGGTCGTTTTTACTTTCGCATTAAATTGTCAATTTTTCTTTTTTTGTTTCAAAACGATACCGCTAGTTCCAACGAAATTTAATGGTTAGTAACTAGGTGCTACTACATTTGTTTTGTAGGCACTCTCTCTATGCTACTGCATGCAACTATCACACCTAACTTATCGTGCAAGCCAATCGAGATCGTGGCTATGCGAATAGTCTTCCTCCACTAACACTAGATCCAGCACCAAAACGAGAGATAACAGCTGCCTCGCTAGGTTCCACGACAGGATATCGGGTTGGTTTCGCATTCTCCTTCTTCTTAGGATATCGAGATCGATGCTGCGGGGGGTGGCTGGGCTGCGACGGGTACGTGTCCGCGCGAGACACGTGGGGAACATGCGGGTGCGTGCGTCGGGCCTCGATTCCGCCGGCCTCGTGCGCGCCATCGGTTTCCGGGGCGGTTCCCCTTCACGACCCCGACAGCCTCTGACTCCCGTAGCCAGAATTCACCATCTCTATGCAGCATCGTGTTCGAGGCCGGGGCCAGGGACGATCGATGGCTGAGTTGAGCGAGGGAGTGAGTGAATGGCAGAGAGTCAAAACTCCGAGTTCCACCTGAATGATTTCCGGATCAAAAGCGCGCTCCTTCCCGGAGAGGTTTTCACCAATCAGATTTGTCACGACATCTGGAATTCTGCCCGGACGGTACGGGACAAGAACTGCATGTCACGTTCATGCTGCGTTCTGGCATAAATGGAACTTCAGAAGGCAAATCAATTGCGAATAGATTCGGCAGAGCATTCTGATCATCCGTTAATGCCTAGGGCTTTTCGGAATAATAGTGTCTGAAATGCTGAAGGGAATGGAGGTAATGGCATTCGGATCAAGCTTAATAACGCTCCGACAAAAAGTCCGGTTCCTAATTAAACCGTACAATGGGAAAGGATAGAGAATTATGGGTTAGTTCCTTTTATGAAAAATGAGTAATTAAAAATGATCAATGAACTTTGATCCAATCTGCGACGTGGTCTATAAGTTTTTTATTTGTTTAATGTAATTTCCAAACTATAATTTAGCTTATAAATTATGTGAAAATGTTTAATATTGTCCTTGAACTTGAATTAATGGATGGACAACGTTAAACATTTTCATATGATTCGGGGCCTAAATTGAACACGTACCAAAATTTCAATGATCATATTAAATAAATTAAAAATTCATGGATCACATTGCACTTTGGGTTAAAATTTAATAACTATATTGAATAAATTAAAAGTTCATGCTTCAAGGATCATTTGTGACTATCCCTTATACTAATGGTCGGAGATGGTCATGTCACCCTCTCTTGCTGATGTCGTGAAGGAAGAGCTTGAGAGAGGCAGCAATGACGCCCGTGCCATAGCTCCATTAGTTGTGTTCATGGGGCGGCCCCAAGATCTAGGGACTTGATATTTCAACCAAAACAAAGGGTACTTGATTTATTTAGAAGCCCATTTATGATGACAATAACATCGGGAAAATTACCAAAAAAAGTTCTAATCTTACTGTAATTATGTTAATTCAGTCATAAACATTTTTTTGTTTTTTACAAATTCAGTTTTGAACATTTTGACAATTCGTCAATTCTATTCATCAATCAATTTTGATCGAAAATCGCCGATGTAGATGTTGGTTGTTTTACAAGGCACCACCGTGCTAACGTAAACAATTTTTAATGATATTCTAAAAAAAATTTTAATTTTTTTTATAATTATATAAATGATCAATGAACTTTGACCTAGTGTGCAATATTGTCCATGAAATTTTAATTTATTCTACATAGTCCCTGAAATATAATCCAATGTGCAATGTGGCCTTTGAATTTTTGGTTCAAATTTAATATAGTTCTTAAATTATATAAAAATATTAAATATTGTTCATGAACTTGAATTAATATATGGACAACATTGAATATTTTCATATAATTTAAAGACAAAATTGAACGTGCATCAAAAGTTAATGGATTATATTGAATAAATTGAAAGTTGAGGAATCACGTTACACATTGGATTAAAGTTCGGGGATCATATTAAACAAATTAAAAGTTCATGGACCTCATTGTATATCGAGCCAAAGTTCATGGACCTCATTGTATATCGAGCCAAAGTTCAAGGACCATTTGTATTATTATCCCTTAAACTAATGGTCAGAGATGATCGTCCCGTTGCCATCGTGAAGGAAGAGGTTGAGAGAGGTGGTGACGGTGCCCATGGTGCCCATGTCATAGCTCCGTCGACCATGTCGTGGGGCAGCCCTGAAATCCAAGGACTTAGTATTTCAACCAAAATTAAAAAATGCACATGAATTGTTTTGAAGCCCATTCACAATGACAGCAACATCACATAAGCATTAATGTAAGTATTAGGATGACGATACCAGCAAAATACAAAGAAAATAGAATAAAAAGGGACTAGATGACAAACAACCCCCAATTTGAAAGTGGAAAAATCCAGGTGATGAATGAGCTGTGAGTGAGCTCACGGGGGGGAGCAAACCTAAATTCATAGCATAGGAAGGAAGGCTTTTTAAATAGGAGACACAACCCACGAATGGAACAAAAGATACATTTCCTTGTCATATCTTTCCCGTGAAGAAAGCTCCAATCCAGAAGATGCTCTCAAGGGAGTCACCAGCTGTCTTCTTTTGACCTCTTATATGTACGTTTTGCATTAATGTATTTTCGACATTCATTTGCATGCGACCATGCAATGGCGAAGATTTGCAGCGACCGCATACATTAATTTGAGGATACTGTCCCTTGGATCCATCCTGCCCGTCTCTCCATACCATGAATTTTTCTGGCTTTGGGACAGTTCAAATGGGGCGGGAAATGGGTACCGCCCCCTTGGATATTCTCATATCCATATCTCAATTTCAATTCAAACGCTGCCCAAATACCATCACATGGCTTCTGAGAATAGTTCACAACAAAGAGAAAATCAAGATATGCTAAAGCCCATGTTTATGTTGATAATCATTCTAGCCATTATTAGATTGAGCGGATCTCTAGGGATTGAGTGTCAAATCGAAACTCGAGTGGTTTGAAGCATGCTTAATGATCTAAGATCTAAAGCCAGGTCTTGGGAGCATGCCAATACACGTCATACCGTCCTTAGGAAGACCAACATTGACCATGACTTGATGTATATCGAATCTTCATCACAAGACTGATTAGATATGGTTGGGCATTAATAATACCATTTGCATGGAGGAATTGTTGGAAACGTTCGCTGAACCATTACGGGGCTCGTGGAGAGTACCTTATTAGTACATGATCACGTGGCTAGCTATAGCTTCTGATGGGAAAAAAGGTGCCAGGGAAAGGACGTATTTGCATTCGGAGAAAATTTTTAGTGCACCCGACACATATAAACTTTGGCCATATGGATCATCAGATCATATAGATCTCATGGAGATCTTGCCTAATTTAACGATCTACATTAGTCACACGAACCGAGAAGAAAGAAATAATATCTTTTGTGTCCGTGTGGGTGGTCTTCGATGGTTTCAAGACAGATGTGGAGATGTACAACTTTACATAAGATGCGATTTACTCGTTTGTCATTTATGACTCACAGAGAGAGAGAGAGAGAGAGAGAGAGAGAGAGAGAGAGAGAGAGAGAAAATGCCTGATAGGACTGTACTGCTATACTATTCTGCCCACTCTCAACATAGAAAACAACATAGGTTATATCATAAACTAAGCCATTTTTCTTGAGAGAGAGAGAGAGAGAGAGAGAGAGAGAGAGAGAGAATCTGCCTGATAGGACTGTACTACTATACTATCCTGCCCACTCTCAACATAGAAAACAACATAGGTTATATCATAAACTAAGCCATTTTTCTGATGGAGATCAAGCCAAAATAAGTAAAAAATATGAATACAAAAATAACGCCAAAAACAAATCTAACTTAACACGAAATTTATCCTCTTCAACTCTTCATCAGTAAGGCGCCGGAGGACTTTTAACTCGGAAACTGGAGATCATCTATTCCAATGTTACTAACTACATAGAAACCATGTCGAATCGGGATCACCTGCAAAAAATTAAAGATCCGAATCTAAACGGCTCATGAGATTTACCGCGATATAGCAAGTCAGAGTGTCATCGGCCGTACCCCCAACCAACAGTGTTTGCCCGAAAAGAAAAGAAAAGGGAATCGCACGCTGTGCAGATAAAGAAAAGAATAGGATGTTGAACAGGGTTTTGGTGAGAATCTCAGGAGGAGGCATGTGCCTGCAGGAAAGACGACGGGAAGCTTCTCCCGTCGTGGTTTGTTCACTAGCGGCCGTGGCTTTAGCGAAAGAGAAAATAGCGAAAGGGAAAAGATTCGTTCGCCAGCCCCTCCGCCGACAGTGTCGTCCTTAGTTGGCAAAGTCAAACCTGTGAAAAACCAGGGACTTGTACCGAGGCGTATTTCGTAGTTTTAAAGTTCATGCATCTGAACAAGCGAAGTCAAAATACTTTTAAGACTCGAACGCCGGGAACTGAGTCGAGTCGTTTGACACTCAGTGCTTGACTTGATCCGAATAGCTGGATTGAATCGACGCTCGATTCGACTCGAATATTCTTTCTTTCAGTAGATCGAAACCTCTAACTTAAATATGCAATGCTCGATACTCGAGTCAAGCTCGAATTGACAAAGTCGAAATAACCTCAACCATGCTAGCTCGGTGAGCTTTTGTCTGAGACTCGAGTGAAGGTCAAAAGCCCAAATATGGAAGTACAGTGTAGAATGGAAAAATCGATATGTTTTATCTGTTTATTTATATGTCAAAATGTGTACTGACTAGACTCGGAAGGCATTCAGTCAAAAATTAATCAAGCTTGAGCTTAATTATTGATTAAATACTAGAGATACTGAAACTCGAAAGGAGTCAAGCCTGTTTCGAGTAACTTGATAATCGAGCTAGTGAATAGTGCAGAAACATGACATAAGGTCTCGGTCAATAATCAATTGAGAATTTAGGCTACATTTGGTTGTCGGGTACCGAAGTCTGATTGAAAAGCGAGCTTTCCATTTCATTCGTCCAAGCTGTCCGGTCTAATCTTTGGTCAAATCTTGTTTCCCAATTCTCCACTGTAGTTGTCCAAGGGTCAAGAAGCTACGATGCTTGGGTCAAGCCGTCTGACTCAAGCCCTAAGGAGATGAAGATCCAGCTCTGGATCTCAAGCCCTTTGTCATGGTTGTCTTTTTTACAATGATTGTAGGATTTGTGGGTCATGGGCCCATCGTGATTCTGACCCATCATGCTTCCGACACAATCCGGCCGATCCCATGGGAGCCAAGCTCCGAGACGAGGATAATCGTGACCACACAAAGTGGTGATCATTTGAAAATTAATCTTACTTACGAATCACTGGATGGAATGTTACTACGCCCTTAAAGGTTGTCGTCATCCGCAGCAAAGGTAGGAGTAGACTTGCCAAAATGAGTTAGACATGATACTGAGGTCGGTGGGGGTGAATCTTTTTCTTATGGACAAGTGTATTTCGGTGAGGAATTTTGTTATCTTGCCACTAACGTTCAATGTACCTATGCCAGATGCAATTTGCCATTTAATAGCAAAAACTAAGTAGTTTACTTCTAGATTTTAAAAGTAGGATAAAATGCCGTGTATTATTCTCAATAGGGGTGGAAATAACTCTACCCTGCCAAAACTTGTTAAGATAAAAATAGTATGATCACCATGTAATTATTCTGATATAATTCACCTGACTCGATTGAAGTTTCTAGAGGTGTGTCCAAATAAACATTTACTCTATAATGCAAAATTGGCAACGGACACCTTAGATTTTTTTTCAATCCGAAACATAAAAAATTTTAACAATATACAAATCTTGCCGTGAAATTTTTTCATTGTTTTTTTTAAAGGGAAAAATATTTTAAATGTCGGTGAGTATAAAGGAAAGATAGAACCTATGACAAAGTCCAAAAAGGAAAATGAATCCACACTATACTGCCATAGGGAAAGCAAAGTATGCTTTCACCATATAAATCATCATCCGATGCAGGTTTCAATTTCAACAAATAATTCAATCAAAAACTATCCCCTCTTTTTTACCTTACAATTGACAAATACAATATCTTTCTATCTTCAAGCTCATCTACTAGCAATTGTGGGAGTACCAAGTGGAATCTTCCTTGTTAGACCAGCTTTCTGTGATCCTGCAGGACTGAATCGACCGCTCGATTTGCAGTCCTTCCGACGCTTCCTTCTCCAACAGCAAGCAGTATCGCTGGAACGTGTCGATGCTTACGTGTAATCGGAAATCTATGCTGAACAGGAACTTCATCTCCAGCCGGTTCAGCTCCGACGTGCTCACTCCGCCAACCTTGGCGTAGTACGCATTGTTAAAGAACCTGCAGAGAACATAAGAAATAACCACTTCAGAAACCGGCGAAGCGTGCAACAAAGGATTCTCTCTGCAAGCTGAGAGGTCGGGACATGAATTCACATTTCAAGACAACTAAAGCTACACCCAACACATTAGGAATTGATTCACGAGGCAAGTACTTACGCGTCATCGATGAATTTCGCTGCTACGGTGAGACATGTTATCAGAAGGCGATGAACATTTAAAGAAGTCAAGCGAACGTCCATGCTCTGGACGAATCTATCTATGTAAATCTGAGCAATGACGAAACAGGACGGACTGCAACCCGAATACTTGAAGATGCGTTCAATGTATTGGCGAATGGTCAGAGTGGGCGGTCTTACGCCGTGGAAAATGGTGAGTACATCTTTACATTGTGATGTCTCCAGAAGCCTCTCGTTCTTCTGGACAGATCTATCAAGTGCTGAAGAAAGGAGCATCAAAACCCGAGGATAGCCCAATATTTTTTTGCCCTGTTCTCTGAGACCAAGAGAAAGGTACATGTCTGCAGTATCGGGTGACAGGGTTTCCATGTCAGGGATTCCTGCAAATTACAACTATTATTAATAAAAAATTATTTCCAAGAATTTAGTTGAACACAGTCCGGAAAACATTCTACAAAACAACCATCTCAAGGAACTGAAAACCAATACGAAAGGCACTCTTCAGAATCTTAGAATGTCCTTCATTCACTTCTGAGTTTCGATTTCTACCCATGACTGGTAAAGCATCAACGAACATGCTCGCCCCTATTCAACTCAATCTAATCGACTCATTTTATCAATCTATGATACGGGGCACACCCATTATTTACTTCAATCAAATTTAAGTCCCTCGTAGGAATTCCGAACTTCACCTCCTATGTAGGATGGTCCTCATGCCAATTCATGTTTGCGGAATGCATACGCACTCTAGTCAGAAAGCAAATAGAAATGAAATGTAGGGGTTGCACCACGACTTCCCCAACACAAATGACCGAAAAATTGGAAAGCATCACACAATTACATGCCATCATTCTAATTGCATTCACAGAACACTCTGATTCAAGAAAGCAACTTGAATATTGAACAAGCAAACAAAAGAGAGATGATACTAAGTTGCCCCCAGGTGCAACTTCAATTTATGAAACTAGCAAGACTGTGCCGCAAAATTACAGTGCACCACCAGTAATGATCAGTGCGAAACGGTCGATCAAGACTAGCCTATATTCCAAAAGGATGTTCTTCGGAATGTCCATACAGAGATTCACACTTATCTCAATCCTCTCAAACTCTTCAGATCTCAACCACTGATTCAACCATAATTATGCATTAATGCTCCCAATTTGTGTACTGCTATAGTACAGTCAAATATGTATGACGAATTCATATTACCATCTTGTTCGATAGAAATGCTTGGGATTGTTGCTTAAACAACTTTTCAAGGATCAATCTCAGACTCTCAGCTCCGCATAAAGGGCAAGAACGACATCTATAGAAAGATCCCGACGAGATATAAATGTAGTTATAAGCATCAACATACACAAACACATACTTACATTAATTAATGTAGTAGGTATTCAAATTCACTTGGGGTACAATGATTTGGAAAAACCAAAGAAAAACTTTCTCAGGTTTCAAGAAATTTCAGAAGGAATGAAGCTACTTGGACTAAGCATACAATCAAAAGCTCAATATTGAACAGACAGATTAAAAGATACTCATGGCCATGCTTATGACCCAACTAATTTCTTTTTTTCTTTTTCTCAAACAACACTTAAGAAGAGTGTACTTCGCCATTATGTGACTGGAGAATCCATCTAGCCAGCACTCCAGGAGCAGAGTCTAACCTGCCTTAACAGAACTTTACAAAATCTTAAGCAGAATTTTCCGTCTTTGCTACAGAACTTGACATGGCCAAGATGAAGGTTCTCTCCTCCAGACAAGATGAAGCACACTTGACATTACTTAAGTTTAAATCACATCGCTATGCTTTTTCTTGATAAATGCCCAAGGACCTCCCCACGCAAGAACAAGACTTACCACGACCCTTTCGAAAATTCAACTTTGCTACCTCGCTATGCAATAGATTTCATGCCCACATCGCTCATCCTCTAGAGTACTTCAAAAGGTACTGAATTGCTCCACTAAAGAAATGGGTTTTTTACCTAACAAGCTTGATTAAGCTGTCCAACTAAGCAGTTGCCGAAAAAACTTAAAAGCTGAAACAAGAAAATTCTCAAGAGACATCGAAGCAGGACATCAAGAAATCCAAAATGCCCAATTAAAGAAAACGAAATCGACCAGATCTGTCAAACAACGCTCACACCCGAATTGGCACTTGACAATAGGAGCGAAAAACCAAGACATCTCACTACCTCACGCTAGAAACTCAGACAACCAAGATCGATTCTCTAATCGCAAAGATCAAATTCTGAGACCGCAGCCGGGCAAACACGAAGTCCGGCAAGATCATACCTAACCCAGAAGGCTAACATAATCCATCTAAACCGCAGAAAATAGGGCTGCGAACGAAAAAGAAGAAAAAGAAAGAAACTTGAGGGTCTTACCTGTTCTCGAGAACTCTGTATCTCGTTGCTTCATCCTACCTGCACGAGCATATATGGAGGCGAACAGCAACAGGATACAGAGCACTGGGATAGATCATTCGTACTTCCTTCAGGCTCTCACATCCTTTCCCCCCCTTTTCTCGGCCATGTCTCCTCTGCACTAGCTTGCCACCGGCCAAGACACAGAGAGAGCGAGAGAGAGAGAGAGAGAGATTGCTTTCTTTATTATCTATCCATTCACATGTGCCTCACCCTCTCCCTTCACATGGAAACCTCCTCCTGTTTAGCTATTTTTACTTTTGCACACTTCCCCTGTTCCCCTCTCTCTCTCTCTCTCTCTCTCTCTCACCTTCCATTAACTTTATGGAGAAGACAGTGTCGGCAGTGGAAGCAACACTTGCTTGTAATTCTTGGTGGGGTGGAATATTTTGGATCCTTGGCTTTCGTGGTGGTTCAACCAAGGGACCCACCAAACCCCCTCGCCCTCCACTGGTCCTGATCACTGCTTTTCACTCTTTAGTTTCCCCCAATCTTCACTGGCGAAAAGCCAAAAGCTCACTGCTTTTCCTTTTTCAAGGTTAGAAAAACAGGGCACCTGCGCAATCTAGTCCTTACCTTCTTCTCAAGATTTCGCAAGAATCACAGGCTTGGCATTTGGGGATACTGTGAAGAAAAATATCGTCACAAAGAAAAGACAGCATGACAAGAATTTCCGAACTGTTCCCGATATTTGCGAGTCTGCTAAATTTCAATTGTCAAATAATGGGGACCCATAAAGATTCATTGGTCGAGATCGACGAGCTCGTACCTTTCAGGAGCACCAAGGAATGGCGTGCGGTTTATTTGCAGCACTACCAGTGGTCTACTTTGTCGTAACTTATGTCACCGGATAGGGACCGGCAAAAAAAAGATCATCCCAAATACGGATTATCATTTTGGAAACGTGACGTTAAATGCCATGTAGAATATCAGGTGACAAGCTTTTGACTTGATGACATTTTTGGTCTCTCACATAAAAGGACTGTCAGTGTATAGTTATGGCTAGATGTACACTTTACATATGATACAATAGATGGACTTTTTAGGAAAATCAATACAAGTACTAAATCACATATCTTAAGAAACTTTACCAACTTGCAGACTCGTACGCCTCCAAGGATCGCGTGCTCAAATTTCACAACCGCATATTCTTTTAAGTTTTGGATTGTACGGGTTAGGCTACTTTGTCCTCATGACATCTTACTCTTGTATTATGAGAAAAACAAGAAGAAAACAACAAGAGTTCGATACCAACATGTTGGACATTGATCTGACTTTGAAAGCCTACCAGGTGCACCTCATCTGAGCTAAGAAGACCTATTTATCCCTTCCGCTTGACCCTTACACATTTTTTCCTTTAAACGAATGCATGATTTATTATTCAAATATTTTAACACTTCATCCTCCTCTCGTAATTAGAGTGCTCTTTTTGACTAATGCTAATTTAAGCTATTAGATAAAAATGTAATTTATGACTTCCCTTTTGAGAAGGCAAATAAGTCCTGGACAAATTTAGATATAATATTTTGTGAAATTACTGCCAACTATTTTAAAAATTCAAATTATTTGATAAATGTGTAATTTATTATTTAAATATTTTAACACCCTTTCTCCTCCTCTCACCAATGCTCTTGATTGGAGGCCATGGGAGATCCAACTGGCGCAAGCCAAAGATGCGGAAGTCAACTGTGTTTGATTGGTAGAGTATGAAATTGATAGACACTGAGAGTTTTTAAGCTTTTCCTTGAATATTACGGTCAAGTGGTATTTTGCACCAATTTTTAGATATTAAATTTAGCGAAGATAGAAGATTCATAATACCGCTTCCATGTGATCCTGAAGCACCTCTACGTGACTTCACTAAGTAACACCTAATGTTGTGCTATGATACATTCAAATCCAAATCATTCCAAAAGTGATATCTCCCAAACTTCACATCGGGGATAAGGATCAATTCCATGAACTTTGAATCGGACAAACATAATCACAGCAACGGAATTATGAATCTAGGAGACTTTCACGGTCCTTCAAGGGAACGATTCCCCGATCTTAAGTTGTAATAATAGAGCAGGTTGTCGTAAATCAAAAGTCGTCAGGGATAAGGTAATAGTACTTCATGATCTAACCATCATGAGATTATAGAAATCCGCCGTGGCGCTGTCACTGTCATGGTCCAATCATTTGCCACCCAAACGAAAGCTTTGTTCCACCAGACACCAGAGGATGGAAGATGCTTGGTATGCATGATGAGGTGGACCACTTTTCTGTCCCTTCCTCCTGACAATGGCCCGTCAATGGATTGCATTAATTAGATTTATTAGAAGAAATACATAATATAAACATATGTTTATAACCACCCGCCGCGGTGGCCAGTAGGTAGAGGCGTGACTTCCATCAGGAGGTGAGTGTTGGTCAAGCTCGCAACGCAAAGTTTGCGGGAATCTTGCTAACTTTGAGCCTTCTTGGCGACTTATCCGATGGCGTGTGTGTGTGGTGGGTAACACGTGTCGCGCCTGGTTTACTCATTTGCCGGCCGTGCGGGGTTCGTTGGATCACAAAAAAAAAAAAAAAACATATGTTTATTGGCGTATAAGATATCTCCCGGACGTATGGTAGGTTAGACGTTGCATCCTTACAATGTCCAATTCAGCCTGCAACGAGAGAACTTGCCACTAAGCATTTATTTTGAAACTAATTTATTTTGGCAGAGCATGGGAAGGCGCAACCCTAGGTGGGGTCATTTGTCCATCAACATTATATGGACGAACCGATAAATAAATATATGATAATGTATGCATATATTTATATGATCAATAATGAGGAGGATATCATTTTAATGATAACTAAGATAAAATAACATGTAAATTTATTGATATCTTTCAGTCAAAGAAGGGGTGGCCTTCCTCTTTGTTTCCCCTTTCTTTTCTATTACAGTGGAAATTCATATTAATTTGGATCACGGAGGATGGTTACACACAAATTATATGAAATCTTGAGACATGCTAGAGCGAGTAGCCCCGATCGACTATTACAGCTCAATGTGTGGATTGCCATCTGGCCACCACCTCGTCATTCCACGAGACATCTGGTGAGGTTGCTGTCTTCTGAAGTTATTAATAGGTCTATCGGGTAAGTGGAAGCCTCGTGCACGTAAGCTTTTGGATTATGCAGATTCCATCCAAGCCCGCGTCATCTATGCACTAACAAAAAACAAACTATGCAGTCAGTGCATTCACCACAGGCCATTGAGGACATTTTTTCCTCGTGGACGTTCAAGATGAATTCCAAGTTTAGTTTAATGCAATTGTGTGCGGTCCAATCGTGGAGACCTTAAAGGGCAATTTCGACATCCACTGGAAGAAAAAAGGACAAATGCACAGGATTATCGAGTGTGACTTCGCAACAAGAATGTTTAATGTTACTAAATTGTTACATACTACTAAAATTTCCGAACGTGCATATAAAATAACTAAAAATGCATTTCATTTGAAAGCTTGAGGGACCCAACTACTCACTTCTTTGTCCTGAGCTGAAAATGGGGACAATTAACAAAAAAAAAAAAAATCTCAAATCTATTATACTTATAATAACTTGATCTTAAATCTTTCGGTTGTGATAATTAAATTCATTTAGCCAATTTTAACTGGAAATCTCTGATGTGAACATTCACGATTGTCTAAAATGACATGGTTAGGGTTGATATTGATATTTTGTAAATAATATTTTGAATTTTTTTAAATATCTTTTGGTTTTTTTCCTTTAATTTACTTTGTTTAAGACTAAGGGCCACTACGTCGTCGCCCAATGCCCTTGCCAACCACAGTAAGAGTGTTGCTACCATTGCCCAGATTTGGAGAGGGCTGCAATGCCGTTGTTATAGCCAGTGAGGCCATGGGGAAGGGCTACGATGCTCTCCCCAGCCAAAGTGAGAGCGCATGACCCCTCGCCTAAATCTAATGATGACAAGGGCTACAATGCCCTTGCTTGATCTGGAGAGGCCGTGACACCCGGGTTTGGTGACCTTGCTTGCTCTTAGTCCAAAAAAAATATATAAGTAAAGAAAAAACAAAAAAATTATAAACAATTTAAAAATTTATTAAAATATTATTTAAAATGTTTACATTAGCATCGTTTGTGCTATGTAGAATGGCAATGTCTATGTCAACGATTTTCATATAGATTAATTGGTAAAACGTAATAATGTTTGGAATTAAATTGATACAATTGAAAATTTTATGATTAAATTAGTACAAATCTAATAAGTTTATAATTTTTTTAGTAATTTTTCCGCAGAAAATGGACATTAAGATCCATTGTTGTATATAGAAGAAATGAGCAAAAGTTCAAATTTCCTCGTCCGCCCGAATTCTGAAATTTACAGTGATACGTCTTCAGAATAGAACCCAAAGAAATAAAAAAACCAAACTACTCTCAACCACTTCCAAATTCCAAACCTCTCTCTCTCGATCTCTCTCCCTCTCCAACCACTACTAGCGTAGCCTCCAACTAACGCCGCCATCTCCGACGGCGACACGACAACCCAATGCCGCAATGGAGGTGAGCCACCCCTCCCTCCCTCAGATCGACACCGCTGTCGAGCTGCTTGGTAGGGAAGACGAAGAGAGAGAGGGATCCATGACATAGACAAACCAAGGAAAGGTGGAGAGATACGAACATCATGGATGACAAGGCGGCGACTCGGCCTAGGGCACCGACGGCGGCAAGGCAGGTGTGCGCGGCGTGAATGGCCGGCGGGCATTGTTACGGGCCGAGACAGGGAGGAGAGAGCGAGTTGTGGGTTGGAATAAGGAAACGGAAAATTTGGAATAAAAAATGGCTGTTTAGTGAATAGGACTATCATAATAACTTAAGTTAGCTGCAACTTGTAATGGAATCACGAAAGTGAGAATGAATACTGTAGAACTAAATTCAGGGAATGGTAATTGATATAGCTACAAAATGTGAGATAAAACTTGTTTTCACAAACAAATTTGACATTTTGGTTTTCCTTGGTTCAACTTCCTCCTCATAATCGTCAATTTCATTCCTCTTTCCATCATATTTACTCCTTTTAGAATCGCAATGCATGACCGTGTTTTGGTTGCAGGGATAACGACCTACAATAAGTTTTAATTCATCTTATCCTTTGAACGGTAATCGGCATAAGAGTTAGGATTGCTGATGATTTACTTACCTCGTCTTTGCTATCTCATCTTGAATTTTTTTTTTGGTCGAAAGTACGTTTAGTATTCATTTACTTAGGCAAGTTTGGAGTAATTACATCAAAAGCATCGGCGTATAATAAATCAAACAGGCCTGTCGGGGGATTAGTTACCCAATTACTAGGAAGATAATTCTCTCTTTGGGCTTTTGCAAGCTAGTTTGCGAGTCCGTTGGCTTCTTTGCTGCAATGGGCCAAAGAAAGGCCCTGGAAGTCTTTTAGTTTTGCCTTGATCCGGTCCACAATCGGTGCCACTTCCCAGCTGAACTCTGTCGCAAACAGAACCTCTTGCACGAGCAGCATACAGTCAGAGTGTACTTGTAGGCTTCGATTAGATCTAGTGGAGAAGAAGTCTAGGGTTTCCAAGAGAGCAAGTGCCTCCGCCTGTTCCGCCAAGGATGCCGTCACCAGCTTGGAGAAACTGTCGACTAGGCGACCTCGAGAATCTCGGCAGATGTAGGTGATGGCGGCCTTGTGTTCGTCCTCTCCTCTGTTCTCCTCTAAATCTGCTATCGCGCCTTCGTTTCGGGCAAAGGAGGCGTCGATGTTGATTTTCAGTGTGTTCGAGGTCGGGGGTTGCCATCTGGGCGTGTGAGCCTCGCTTTTCCTCTCTTTTGTTGCGGTTCTATTCCAGATTGCAAAGTCTTCATATAAGGCTACTAATTTGAATATGGTCTGTTGTGGGTGTAGGGGTTTTTGTCCGAAGATGGACTGGTTCTGGTCTTTCCAGATGCACCACAAGGTAGTGGCGATTTGGTTAAACTTTGGTGTGCTTCGTGGGTCTTCTTTCCTCATGTACAGCCATTTATCGAGTCGTGTTAATATCTCATCTTGAATTGAATATACCCGAATTAGGCGCAATAAGGGCTCGGATATCTCACCCTAGGTCTAAGGGATGGATAAATTTCAACACATCCAAATCGGTCAGCACATTAACAAAGAAAAGCACACGGGAGTAGCGCTTCATTCTTCTTTATTAGACCAAAAACAACGGACACCAACGCCGAGGGCTGTCAGCTCGACGACATTGTACGGTGAATGCTGAATTGCCTATAACAAGTTAATATCGTATTTCTTGTATCATCATATTCTAAGTTGTCCTAATTTAGAGATAATAACTTAAATGGTCCCTAAACTTTAACTCAATGTACAACAAAATCCTCAAAATTTTAATTTATTCAATATGGTCTTTAAAATTTAGCAAAATGTGCAATGTGGCTTTTGAACATTTTATTTGTCCAATATGGTCACTAGATTTTTTTGTACATGTTCAATTTAAGTCTTGAATTATGTGAACATATTCAATATTGTCCATCCATGATTCAATTTCGATTGCAATATCTTCACATAGTTTATAGACTAAGTCGAATATGTACAAAAACTCTATGAATCACATTGAATAAATTAAAATTTCAAAGATTACATTACATGTAGGGCCAAAATTCAAGGACTACTTATGTCATATTCTCTCTTATTTATGTCCGGACGACGAAATGCAGCCTGAGAGAGGTGAAGGCAAAAGTAGAAGAATGGCCGGGCTCGAGCCCAGAGAGAGAGAGAGAGAGAGAGAGAGAGAGAGAGAGATGAGAGGGCCCATGGAGAGGATCCCGCGCGAGGAGGGCTTTCTGTGGCGCTGCTGGAGGAAACGGACAGCGAACGCTGCTTCGCTCCCAATCTTTCAATTTTTTTGAAGTTTTGAGTTGAAAGTGCCAAAAGGCGAATCTCAAATTCTCAATGGCTTGGCTTCCACCACTTCCCTGACTTCTTCCCTCCATTTCCCCCCCACTCTCCCTCCACCCACCATTCCGAGCGCACCGGCCGCGTCCGACCAACCTCGGGTTGCTCTCGTTTCTACCCAACAAGGTAACGATGTCTCTCTCTCTCTCTCTCTCTCTGTGTCTTAGGGTTCATTTCTTCGATGTTCGGCTGTTCTCGTCGGATCTGTCGGTTGTTTGCAATTGGGTTGCTTTCGGGACTGGTTGTTAGTGGAACGAGCGGATAAAGCTTGGTTTTTTCTTCTTGCGAGTGGAGCTTTTCGCTGTGGCTTGATTGTTTATGTGGTGCTGTTGTGGTTGTCGTTGATGGGTTTCTGGTGCCGGTGCGGAGTTCTCGTGGCATTTTAATAAAAGGGTTTTTGTGGGTTGTGGAGGTTACTCGGTCTGTGTCCCCCCAGTCGTCCGTGCCGGCCAATTGGGTGACTTCTCCTCCTTCTAGTTGGTTTCTGTACGAGTGTTGGGTCTTCGTATTTCGGAACTGCCCATTGCATTTGTACAGTCTAATCTAGTGAAGAAATCGGAGCATACGGTTATTTGAGATTATGAACATTTCCACGTGAATGAATGGCAGGGGTTTGTTTAGTATTGGATTTTATTTGGCTCGGGGTAGAGTAATTTTTGCTTCCCAAATATTCTGAGTTGATGTCTTTGTTTTTGGTAAGAAGATGTCTCTTGCCCACCTGAGTTATCGGGATTGGTTCGCCTTGGGCGGAGTAGAGGAAATCATTTTTCGACTGAATGGGCCTTTAGGAATCCGTGAGACCTGTTAAGGATATCTTGTGTCATAAACTACTTGGTCCTATTCTTGGCCAACATTGGTCTTTGGAGAAGAGTCCATCCATGTAAATAGAGGGATTGTATTGGAAATAATTTGATATGTTGCTCTTGATATATGGTCATATGTGTTTGCTTTTTGGCTAATTAATGGTTGGATTATGATCTTTAGCATCTTAGAGAGCCAGGATATGCTATTCTCATTTGGTTAGGTGGCTGTAGGCCTAGTCAACAAGACTTTGTAGGTTAGTTTGAGAATTTCTAAAGAGAAGTGCACATGGGCATCTGAGAAGATTACATTTGCGTACAGTGTAGAAGTCAACTATTCCTTTAGTGATATGCACGTTTTGCTGAATGATATTAGAAATTGTCAATTGAGTCGAAGCCTGTATTTGATTTCGTAAGAATAATAGAATCATGACATCTATGGTCATTTTGATCTTTGATCCATATAAATCCAGTAAAACAGATTAGATTTAGCTTCCATGGCATCTGACTTGAAAAGCATAGATTTGCATGATTGTAGTATTGCTGTGACTCAATGTGCAGGTTCCCTTGGGATGGATTCGACCACACACAGTTTCCAGCGTCGGCCACTCTCGATAAAACTCTGGCCGCCTAGCCAAAGTACTAGGATTATGCTCGTGGAGCGTATGACAAAAAATCTAACAGCTCCATCTGTATTGTCTAGAAAGTATGGCCTTCTGAGTAAGGAAGAGGCCGAGGAGGATGCCAAGCGCATTGAAGAGAGTGCATTTGCTATCGCCAATCAACACTTTGAGAAGGAGCCAGATGGTGATGGGAGTTCTGCAGTACAAGTTTATGCTACACAGTCAAGTAAACTTATGCTGGAAGTCATCAAAAGAGGCCCACGGACGAAGGTGGATGGTGAGGCCATTTTACCTGCAAAAGCTATTGCTGCAAGTGAAACTGTCTTTGACATCTCCGGAGGTCGACGGGCCTTTATTGATGCGGAAGAAGCTGAGGAGCTTCTTAAACCATTGAAGGCACCAGGGAACTCCTACAAGAAAATATGTTTCAGCAACAGAAGCTTCGGCTTAGATGCTGCCCGAGTTGCTGAACCTTTTCTAGTATCTGTCAAGGATAAATTGACAGATGTTGATCTGTCAGATTTTGTTGCAGGAAGACCGGAAGCTGAAGCTCTTGAAGTGATGAATATTTTTTCTTCAGCCCTTGAAGGTTGCAAATTGAGGAGTCTGGACCTATCCAACAATGCATTGGGAGAAAAGGGTGTCAGGGCATTTGGAGCACTTCTAAAGTCTCAAAATAATCTCGAGGAACTTTATTTGATGAATGACGGTATCTCTGAGGAAGCTGCTCTGGCAGTTTGTGAGTTCCTTCCTTCTACTGAGAAGCTTAGGATCCTTCACTTCCATAATAACATGACTGGAGATGAGGGAGCGCTTGCCATTTCTGAGATTGTGAAGCATTCTCCGGCATTGGAGGACTTTCGATGTTCTTCTACGAGGGTAGGCTCAGATGGTGGAGTTTCTCTGTGTGACGCACTTAGCGCATGTTCCCGGATCAAGAAGCTTGATCTGCGGGATAACATGTTTGGTGTTGAATCTGGAGTTGCTTTGAGCAAGGCTATCCCTTCATTTGCTGACCTAACAGAGGTGTATTTTAGTTATCTAAATTTGGAGGATGAGGGCACAGAAGCTCTTGCCATTGCTCTCAAGGAATCTGCACCTTCCCTTGAAGTTTTGGAAATGGCAGGGAATGACATTACTGCAAAAGCTGGTGCTGCTTTAGCAGCCTGTATTGCAGCAAAGCAGTTTTTGACCAAGTTAAATCTGTCCGAGAATGAATTGAAGGATGAAGGTGCAATATTGATCGGTAAGGCTTTGGAAGAGGGCCATGGACAGTTGGTTGAAGTTGATTTGAGCACAAACTCGATTAGAAGGGTTGGAGCAAGAGTCCTAGCCCAGGCTGTTGTGCAGAAACCTGGATTTAAAATGCTGAATATAAATGCTAATTTCATTTCGGAGGAAGGGCTTGATGAGGTAAAGGATATATTCAAAACTTCTCCTAATATGGTTGGTCCACTTGATGAGAATGACCCTGAGGGCGAAGATTTTGATGAGGAGGCTGATGAGGAAGGCGCTGGTCATGAGGATGAATTGGAAGCCAAGCTCAAGGATCTGGAAATAAAGCATGAGGAGTAGTTTGGTTGATTCTCTGATTGTTCGAGTGAGAGAGTTGTTAGTATTTTCTAAACTGGTTCAGCTCTATTTGCAATGTCTAGTCGCTTGATTGTAGGTTAGTTAGGCGATGTTCTTGTCAAATCTGTCATTGCATGTGAAGTTCAGAAACATGTAAGATGATGATTTTTCTTGCTGGCAAGTTTAGCAGATCATCATTGCAAAGCTGCATCTGAAGGGTATTTGATAAGGTTAATTGGGAAAATTTTCAAGCATGTTTTGAAGTCTTGTATATCCTCGTGCACTTCTCTATGGTGAAAATGGTCGACAGTTAGAAAAGATAGTGGTACTGGCACTGCTGCAGCCTAAATTGACTGGATATCCTCGTGCATTTCTGTATGTACAGATTCCTCATATGTGCAAATCTAATGGACCGTAGTTTCATGTTAAAATTCTAGGAAGTTGATTTGGATGGGATAATGTTTCAATAAATACCAGTGTCTTATAGCCTTTTGAGAGTGTACATGCAGGAACCTTAGGCAAGAAATAAGTGGGAACCATCAAGAGTCTCTGATCTTTTAGTTCTCACTTGGTGTCTTGTGCCATTTAAGAAGTCGGAGAACGACCATAACAAGTGATGTGCGTCTTCAATAAGCCAATACGAGAATTACAAGATGGGGTCGAAGCCGAGAAGGGGTCTTTTGCGCAAGTCGATATGACATCTAGGGGGAAAATTTCGTGAAACGCATCCTTTTTACACAGCTACTGGGACTTTAAGAGACTCTAGTATCTTATCATCTATCGGAAATTCCATTGGCTTCTTGTCTCTCCCGATCTTCACATACTCCTCAAACCTTTCCTTCAAATCCTCAGGAAGGTTCGTGGTACCTTTCCACCCCAAAATCTCTTTCGCTGCTCTTGGTTCTGCATAGAAGTGCTGCACAAGCAGAGAGACAATGTCAGATAATTCCACAGTCAAGGACACAAACAGGCTGCGATTCGGAACTAATGACATTGTCACGCTGTAAATAATTTCTTGTGAAGTATATCTGTCGCCGGACGAGGTTTCTCTCACTAAATGCTAATTAATTCGTATCATTGCAGACATTCCTATCACTGTATAAAAGGGTGTTACTCTGAGAATTATTGTGACATACATAGGTACGGAACGGGAAGGCTTTCTTGGCATCTACTCCAACTGTCTTGGGATCGTAGTGCACGATATTGACTTCTCGGCCAGCAGCCTTAGCACATAGCCTTGCCATCCCATCCAATGTCACGGCTCGGTCACTGACACAGTTGAAGATGTTTCCAGATGCAGCAGCTGGGTTCTCAACGGCAACAGTGAGCATAGATGACAGGTCCCTAGCATGGGAAATGTTGGTCAGCTGCATCCCTGTACCGGGGATCAGTATGGGCCTGCCTCGGACGATGCCTGTTTTACCACCACGAAAGTTAGATTCTTGTGATAGAATTTCACTTGCTGCAATGCAGAATGGCCATTCACTAAATACAAAGTCGACAAGAACAACGAAAAAGGTGGTTAATTTTGTCGGCATTATTCTGATTTCATCTGCACATGTTTGAAGCCTGAGTACAGCTAGCAATTGGAACAGGATTGGTCTTAACAAAATTTAGCCAGTCTCAATGACGGTCGGACGTGAAAACATTCTATTCAAAATGAGCGCTGGATAAGACGAGAGAATAGATGCTAGGATGAACTGTAAAGTGATAGGACTCTACCCTTTTGCTGTCAAAATCTACATTCCATCCCCTAAAAGAGCTAACTGGTGAGTCTAGGCGTGGTGTTTTTGAAGAGCCGGCAGGTTCATGTTTGTCAAACATCAGAGAGAATTGTTTTAGCTTCATCTAGGTTATAGATATTTCACAGAGGTATCTTTATGAGGTATACGACAGTAACCACGGCGGGGGTGGTTAGGAAAAGTGTCACTGAATAATTCCGCTGGATGCTTTGTACATGGATACAACTCCTTTTTAGGTCAAATATGACAGAGAAGTCGTCATTAATAAATTTCTGAGCAAAGACTTGAGATCAATACTTACGGTCGAAGAACCACTCCTCGCAGTCTTTGTTGTTGCCCGATCCAATCATGTACTGTGGACGGAATGATGCCCAGTTGTCGAAAATCTCTGAAATGTACTTCTCTACTACAACATGACCGGCATCAGCTTTCACAACATCCTGTAATAGGTTCAATTTGAACCAGTTCAGTTGGATATCCTATGTCTCATTTGTAAATCTATGTCCTCATCCCCAGTTTAATCATACCCCTTCAACATGAGGTGGTTCATCGGTCGGCTTATAGATTCCGGCACTGCTGATGAAGAGGAATTGCTTCACTCCGGTGCTCTTTGCCCAATCTGCTACGGGCCTGTTCATGCATGCGAGTTCGACTTCTTTAAATGCTTGCAGAGCAATGCAGTACACCAAAATACCAGCAATCAAAGCATCGAACTTCATCTTAGATATCGTGAAAAGTAAGAGGGGAAATGAAGCATGACAAGCATGCACGGGCAATTTTCAACGTACCAGTCAGTCTCGATTATCCAATTTCACTTATTTGATCATTGTTCAAGATAAAGGAGAAAGTGATGATGGGTGATGATTAGTTAGCAGTCAGACATCGAGCCAGTCGATGGCGTGGTGTCTTCAATGTCTAAGAAAGCTATGAACTGTCACAGATATGAAAAGAAGAAAGATCAAAGAGTAATGACAGTAACGAGAACAGAACCTGACAGCATCCAAGTCCTTGCCATTGTTGTCAAGAACCGCATCAAATGCTTCTCCTCCCACCGCTTTCCCCACATCCGCAGGGTCTCCCCACACCGTTTTCCCCCCTCCACTCACGATTTCCTGCAATACAACATACAAATAAATAACTCCAAACAGAGAAATTTGAAAGTTCATAATTCACTACAGAGTCCCCAAAGCACAGACACTGCAGCACAACACACATCCAACACAAAACTACGCAAGAGCAATGCAATGACGTTGCTAAAACTAAGTGCCGGCTATTGCCAATATCAGACGTTCAATAGAACTTCATGGATTGTGGAAAACGTTGAAATTTGCGAAAATAAAGCCGGACCGAGAATCGGTTGAAAGGGGGCTTCTTCATCTTGTCGGAGCCCTCCTCGCCAACAGTGAGGACGGTGACGGAGTGGCCAGAGGCCAGGAGCTCCTTGGCGAAGTAGAAGCCGATGATGGCGTGGCCGCCGCTGTTGGTGTTGACGATGAGCACCTTCTTCTTCTCGGCAGCGGCGGCATTGACATAGAAGGGGGAGGAGGAGGAGGCAGAGTGGGAAGTGGAGTGAGGCTTCGCCAGGAAAGAAGGAGAGGAGGGGGAGATGGAGAGGGAGAAGGAGAGAGGAGGAGAGGAGCGAGGGAGAGAAGGGAGGGAGAGGCGGAAGGTATGAGGAGAGGAGGAGGAGAGGGAAGGTGGAGAGAAGAGGAGAGAGGAGGACGAGGAAGCGAGAGCAGCCATTGATCTTCTGGATGATGATCCCCTTCTGCTTCTGCGTCTCCGCTCAGGAGAAATGGGAGCCAGCAGTTTCTGTTTGTTCTGGATAGGAAGGAGGGATTCGGTTGGCGAACCGGACCGGAGCCTAACTAACTGCCTGTCCGGTTCAGTTAATACAGTTTATCTCCCTCTCTTTTTCCACTTTTGCTTTAAGTTGGAAGATTTCAGAGAAATATGGCTATTTAGCTCAGCTCCATCAGGCTTTTAGCATTAAAGAAGCTTAGACACACACACATACATATATACATATACATATACATATACACACACACACGTGTTTGAGGTGTTTGATGTTGGCTATTAATAATATAATCCTACCTCAAATGTGAGGGTCCCTCACTGGATTGGGCAGCTATGACCCTTGCTTGGGTTGGTGAGGGTAGCCCTTCGCCAATCTAGGCCCGGGCATCCCTCGATTGAGGGCATTGACCTCCATCGGTTAGTAGAAGTGAGCAATCGGATCAAGTATACTCGGGAACTGGATCGGCCCACCCGAAAGACAGGATTGGCAACCAATTTCCAAAATTCGGAATCGGTTTAAATCAGTTTGGGAACCATGTCCGATTGATTACCCATCTAGGAATCGGTTCCCAGACTAGTTTTGGAATCGATTTGGGAATTGGTTTTGTAAGTATACGTCCAAAACCTTATTTTTTCCCCCTTATTTCTATTCTTACTCCCGCAATCACACGACATTTTTCCTCTTGGTTCTCTCAAACACGCACGGCACTCCTTTGTCGTTCCTCTTCCTCACTTGCTTCCCTCCCTCATCGGCTCCCTCTTGCACCGTCCAACGAACGGACGGTGTTTGTTGCCGCCAACTTCTTGTGTACCATGTGGACTGGCTTGCTTAATATATCTTTTGTAGGAAGATTTATGCTTGCATAAATAAGTAGTTTCATGTAGTAATTGTTGGAATAAGACTAATATTAGACCCATGTTTGTTGCTAATTCTTTACCTTATGATTTTATTTATTATAATTAGCCATGTGGATCCTTAATTTTTCGTTTAGTCAAAAATTTCATGTATTTATTTATTACAAGTGCTTAATGTTTCAATACAAATTAAGAGGATTACGTTATTTTTTCGCGTATTAATATAAAATTCGAAGTCATATAAGATATCGGGAGATTGCAAAACAAGTTCCAATGGAAACAGAGTTGACCTTGGAATTAGACCGGAAAAACTGGGTGGGTTAGGCATAGGGTCCAATACAAACATAGTCGGGTATATGGTCAAAAAAAGGAGAACCGGTTATAACATGGTTGTATATAGGGTCCAGGTTTAGACCCTACTCACCCTAGACCTGATCACCCTTATTGGTTAGGGACAAGGCTCAATAATGGCTGGCGGAGGAGAAAAGGCAAAAAAGAAGAAAAGGAAAGTAAAGAAGGGAAAGAGAAGAAAAGACAAAAAACATATAAAAAATTAATTAAAATTTTTAAAAATCATTAAAAGTTGTTCTCTTTAGCATCGTGCCATGTCGTGAAAAATGACAAGTGTCCACATCAACAAGTTTTAGTTAAAATTGCCTAGATGGACTTAATTGACAAAAATCTAAAAAGGTTTAAGATTCAATTGATAAAATTAAAAAATTTTAAAACTGAATTAAAAAAAGTCTAATAGGTTTAAGACTTTGACAATTTTCCCTAGCAAAAGAATGTCAAACTCTTCTTTTTTCCCTTATCTTTGTATAACATAATATTGAGGAAATTGCAGGCTTTTTGATTTTAAAAAAGAATGAGGTCTAAATCAGGTCCTCTATTTTCTTGCATTTCAATAATTTTACTTCCTCGATTTTGTTTTAGCAATCAATAGTTCTAATTGACTCGATTTGCACAATCAAGCTTTTCGATCACCTGATTATCTATGCAGGAACAATTGTCGAGTCACATATTTAACATCGTGCTTTAGGCACCACATCAAAATGATAAGAAGAGAAGGAAAAATGAGAAATAGAAAATGAAAGCACGAAAGAAAGAGAGGCTCCCAAGACTCAATTCAAAATCCTTTCGTTGACAACTTTGACTAGTTGGTGAAGCTACTTTGAAGATTGGGAGGCCCTCTTAACAATTTCAGAAAAGCACAAGGACAAAATGGGGCCATGTAAATTGCAGAGACGGAATTAAACATTCGACTAAAGAAAGTTCTGAAAACTTTAGTGTCATCAACGGTTAGACTTATAGTTTTTATCTTCTGAACATAATATTCACATGTTATTTGAGTGGCATCGAAACCTTCGAAAACGATGAACTTGGGTTCTACCAACCGATTTAAACTAGACCTGCTCAAATGTACAGATTAAAGTCAAGCTTGTAGATGGCCTCAACTTGATCTCACCATAGCTCACAAAGTTGGGGCAAACCTAGCCCAAGGCAATGCTAGCCTTGTCCTCATTTTGTCTTTCCAAAACTACGTCGCTCACCTTGTCCAAAAAGCGTCAAAATCTTCCAAAAACAGTAATTCCATATCTTACAAAGGAATTCAAAGTAGAGGTGGGTCAAGTCGGGCTGGTCATTGGCCCTAATTTTATTACTCAAGCCTATTAATTGTAAGAAAATAGTTACACTTTTACATTATCAAGTCTAGATCAAGTTAAATTTGAGTTAAACTAAGCTTTATATATAATGACATTTCTTTAAAAAAAAAGGCTGCATATATCGAAACTTCTTTACAAAATTGGTTTTTCAAGAATGCATTATGTTATTCTTGGTTTTTGAATTAGTCCCGCTAACTTGAAGGGTTATTCACAATCTAACGCATCACTTAATAAATCGATTTTATTAGCAGTTTTATGAAAAATCTCAAACCCATACAACATGGCATGGGTGTACCCGTTTAAAAATTTTCACAACAAAAATATTAATTTGGGACAACTAAGACACTCATGTACCAATTTGAAAATTTTGATGATATTATCCCAAAGAAATCCCATCAACAAGGCTCCCTTGGAAGGCGCGCTCACGAGTAAATCCTTCTTTACTTCATTTATCTTTTTGACTTTTTAGATGCGGACCGAATTTTCTCATAACCAAGATTCACGGGGTTTTCTAGTTGGATGAATTTAATTTAAATAACAAACATATACAATTTTCAATATATTTTTTTAAGATTTCGGATATCAGAACGTTGCCCCCAAATCGGCGCCCTCCATTTAAAAGCCACTTCACCTTCTTCTCCATCAATCTCTCTGTCTCCCAAGTCAAAGGCACGCTGAAACTAGCCGTTACCCTCTCTCTCTCTCTCTCTTCTTTCTCTCTCTAAAGCTCCCATGGCTGCTTCAGTGGACTCCCCTCCACCTCCCCACTTCAAGGTATGCCCATCTCATCTTTTTCCGACGTGGGTTTTTCAAGCGAGATCTTCTTACCGAAACTGGGCGTGTTTGATCGGTTGCAGGACGGCGCGGGCGGCGGCGGCGGCGGCTTCGCCATGGGCTCTTCTCCTACCCTCTCCGCTTCCCCCCTGTTCAGCCCCTCCTCCGACAAGCGCTTCTGGAGCAGCCTGCGGTGCCGGGTCGACGCTCTCCTCGAGAATCGAGACCGCCGCGTAACCGCCGGTGGTGGCAGAGCAAACGGAGGCAATGGGATGAAGGAGGACTCGATGCTCTTGCTCAGAGGGTTCGACTCTGTCGCCCACGGTCTGTCTCAGCTCTCCGACAACATCGACAACGCCCTTCAGGTGAATTTGAATTTTCTTCCAGCGTTTTCCCATTTGGACCCGTCTTCGTTCTTAATCCGTGAAAAATGTTGATTCGAAGAGTTCTAGAGCGTTTGATAATGGCGGTCGTGTAAATTTTGAGGCTTTCACGGCTGATTCTTCCCTCTGTTTTTCATCAGGGGGCTAGAGATCTGGCAAAGCCGCCTACTCTGACGGCCATCTTCCACAGCAATCTTAAGAAGAGTTCAGATGAAAGCAGAGAAACAAAGCAACATTCCGGAGGAGAAGAAGAAGAAGAAGAGCAAAAGAAGAAAGTGTTGAAAAGAAAGTTCGATCCGAGCAATTGCTCCGAAGAAGGCGATTCGCAGGACGAAAATGCTCCAAGCCCGAAACTCGCAAAGCTGAACAAAGCCAAAAATGTCGGTAAATGTCGATTTTTTTGCTCTCTTTTGTTGTCTTAAATTGACCATCTGATTTGTCGGCACCGTTTTGAGCTGACTTAAGCTGTTCGTGATTTGGGATCTTCTTCAGCTTGCAGTGTCTATGGCAACAAAAGCGGCCTCGTTCGCGAGGGAGCTGAAGTCGATCAAGTCGGATCTGTGCTTCGTGCAGGAGCGATGTGCTCTGCTTGAGGAGGAGAACAGAAGGCTTAGAGACGGGTTTTCCAAGGGGATTAGGCCTGAGGAAGACGATCTGGTACTTGGTTTCATTACAATATCTTAATTTGAATTATTCGAGTGTGTCGCAGTGCTTGATCATCTTGTCTACTGATCCTGAACACAACCCGTCTCATGAACACAACTAAAGTCTCTATCTTAGGACCAAAAATCAAAGATTGTACGTCTGTTTATGGAAGTGGGAATTACAGAGATGTACAAACTTGCCTGCCCTTGATGCAGTTCAATTTGGTTGGTCTTGTTTCTGATTCTTTCCCTCATAAGAAGAGGAAATCTAGTCAGAAGTTTAGGATTATAAACTGAGTTACTGCTTACCAGTTTAAGCAATTGTTGCTGCAATTGACATTGAGTGGTGACAAAGATCAGAATTTGCAAGTGGTAGATATTGATGATAGACTAAACATGGCGGATCGCGCTTTTTTGCAGGTGAGGCTTCAGCTGGAAACCCTACTGGCTGAGAAATCCAGGTTGGCAAACGAGAACGCGAACCTGATTCGAGAAAACCAGTGCCTCAACCAGTTGGTCACGTATCACCAGCTCACCTCACAAGACCTCTCGGATTCGTATGAGCAAGTCATGCAGGGCATGTGTTTAGACTTCTCGTCTCCGCCGCCTCCCATAGCTGAAGACGAGGCAGAAGATGGTGATGATGATGGAGCTTCTGCGACTCCTGGGGATGACATTTTCAGTTTTTCCACTTCTCTCGACGGGAGTTTCCAACAGGAACTGTTGTAGGAAGTGGAAGTAGAAGTGTTCATTGTATCAGAAGTCCCAGAAGTGCAGCAACAGTGACTTTGTTGCCTAATTTTGGTTTTGAATTGGGAATTTGGTGGATCAGCCCTTTCCACAAGTGATAATGTTAGAATTTTGTACTAGCCAATATCAATAAAATTCTTCATGAATTTGAATGAGAAGTATGTGCACTATCCTTCATGGTTTGAATTCATCAACATCAGTAGTTGCATTCTGGACTCTAGTTTTGCCAGCTAAACCAGATGGTGGAAACGTGCATATATCTACCACCACAGAATGTAGCAAATCAAGCAGATTAAAGGCGAAATGTTTCACCATTTGTGTGTCATATATATCCTGAAGAGCTTGATCCAGAGATGGATTGAGAATTTCCCAGATATCAAACTGTTAGTGAGTCGGATAATTGTTAGATTAGGAGAGCCAAGCTGAGTTGCCTCCATTTAAGCTCTCGGACTGACTGTTGCCGCATTGGTTAACTGATATAACACGTGACTTTCTTAGTAGATACTAACTCTAAGAGAGTACACTCAGTTTCAAGTTGACTGTTGGGAAAGTATTGATGGGGAGGAAGAAGAATAAAGTCAGACTTTGAGGCGTGAATACACTGTCTTTAAAGAATTATCGCCTCACAACATTGCTAATAGTTGTCAGCAAAAATCCTCTAAGATACAACATTGCAAAATAGGCTGAAGGTGGCAGCCTTCTCACATTTGTTTCGGTGTTGCTTCAAGGTTTCTTTTGTTCATCCCTCAACAAGGCTTGATAGAACCGTTTCTTTATGCTAAGGTCAAGGTGCCTAAAAAGTTTAGAATATCTATATGAGAAATATGACGACACCTCTTGCTCGAATATCCCTCTACAGACTTATCTAGTTCAAATGACCTAATATGTCGACAACGTACTCTTGATGATTCAGTCACTTCAAGGGAGCCTGACAGACCTTATCCTGCGATGGTACATCACAAAAAAAATCAACCTTCTTGAAAGTTGGGAGGATGTAATTGACGCCTTTCTTCAGCAGTTCAAATTCAATATGGAGATCACTCCATCATGTCAGAATCTAGTCCACACAGAGAAGAAGAAAAGCGAGTTATTTAAGGATTACGCCACAAGGTGGGAGAGTCGTGGCTGCCCAGATTAGCCCGGAACCAACGGAGATTGAGTTGATGGACCTGATCATGAAGATACTCCCGCCTGATTATCGAAACCAAATGCTGGGCTCGATCTTCCGTGTTGTTCAATCAGCTTATCCCTATTGATGGGCGAATTGAGGTGGCCTTCCGAGTTGGATGGGCCACTGAGCAGGCCTCGAGTACTAACTAGCAGGTTCATTGCTAAGAAAGAGAAGGAGCCCATAACTGAAGTCAATGTGGCTTCCACCCAACCGAACCATGACAATCATAATCACACTCCAACGATTTAAGTTGCTGGAGGCCAACAAAATGGAAGAAACCACTTCTCCGATCAACAAAAAGGCTCTAGGAGACGTCAATTCACACCTCTACCGGATCTCTGTCCAAAGTCTTGCTAGTCGTCCGAATGAAGGGACTACTCTCTAATGAGCCGAGTCGAGGAAATGCTAAGCTCTATTCTAGATATAATGCCTCTAAGAAGTATGATTGCTAGTAGTATCTTGGCTGGACGTGATGCCATCTCCGAAGAGCGAAAAGTGTTCAACACTTCTCACCAACAAGAAAGTGGGGGGTCAAGTAAAAAAAGATTACCACAATATGAAAGAATAAGGTACATTTTGTTTCTTAACAATAATTCTGGAAATGACACTCTTTTCCTTCTCTCTTGCAGATGGCAAACAAAGGGATATATCAGAAGACTTTGATGGTGATAGCGAACCAACTAATCCGATCAAAATAGTAACACGATGGACGACCGAATTTCTCCAGTCCCAGCTTGCATTTTATTTGTATTACGTAGTGTCCTATTTATACACATTCTCTTTTGCAGGGTTAAGAGCAAAAGCAGAGCGCCTATCAAACCAAATATTAGATTTCCAATCCCAATTGATCATTCATGTGTCATTTTTCCTTCAAATAGTGCCTCTGGGTTTGTTCTAGATATCTTTGAGTATGATAGGTTATTTGTTTTGAAATTACAAAAAATTTCGTGCTTAAAGTTGATAAGCTCATAAAATGCTCATATATTTTGAAAAGAGATTTTGCATGCAGATTTTTGCTTGTTTATTTCTCTAATTCCACTAAGATTGTCAAAATTGACCAATTTAATGAATGATGTGGAATTACTTGGGTATAATAAACAACACGTGTCAAGATGATGAAAGGCAAGCCCTATATTGTACACAACACAATCTCCTATTTATATACTGTGAAATAAGTGAAAAAAATTCCATAACTTTAATATAAAGGGTTTTCTCATAAAAGGTACACAAATCGCAATGATGAGATACATTTCACTTCTTTATCCTAAACACTTGCATGCGTTTAATAATCATTCTATTTTTTAGAACAATTTCTACAAAAAAAATGATTCTTTCTTATTTTGTTTTTGGGCATTTGGTAATTGCTCAAAATTTCTATTCCCGAAATAGAAATACGTTTAGTACGATCCTCAAATTTTGCTGTAACTTAGAATTTCTTTTAATTTTTAATACTTTTATTATATTTTTTTCTTTTAATTATTTAATATATTTATAATTATTATATATTTTAAAGTTATTTTATTATATAATTTTTATTTTATTATTTTAAATATAATTTTATTTTATTTTTTCAAATATTCTTTTAATTCTTTTAACAATTTTACTATATTTTTACGACCGGCTATAAGAAGAAGAATAGCAAAGAAAAGGAAAAGAAAAAAGGAAAAGAGAAAAAAAGAACATGATTTGGCTCAATTTTGAAGTTGTTCTCAACTTTTTTCTACTTTTTGATTATGTTCCAAATCTATTCCCACAAATTTGTTTCTAGGAATAAAACAGTTACCAAATAGCTTTTTTTTTTTGTTCCGAAGAGCAAAAGAATAAAATCGAGCATTGTTTGACATGTTACTAAATAGGCCCTAAAGATAAATCATTACTTAACCCATTTAAACGTGAGTATCTAGAGAATTCTTTTAAATTACTTCTGTCAAGGACCATCCACATAGGGGTAGAATGGAGGTAAAGTTGACATTGCAAGGTGAAAAAAGTGGATAAAATTTTGTTGCCCTCACTTGTATAAACTTTTGAGTGTTTTTTATTGCAAATGAACTTAAATGAGAATCTAAGTACTTTAAGATGATGATGAACATTTTTTTCTATCATATACACTTTTATTTATTGCATAGCCTAATTGAGCTTGCAAATATATTTATGAAAACCCGTGCGTGATCATTTCCTACATTGGGGCAAGCAAATGAGTCACTACATTGAGCCGGAGTGTCAATTGAAGAAGGCCCCAAGAGTTCAACAATACTGAATTGATCAAGAGCTGATGATAATATAAAAGCCAGAGTTTGACTGATCCACGAGTGCACCGCAAGAAATGTGTCTAAAAAAAAAAAGAGAGAGAGAAGAAAAAAAGCGGCCAAATGCCTAATTGTCGGAAAGAATGAAAGATATGGCCAAAGGCCAAGTTTGCAAAAATCATTCCCAATGGGGAAGCAACGATTCTCGAAGTTGCTAAAAAAACAAGTTTTGGGCTCTCAGATTTAATGAAATATCTATGCAAGAAGACAATCCCCAAGGACCATATTGTTAATGATGTCGAGATGATCACTTAACTCTTAAGTGAAATTTTTTTGAGTGAAATGAATCATTTCATTTCTCAACTCATTAACCGAGCCTATGTATATCTCTTATAAAGACTTTTCAAATTAGAGCACTTGAATTAATGTGGCGAATTTAAATGTTAACAAGCATCACTCGAAAATGTGTGAGCAAGATAGTTTCCATCTCATTTACAGGGTTCATGACTTGCGGCAAAGATGATGAATAGTAATTTTTATTCAAATCTGTGAAGGGAATTATCTTTATGCTAAGCCGTTGACCAAACTTACATTACAATATCCATAAAAGCCCTCTCAGATTAATAAAACCATATTGCTTGCGAGAAAGCTCAAATCCTTGTCGACACAATGATAATGGCAAAATTGAGTGATTCTCACATTAATGGACATAACAAAATAGCTTTCCGAGATGAAAGTGAGTGAAAAGTCCTTACAAACTAAAATTTCTCAATTAATATTTTTAAAAAAGTCCACATTATGGGTGAATTTTCTGAACAATGATTTTCTTGGCGGAAATTTGATGATGCATAAATGAGGAAACCGTTATGCATAAATCTCATTAGAGTTGACAAAAACCTCAAGGAATTTTAAAATGTGTCTAAAATAGCTTTAATTGTCTCTCTCTTTGATGAGTGCATAAGACTATTGACCCTAATATTCCCCGACAGGTAAAATTTCCTCAAAGACTCAGGATGCCTGGCGTTCAGGCTGCTATCGGAAGTCTTGGGTTTGTCTGTATACTTTGAATCTCCGGGACACCTAAAGCAAAATCCAAGTATCTCACAGAAGCTCTTTTTGAATATTCGAAATGGAATCCGTATATTTCATACATACTTTTACAAATGTTCGAAGTAAAATCCAAATATTTTGTAAAAAGAATATCAGAAGTGAAATCCGGATATTTCAGGAACTCTTTCTCAAATACCTGAAGTAAAATCCAAATATTTCTTTAAAACAAAAGACATTTTTCAAATGCCTTAAGTGAAATCCATGCATTTTGTAAACCCTTTTCGAATGTCTTAAGTGAAATCCAAATATCTCATAAAACCCCATTTCGAGTATCTGAGAAGAAATCGAGGTATTTTGTAAATGCACCTTATGAATAATCCGTAAAGACGCTTCTCGAATGCTCGAGTAGAAATCTAAATATTTTCTGAAAGCCCCTTTCGAATACCTGAGGAGAAATCCAGATCTCAAGTCAAGACACCTTTTCGAATACCTTGACATGTTGAAACGTCATTAAGGGCTGTTTCCTAATTTGAGAAACAAGTTGCCACTTAAGTTCAACGATTGCATTACTTCTGAAAGAGTCTTGAAACGCCAATCCACTCAAGTTGCTTTTTAGACAAAACCAACTCGAAAGCTAAAAAGAGACTTCAACTAGAAACCGAGCGAAGGGCGGATGCACAAGATGCCTCAACAATGCACGTACCATGAACAAAACCAGCTAAAAAGCTAAAAGAGATCTCAACTAGAAACCGAGTGGCGCTCTGATAGAGTCAGCATCTAATGTGAGGTACTAAAGTCAGTTAACCGACATGCTAACGGAGGAAAAACCTAATGCCATTGAGGAACTCTTTTCTTCTTTTATTTTTGGCTTGGCATGCCTTTGAGAAACTCAGCTCTTCTTGGTTTCATCTATCGGTCTCTTCCTCTTCCTCTCTTGGGAGAAGCAGTATTTCCAACTGCATCCGGAGAGAAAGAACCATCACGCATGTTTGGAGAAGTAGCATTCCCCACTGCACCTGGAGAAAAAGAACCATCCCGCGTGGTTTGCTTTCCATGAGCAACTGTTTCAGCGGGTTTAGTCAGATCGAATAGCACGACCATTTGTTTCAGTTTGTCCAATACTTCACTAAATATGCGGTTCCCTTGCTCATACTGCAGGTAGAAGAACAAAAGTTAAAGTACCGAGAAAGAAGAAGTGCGATCAGTAAAGGCTAGATAGAACTGTATTTTTGGGTGATTCCAAAATTTGAGTTAAATGAACAGAAAGATCAATTACTGGACAAGTTTCCAGCATAATGCTCAATTACTCCAATTTTTATCGGAGCACAAGTCATGCAGCATATAAAGGATACAAGAGACATGTTAATAACAGTGCACTACAAAAGTGAGAGAAAAGAGCAACTGATCAAGTGAGATAGATCAATGCCATATGCAGATCTCACATGCATATTGATTAAAGTAGTTAGCTGAAACAGGAAAAAGCTCTCATATAAACAGATCAGAAGTACAAGGTCATAAAGTTCTTACTGAAGCATACTGACTTATCAACAAATGCTCCTAGACTTTATAAAAGCATGTATAATCAAGAAAACTCTAGCATTTGCAAGGAAAAGCCAGAAGCCCAATTCAAGATTCTATGCTATTCAAACTATGGAAAAGCAAACAAACACCGAGTGATGGTAAGCATGCTAATTCAATATTCTAGTAGATAAAATTTAAGTTAAGTTCACCTTGAAATGGTCAGAAGGGGAATGATGTAATGCAAATTCACGTTTTTCAGTGAAATGCAAACAAAAACAAACCTGACTCTTTCAGTGAAACAGGCTAGTGTCTTGGGAAGGCTCATTGGTCAATAATAGCAGCAGTTCAAAAGCTATTAATTGAAACAGCAATTTTATCATATGCAGCAAGGTTTTGGAAATTCAAACAAGCCACAAGACAAGATCCATGCATATTGCACACTCCCAAAACATACCATTTCAAGTTTGCTGACAGCATTTTCTAGCTTCACGGTAAGGAGATGATTCTCATGTAGCAGGGCTTCAATCTGCATTTGTAGTCAAAGAAATAGATAAGCAGAAAGCAAAAGTGTAGTCGAACTACTTTCTTGCTAGAAACAGAAGAATTGGTAAGGCAGCCATAACAACAACCTTCTTATCACAATCCATATGCAAAATTTTGTATTTAGGATCTGCATTGGAAGCACTTCCACTCGGGAAAAAATCCCCAGCCACCTGTACCATTATTATAAACATGATGTTCACAAATATCATCAAAATAATTCCACAAGACAGCATGAAAAGTATAAAGAGTTTTCTGCTAGACTACGTAAATGAAGGTATATTGGACCTTAGAATTGGAAGGTTCCATGAAACTTGCTAGCAGTTCCACTTGTTTGAGCAGGTAATTGACTTTTGCCTCCAAGCTCATTTCACTCAAGCTTTGCTTTTGCAATGGATCTTCTTCAGGTAAAGGCGACCCATCTTCGTTCTCACTGTCAATGGCAGTTATATCTTCAAAAACAGGTCCTATGTCCTTACAGCTAGCAGGAACCACAGCATTTTGAAGACGTCCAGATCGCCGGATTGAACCGTACTCCTCTCTCGACTTCTTATAGGTCGACAAGCCAGCAGGTGCTTTCCTTTTAGGCTTTGATGTTTTTTCCACAGAAGGGTCTGCACTCTGTGGCATTGGTTCTGCTTTTTCAAGCAAAGGATTTGGATTTGCAGACTGCGTTTGTAGTCCATTTGGTGGCGATTTTGTACCTTCAGGCGGCAACTCTTCATTCCTCTCAGGGACAATTCCGCTTCCAACCTATTGACAGAGCCACAAAAAAACAAGCCGCTTAAAATATGATTTGTGCTGCAATTTATTTGACGCATGCGGAAAAAACAAAAAAAGTGTTGACAAGTCATGATAAACGGCTCGGAAGTCAAGTTGGCATAAATTAATAACATTTACTTGACCAGGCACCAGATTTCCATGACTGGATAATATCTGATACTATAGCTAATCAACAACTGCTAAACTTCACAAGTTGGCTACTCTTGAAATTCATTACTCCAGGGCACTTATCGAGCATATTAGGTAAAGAAGAACTCCACTTTTCCAAGCACTAATAATTGCGCATATCACAAGAAAACCCATAAGCTCAGAAATTCAATTACCAGAGGGCACTTGTTACCAAAATCCTCGAAGATTCGCGTTTCCCCATGGGATAAAAGAATTCCCTAGAGACCTCTTGAAATGCCTACACTTTCCTCATCATACTATAAATACAAGCTCTAACATGTCTTGAAATATGGGCATTCCTTCAAGCAGCCTCTAACACCATTCCATATCCTAACTAGAACATACTTAGCACAGTAATGGTGAGAACAGAAAAGAACGAGAACAGGTCTTTGAAGAGGCGTAAGCCATCCGAGCCATCGTGCGACTACACTTTCGACTACAAGCAAACAAAACAAGCCACTCTACAGAACCGCCCTTCACAAAACCTACATTTGCCACCCTCGCTAGCGCCAGAGCGATCGAAACAGACCCAATGGGCGTCGACGGAGGGGACGCAGCGCCCGTCCAGCATAACACGAACCGAAAAGGAAGATCAACGAACGGCGCAAGTGAGTCGGAACCCTACTCAGGAAGACGCGCATTCGACCCTATTCGAAGGACGAAAACAGAAAACCCAGATGAAAAAAACCGAGAAAAGCCAGCGCCGGTCGACGACGGAAGGCGACAGAGCATCGAAGAGCAGCAACGCGGGAAGACCCAGAAGCAGAGCATGAAAAAGGAGCGGCCTTTACCGGCTGAGCCTTCTCTCCAGCCTTCGCGACCTTCGGTTTCCTCTTCATGGCGCTCCACTCACTCTCTCTCTCTCTCTCTCTCTCTCTCGCTCGTTCGGAGAGAACCGGAAGGTCTCCCTTTATGGCGTCCGTTCAGGGGGCGCTTCGGAGACCGCGCCGGCGACGGCGGCGGCGACGGCGATCGCGGTCCCTCCACGTATCGGGACGCTACTCGAACTCGAAGCCCGACGGAAATGACGCGTCGCGTTGATGCGGATCCTTTATTGTTTCCATCCCGTACGTGATGTCTCGATCGGACGGCGCGCTCGCGGCTCTCTGGTTCCGAGGGACGATCGTGGCCGTCGGTTCGTTCGAGAGCTGGGGATCGGCTCGGCTGTTTCCCGCCCTCTCTCCCCGTCGGGCTTCGAGCGTCCGCAAGGCTGATCGGGGTACATGTCCCGATAAAAATCGAACGGGGTATTTTTGGAAATAAAAAATATTATTCGAAAAAATATATTTTTTGAAAAAACGTTGGAAACAATAAGTTAATGAAAAATATTTGTATCCTTGATAACAATGCCAATAAAAATATTTATTTATTCGATTTTGTGGAGGGTGAAGGTAAATTATTTTTAAGAAAATATTTTCAAAATTATTCATTTTTCACAAGGTAAACACATCCTTAGAAAAATATTTTATTAACAACTGTTTCATTAAGAGTCGTCATCTCCAATGCAATATTTCTTGCGATATTAATGACATGAATATAAAAAATATAAGTATTTCGTTATTTTAAACATGGTTAACAAGTTTTTTGAATGCACTTATTGATGGAGCCTATTGAAAAAAAAAAAATCCTCAATATCCTATTATCATAATTTTGCAGGTGAAATGAAAAGGCTCACCGTGGGCTTAGAAAAATGTTAGGCATACATCTATGCTATTAGTCTCTGCTAATAATTTAATGAATGGAATGATGACTTCAGCTTTACACTTATACTAAAACCGTTCCACGAAAAGCCCTTTCATATATTAGTAAAAATGTGTGAATAAGATATTACTTCAACTAAAGATTTGAAATGACCGGATTTATTTCAATTAAAGGCCCGACTAGCAGGCCACCCAAATCTTTCCCTGCTAGCAAGTTCCAACTAGTGGAGCAGGGGCACATTTGTCCAAATTAATTATGGGAAGAAATCTTTTGTTTTCCTTCCTTTTCTTTTCTTCTTTATTATTTGAGAACTGGCATGGCTGATTTGCTTCTCCCTTCCATCGATCAAGTCTGGTTCAATCATCACCTCATTCTCAAGGTACGAGTTCTATATTCGTGTGCTCTTTTGGTTTACTAATTTGTGGTTCTATAGCTCTTTTTTCCACTTTGATCTAGCGAACTTGGTTGTAATTGCATTTCTCTAGAACATGATGTTGTTTCATGAAGAATTGAGCAATTGTTCTCATTAGGTGGGAAAAAGAGCTATAGAACCTAAATTACTCGATAGTCACAATTCCTTGTTCTTGCGATGGATACAAATTGATTCATAATTTGGATATAGCAATTCGCAACGAGGGTCACATCTTAAGGTTCCAAGATCAAAATTTGGTTTTAGCTAACTTTTGTGAACGACAACAAAGTGAGGGCAGGTTTCTTCTATACATAGTGAGTATAATTTGTGCTTCCTTTACGAGGAATCCACATCACTAGACGCGGGAACACCAAGGGACCAACATCAATCTTAGACATGCCCCGGTTGTGGCCTGGTACTTGCATTGATGGTTGAGTATAGGTTGTGCGCTTTAGAGCCTTCCATTTTTCGAACTATTTGATTTGGTAGGTGAGTTGTTATACACTCCTTAATGAATTTCGACTTTCATGATTATCATCTTGCTGTCTTAATTGACCAACATGGTTGTAATTATTAGCTAGCAGGTTCTACTTCGGTTGATTCTATTGCCACGATGATTTTTGACAAGTTCTATTCAGTTGATTGCAAATTACTTTGCTCAATTTATGTTGTGAATCCAATGAGTGGTACTTTTTAGTTTCATGAAGATCATATCGTTCTTTCCTTTTTGGATGGGTAATATGTGCTCTAGGGTTTTTGAAGAACCTCATAAACCCTTTGCGTTTGGAAATTATGACAAAATTCAGGATATGATAAAATTTATCATATCTTGCATTTGGTGTTTACTTACGATAGGATAAAGTTGAATATAAGGGGATATAAATCGGATAAAATTATCCCATGGGGAAGATATGATAAAAGTGGATAGAATTTCTAACGTTTATAGTAGGAAGGTTATTTTTCTCGAATAACAAACGTATTAAATTAACAAAAATAAATAAATTAAAATTATTTGACCAAAAAAAAAAAAAATTGAAATATATTTGAATTATAATATAATAAATTAAAAAAATAACAATTTAGTTAGATTGATTTAATCTTATTTTTACTTATATATTTGTATTTAATTCTATTTTAGAATATAAATTCAATATATAAATATAAACATATATTTACATTTATTACATATTTTAGGTATTTTTATATTTTAGATATATTAGTATAGTTTACTATTTGATAAAATTTTATTAGAGAATGGTAGAATGGGAAGAAAGAAATAACAAACAAATTAATTAAAAAAGAGAGGAAAATAAAAAAAAAATAAAATAAAATTAAAATATGCAAAAGTGTCGCGAGAAATTTTTACTATTTTCATTTGTAAAATTTTTGATTTATTTATACTAATATACCATTTATACAAAACAATGTACATGATATGATATTAATATATTTGACTGCAATCATCAAACGGTGGATAGAATAGTTGGTAGGATATAGTAAAATTCGTATATTTCATATCCTATCATATTCAGTCCTATCCTAATTAGAAATCCAGACGATCAAATGTAGCTTTTTAGTTTTCATGTATTAAGACATTTTGCATAGGGGTCATGGAACCATGTGAAGAGTTATGGTAAGTTTCAATCAAGTGGATCCGTCCATAAGGGACGATAGAAGGTGCCGTGTGCTCTTTTTGAGAGAATTGAGAGATTTTAGTATGTGGTGATATATATAAGCCTATTTACAGGCTTAGACAAAAGAAAATAAGGGAAATCAAATCAGATGTGCATAATCAAAATAGGTATAGAAAATTATAAATAATATCCTAAATATCTAATATATTTTAATATCGTTAACATCTCCCCTCAAACTCAAAGTGACATTGTCAATTGGAGTTTGAAATAATGTCACATAGTGCCATGAAAAACTTGTTCCTTTGACAACAATGCGGTACGGCTTGTTGATCTGTGGTGGGTGGTGTGTGAGGCGGCATCTTCCAATCTGGATCATTTGAGGGCAATGATTCATTTGGTGGTGGTGTTGGCCTCTTGAAACAACACACGAAATGTCAAGGATTGGAATGGAAAGAGCAAGTGGCCAATGCGCTAGCTTATGAAACAGTAACTAAGCGACACGGCCTATACGGTTGGTGCCATAGCCATAGCATCAAGTGGCCTATGTAGCCGACTTGGGAAGATAGATACTATGCAATGCAGCTTGTGCGATTGGCATTGAAAGAAAGCCTCTTCCATTAAAAAAAGGCTTGACTATACAACACAATCGGTGCAAATAGCATCAAAATGCCAACTATTATGGAATTAACTCAATTAAGTGCTTCTTCAAATAAGACTCCGTTCGTTTCATGAAAAATAACTTCCAAGAAAATGTTTTGGGGAATTTTCGACGTTTGTTTCACGAAAAATGAATTAGTTGGGAAAAACATTTTCTATGAAAGAAAAAAAGTCCTCTAAGATTGAGGAAAATGTTTTCCACATTTGAGAAAGAGGAAAACATTCTCCATATATTCATTCACTTTACTTTCCTTCATCAAATACCTTTTCCTTTTATTTTTTTATTTTATTTTTTTAAAAATCTATTTTAATTATTTTTTATTCTTTTCTTTTTCATTGGTTGGTCGCTAGCCACGATAGCAATTGGCGATTGGCCATAGGCGAGCTAGAGCCTTGCGATCGGGGTGAACTTGCTAGATGTTGGCAAGCTCACCTTTGCCAGGCCTGAGGCTCCAAATCACTTGTGACTCGGTCACCTGTTGTCGGTGGTGGTGACTAGCCAATTAAGAAGAAAAGGAAAAGGAAATTAAAAATCAAAATTTTAAAAATATAATAATAAAAAATTTATTGAAAGGGGTGTATGGAGGAAAAGATTTTCCTTATCGAACAGCAAAAAATATTTTCTAGTACATTTTTAGGTTTCAATTGAACATTGAAAAATATGGTTATGAAAAAATGGCTTCTTGGAAAACATTTTTTATAAACGTCATATTTTCTGCAAAACGAACGGAGTCAAAGACTTGTGCGATGAAGTCATCACTGTTGAGATATGGGGATGACTTATTTGAATGTCTAGCGGGACACTCGGTGTGCACTGATATGCATTCGGTGCATGCACTTAAGTTTCCCCAAAAGCTCTTATACCAAGTTGGAAATAAGAATGCGGAAGAGAGCATTGAGAGATTTTAGTATATTTCGATATATATATATATATATATATATATATTACTGTTCCTTTCGGCCAATACGAATGGAATGTTATTGCCATTTGGCCTAAAAAATGCCCATTTTATAGGCTTAACAGAAGAAAACGTGAAAAATCAAATTAGATATGCATAATCAAAATATATATAGAACATTAGAGAAATTATCCTAATATTTTTAAAAGATATTTTAATATTGCTAACATCTCTAATATCGCTAACAAAGGAAATGCTGATGCAAGACGAGTCAACACATTCCATATGCTCTTCATCGTTGAAAAGAAGCCTTGCTTTGATGTTGCCTATTCAAGTGTAAGGTTCCTGCTCTGCCTTAGGAACTGTTAGAATTCCTGCAATTGATTATCAACGCATATGCATTTTGTATCCATGCTGGTTATGCCGTCTCCTTCGATGTGTGCCTCTTGTTCTCTTGTGTTGGCATATTTCTAAAAGATATTTGCCAAATGTACTGTGATAGTCTTGATTTTTACTTCTGTTTTCAATGGAATAAGTCGGGCTTTTCATCGACTTGTCTATAATGCTATTTTCTGAGTTGATCATTCTTGAGATAACTAGACTAGTTGGGGAAGCTATTAAGGGATTTTAATGCAACCGGTTTGAGAATTCGACCAGGAATCGACTGCTCGACCGTGTTAGTTTGCAAGGGTCATTGCGGCACAGTCGAAAATCTATCAGAGACCGGAAATAGGTCAATTCGATAGAGATATATAATTAGACACGGGTGATTTTATCTAATTACAAAATCCTCATCGATCGGCATTAAACCGATTTTTGTGTCGTTTTGGTACCATGTGTTCGTAATTGAAATCTTGAGATTTTCACGACAACCGAGAGTCCCCAATGAGTCGAAGATGTACGTTGTGGTTCGATAATAATCGACCACGAGTCCATTGCATCGAAAATTCACAAAAACTACCCGACAGTTTAGGTTGCGTTAAAGTCACGTTTGACTGAAGTTAATTGAAGAAATAATGCCGATTTCAAAAATTGAGAACTTTAAGGTGTCACAATTAATTTTAGGAATGTTGTTACATCTTTCCAAGAATTATGAACAAACAAGAATTGTGGTGGATAATGCAAAATCCAGCGAATTAAAGAAAGGTGAGGAAAGTCATATCTCAAAGTGAATTTTAGTCCTTGATATGGAACAAATGGAGATGGGTATAACAAGGGTTTAAGTGGGCTTAATCCTTATTAGCTAAGGTTATAAATAGATAAAATGAAAAAGGGAAAAGTTGATGAAATGACTACAAAATTCGGATGGGTGCCCATTAAGAGGGATTTCACCAAGGTTTACATTTCATTTGAGCAAGATAAGGATGCGTAAGATTAGTGGACCACTTGAAAGTGATATGGTTTAAATTTCCATGGAAAAAAGGACCACAAGACCTGGAAAATAGAGAGAGGGGCCCTCCATGAACTGCTTTTCTTCTCCTCTCTTCCCAGCGTGCGTCTCTTTTCTCCTTTCTTTTTCTTTAGAACCGTGTGACACTTATCCCCCTCCTTTCTCTTTCCTTTCCTTTTCACAGCCATAAAAAGCCTTGTCTTCTTCTTCTTTACACTAGGATATTTGGCCTCCCCTGCTTCCTCTTAGACAACAAACCAGCAACCAAGAAAACAGAGGGAGGCGTTGTTTTGATGTTACAAATTTTCTGGACCCATAGAAGCTTCAATGCAACTACCTCTTATGTTTCGTTTTTCTTGGCTGTGGCCTTTATTTGACGATCAACCATCATCACCAGCAAACTCTCAGTCCTCCAAAAATTGCACAACTCCTGCTTCCTTGTACTGAAAACTGAGCAGCTCCTCCCACGGTTGTTGTCGCCAACCAACAGCCCATCCTTTTGCAATTTCAGCTCACCGTCCTCACCGGAGACAGCCCTCACTTCGCCGTTGATGCTGTCCTATTGTTGGGACTTTTGCCGCGCCGTTGCAACCCACCGTTCAAGCAAAACGCTCACCGCCTCGCCTCCAAGAAACTCCTGCCGTCGCTGCTCGGTCCGGCTTGGCTGAGGAACCGATTTCTCAGCAGTAGGCCGAGAGCCTTGCCAGCTTGGGAAGGGCCATCTTGAGGTGTCCCGGCACCCCTTGGAGTCGAGACCTCGCCGCCGTCATCGGAAGTGCATGGTTTTAGCATAGGTGAGTTGTTTTCCTAAAACTTGATTAGGGGCTGTGTACCTCTGTTTAGGGGTTTAAATGAGTTAAGAAAGGGTTAGATGATGTTAAATATAGTTTAGTGTTAGTTTAGAAAGGTTAGATTAGCTATGGAAAGTTTAGTTTTAGTTCAAATAGCAAGATTCGTGCTTTAGAGGACAGTTCAGCCAAAGACAGGGGCTGTTCTCCAAAACTGCTTTCTAGACGCGTGCGGTTTGTTATTTTTATAGACTGAGATGTGTTGCAATTTTGAAGTGAATTCCTTCTGAGGAAATTTCACCTTCAATCATAACATATTATTTTCTCAGAATTTTTAGAAATTAAAAAGTAGACGATTTTAGCTCTGTTATCTTTAAACAGAAAGTCGGACTACACTGGAAAGCCTGACCTGTTAGGATTCTAGGGGTCATTACTGACCCTTAGGGTTCGAATTTTCATACGGTTCCTTCACAAAAGTTGTTTGTTATATCCTCTAGTTTAACATACTCGAATTTCAAATCAAACGGACCTGTTTCGGACCCTGAGCTAAGCTGATTTCGGAAAACAGACCCGCTGGAAACGGACCTGGTTTTGGTGCTGGATTGAGTGAATTACTGGGCCGAATCCAGAGGGATCTGGGCCTCGGTGTCTTCATGAAAATTGTTTCTTTACGTGTTCTTTGTCACATGTCCAAGTTTGAGAATTTTTCGAGTTCATCTAAGTTGATTTCTGGTGCTAAACTCTGAAGTGTGCAATTGGACAGTTTACCGGTTAAAGCAGGTAGTAACTTGTGATTGTTTTTAAGGACATGTTTGCTGGAAATTTGCTTATTTAGTGACATGGCTGAGATGCACAACTAATTGTTGAATTGTGAAAGTGGAAAAATGCATATGATACATGAGAATCCGTCATGAGCCTTTGGGGCCAGACAATGCTCCTTCGCCGGTCGCAGTGGATGCTGGACCAATGCTCTTAATCAGAATGCCGTCTAAGTATAGACGTTGCCGTGCTTGACGGTGCGAGACGATGCTCGGTTATGCCGGAAGACTGTTATCCGTTGCATTGACTGGGGCCCATGTGCTTACGTTGATATTTATGTCCTTGCATATACTCATGTTAAGGTATTCATATGATGTGAGAGCTCGATATTGTTATGTATGATTTGATCGACACTAACATGCAGGGAAATGCTAGTATGAAAAGAGTTGTGAGAAACGTGACTAGGTTGCATGTAGAATGTACTCTTCTCCTAATCATGATTTAGGGGATTAACTCGCTGAGATGTAATCTTACCCCGTAGTGAGCTAAAACTTTTCAGGTCCTTAGATGGAGGGTGGACAGGCAAGGAGCAGAGGACTGCAGGCAATGGAGTATGGATGCCTCAGTAGCTTCTGCCAAATATTGACGGGTCTGCCATCTGATTTGGATAGTGGGTGACCACTCACCCTAGTCTATCGAAGAGTCTAGCGGGGTCATAGGTAGAGACTTGGCCCCATGGACGAGGAGCTCAAAGCATAGATAGCCTAGAAGCTCTTCATTTTGAAATACACCATGTTGTGTTAGACTCTTCTGTACATGGTCATTGCTGTAAAAATATGTGTGGTTTGTAAAAATATAACCTTATGTTTGCTATCTCATTTCAGTGTTGTTTGGAGTTTATGATTTCGCTTCCGCATGCTTGATAAAATGAATGGGTCGGTAACAGTTTTTGGGATGTTGCAAATTTGTATCGACCACAGGGGGATGTGCATGCCCTCGGAGTTCAGGTTGTGACATGTACAGCACGAAAATACTGACTTCAAGGGCAATTTCTAATTTAGCATCAAGTTATAATTATCTTATTCCAATATGGTATTTTGATGTCCCAAATTATACCTAAGGTTCCTTAGTAGGAAAGGACATGGTTACATGGATTCCTTCCTACCTCCTCTTAGACCAGGAGGGAGTCTGGCTGTCCTTGCTAGGTCTACTAGTGCTTGCCTGTATGATATATAGTGACGGCGGGCTGCCTAGATTCTTTCGATATAATTGCCTTGCGGACTCGGCTCCTAATACCCCCAGTTCCCTACCAAGTTTATCTTCCTGTGGGAGAGGGGAATATGGAGTCCAGACAGTACGGGGTCTCTCACTTCTGGGTGGATCTCTTACTTGTGTTTTCTCCTTGAATCTTTTAAAGACTTGCTCAAGTTCAATCTGGTGTAGAGAAAATGAGAAGCAACTAACCTATTAAATGGCTAAAGCCAACATCGATGTGTTGTCCTTCTAGCAAAGCTCAATACTCTTCTCCCAAAAGATGCTAGAAAGACAAGATCAAATGTGTTTGAACGATATGCAAACTAAACACGAGTATATTGGCAAGTGAAGTAAATCAATTATACGAAGGACTCAAGAATTTGCTCGATCAATTTTATAGTGGTTCGGCCCAAATTCAGTGCCTACGTCCACTTCCCAAGCCTCACCGGGAGTTTAAAAAATTCACCATCTCAACATTTTTTTACAGTGTGGTTAATGAGGAGCGCCAAATACCTCGGCACATCTCGGATTCATAACTAGTACAAGTGACCGTCTCTCTATATAGACAATGCCAAGTCATTCGCACTACTGCTTCAGTAATCTCCAACAAAATACAAGTGTTTTGCCCAGGTAAAAAAACTCGAGAGACCTCACTATTTCTGGGAATATAATCTAAAGAAAAGCTAGCCATTGCAGCTTCAAAATCAAATGACTTGAACATAGGGCTATTTTGACTGGCATGAAGGACATGGTGACCAGGTAAGTTCTTTCCACAATCTGTCTGGTCCAGATGATCACTCCAATGTTGCAAGGCAATCCGCTCATGACTTGATCTGATCTCCTTCATGAACCCAGGATTGACTTTGGCTCGAGTTGTTCCGGTTCTTCTTCGCCAGTTCTTCACAACAGCATTACTCTTGGAACCACCTCTTTCCGGCCTATGCAGCAGCCACATAAGTCGATTGAGTTGGGTACCGGGCACCTCACTAGCGGTCTGTCTGGTTCAGTGGCTCACTGTGGCTATGGAATGAAACACTTTGGAAACCAACATATGTTAAAATAGTTCAAGCCACCTTGACTCCTGGCAGAACTTACAGAATAACTTGGAGTAGCGCTTATACGATCCTAATCAACAGTCTAAAACAGCAGTATGATGTGCCTATCCCGCATGATTTGGTAACGACTATTTGGGAATCACCACACTAGCAATTGTTCCAAACATTCATCTGCAGATGTGGGCAAACTCGTGACAAATCAATTCATTTTTAAGAGCAGCCCTAAAGAATCAACAAGCTGGGTTCCTATACATGCAAGACATGATAACAGTCAACAATTAAGAATAAGACGTAAAGGAAGATCCTACCTGTAGAGCGTCGTGCATGATTTCGCGATACTTCACCAAGCGAGATTTGTGGGACTCAAAAGGCATGAGGAGATGAAATATTTCTTCATGATGTATAACTGGCGGATCTGGAGAAACCGATCCCTGTGACAAATGAGCAAAAGAATTGCAGTAGTTGAAGCAAGTTCTCCCAGTGAATACGAGAATCACCTCGAACAAGGCATATCATTCGCCTGCAACATTAATGTCACCAATCACGGTTTTAACGGCATCTTTGGTGCATGCCCAACGGCAAGAACCTACAAGGCCCTCTTGATACAGTCGTCAACCAATAGATGTTAGACCCTCTTGACAAACTCTTCAATTCTACCAACAAGAATTAGATCAAGATAGGGCACCTTACTCGAGGTGAAAAGAGATGAAAATTTTGAGTAGATGAAGGAAAGGAAAGGCGTCACGATGTTTCCTCACCTAGCATCAAGAAAGTGGCATTGCCAAGAATCTCTCATAAAAGACTTTGGACCAAAGAGCATATTCAGTGAAAATTACCATGTTTCACACAATATTTCAGAGTTCCATGAACGAGTCTGAAAATACGATACAAAAGGAAGCAGATGATTACACAAAGCATGGCCCCATCACGATCTTGTACTCATTGTCAAGCGATGACGATAGACACGAACCGGAACTTGATTCTTTCGGCCCCAACTACCGACACCCATCGAGCCGATGAATACCCAGAAAAAGAAAGAAATTATCAAGCAACCAGTAGGGATTCGAACGTTACCGGATTCGCAGAGAATGTAGAAGGATAAGGTTGAAAAGCCTTAGGAAGTCCAGCTACAATCTTGAATACGAGAGAGTCGAGACTTACAGTGGTCTTGCTTTGCGGTGACCACGAGAGATGGCTGAGGTGAGCGAGACGAGAGGCGCGAGAGAGCACTGGGGAAGGAGCAAGCGATTGAAATGCAGGGACGGAGGGGATGCGAAGAGTGTTTAAATGGTGAGGAAATGGCGGTGAAATTCGAAAGACGGCCTTGCGTCATTCCTTGAAGACCGTTAAACGGCGGGCTGTTTGACAGTTGGTACTCCAAATTTATGATTCTCATTTTAATCGAAAAAGAATTAAGCTCATTATCGATTTTCCGAATAATGTTACTGGGCGAATTTTGATCATTTACATTATGTTATCTGCTCTATCGGTAATAAATATTTCGTTGATATCATTGTTACTGCGATAGTGGCACCGTAATATAACACTTTTTTTTTTGGTTAGAAACTAATAAATAGATAATATTAGATAGGATTAGGTTAATTGTTAATTTGAAAAGGAAATAGGAAATTGAAAAGATAGAAAAGAAGGGTCAAGAGGGATGTTATGACTGATTTATTTAAAGAATTGTAAACGGGAACTTCTTAACGAGTTATACGTACGTTATAAAGAAGAGTTTTATCGAAATCCGTTCGTTTTTTTCGTTTGACAAACATTGATCATTCGACGATATGTAAAGTTTTTTTGAAGCGTTGCTTCCAAAAATTACAAAAGTAGTGGACACATTAGAAATTATAATCTTTTCTTAATTGATTATTCTATAAATATCAATAAATCATGAGGACATAAGCAAAATTTTAAGGTCGCGGCAACGTCGAAATTACTAAGAAGGCATGGAAGCAATCTAGTGATTTACCAACAGATCCATAAATCTTCTAAGAACAACTTTCATCAATACATTTTTCTCTAATAAATATCTTATTTTTCTTTATAAATTTATGCTCAATCACTGATTTTTCAAACCATCTTTGAACTGCCCAGTACTATCAAATGTCATAGCCATAATAAACATAGGCACAACACTCTGGGATTATACCATGGAAACCTATTGCTCCTTATAGTAAAATTGTCACCTTCTCCCTTTATATTAGACCCTAAACTATCATATGTATAGTTTCATAATACTCTATCTCATTACCAGTTTAAACATTAACTACACTATTTACATCAAATGGAGGGGATAATACCGACGTTATGGACAATTCCCCTATAATTAAATCCTTTGTGGCCTTCTCACAAAATTTGGTCACGTTTTTCCTTGTTTCTAAAAGCTCCTCATCATCAAGATCATCATCATTAATCCAAAATCTTACATTGTTGAGAAAATTTTTCTCGTCATCATCATCATGTTCCACAATATCATCCTCTATACCAATATAATCACCTTTATCAACTAAGTCATCCCGATGTAAACTACCCTAGTGCTCAACAACCGTCTCATTAACTTAAACCAATATCATCATGAGTACCCTCACCAACTAGGGGTATGCAATGGGAACCACCCAGCCGGATGTGGCAGTCTAGTTCTTGGTTCCTGCCCTTGGAAGTGGTGGCCAGGTGGTCCGGTTCCTGATTTCAAGGTTGGGGACCAGACTGACTGTGTTTTATATATTTTAATTATTGAAAAAACCCTAACTTTCCTGCCCTCAATTGTTCAACTTCAATCCCTCACTCTCACTCACATCTCTCTTGCGCTTGACAACGAGCCTAGCAACTACTTTCAACCAACCCAGATGCTATTTTGTCCTTGTTTCTTTCTTCCATTTGTGCAAGCTTTTTCTTTTGGGTGGTGGGTCTTGTGAGTGTTTCATTGAGAACTCAAGTTCCTTGTTGAAGAGGGCTGAGGAGGAGCAGAAGGACGAGTGCTTCCAAGTTCATCAAGTGCGCCATCGTTGGAGATGGGGCTGTGGGCAAGACTTGCATGGTCATTTGCTACACCAGTAACAAGTTCATACGATTTGTTTATCTTACGTGGAATGATATGCCCAAACTCATAGTCTTAGGACGAGCCATTAGCAGTAGTTCTATTTTTTTGAGTTCTTGTTACTTCATGGGTTTCTCTTACGGCTGTGACAATCTTGATAGTTAGTTATGTATTTATTTTGGTTAGCTGGGATCCTTCGATAATAGAGTTTGCAGGACTATTTCTTTCTCTCTTAAATGCGAGAACTCATTGCCAAATTGTCACCAACATAGCAAACTGACTAGTTCCACTGGACTGGTTAGTTAGTTTGGTTTCCGATTCCAAGATCGGTCGGTCTAGTCCATGATTTTAGAAACTAGGAACTGGTCCTCTCGGAGTTCCCGGTTCTACCTTGGAAACGGATCGGATTGAGAACCGATCGCCCCTATCACCAACCCCTAGACAAACATCCTCATTGAACCAATACCCTCACTCTAACTTCTCCCATACCCTCGCCCTCACCCTCACCTTCACCACCCCCTAACCAACACCTTCTCTTGGAACAACACCCTCGTTTATACCCACATTGACACCTTGACCGTCACCCCCAGTTGCTTTATCAGGTGCAAAATTTTCTTCATATATCTCAATTAATCCATGATGCAAATAAATGAAGTAAAGCAGCAACATTGCTCTCATTCTATATATATGTTGCTTCTCTCTCTCTCTCTCTCTCTCTCTCTCCTCCCTCTCTCTCTCTCACCCTCGTTTATACCCACATTGACACCTTGACTGTCACCCCCAGTTACTTTATCAGGTGCAAAATTTTCTTCATATATCTCAATTAATCCATGATGCAAATAAATGAAGTAAAGCAGCAACATTGCTCTCATTCTATATATATGTTGCTGCTCTCTCTCTCTCTCTCCCTCTCCCTCTCCCTCTCCCTCTCTATATACCCATCTTCTATAGGCTTTCTAGAAAACTTAAATTTTAAAATTTTCAATTTACCTCGTTTTCAATGTCTCTGATGAAGCTTTCATAGCTTCTTGAACTGATATCAATTTTTACTAAATCAAATTTTCCCTCAACATATTCAAGTATTGGGCAACAATAATCCATCATGGAAAAAGCAAACCCATGCTCACTGTTGCTCATTTTGACCATACACAAAAAAAAGCAATGTATGTTGTAAGTAACCTCATAATTGATAGTTTAACTTTATCAACCTAAAGTGCTATCAATATGTGAAGATTTTGATTTGAGCATAAGAGCTTGTATTGGCTGATTTTTGGTTATTTTTATATTTTAGTTCTCTGGAACAAAAAAAACGTTTGATGAAGTCAATTAATTTTTCTACTCCTAGGAACAAATTTATTTCCGGGAATAGATTTAGAATATGATTAAGAATTAGAAAAAAAGTTACTTCTTTGTTCTCCGGAGCAATTTTAGAATCAAGCCAATCCTTTTCTCTTCTCTTTTCTTCCTTTTCTTTCTTTTTTCTTCCTCCTCGTCTTGGATGGGCAAGGCTTCGCCACGTTGGTAAGGTTGCCAGACCTCAAGGTTGGCTACCGGTTAGAGGAGGAATGAGAAGAGAAGGAAAAAAACATAAAGAAAAGAAAAATAAGGAAAAAAAAAGAGAACAATCTCATAAAATTATTAAAAAATTAAAAGAAATTCTATGGTACATTTTTTTTTTAAAGTTTGTACCAAATGCATTTATATATATATGTGTGTATATATATATATTATTTTGGAATAAAAATTTTATATATATTATTTTGGAATAAAAATTTTGTGTAATTTTCAAATACTTTTGAATGCTCAGAAACTTGTCCGGAGAATAAAATCAGAAAAAACTATTTCTGACTATAAATTGTTCCTAAGAATAGAATGATTATCAAATAGACCCGAAATATTAAATCCTCTTTGTCTCATAGTTACAAGCTGAATTTCTCTCTAATTTAAGAGAATTTAACTATGTTGATTTTCTAACTAATCTTTGAGCAATGACGTCTTCTCTAATTTATGAAAATTTAATTAGGTCAATTTACTAACTAAAATCTGGTGCCTTGTGAGTTCAAGGTAATTAGTTAGTTTTGCTCAGCATAATCAGTTTACTTTCAAGATTGCCAATCATGGGGCAAGAATAATAAAATTATTCCATGCACGCTCATCTACTTTCAAGCTCATAACTAAACAGTCAATTTGCTCAACATATGCGAAGAAACGAGGTAAATGGATTATATAAAATAAGACAAACAATATTCAATTTGCGACCATGACAATATACCTTTAGACCGTTTTATTGCTGACTTTGCAACCACCATGTAGCTCAACACTTGCTCACAACACAATCAGACCAGGACCACATTACTTGCTTGTGTGCGAGTACTCCAATCAGGCTTGACACCTTTTGTTGAAGACTTTCTTTTCTTTTTTTAAAGTAAAATGACGTGATTATGCTTTCCAGTACCATTTAGTGCCACGCACTAGCAACACCGATTGACATTGATATCAGACTTTTTGGATTATGTACGATCAAATAGACTGAATTAGCACAAATATAAAATCTTTAGAATTAAATTGATCAATTTTTTTGAACTAAATTAGTATAATTATAATAAATTTATTTATTTATTTATTTTTTAATTTTCCCAATTCTAACGGTCGCAAGTGAGTCGGAGACTGATTTTGACATCGAGCATATTCAAATTACTTTCATGCTTATTTGTCAAGTAACTAATTACCTCACGTTTACTTCATGCCGTGCATGAAAAAGAAATCACCGCCTCGTGTTGTCATTTTTCTACTGGCGGCGGGAAACGAAGCATCGGCGACGGCGGCCGGCCCCGTCGTCCGGGTCCGATTCCGGCTACGCAGCGACGGTTGTCGTCGTCCGCATCTCCTTCCTCCTTCACCGGATAAGAAGATAAAACAAGCAAAAACCACACACGCACGAAGCAGAAAAGCACCACTCTCTCTCTCTCTCTCTCTCTCTCTGCAACTCCTCCTCCTCACTTCCCATGGTGCTTCTCCTCTCTCCCCACGCCGCCGCCTCCGCCGCCGCCGCCGCCGCCACCGCCGCGCCTCTCTTCTTCGCCAGATCCCCCCCTCCCTCCGCGGCTCCCCTGTCTCGCTACCTCTCCGCGCGCCGCAGGGCTCGCCGCCTCCTCCTCCTGACCGGCTCGCTCTCGAGCGACCGGTTCCGGTCGATCGAGGCTCGGTCCGGGCTCCCGCAGCCCCGGACGCTCTTCCCCGGCGGCTACAAGCGCCCGGAGATCAAGGTCCCCACCCTCGTCCTCCAGCTCGACCCCGACGACGTCCTCGATGGCTCCTCGGCCGCGGCGGCGCTCGACTCGATCGACGAGGCGGTGTCGGGCAGGGTCGGCATCGTCGTCCTCGGCGGCGGCGGCGAGGGCACCGGGAAGAGGCTCTACGAGGCGGCTTGCCTGCTGAAGTCGGTCGTGAGGGACCGGGCTTACTTGCTGATCGCCGAGCGGGTCGACATCGTCTCTGCGATCAATGCCAGCGGTGTTCTGCTGTCTGATCAAGGTTAGTGATGACTGATGAGGCCATTTTGTGAATTCGGGGGGAAAAAGAGTCGTGCATTTGAATTTGATTTTCGGCCTAGCAATCGGGTCTTGGTAGAAGTGGTCAACATCGCTCCGGTATTTGAAACTTTTATAGTCCTAGAATGTGGTTTAGGGCTTGGACAATGAATTTTGTGTAACAACTCTGTAGAAGTACTGCCATTTGGAGATCCTCACGAAGTGGATTTTTAGTAAGTGGAAATGCTGTGAGAAATGCTTAATCTGTGAGTTAGGGCACTTAGCTAGTTGCAATGGTCTGTCCTGCTCTGTGGTCGGTTATGAAGGCCTCCTTATGCTTTCTTCCTGTGTGCTTTTTCAAGAGAAGATAATTCAAGGCCAGAAAACTTGAAGTTGTACTTCGCCTAGGCTATATGAAGGGTGATTGGGCTACCTGTTTCTTCTGCAATTGAACCTAGATAATTTGATTTTTGTATCTCTAGTGCCTTGGTGTTAGTGTCTGTGATGTGCAGATGCATTTGGCCAAGGTGGGTATATCAATTGCCCTCTTTGGTTAGTGGAAAAGTAAGGTTATTAAGCACGCTTGTATGCGCATATGCACAATGATATGCGCTGCTGTGATCGTTAACTTCTCTTTAAAAGATATGTATCAAGGACAAAAATATTCAGCCTTCTATGATTCTAATCCTTTCAAAAGCTGTACAACAATTAGTGGAGCTCAAAGGAAAGTTATGCTTTGCCATAAAAATTTGGTTTTGGTGGGAGTCTCTCTCTCTCTCTCTCTCTCTCTCATAAGCTACATCAATCAGTAAAGCCCAGAGGAAAGTTTTGCTTTGCCATGAAAATTTGGTTTGGTGGGTGTTATTCTTTTTTCTACACTTGTATTGTGCATATTCATCATTTTTTGAATGGAAGCTAGAGACGTTAATGAAGCCTATTACAAGTTTATTGCAATTCTTTGAAGTACGGTTTATTTCTTTATCTTTGCTTCATTAAAATGTTCTTGGCAGATCATTGTATTCGGTTAAAGGTAGGTTGATGAGGTCTCTTTGATCTTTGTCTTTAATAAGGTTGATCAGATTTTAAAGGGCATTTCAGAGAATTATTTATCTTTTTCCACCTGTATTAACTCAGATTCTAACAAAATGTTGGCCTGCTATATAATCTGGGCAGTATTGAACTTTTGCCTTATGGGAAACATCTTTTTCATCAGGATACTCGTCTTTTGAAGACATTTACCCCAGTGCTTTTATAATCTATGCCTTAACTGCATCTTCCTATGTATACTACTTTTTTTTTTTTTTTAAAAGTGTTTGACATATGGATTCTAATGGAAATCGTCATAGAACAAGGTCCATTATGTTTCTATCGTTATTTACAGGACTTCCTGCTATTGTGGCCAGAAGCATGATGGCAGATTCTAAGTCTGAATCAGTGGTTCTCCCATTGGTGGCAAGGAATGTGCAGACTGCAAGTGCTGCATCAAGTGCATCTACTTCCGATGGTGCTGATTTTCTTATATGTGACATTGGCGAAGAGAACCACGAGGATAACCTTGTGTCATCCATGTTTGAAGATGTAAAGATACCAATATTTGTTAAGCTTCATTTAAGTGGTAATGGAATAACATTGGATGAGGCATCGAGGTGGATCAAATATGGTGCTAGTGGTTTGGTGATTGGATTGAAAGATTTGGACTTGTTTACCGATGGTTTGCTGCACCAATTATTCAGCACTATAAGTACATCGACGAAGGACACAAAGTTTGAACGAGGCATCCCCAATAAGGTCATATTGGAGGAGATGGGGAATGATTTTTTCAGAAATGAGAGAGTTGCTGGCTTCTTGAAGTTGGAGGACAAAGAACAGCAGCTAATAGAAACTGAGAAGGTAGTGTTGCTGGAAGCAGTAAATGTCATCCAGAAAGCTGCTCCGCAGGTGAGTTTCTTCATAAGTAGAGGGACGCTTATGGCCAAAAAAATGAACAAAGTTGTTGAGATCACTTTTTAAATAATCAGCCATAATCAGTTCTTACAGTTTTCCAGTATCTGCCTAAAACAAATACTGCTGGTTGTCAATGACAGATGGAGGAGGTTTCGCTACTTGTTGATGCAACTTCTCATATTGATGAGCCATTTTTGCTGGTTATAGTGGTAATTGTGTGCTGAACTTCGACAAATTCTGGTTCCACGGTATACATTGGTATTAGCCCTTAATTTCAAACAAGTTCTTTTATTATTTGAAAGAGTTTTTGATCAATATTGTTTTTTTTTTTTTTTTTTCCCGCATTTAGCTCTAGAAGTTTTTAAATTTAAATAAAAGTATGTAAATGCAATAGGGCATAAAGGCTTCTTGGATTGTCCTATAGGTTTATGTTTTAGTTTGCATGACAAAGCTGCTTGATGAATAAAATGCAAGCAAACCAAGTCAACTGAAGTTGTCCTGGTTAGCAGGGTTGGTTGAGGAATTTCATTGGCCTTTTCTTCGTGGAGAGATAAATAATATTATATAACAGATGTGGATACGTCTGGCTATCTATGAATTCTTTGTGACACTACTTTTGGCCTTAATTTTGCATTGAACTAGTGATTAGATGTGTTGAAGTTGAACTTGAAGTAGATTTATATGGTGCCAATGGGGACACTGTTTTTCAGTTGCTGTTTGGGGGGCCTGAGCATTTTTTTAGCTAAAAAAGTTGCAGTTTGGAAGAGAATAAAAGTGATATAAGTACAGATGTTTGCTTATGAACAAAGATAACAACACCTCAAAGGAATTCCTGATTTTAAATCAGTACATACTAAACTCCAAGTTAAGTTACTGTTATCTGTTGGAATTTGGTAATTTCCTGTCACTGTATCCAAATGTATTCATTGTTGTCTTAGCAAATAGTAGTGCAAATTGCAAAATAAAGGGAATGGTAAGATATGATGTCCGTGCAATCAATAATAATTTGATCATGCAGCTTGTATCGTAATTTTCTTTCTGTAGAACCACTATGGTATTTTTCTCCAAGAGTCTTGCACATGTTCCAGTTCATGTTTTGGTCTGAATCACATGATCTTGAGAATAATTTTACTCGGAGCAGACAATGTACTACCATTATTAACAAGAAAAACTTCAATACCAGGGGTTGTGGTGCACCCTTATCTCCCACAGTCAAGTCTTTCCCAAGTATTACTTGCTTTTCGGTGGCAAACGTGCCAACCAGAAGCACTCACATTTAATATGTTTTAATGCTGTTCAAATTTGTATTTTTTTTCCTTGGCAAAATAGAATCTGTAAGTGTTGCAATAAGGTTGGATGTAAGCAGACTGGTGGCATGCAATGGAGGCTCCAAAAAATAAGATGAAAAAAATTTACAACTATTTGAAAAGAAAACCAGCTGAGGAAGGTGATTGTAAAACTTGATCTTCTGGCAGTATGACCACTTACTAAAACTAAGAATGTTATATTCCAAATCAGAACCTTTGTAGTATATGTTGGCTTGGCCATTGTGCTGTAGACCATATGAAAGTCTTTATTGAGGTTTTGGTTCTGAGTTCTTTATTCCGTGTTTTATCACCAGGGTGAATTTAACTCTGGGAAATCAACTTTTATCAATGCACTTCTTGGGGAGAGATATTTGAAAGAGGGAGTTGTTCCCACAACAAATGAGATCACCTTTTTACGATATTCCGAATCTGATTCTGATGAGAAACAGCGCTGTGAGAGGCATCCAGATGGTCAGTACATATGTTATATTCCTGCTCCTATCCTTAAAGAAGTAAGCAAATCTAATCTGTCTTCAGCAAATGCTTAATGTTGTGCATTATGTGAGCATTCCATCTTCTTACCTTTATATATAAAAGCGTGGATGTCTTATTCATTAAAAGAATTCTTGTGCTTGGTGGCTCGGAATGGTGATTTCTGCATTTTTTCTACCACTCAAATTTTAAGTGCTTATGCTGGTCATTACTAATCTTTTGCTGTAAGACTTTAGACCTGAATGCCAAAGTCAAAAGTCAATTTCTTGCCCAATGACACTCCATAAAGTCATCAATTAGTGACATTTATAAACATTAATGTCTATTAAATTAATTCAGTGCTGAACTTTAGGAACATATGGTAGCTGGTTCAATGTCCAGATGCTAGCGTCATCTTCATGGCTGGCAAATGAATAAAGTAATAAGTTTATTTTGTAAATAAAGTTTCATTTTCAAAAGACTAGTTATACACTTTACAAGAAGAGTTAAGGTATCAAAAACTGTAATATTTCCTCATTTGGATACTCATGAAGTGCCCTGGACCATCGTTTCAAAATCCAACTATAAATATTCTTTTCCAAGAAATCAGAGAGAAATCAAGATCTATTTTTTGATATCAGACGTCAAAATCCAGAAATAGAGTGCAGTTAATTAAAAGGAAAAACTGCTAGTTTGATTTTCTGAGAAAGAAACGCTTAATGTTGCAGCTATCTCAGATCCTGTGGAGTGGGGGACCCAGAATTTAGCTTTTGGGTGCAATGAAATATCTCACATAAAATTTCAAGTATACGGTTTGAAATTTTTTCTTGGTGGCAGAGGGCACCAGTGCAACCCTAACTCCCCACCACAAGTCCACAATTTTGTGGTGTATTTTTTTCTCATTACCACGCCAGAGATGTGATTTCGTTAAAAGTTCACAATTGTAATTTATTTACCTCAATAAAATATTGTTACAATTTACCTCATTCAACTAATTTATTCATGTAATTTGGGTGCAGATGATTATTGTTGATACTCCTGGAACAAATGTGATTCTCCAAAGACAGCAACGCCTAACTGAGGAATTTATACCTCGTGCAGATTTGCTAATTTTTGTAATCTCTGCTGATCGTCCATTGACTGAAAGTGAGGTAAGTTCAAGATAAAGTAATTTATCTTCATACAGGTTTTCATTGCATTGAAAAGAGATGCCATGATTGTCTATGATGAGTTTGCATGTTACTTTGGTTTTAGAATTATATTTCTAATATGTCTGCGAGTCACGTAGGAGTAATTCTGATCATGGTATTATAGCATCTTCTGAAAGAAACAAACTCTTTGAAGGGTCAAGTAAACCTCCTTCTCCTCGCACTGTGGTAAATAGCATGTGGCATTTGGATCTTTTAGCTTTTCAGGGATGGAGTCAATGGATATATCCTTATAAGAAAATTAGTTTTCTGTACTGTGTGTACTGTTCTCAGCATCCTTAGCTTACTACTTGATCTTTTATAGTTTACATAACAACGAAACAACTACAAACCGCGCTTTTCGCCCGAAGGCGCCCTTTTATTTTCTATAGATCTAATTTTCTGGTCGGTTGATAGATTCTGATGTTGGCCATTTCAGCTTTTGATAATCATCTCTCTATTCAATGTCATTCTTTGTGTTATGCACATCCATTTTCCATAAGTCTTTTGTAATGGCTTTCTTAGCAACTTTTACAGCTAGATACTAATTTATGACATTAGTCTGCAACAATTACTGACTTGAGCTTTTGTTCATGTTTTTTTAGGTAGCTTTCCTCCGGTACACTCAGCAATGGAGGAAGAAAGTTGTCTTTGTTCTGAATAAATCTGACATTTATCAGAATGATCTTGAGGTATAAATATTCATTCAATGCCTTGACTTTTAGTTATTCATTTTTTTGTTTTAATTTCAGTGACGCTTTAGTGGAATTTGTGCTTCTCTAATTGAGGACTATCTTATTCTATGCTACTGGCACAGCTTCAGGAAGCTACGTCTTTCATCAGTGAAAATGTGCAGAATTTACTTAATGCAGAGAATGTGGCATTATATCCCATATCTGCACGATCTGCTCTTGAATCAAAGCTTTCGGCTTCCTATGAGAGTGCAAAAGAGTATACAAATTTGTTGGTCTCTGATTCTCGATGGAGAGTCGGTAGCTTTTACAAACTCGAGAAGTTCTTGTACAGTTTCTTAGATGGGTCAACGAGCATGGGAATGGAAAGAATAAAGCTTAAACTAGAAACGCCAATTGGAATTGCTGAGCGGTTAGTTTCTTCATGTGAAACTGTTCTGAGACAAGACTATGAAGATGCCAACCAGGATTTGAACACCGTACTTGCCATAGTTAGTAGTGTTAAAGAGTATGTGATGAAAATGGAAAGAGATAGCATCTCTTGGAGAAGAAAAATCTTATCACTGGTACCCCCACAGAAATCTCTCTCTCTCTCTCTCTCTTATTACCCTATCATGTTATCCCTTCTGTTATAAGTACCATCTGTCACATTGCAGGTTGACACAACAAAATCACGTGTTGTGGAGCTGACTGAATCTAGCCTACAGTTATCAAATTTAGATCTTGTTGCAACATACGTTTTTAAGGGTGAAAAGTCAGCTACAATGCCAGCAACTGCTAAGGTGCAAAATGACATACTCGGCCCTGCTCTTCTTGATGCAAATGTAAGTAGAATCTCCTCTGCTGAGGATCCCTTTAGAACACAGAATACACTACAGCTCTTTGTGAGGATCATCTATCTTGTAGTTTTTTAATTGTTCTAAAAGATTCTTTAGTCTGAGAAGATCTAGGTGCTGGCTTTTCAGCCTGATCTCCTGGATTTTAACTAATGTACTATTTTAATGATGAAGTAAAGCATACATATATCCTGCCGTTGTTTCTGCTTATTTATGTAGGAGTAGCTGGCTCAAATTAGCATTTATTGGTGTTCTTTGGATTTTTACTGTGTAGAAACTTCTGATAGACTATGTGAGTTGGTTACACTCGAGCAATGACAGTCAAGGCAGGCTTTACAGGGAATCTTTTGAAAAAAGATGGCCATCGTTAGTACATTCAAACACTCAGATGACATTGGAGAGGTTTGACTTGCTGAGGAAGTTAGATGAACGGTGTCTGAAAGTCATAGAAAATTTCAGTGCCAGTTCTGCTTCTAAGACGTTCGACCAAGAAATTCGAGAAGTGGTGAGTTGTGTTTTCCCACTATTCTTGAGCTCAACACCTGCATGAATGGGTTGTTGCAACTACTTATATTACATTCTCTTGCCAAGCATTTGGAAATTTAGCTTGGATCATGTCAATAGCTGTACATGTTGTGCTATTCATCTATGCATGCGTTATTCAAGGATCGCTTTTCTTCTGGACTGCTAGATTTGGTGAGCAATTCCTTTTGTTCAAGTGCTGTTGCAGTGTGATTGGTACTCAATTCAATCATATCTAATCCTCTGACTGTTCAGAATCCATGTAATTAGTATTTATGCATAAGTATGTACTATTCTTGGATATTCGGAGTCAGGAAAACATATCTAAAAGTTTCCCCAGTAATCAGTTCGTTTTAGCAGTTAAGCCATAATCAGTTTGCTGAGCCTTTCTTTCTCCTATTGTGGAACCTCCCTGATTCAGATGCGAATACCCTCTAATTGAAATGGGATCCCTTTCTATCCTAATAACTTTTTGACATTGAATACTTGTTAATTTACTGGATATGTCACAAAATTAGTGATTTAAACATTCGCTTCGTTTAATTTGACATTGATGTGGGATATGTCTTTGATTCAGTTTCTGGGGACTTTTGGTGGGCTTGGAGCAGCAGGGTTGTCTGCTTCCCTGTTGACATCTGTGTTAGATACAACTCTGGAAGATCTTCTGGCACTTGGCCTTTGCTCAGCTGGCGGGTAATGGGTCTCCTTCCAATTTGAACCCCTTCATTTGTAGAAGGTTTTCATAAATTTAGTCTCTCTTTTTGAAAGTTCTGTTTGACTCTCTTCTCAATGCGGGCAGCACCTTGTCCCAATGATACTTCGGGTGTGTTTGGTTCAGCTTTGCAAATGAGCTTTGGGTATAATGCAAATACTGAAAGTCAAAGCTATTTGGGGAAATGCAAATTGTGTTTAGTTAAAACCTCTTTACAAATAGACTTTGAGTTGAATGTGTGTTTAGCAAAATAACTTTTGCAATGGGCTTTGGGTATATTATATATATTATTATTTTTTTAAAAATAATGAACCAAAGTCGGAAATTTGAAAAATTTGAAAAATTGGTAAGGATAGTTTTGGATGGAAAAATTTTGTTTCAGCATTTGGTCAATGCTGAAACCCCTATGAGTATTGGGCTTTCAGCTTTCCCAAGGTTAGCATTTGGCCGTAAGCTCATTTAAAATGGTTGCTAAATGGTTCAGCATTTCCCCAAGGGGTTTTGGGGGCCGAAAGCCCTTGGGAATGCTGAACCAAATGCACCCTTCATGTTCCACTCTCGTCCCTCTTAAATACTCCCTCATTTGGAAACTTAAAATATCACTTGGACCTCATATTTTGTCTGTCATGTGGCTTTGGAAGTTCCTCCACCTATTTCAGAAAGGCATATGTAGATTAAATTCCTTGCCACTCCCTCATTTGGAAATTTCTTGTGGTCTATTAGGACTTTCCATTGCGGATACACGTTAGATATATTTTACTTTTATATTTTCTTTCACATTTGGGATTAAGTAACCTTTACTCAATCGAGGTATTCCTAATGACTCATGCACAGCTCAATAAGCTCTTGAATACAAAGTACGGATGATTGCGACGTTACTTGAAAAATCAATGCCTTCTTTCAGAAAAGTGGTAATGCGGGACTTTTTGCTATTTAAGTGTCTGGACTGATAAAAAGAAGAGGAGATGTTGAATTGGATAGCGTGAAAATGATGGCCCTGCCTTTGAATTCTGTATCATCTGGGTTTCGTGGATCTGCAACTCATCTTTTCTTGGATGAAACAGAAGTTCTGAAATTATCACAGCCCTCTATTCTTTTATTTTATCTTCCATCTAATCTTACCTTTTCAATTACAGGCTATTAGCAATTTCAAATTTCCCGGCCCGTAGGCAGGTGGTGGTGAATAAGGTGAACAAGACTGTCGATGCTTTGGCACGCGATCTTGAAGAGGCCATGCAGAAGGATCTCCTTGATACTGTCACGAATATGGAAAACTTCATAAATATTATCAGCAAGCCTTATCAAGAGGCAGCTCAAAGTAGACTGGATAAGATACTAAAATTGCAGGATGAACTGTCGGCTGTTCAGGATAGACTTCGCATGCTGCAAATAGAAATTCAAAATCTTCACACGTCATGAGATTTTTCTGGGTTTTGTTTGCCATATTTTGAGACACGAGAGGGGCACAATTTGCAACGGAGATGTAGATTTTCTATATACTGGGTGAAGTGAAGTTCGGCCAGTGTATTTGAGCCTTGCTTGCAGGAACTACTCTGCTGTGTATTTTTTTTTTTTTTGGTAAAGACTGCTGTGTATTTTTTTCTCCCTCCTGAATGTATAAATATCAGCATCTTCATATAATATATTGAAATGTCCAAGGAAATTGGTTTTGGACATTGTAATTCTGAAAATTTGCATAAAAAGAGCAAGACAGTTGTTTTTATTACGTCATCAGTGTTAGTGAGAGGGAGTTGTCAATCAGCACGGGAAGTTTGAATCATCAGGATACAAATTCACCGTTGGTCTTTCTTTCTACGTTGGCCTTTCCTTGATGCATCAAGCCTGAAGCTGCATCAGGCTTTTTGGTTCTAGCTGAGTAAATCCTGCATAGGGTCGAAACTCCACTTGCTAGTAGCTCAAGTTCAGATTTGACGATGCATTGAGTTCGACTTCCCTAAATTTAAGTGAAGCTTGAGCTCGAGCTACTTCAGTATCTTGTCCGATCGAGCTTGGACCTTGCCACTTCATCGGCTCTCTCTGTGGACTAATGGCCCAGGCTTGACTCGAATGATTTCATCCCATTCTTGCTTGCTAAAAGGTCCACGTCCCTCTTGGGTTATAAAACCAAAACAATTACGTCAAAATGTGATCATCAGCATGCAAAATGACAGAGGACATGGAGGCCCTCCTTCCGAAATCTGTAGTCACGGATAGAGACATCCTCTCCCCTACGTTCAGATACCGATAGTAGTTTATCACATCATTTAACGTATTGATATTGTAAACAAACAGGGACAATGATGGGGAGATTCTCTTCTCCACGTCCGGACACCGTTCGAAAAGCAGAGATTTGCAAAAAAAATTTATGTACCGTCCATAAAGGTCACTTTGTACCAACAAGAATCTCTTTACCTTTTGCAATTAACATGGGAGCGACCATTGATGTCATGACGTGTCTGCATAACGTAGAGCTCTCAATGAATTCCTCATACAATATCAGCAGAAAAACGAAGAAAAAGGTTGAGCTAAGCTATGGTGGTCAAAAGTTGAACAGAAAATTGCTGCGGTCGCGACATGTCCTGTAGGCTGTAGGCCATGAATTTGATGCCACCACCTTTCTTCCCGAAGATTGCAACTCGTGAACACACGATATAAAATATGGAAAAAAAAAAGAAGGAGAAGAAGAAGAAGAAGAGAGAGAGAACTCCAAGCAAGAACTTTGACCACTGCACAAAGGTAATAATAACAGCAATAATAAATATTATTATTGTAATAATAAATGTTGTCGCCTGTTGGTGCTGTTGTCATTAGTATTATTGTAATCGTTAATACGGTTATTATTTTTTATTGTTATTATTGTTAGATGATGCTTTGCCCTTTCGGGTGAGAGGTGCTCCTGTCAATCCGTTTTTTTTTTTGGGGGAATTACACCAAAAATGCCTTAACTTGCGTACATCATTCACTTTAGTAACATAAGTTTTTGTCGACTTACTTAAGTGCCAAAATTGAATAAAAACGATCGAATGCTTCCGACGAGCGAGATAAATTACGTAGTTTTTATAATTAAAATTTTTATCTGATGTGGCCTTTTTTGGCATTGAAGTGATCACTTTTTAACAATGATTGATACTAAAGTGATTATTATTATTATTTTTCTACAATGACTGGTACTAAAATGATCACTTCTTAACTTGTTATATGACATTACTTAGAGGTTTTTTTGGCATGAAGTGATCACTTTTTCATTAAGATTAGCATTTAAGTGATCACTTTTAACAACAATTAACACTGAGGTGATCAATTTTTAACTTACTACACAATGTTGTTTAGAGATTATATGCTGACTAGATACTCTGGCAAGTCATGTAAGATTGAGAAATTAATAAAATATTGCCACATTAGATTTTTGGTGACTCAAATTGGAGTTGACACTTAAGTGATTGTTTTTTTTTTTAAGTGGCATTTAAGTGAGCTGACAAAAAGTTGTAGCACTAAAGTGAGTGCCATATACAAGTTAAGGTACTTCTGGTGTACTTCTCATGTTTCTTTTGTTAAATGAACTCTCTCAAACAAGAAGATTGGGATCAACAGTGTACTGATTTGAGGTTCTTTGAACATAATCCAAATGGGGTCTGTCTACAATTAGGCATAGATGCAAACCCTCGTAAATATTTTTCTTTAGTGATAAGTGAACTATAAGGTGAAAGAAAAGAAGAAGAAAAAGAAAAGGGGAAGATGGAATGAGCAATCAGATCCAACTTTAGTCAGATTATCTTGGACCAAAGAGAGGGAGACGGTGGTAAGAGAAGAAAAAGGTCCCTTTTCCTTAGTCTATAAGGGTCTCCCTTTTCCTATGGTTGGCTAAATTTTATGACAAAAGCAAAGAAGCAAAAGGTGGATTGTGAAAGCACCATTGATGGTCAGGGCTTCCCACACAGAGAGAGAGAGAGAGAGAGAGAGAGAGAGAGAGAGAGGCACATATTCCTGTCTGCACTGTTTTCACACCCTATCTCCTTTCGCTTTCTTCAACACTACATGCATGCTCTTTAGTCCCACCAATAGGCGTAATCGAGCCGTGACGCGATGTGGTTCGCTGCTTGCTCTTGATTCAACTCAAATGTTCAAAGCTGAATATCCTATGCAAGTTCGAATAGTCGAGCTCAATTAAACTATATATGATCTCTAAAGCTTGACTCAACTCAATTTGATTATCAAAATGCAAATTCCGCTCTAAGTTTGCGTGGAACTCAAGCTCTAATTTGAGTTTGTGCTTAGCCGATCTCAAACTCAAACTTGAGTTTCGAGAGTACAATACATATATTTGAAGAACTATTTTGTTCAAATGGGTATAACGTCTTATTCTTCCATTAACAAAATCAATTATGTTTTAAAAAAAAAAGGGTCCTACTTTGGGATTTGTAAAATCAAATTCCAATATATTTCCTTAAAAGTGGTTAGTTTTTTATTCACTATATCATCCATAGAAGTTATGTTTTCTCCTGAATAATGATACTTCCCTTGATAGGTCCCTACATTGGTTTTGGTGCAATTGTGTATCAGCTGGTGCTGCCTAACTTCGTAATAACTTTTCTAAATCAAACAAAAAAGAGTAAACACTTGTGTTTTATTTCCTGCACTGCACACTGGGGCATCGTATTGGTCCAACCTAAGGACCTTAAACAAAGGCCCCCAGACGGAAGACTTGGGGGTTAAGGGGTCTTGTCCCCATTGCCTCTCCGGCCACAGCCCCCTTCCCGGGGGGGGGTAAGGAAGGTACTTGTGGATGCTCGCAACGCCTTCCCCCCTGAAAGGATGGGGGCGAGGTACAAGCAAATGAAACAAGCAGGGTAAAACCTGATTTAGGAAACATAAACAAATGAAGCACCATCTGTGTCTGATATAATCAAGACAAGAAAAAAAAAAGGGAGAGCAAAACAAAATGCACTAGGAAGTGTATAATTGGACTTGCAACTTCCACCTGCTTTCATTTTTGTTAAGTTTTGTACTCTTGGCTTTTGGTGTCCAAATGTGATATCTACAGTGTGTCCAAATGTGATATCTACAGTGTTAGAGAAATTCGATGCTGACTGCATTCTGTAAGCTAGGAACACCAGGGGAGAGATCCAATTACTTGTAAGCTCATGAAATACCTTGTAAATCTTAGGTACTAGTGAAATTTAGGTTTTTGACCTATGTAGTTTAGCCTGATTCAAAATATTCTGGCAATTGGACTTAGAAAAAATTACCTCAAATTCTCGAGCTAGTTAGAATTCACAAACATTTCAATGAACTACACAACCTTGGGATACATTTTGTGTAATCACTGTTAATTATTTTAAAAGCAAAATAAATAATTTTTTTGTTCACAAATACCACATTAAGCGCAAGCAGTTACAGCTTCCACCATTGTAGACAATAATCTTTTATTTCTAGTCACAATAGTGGAAAAATATGGGTCGACTACCAGTATCACAATAGAAATGTAAGGAGTACTTGCTGCATTGCATTGCCAATATTAGAAAATCATGTGCCTCAGAGATTTGTGCTAATTGTCACTTCAGATGGCCTAATTTAGGTCAATCCATTGGTGGTCATAAGCACATTTTGGGCTGCTTCAGAGAACTTGGCATTAAAGGGTCAAGCCCTTGCATCCCCCTGCTTGGCTCCATTATTCATGGATTGAGATTTATTATTACTTGTGATTTTGTACCAACTCTCGTTGCAGCTAAAAAAGCGTTTGGAAATGATTTTCAAAGTAGCTTTGAGCACTTAAAAGTATCTTGAACAATAGTTTGGGTGTTTGATAATTGTTTTTTTAAAGAAAATTTTGGTGTGAAAACTGCCTTGAAAATGTTCAAAACCCAAAGCCTCCCCTCTGCATTGGCTTCTTAGCAATTTCAGTAAGCACTTTGCCCTTTAATGAGTATTTTCAATTTTAGCCCGATCAACTAAAAATGTTTCCTCTTCTAATTTTCTATTTACATTTTAAAGAGAGTGAAAAATAGAGCGATGATCGCGATTAGTGTCAAAGATGGGGTCATGTGACACTAGCATCTCAGGCTAAATAGTCCCTAGGTCACATGACTTTAATGCCACGTTACATGGGGCTGCGCAGCCTATGACAAACACTTGTCAGGATCACACGGTCTCAATGACGCCTTGCCAGGATCGTGCGACTCCGACAACACCTTACCTCGGATCCAATAGCGGTCTCTGTGGTGATGGCTTTGCTTCCCCTTCTATAGCATTTTTTTCTTTTTAAATGTTCCAAATACCAATTATTAAATGCTATTTGCTTGAGTTGAGAACATCTTTAGTCAAAGGAAGATGCAAAGTCTTATGGCCAAAGATATGGCAGATACACTCTTATATGATAGTTGGTCAACAATAGCCAGTGTGAGATCAGAGCAGAAATCAGTCGACCTATCAGCATAGACCTACTTTAATTTGAGTTCGCAATTGAGTAATCATCGATTCGTCAGTCAAAAGTATAAGAATACTTTTATCAAGGGGCAATCCCAATGTAGATTACATATATCTTGATGGTTTGGACCGCGAAACAGCGTCAGGTGTACTGCCATGGCCAAATCATGTTCACGGCCAAAATCAATTGAGACTATTTTATGACGCTGACACGGGTGTAGTCCAAGCATTTCTTGAACTTTTTGGGTTTTGAAGATTGGGAATATCAAACTAGCTGCATGGCCGCCTGGAAGTGGGAACAAATAACACTTTCCATGTGCCCAACACTGGGAAAAAGTTGCCCTTGTCAGCGGGAAATTTATGTTCTTTGATAACTATTGACATCCATAAATTAGATAAACAAAGCTTTTGAATATCTTCAACCAATGAGCGGTTCCGTACACATTTGGCATTTAGTTAGCCATTCCGCATCAGCCAACAAATTTTCTTTTCAAAAAGGGATTAATAAAGCTAAAGAACAAGGGCCTGCTGCTAGCTTTTACTCTTAATAGAATGGTGCGCAATTCTTGTAAAACTAAGTTATAATGCTCTCATGAGAACCACTATTATTTAAAGAATATAGCAAAGTTTGTGCATTGGCTCATCCGAAAAGCTAAGAGATATTCTTAGATATTGGAGCGCACCAATAGGTCGCTTTACATATGGTCGGTGGTTTTAAAGGTTTTATTGTGGGTGTTTTCAAATTGGCAGTCTATCATGCCTTGATGATATTATGTCATTATAATTTAACACCATTGGATCATGGTTTTTAAACTTGACATGTCAATGATCAAAGGACAGGATTCGATTCGATTCGATGTGGGTAATCAAGCGCTTGTAGTAACCTGACCCGTTTTTAGTTCCGTTTGAAATGGGGGTGCAATCACTTTCCTATACTTAGAAATCTGTCGGGGAGCTTTTGCTACTTTCACGTGGCAGTGTTGTTGGGCTAAAGAGATAAGCCATGCACCGACAGTATTTATGGTACGTAGATTTTGATTTGACGTTGTTGTTTCATGCAAGGAATTGAGAAGGTTTAGAGGGTGAACGGACACGTCGTTTGGGTTCAACGGAGAGAGAAAGAGAGTTAGGCCTTCATGGGCACTAGTTGGTAAATCAGTGAAAGACTGGGGGAAGAGTTTCTGCCTTTGGGTCAGCGAAAATGCATAGTTTTTGATTTCATCATGCAGTGACGGAGGAGCAAATATGCAACATGGCCAGATCTCAATAGATCTTTGAGAGACTGTGTAAGAATTGGCATTTAATTCAGGAACAGTGACCTTTCGTTTTGTCTCTTTTTTTACAACGTAGGACTCGTGGGCCAAAACTGTTTTTTCCACTGTTATTTGGGTTGCTTAGTTGGCTTGCTTGCTGACTCCAAGTTGGTTTTTCGCGCCCTAGGATTTGGTCAAACCTAAGATCAGGTGTGTAAGATCAAGAAGTGACTGTCCTTGTCCCTACATTAATGTTGTCTTTGACTAAATTGGAAGGCTAATTAAATCTGATGTTCGATTCGTAGGACCATGAGATAGTGACCCGACATCAGTTGACAGAAAAAAAAGAGTACATTTTTAGATGAGTGGTCAGTGATGCGTATTGTGATTAGGGTTTGGAAGCTTTTCCTCATAATTTATGCTTCACGAATGCATGTGGCCCTCGTTAACATGAAAAGAAGGTAAAATCAAAGTAGGGATCGCAAAGTAAAAATTAGAATGAGAGCCTTCTGGTTCATTTGATCTTCTTCAAAGTAATCTGAATAAAACATTTAAAGTCAGTCTCAAGGCATTATGAAATACATGATTGAGCTGTGGATGTTCAAGAGTCCTCCAAAACGAATTCTCAGCAACATAATAATCTCGGGAAAAGTATAAAAAAAGTCATAAACCTATTATATTGATACCAATTCAGTTCTAAATCTTTCAATTAGACTAATTTAGTTTTAAATTTTTTAGCATTGGTACAAATTTAATCTATCTAGCTAATTTAAGCTAGAAATTGCTAATGTGAATGCCGTCGGTCTTATGTGGCACACTGGCTATGACGTGAACAAATTTTATAATTTTTAAATATTTTTCAGAATTTTTTAATTATTATTATTTTTTTCTTTGTTTTTTTCTTCACCCTTTGGCTGGTGAGGTCATTGGCTCACCATCGTTGGTCACAGGTTGGTTTGGGCAAGGGCCTTTGTGCTCTCGCCACCCATAGGCGTGGGCATTGAGCCCCTGCCCAGATCCAAGAATAATTTCTATTCAAAAAAAGTTTTTTTCCATTTTTGTTTCTGGAAATATTGAAGTAGATTTTTTTTTTTTTTTTTACTTTTTGTTTCTGTTTTAAATCTATTCTCTAGCATTTTTCTATTTTGAGGAATAGAAAAATCAGCTGATATTATCAAACGAATTTTTATTCTTTTTTTTTTAAAATTCTAGAGAATAAAAAAATAGAAATATAGAAAAATTAAATGGTTACCAAACATGTTCTTAATATAATAAGCTATGCATTAATTAATCAAATGAATGGTTTAATGAAGATATAGTAGATATTGATGAACTTAAGGGTTTCTTCGATTATAGCTAAAAATAACCAAAAAAACTTTTTTCTTTCCCATGAAAATTTAAAGTATTTAGATTTGAGAAAATTATTAATAATTTATATGTGAACTACGCGAGTCAATATTTACGTATTGTGAAAGTTGTAAGGATTCTGCATTTAAAAAGTCGAAGTGCGTGAATACAAATTTTAGAGTAAGTATGAAATATAAAAGGTAAAACTCAATCCATTATTTTGGATATGCAGTGTTGGAATTCATTATTAAACTTTAGATGCATTAAATTGGTTGGTTGGTGTCCATGGAAGCCAAGCCCTAGAACATTGTGAAATGCATGACTGACAAGTGTGTCGTTAAGAGTTCTTCAAATGTACCTAGAATGCATATACATTCATAAAATAATTAGGCTAATAAAGCATTTATTATTTTATCAACTTACAAAATTTATCGCCTAAGATAAAATTTTGTTTTGCTAAAATTGTTATCAGTCCCTTACTCTAATTGCCGGTTTAGTTGAACATACAATCTTTCATAATCATAAAACACTAGAATTCCAAGATAGGCATTCTTACCAAGATTTTATGTGGAAAATGATAAGCCTTATTTAAAGTTTCCAATTCTCTATCTTTAAAATACACATAGTTTGGCTACAAGAGGTGGTTGATGAGCGGACGGCCCTCCAAGCAACAATCTTACATGAGAAAGCCCCGGCTGCCCAATTTTGGCCAAGGCCTAGCCCAACCTAGCCTGCAAACTTCTATGTAAAATTTATAAATAAATGTATAAGAAGTCCTAAAACTTATCGGGAAAATACAATTGAGATCTAAAACTTTTAAAAAATACAATCAAGTCCTAAAATATGTCACAAAAGTGCAATTGAGTCCTAAAAATTTCAAAAAGTATAATCAATGGAAGGACTTGATTGGATCAATTTGACAAGTTTTATAATACAATTGCAGTTTTGAAAGATTTAGGACTCGATTGCACTTTCTTGATAAGTTTTAGGATTTTATTATATTTTTTGAAAGTTTTATAATTAAATTGTACTTTTATAACAAGTTTTAAGATTTCTATTGCACTTATCCCTAAATTTTATGTTATGGGTTAGACTTGGGCTATACATTAGGCACAACCTTTAGACCTCATTTGAACCTATCTAGTGATCATTTTTTGTTTGGTAACAATTTTGTTCTCAGGAACAATTTTTGATCATAAATGGTTTTTTTTTTCTATTTATGAGAACAATTTCTGAATAAAAGAACGCGCTTTGTAACTGTCTAAAATTTCTATTCTCGGAATAGAAATGCGTTTGGTAGGATTCTTAAATTCTTTTGTTTTTTGTTTTTAATTTTTTAATTATTTTTTTATATTTTTCTTTTTCTTTTTCTCTTCTTCCTCCTTCTTTGTAGCCGGTCGGCACATCAAGTGAGGTTCGGTTCGCGAGCTCGCCAGATTTGGCGAGGCCGAGCCTCGCCGTGGCTGTGTGAGGCTCAGCCTGGCCTTGGCTGGGCAAGCTTGGCCTCGCCAGATTTGGGCGAGGTCATCGTGGCTTGGCGTCGCCGGGAGTCGGCGACGCTCCGGTGAGGTCATCGATCCACGCTTGGCTGATCGTCGGCCATAGTCGACGTCAGCGGCCGGCCATAGCCGACGTGAGCGACCGGCCAAAAGGAAGAAGAAGAAAGGGGAAGAGAAGAAGAGAAAAGAAAAGAAAAATAGAAATATATTCTAGGAATTGTTCTTGGGAACAAGAAACTATTTTTTTTCTACTTCTTGATTCTGTTCCAAATTTATTCTCGGAACAAAAAAATGGATTTTTATTCTTGAGAACAAAAATTTTATCAAATAGATTTTTGTTCTTTTTTTGTTCCGAGAACAAAAGAATATAAATAGTTATTCCCTGGAAGGTTAATAGGGCCTAAGAGAGCAGCAATGAGGGACGCGATTTATTCTACTTGGTCAAAATTGGTGGGTCAATTCATTTTCTTAGAACCGCACCCAAAAGTTTCCTTCCTCACCGTTCATTCTCTTAATTTCTTTTCATTTCTTAGGTTAACCGAAAAGTAAAAGAGGTTAACTTCATGAAGTTTCAATCTTGAAGTTTGATCGATAGCAATAAATAACCCTGCGTCTTTAGTTTTAACTTTTCTGCTACCTTCACAAGAATAAAACATTGACATTTTTACCACTGCTAAAATTTTTCTTATAGATAACTGTTTGGGTTTGATAGATAAATTGATATAGAATCCTTGAAGTTGTTTTCATGAGAGGCAATTCCGTCGAAAACTGGTTTGTTTTGCTTCGATTTTCTTTCCTCCACTAATTCTAAGAAAACGAAAGAAGTGATCCACCAACTGATCCACCTTCTTATGTTCCCGCTCACCCATGCACAAACCCAATTACCTAATATCATCGAGCAATTGTAGCAATACTTCTGGGTCTACGGTGGTAGATCAAAACCTATAAACATTTAGAACTACCTTTTCAACTTTATGATAAATTCATATTGCGCTAATTTTCAAATTCACTTAAGATATCTATTGATTCCCACAAAGAATTATATTTGCAAATGTCGCGATTCTTAATGCTCATTTTGAGTGGATTGATAAAGGAGCATTAGTTAAAGTCGCGACAAATTTAGTGGAGAAATACTTGCTTTCTGAGCCATGTTTAGTCTTCGTGATAACTTGACCACATAGGCTAGAACACACAAACTCATTACAGTGGCCTGACCTACTAAAGCATATAACTCATGAAATGTTCTGCCTTTCTCCTCCGCCAATTCACCATGGTAAGGTAGCTAGAAAGGCTACAGCCCAAAAAGGAGCATAGTACAACCCCCTTCTTTCTCCCTGCCTTCACCTATAAATTCAGCTTCAACTCCTTTCACTTCTCTCTCATGTTCACTACTTCCTCTCCTTCCCCAACCCACCTCTCTCTCTCTCTCTCTCTCTCTCTCTCTCTCTCTCTCTCTCTCTCTCTCAAGAATGCCCTCCTATCTTACTTCAATTTCCATCACATAAGTCCAAACAACCCCTTTTTTTTTACAACCCAATTCAAACCACAAGACCTGCCCTGCATCTCCCCTGTTTCTCTCACGTTCTAATTTTCCATCAGTTAACCAAACTACGCAATTTTGTGGATAAGGAGAAAACGAAGGAAAGAAAAGAAATGTCCTCAAGCATGTGCCAGGGGCTGCAATCATGCCTCGAGCCGAGACGCGTCGAGCCATGCGCTCTCAAGCTCAAGCGCAGACCCTCCGCCGGCTCTGACGCTGCAGCCAAGATGAAGACAGCGATGGCCCAGCCGGGCACTGAAGCCACGGACTGGAGCTTCCTTCAAGCTTTCGCCCCCGCGGAAGAGCAGAGCAAGGGTGAGCAAGCCGCTGTCTATGTCCACCCGCTCCTGAAATGCTCCTCCTCCTTCCTCAGCGACCAGAGCCTTGAGATGTGCACTGAGTCACTCGGAAGCGAGACCGGCAGCGATGTCGGCGATGGTGAGGCCCCGCTCCTCTCTCCTAGAGGAGGCAGAGACTACTGCCCTGTGATTCGGCCGGCGAGGAAGAAGCTGAGCCAGAGCGGCTCGTTCCCGCCTCCACTAACGTTGGTCGGCAGCTCCACGGGGCTCCAGGTGCGGTCCTGCCGGGAGGGGGGGAGGCTGGTGGTGGAGGCGGTGGCGGTGTCGTCCTGCCACAGCTTCTTCCATGTGGAGCGGAGCCATGGCCGTCTCAGGGTTCGCTTCTTGGAGGAAAGCGATGGCCCCGAAACCGAAGCTGAAGAAGAAGAGGAAGGGGAGGAAGAGGAAGCAGAGAGGGAGGAGGTAGAAGAAGAGGAGGAGAATTTGAGGGTGGAAGGAGAAGACTCTGATGATGAAGAGTTTGAGGAGGAGGAAGAAGAGGGCATGGAGGGAAATAGGGGGTTCGTCGGGGGCGAAATTGGAAACGGAAAGTGCTTGAGGACGAGCATGGGGTGGTGCAAAGAAGGTGCAGCCTTGAATTGGAAGCCCAAGCCATGTTGGGTGGCCACTTGAGACCTCTCTATCAAACACCAATCACTATCATAACTAAGCTCATATTCTCTCCCTCTCTTCTATGGACTGATTATTGATGTTGGGTGAGGAATTATTGTAGTTAGACACTTGATTTTGTTACTGCAATCCCATGTCTCGACTTTCTTATGTGTAATGTGAGGTTCAGAGGGGTTGTTTTCGACTACAACAATTTGCTAAGGATTAGGGATGTACTTGTTAACCGGCTCGATGAGGCGATGTGATGTGTCTTTAATAATAGCGTTAGTTATGTCACCTGGAGGTTTTTTGCTATCTATTTGCTTTATGAGTTGCCTTTTGGCCATCTCCCCCACAAGACAGTCAGTATGGATATGTGATTCGAATGTTTTTGCGGTTCGCATGGGCCGTGCATAATTTCCCTCCATCCTTAATGACTCAACAATGAAACAGGTCACGTTGATTAGCAAACATCGATCTCGACTAATATTCCGGCGGCGACTTTGGATTTCGCGATTCATGACTCTGTTCGGCATGTTGATTTCCTTTGAATCACGTCCTTATGAACTCAACTGTTTTCCTGGACGACAAGGGTATTTAAAAGTGCATGAGGCGTGAAGACCGCATTTGCTTTGAGGACCTAGCTACTTTACTGTCATGATGCATAACCACATGCATCCCACCTCAGCATGGTGGTCCTCACTCTATCCTCCTAAACGAGAAGGAAAACCGAAACTTCAGAAATTGTTGACATCTCCAAACATAGTTGTCATAAAAATGAGCTTTAAAATGTTGAAATATTGTCTTACATCACTTGACGATGTGTCCCAGATATTTTTTACATTCATGTGGTTTTTTTGAATATGATAGTTTAAGCTTTTGAGTTAGACTTTTTACACAAAATTCATGGTGAATTCGCAAACATACGTACAAACTACACCAAGATGGGGGCCATCTTATGAACAGTGGACGTGAAGGAAAAGCTGAGAGTTGTCCTAAATACGAAACAGGACGCCTCACGTGTAGAAAAACGTGGGTAAGGAAGAATTCCCATTGGGCGTCCGAGCAGGAGGGATGGTACGAATGTCTGGTAACGATCAGGTCGGAGGCCCACGACGAAGGCATCGACGGGGACTGAGCTCATGGACGATTTCATCGGCCACATGGCTGCCTTTTCTTTTACCCAAATCCTCCCCAGATTTTTAAAGCACCCGAGGATGACGTGATATTTTCTTACCGGTTCTTGAAGAATCTGATCCCTCTACTTCTTGGAAATTGCAAAACCTCCCCCCCTTCATCAATCTTTTCTCTCAATCTCCTTTCCCTAGAGCTCTTCCATTTCTTTGTAAATTGGGTCTTGGTAATCACGTGTTAATGTATCATGTTTTCCTCCTCCGAATAAGTCACTACGTGAGTAACAAGAGTGTACATTATCTGCATGTAAACTTAGCTTAAGCACACAAGATGGTTAAATTCATCCTCTCCCTATTTCCTCCGCCTCTCTCTCTCAGCACTGCCTATACCGTGGCTGTCATATCCCGCACTGTCGCCCGTCGATTGCTGTCTTTGACGCTTGTCCTCTTCGTCCGTTCATGCAACGCCATTCATCATCCACAGCTATCTTCAGTGCTCGTTCACCAATCACTACCTTCTCTAGTGGTTAATCTCTCTCTCTCTCCCCTGTTCGAGCATTGTTGCAACCGTACCTCCAATCCACTAGGTCCGATGTAGTGGTCCTCGAGCGACCTTAGCAAGTCCTGACAACAAAGATGGAGGAGGGACAAAGTGGAGCATCAATGAAGATGGCGGCGGCGGCGGCGGGACGAGTGCTGCGGCATATATTTATCATCAAAGTAATGACATTGGAGCTTGTGCATATTCAGTCTGTAATTATGTTGTTAATTCTCAGCTGAATTTCGTCCGGTCGATCCCTTCTCTTGGAATAGGGATTTCTTTCATGGACTATATAGGGATGTTCAATCTCAGGACATGACAGAAAGATAAATATTGGGATTTGCGGGGGTGAAAAGTGGGGTATCAAGAGAAGGGAGGCCCTAGGAGAACTTGGAAAAAGGACATTTAAAAAAAAAAAAACCGCACTGTGGTTGGTTACATGTTACATGGGCCATCACGTGATGGTGGGTAACATTCCTTGAAAAGAGGAGGACAGTGTCCGATCGTGGAGTTTGGCCATCCATTCGTTGATGTTTTCAGCATTAACTGTTGGGGATGTTGTCGTCGACATGCACATGCACTACCCTGTTTTCCTTCTGATCTTCTTCAAAGAGAAAAAGTACTTTCGATGAGAAACTTGTTTATACAAAATATCTTTTCTTGAACTTTTGTTATATACACGATCCGTGAAGAATTTCTTTTGTTCCTTGTGCTGCGGAGAACAAGAGGTCGAAACGATAAAATAAACAAAATGAAGAAATAAATCGAGAACAAGAGGTTGAACAATAAAATAAAGAAAATGAAGAAATAAATCAGACACCGAATATACGTGGTTTAGTTGGTGTGACTTACGTTAATAGGTTAAGCAGTAAAGGATTCTAATATAGATTAAGAATGAACATAGATTATAATCACACTCGAATTGCTCAAACACTCTTGGTGTTTCCCAATCCCAATTATACTCAATAACTCACACAATAATTAGCACCACAATTTTTCACAAAATAATCTTTCAATCTTATAAAAGAATCACACAATTTTATCACAAGATATATTAGCTTCAACACTCTTGGTTTAAGCCAAGTTGTAACCGCTTACCTAGAATCTTAACTTCGTTGTTAGTCTCCCATAGCCCATCATGAGTTTAACTGCCATGGAGATTTTCGAGGTTCAAGTTGCACTTGAACTTTGCCATAATTGTGGATTTCATCATAATACTAACTCCACTTGTACCTTTCGCTACTCCATAAGGATTTTCTGACATAATAATCTCAATCATAGATAAGGCAACACCACTGTCACATTCATATTCGTTGAGAGATCGAACACACATATTATTAAACTCAACGGCTACAATAACTTTTGGCTCCATAGGCTTCACCTCGCTATATGCGCCATCCTTAGATTACCTTGCTAATACCTGCTACTTCAATAGTTTTTATTTTAACTCCATTTTGAGCTAAACACCATCTAAATCAATATAAACATGTACTTTTTTGCCTCGCATTGAGTTTACTATCGCTCACTCGAATATAACACATGCACACAAATATTCTAAGAATAAAACAATTAGTGATGTTACTTGACTACACTTTTTCGGGAGTCCGATATTTAATCATAGTTGATTGGGATCTATTTACTAGGTTGCTCACCAGACCAACTACCAAGTGCATTCATTAGGAATCTCCTAACCATACTGATAGTAGAACATTTCTAATAATGTTTTGCTCATCAATTTTGCAACCTATTGTGGTTCACTATGACAAATATGGTGTTTCACTGTGACTTCCTTTATATAAAATTCGTTTAATAGCTTCAATTAGAACTCTATGCTATTGTTAGTTTGCACATGCTTGATCGCATTATTAGTCTCCTTTTCAATCAAAACTCTTGACTATATGATTCAAAAAATGCATCAAACTTGTGTCCATAAACACCCGGATTTTCTTCGAGTAGTCATACATAACTATATTAGCATAAATCTTGCACTCTTTCTCAATGAAAACCACTACAGCTTGCAAATATCCAAGTGAATCAATTTTGCAATCTTTGTGGTTGCTCCAACGATCATACTGAACTGCACTTTTCACTGTTTGCTTGAGTCATGGCACGTGCATACATTTAGTTTACCAATCATATAACCACACATCGGATTCTTTTCACTCAAAGCCTGTAGACTTCTCTTGTCAATATACACAATTCAAACTCTCAAATAGATGTATCCAATGTCTTCGTGGCAGAATTAGTTACCGTCTCTCCTTGAAGCTCATACGAGCCACCGTGCTTGATTACTCTCATTATCGCTTGGTTACCTCAAACAACTTATAGATACTATCTTTTGAAGTATACAGAGACCTAGCTAAATCTAAGGTTCTCAAGAATATTAGGTTCTTCTTTAAGTTTGAAACATAGTTCACTCCAGTTAATATTCCCACAATAGCATCATACATTTTGATTCAAACATTAGTAACACTTACAATATCGCACTTAGTATTGTTTTCTAATTGCACTTTACTACCATCCATGCATTGATATCAGTAAACCAATTCTCGTTTAATATAGCATGAAATGAACAACTAAAATCCATAACTCATATATTAAATGCCGAATTTTTAATGATAGGCAAGACTTGATTATCATAGTTCAAATTACAATCATCTACAGTCACAAAATTCCTTTACCTTTCTTGTTTTCAGCTAAAGACAGTCCTTTCTAAATCCTTTTGCCACAACTCCAATACATAGCACCACTACTTTCAAATTGACTATTTCAGTTGAGATTTGTACTATTGCTAAATCAAGAGCTAGCTCTTTCCCTATTAAAGCAGTAGGTACGGGGTCACCCTATTCTCTTCTACTAATACCTTCACTCAAAATAAATTGTGAACTTTATCAAACGTTAAACTTATTGACCTAGAGGAATTACTAACAACAGTAATGATATTATTCCAACTATTATTAAGTAATGAGGATTATAGAATCAAAGCATGTACTTTATTATCCAAGTCAATCTCAAATGAACTCAATTGACTAACGACCACGTTAAATTCATTGATATGCTTAGCAATTGATGCACTCTCACCCATCTTTAAATGAAATAGATTTTACATCAAGTAGACATTGTGGATTGTAGAAGGATTCTCATACATGTTCCATAGGGTCTTCATCAAACCTGCAATAGTCTCCTCTTTCATGATATTAAACGTGATATTACGAGCTAATGTTTACTGAATAAAATCCAACCATTGTCTTTTTAGTAATTCTCAATCAGCTTACTTCGACTCTAATTTCTTCCAAAGTAGGGGTAAGTGTAGATTCTTTTGGTAAAGATAATCTTCAATCTACATCTTCTAGCAACCAAAATCCTTCATATCAAATTTGTCAATTTATACCTTTCCTTTTTCTATTGGCATCGATTCGCTTTAGCTTAACAAGCCTAGCTCTAATACCAATTGTTGCAAAAAAAAAAAGTGATTGAACAATAAATTAAATAGAATAAAAAATAAATAGGATACCAAATGTGCGTGGTTTAGCTAGTGTGGTCTACGTTCACGGAGAGAGTAAAAAAAAAAAAATTCAACAACATATCAAGCAATACAAATGAAGATTACAATCATATTTGAGTTATTCAAACACTCTCAATATATTTCAGCCCCAATTACACTCAGTAACTCACATGGTATTTAGCTTCAAAATTTCTTACAAAATAATATCTTAATCTCGCAAAAGAATTATACAAATCTTATCACAAGATTTATTGACTTTGACACCTTCGGATTACTTCAAGTTGTAATTCATGAAAAAGTTGCCTCTTTATTCTCTTCTCAAAGAAAATACCCTTCTTTTATAGAAGAAAATTGGATTCAAAATAGGGAACATACTCAAACTAGGTAATCAATCAATTACAACACCTACTTGAATTAGAAATGTCTTCTCGTCAATCTCAAACTTGAGACATATCTTCAACACCTTGAATGATTGGCAAGCAAGTATTTGAATCTCGAAAACTCGATTAAGCTCTCTAAACTGGACTTTCCTTTTTTATTTTTTTGATCGAAAGAGTTGATTGCTTATTCGGGAGTTGATTGCCTACGAAATTTCTTTATGACGTCAACAAAATCCTTCCATGTAGACCGGAAATCATGAAGATATCAAACCCTTGTGTGGTATCCAACCCTCATAAGTTTTTTTATAATGTCAACAAATGCTCCCATGAAAGCCGGAAATCATGAAAGTATTAGGTATCTCAAAGAAATCAATGCCCGAGTTGAAATTTGCTCAAGAGTAAGTCCTAGCCAATCAAATCAAACTCGCCAATTCCTCTCATGCACATGTGACATCTTGTCTTGAACATCAAAACTTATGAGCAACCAAATGTGATCCGTGCGGATTTTTCGTAGTGGACTTATTAGGCAAATGTTGCCTAGGAGAATTGTATTAGCTATACCAAATTCAAAAACGTTTCGAAAAATTGAAATCGATCTTGACTAAAACTAGCATAAAATATTGTAAGTAACCCCACATATGTATTTCCCAATGCTTGATTGTTTCAAATTCATGTGTCGGCAATCAAAATGAGTCTCTATACTAAATGTTTCTTTGTATTCTTTATGTTGTCACTCTTTTGCTCCACAATGATGCGAAAATCCCTTGTGGGGGCACATGCCTACCTAGGTGAAGCAAAATGTGCCATTCGAGATATTTCTTATATTTTCTTTATCGTCAATCGTCATGCTCGTTAGAGTCATGAGGACCCCTTGGTGAGTATTCTTTACGGATTGATTTAGAAAAGAGAGCCTAGCTTTGATTTTCTTTTTTCTTTTTGTTATATTTCTATGGAATGTCTATGATGGGGTCGATTAAGACGCACCGATTTGTCTTGATGGGACATAATGGAGAGACACCTTTTTAAAGGATGTGAGGGGAGTTAAATAAATAATTTCTGAAGATAACTGTTGAGATGGTTGGCAAAAAGAACGTTCTAAAAGAAATTGTTCTCTCTTCTTCTCCTCTCTCTATCAAAGAACAAAAGGCATTGCATTACTATTTTAGAAGACAATTGGCATTAACACTATGGAAATTGAATGATTTCCTTGTGATTGCATTCGAACCATTGTTAAGTCATATCGTTCATCGTTCGCTTGTGATTCAACGTTCCTTCCTAGGTAATTTGTTCATTGCGCATCAAAGAGGTTAGTCGTTTTCTTCCATCGACTTTCTTCGTACACTTGTATCAGAGCCTGCGTTATGATCTTTGCCTTGCTCTTTTGTCAAATTTTTTTGCTTGTTGTTGGATACGATCAAGAGGATAAACTTCATATTGTTTGGATGTTCATTGCTTGGAAATTGCAATGTGAATTGTCAAAAATGAACTGAAGCGACAAATGGGTTTGGAGGTTGCTAACTATTTTTCAGAATATTTTTTTGGCCAAAATCAACTTTTGAATATATGGGATGAAAGTACTCATCGAGATGAGTAGAATGATGGGTCGAACATTGCTAGATGATGCTGGACACGCCCACACACGTGGCAAGAAGTTGCAACGCGTGGGCGCCACGTTCCTCACATGTTGGGAATGCTTAGTGTGTGAGCGCCATGGACGGGTTGGCAAATCGAAGTTTGCTGATGTCAGCAAACGTTTAGTAACTGACTTGCTTACGTCATTGATGATGTCACCATTGACCGTTTGCCTATTGGCAACTGATCGACAACCCGACCCGACCACTAACTCGACCCGATGACCCGGCTCGGTTGACTAGTCGACTGGTCTTATGGGTCGGATCCGGTCAGATCGGTTGCCGGTTGGACTGGTCGGCTGGTCGGACTGACCAAGGCCTTTTTGGCTCATTGGCGCATGTGCAACATGTGTTGCGCATTTAGGCGGCATGTGTAGGTGCGTGTAGACTTTGATGGGTGCATGGTGAGTGGTGTTTGATTTGTATGGATATGCTCTATATTATGGTATAGTTATTTTACATGTTTGAGACTTTTAAAGGTATAAAATGTGTACAGAACACTAAGCACACGTATTTTTGTGGTATTAGTGCATCGTTTATTTATTTTAATTTGTATTTTCCTATGGTTTTGGAAATATAAAAACTAGCCTACCTATAAATGATCACACACATATGTTGTATAAAGCTTGGTTTGATGATAGCATGTATATGGTTTAATGCGCTTGCAATTTTTTGGTTCCAAGCAAATTTGAACAATGGCTGAAGATCGTTGATTTTTCATTAGGTCGTGAATTCCACTTTCAATTATAGTTATTGCATGAATGTTTTGTACATTGAATTACATCATGCTATGTCTTTTGATATTAATAGAAAAGTGTGGAAATTACACGATGTCATGTAATTATGTTTTTAGTAGGAGTTCATAGGTTGGTAGAATTTGAAGGAGTCACCTAGAACTTAAAATTTGCACAAATTAAACTAGTTAATGATAGTTGAACAATAACACACAAAAGTTGATTGGGAACATAATGAACTTTTGTTTCTGTGTCTTTTGTTGAATTATCATTAATTTAGTTTGTCTTTACTATAAATTAAATATGTATGTTAATGTGGAAAATGTGCTAATATTGATTTTGCGTTTATTGTGTTAATGTGGCTATAGCAACCAAGATCATTGTGGCTGACCTCAATAAGAGTGAGAAGGTGAATGGTGATCATTATGATATTTGGCACCAAAAGGTTTAGTACATCCTTAAGGAATAAGAGGTTTTGGAAACCCTCCAACGGATCATGGATGAACCTAAGCATAGAACCTTAGCTTAGTATAGAAAAGATCTAGAAGCTTATCAAGCTTGGAAAAAGAAAAATAACATTACTCACATCATGTTGCTGAATTTTATGTAAGATGATCTCATGTGTGAGTTTAAAGATTATGATAAAACTCAAGCAATGTGGGTTACCTTGAAAGATGAGTTTAGGGGTACGTCTACAACTAAGTTAAGAAGATTGACTATCAAGTTTAACACATACCGAGAGTACCCAAATCTAACGATGATGCAGCATCTTCAGGAGATGTCAAACATGATTCTTTAGGTCACATCCTTAATGATGAACAACAAGTTCATGTTGTTATAGATTTCTTCTAATAGTTGGAGTATATGAAAATCAACATGACACACAATGATAATATTGTCACTTTTGATGATATAACATGTCATTTGGAATTAGAGAATGAGCACCTAGAAGCTATGAGATCCTCTACCCATGGTTATGTTGCTGAATTGAGTTCATGCAAAGTTTCGGGTTTCAAGTATAGGGGGAACCATAAATTCAAGAATAAAGGGAAGTAAATTGATTAGGCAACCAAGAGAGTTAAGACCTTCTGACGCAAGAAGCACGGTGGGAAAAAGGACAAGACCAAGATAAATTGTTACAATTGTGGCAAGCTGGGTCACTTTGCTTGTGAATGCACCGAGCCAAAAGAAATGCCCAATTACTTTATTACTTTAAACAACACTTTTGTTTCTAGTATTGTAATGCATGTTGAATCTTATTCAATGTGGACTGTAGACTCGTGAGTAATAGAACACGTAGTTAGAGACCGATGAGCACTTATGGAGTATCGTTGGATACAATCTGAAAAAAGATGGATATATGTTTGAAATAAATCAAGAGTTGAAGTGAAATGTATTGGCACACGCAAATTAATTTTTATGTGGTGGTCGAAACTTATTTCTACATGATGTCCTTTACGCTCCAGATATTTGACAGAACTTGATTTCTATAGTTGTTCTTCTAAGCTTAAATTATATATTGAATTTCCATGATGATTGTGTTGACATTTTGTTTGGAAGAGTTCATTATGGTTATGGTTATGTATTGAATGGTTTTAAGACGTTTGATATTGACTATGTTGTTTACAATGTTGATGGATGTTTTTTTTATTTTATTTTATTTTATTGCATCTTCTAATAATATTGAAATTGATGTAAATACTTGATATGCTATATTATGTCACATTGGGTTATAAAGAATGTAAAGATTAGCTGGAGAAGGTCTTTTAGGGTCACTCGCTAATGTTGATCTACTCGTATATGAACATTATCTAGCAAAAAATCACTAGAAACCATTCGGTAAAGGAACAAGAACTAAAATTTTATTGCAACTCATACATTATGACATTTGTGATCCATTAAACATGAGGACGAGTAATGGAATCTCATATTTTATCACTTTTATAGATGATTTCACGCTTTTCGGTTATGTCTTTCTGATCTCCCATAAGTCAGTTGAACAAAACAATAAATGTATTTAGAACCGATTGTGGACATGAGTATTTATCTAAGCAATTCAAGGCTCTTTGTGATGAGAAGGAAATTGTAAGACAATTAACTATTCTTAGTACTTCGCAACAAAATGAAGTTGCCGAGAGAAGAAATAGAACCCTTTTGGAAATAGTTAAATCTATGATGGCGCAATCAAATCCACATATCTCATAGTGGGGAGATGTGTTATTAACTGCTACCTATATACTTAACCATATGCCTTCTAAGTCAGTCACTTCCACCCCTTATGAGATGTGGAACAAAACTTAAGTAATCTATGAGTTGGGGGTGTGCGGTTTATGTTCATGATTCTTCCAACAAATATGGCAAATTAGGCCATAGAGGGAAAAAATGTTTCTTTATAAGATATTCTAACCACTCCAAAGAGTGTGAGATTAACAAGAATTTCCAATTATATAAGATGGAAGATTCTAATAACACACCCATTGATGTTGTCGAGGGAAATAAAGATTTTCTCAATATATAAGACCAAGTGGGATTGTCACATCACCTGGTGAATTGAATTTAGAAGAGGTTTAGTTACGTAAAAATAATAGTAAAAGTATTCATCATCATCGTTTTAAGATTGAATGGGAAACATTTATGATTGCTTCGCAAGACGATGCCGAACCTAAGACTGTATAAGAGGCTCTCTCATCTTCTAACATAAAAAAAATGGAGAAAAGTTTTGGAAGATGAAAGTGAGTCAATTAGGGCAAATCACGTATAGGACTTCATCGATCAGCCACCCAATCGCAAGGTTATCGGAAACAAATGGGTTTTAAGATTAAACGAAAGATGGATGAATTTATTGAAAAGTATAAGGTTTGTCTTGTGGCAAAAAACTATATTTAATAAGATGGCATAGATTATGAGGAAACCTATTCACCCGTTATAATGTTTGCCTTTATACGTCTTATTCTAGCCATCGTCGTACATTTGGATCTAAAATTATATCAAATGAATGTAAAGACGGCATTTCTTAATGCTAAACTAGATGATGAAATATATATGAATCAACCAATAGGTTTCATAGCTCAAGATGAGGAGCGTAAAGTTTGCAAACTTCATTGCTCAATATATGACCTCAAGCAATCATCTAAATAATGGTATTTTTGTTTTCATCGAGTCATAATGTCTTTTGGGTTTATGATGATTAAAGAGGATTATTATATAGATGTCAAATGGTCCGAACATAAATTTATGATTTTATCACTTTATGTGGATAATATACCATTGGCTGGGAATGATAAGGGTTTTATTATCACCATAAAAGAAAAGTTGTCCTCTAATTTTGAAATGAAGGACATGAGAGAAGCTACTTATATATTGAGAGTTAAGATCGAAAGAGATTGATCAAGGAAACTCCTTACTCTGTTACAAGAGTCTTATATAATGAAGATTCTTGATCGTTTCAATATGTAATATTGTAATTCCATTGATACCATTGTCATGCAAGGCAAAGGCCTGAGTATTAGGATGTATCCTAAGACTCTAGAAGAAAAGAAAGAAATGAAAATGTTGTTTACGTTAGTATGATTGGAAGTTTGATGTATATTATTATGTGTACTTGACTTGACATATGTCATGCCGTGGGTTGATGAGCCGACATTAATCAAATCCTGGTTAAGCACATTAGAAAGCAGTGAAGAGGATCCTCAGATACTAGAAAAATACCATGGATTATCGATTTTGTTATTAAAAGAATGATTTGTGCTTATTAGGTTACTTAGATGCTGATTGAGGAAGGGACCTAGATGAGCGTAAATCAACTTCTGGATATACTATGGGTTGGTGAGCCTACATTAATCAAATTTTGGTTAAGCACACTATAAAGCAGTTAAAGGATCCTCGGAGACTTGAAAGATACCATGGATTATTGATTTTGTTATTAAAAAAATGATTTATGCTTATTAGGCTACTTAGATGCTGATTAAGGAGGGGACCTAGATGAGCGTAAATTGAGTTTTGGATATGTACTACATATGCTTTGTATGGTCGATAATTGAAGGTGAGTGAAATTATTTACTCATCGTGTGAGCCATTGATGTAATTTATAATTTACCACATTTTGTGTCATATGTTACTTCTGACTATGTTTTCGAAGTGAAATATCAATGTTTTTACTTTAACATCTTATTGGTGATCATGAATATATATGACTTTATGGGACATGTTTAGGAAAGCAATTATTCTGAAGTGGAGAGAGAATGAGTGCGAAAGAAGACTATGGTTATTTTATATCTATCAAATTTATTTACTGGTTATCGCCTTTGGTAGTTTTGAATATAATTGTAAATACATGGAATTATAAGAATAGTCAAGTATGGCCTTTAAGGGATAAGTATACTTGAACTGATGTAGCAAAATATGTCTAGGGCATTATGATACATCAATTGTTTATTTCTTTTTGGGGTTGTAGCTATTATATCATCCTTAACATGTGCATAATTAGAGCTCCCAAGTGTACATGTACTCACGAGTCGCATGGTTTTTTTGTCAGTATGGATTATTTCTATTGTACATAAATGTTGAATGCCTTATATTCTTGATAAAGCAATATCAAGTTCATCATGTTCGAATGAGAGATGTTATATTTTTATGGTACGTCCATGATGGGGTGCGATTAAGATGCATCGGTTCGTCTTGATGTGACATAATGGAGAGACATCTTTTTGAAAGGGTGTGAGGGGAGTTATATAAATAACTTCTAAAGATAATCGTTGAGATAGTTAGCGGAAAGAATGTTTTGAAAAAAACTGTTCTCTCTTCTTCTCCTTTCTCAATCAAAGAACAAAAGGTATTCTATTACTGTTTTGAGAAGACAATCGACATTAAAGCTGTAGAAATTGAATGTTTTTCTCGTAATTGCATTCGGATCATCGTGAAGTCATATCATCCATTGTTCACTCATGATTCAATGTTTGTTCCTAGATAATTTGTTCATTGCGCATAAAAGAGGTTAGTTGTTTTCTTACTACACTTTTTATTGGTTAGATGATTGATAAACATACCTGGAAATGGATGGTAAATGTGCGGGAGGGCTTCTTTCATAAGGACTTTTTTCCATGATGGGTTAACCTAATGGTAAGGTGTGTCCAATAAAATTAGGTACAATTATGCAAGGAGTGTTAAAACCCGTCGTGATTGTGCATTAAAACTTTTACTTCATTTGTTCAATCCTAAAACTTGTGCTGAAATGCACGTGACGGGGGATTCCATTAGTTGTACATGGACGAAAATTTTACTTGACATTCACTAACTTTTTTTTTTTTAGTTGATCCTACTTTATTCTTACTCTAATTCTCATTCTCAAACTTTTACTCTGCCTCATTGCTGGTGTGAGAGTCGAAATGCACAACCTTATGCTTGATCGACCTCGACCTAATCCTCCCAGAAGGTGGGATTCGAAACCCCTACCTTCCCCTTCCCAAGGGAAAGGGTCGGTATTGGGGCAAATCTCAGCGGTTGATATTCTCTTATTGATTTTTCCTTTCTTTTGTGGACATCATGTGATAGTGATATGGTGACAAGCGGTCATCGCATAAGAATAGGAGACCAAAGAGAGAGGAAAGGGGGAACGAGGGTCTGCTTGCCACTTACAAAAGGGTGAGGGCCTACTTGATCGAACATTTCACGTGGGAGTCACTTGAACTTCCGACACTTGTATTTCACCGCGGGGGAGCTCGAGCCCTGATGAGGGCCTTTAATTCTTAAATCCTCAATTGATGACAAAAATAAAACCTCAAATCTTCTATTGACCAGCAACCAAAACCCTAAATCTTTTTTATGCATGTGGATGGTACAGGGCTACACAATCAAAAGTTGGAGCAGGATAAAATTACCTCTAATTATTCATATTTGGAGAAAAAGATAACCCTAATTTGGCATTCTTTAATAACATGAAGACCAATTTTCAAAGAGATTCAAGACATAGGGCAAATCAGTTATTCAGATTTGCCAGGCTGAGGGCAAGATCATTAAGACTAAATTCTCCACAAGGATGGTCTGGTAGTACATAGCTATTTCTTTCTAGATAGGAAGCTGAAATGCACCGATAATCTATATAGCTATCTAGCTGTTTGAATTGCTCAAAACGACATGAATTCGCTGAGAAATGGTGGGTGTACTGTTAACAGTTCATGTTCTAATCTTAACATTACCAGACAACGTGGACGAAGAAAAATGTCATCCTGCATGAGGAAGACGAAATGAAAAAGGTCAAATGGCAGTACCATTTTCAAGTGATCTGGCACGTATGAGAGAGAGAGAAAGAGAGAGAGAGAGAGAGAGAGAGAGAGAGAGTAAATCCCAAAAGTTGCGGAAGCCGAAATGAGGTTCAATTGGTCGGGGAAGGAAGGTGGCTACATGATAATGCAATGGACGAAGGAAACGAAATTAAACAAGGACAAAAAATAAAAGAAGAAAGAAACTAGCAAAACAAGAACATAAAATGACGAGAAAAAGCATTGTCTTTGTTGGGTCTACCAATTTCAATTGCCAGCAATCGCAGGAATTAGTCGTCGAGGCCCCTACCTCTCCTGTCTACCCAACCATGGACACCACAAACCCCAAAACCCCAAAAAGAAAATCATTCTATGGAGAATTGACCTTTTATCTTATACCATTTAATAATAAATTGGCCTTTTAACAGGCTACACAAAATGTCATTTTCTGCTTGTGGATGACAAAGGCATACCTGAGAGATGAGCCACATATACATGCGACATGCACAGTCACATGTATGTAGACGCTAGAGTGTTGATCCCGGGAGACATGGTCCAAGCTCATCGTGCCAACGCAAATCAAGATTTCTTGTCCCTACCCCTTTGTGTTTTTGTGGTTATCCAATTACTTTTGTCAACTATATGTATTCTTTTTTCCTACGTGTCCTAGTTCGCTTCTCGCCACACGCACACCCCTTCAAAAATGCTCGACTAATCATCCTTGTTGGACATCCATGTCACCATCCTAATCCACACTCTCTCTCTCTCTCTAGGGTACGCCACTAACTTGACATATAAACAAGAAATGCTTGCAACAATCACTCCATTTTCCAAGAATTTAGGGTTTAATCCTCTCTTTTGCTAAAGAAGGGCAAATTATTTGGGAGAGTTATTCAAAATTCACAAGCTACGGACAATGGTTCAGATGAGCTTTCACGGGCAATCTTGGTCCAAGAAGTCCTACATCTATGGTGACCACTACTTGGGAATGAGCTATTATTTTCTAAAAGAATTATACGTCATGTGCATGTTATATGGTCGACACCAACTCAAAGCGAAAAAACTAGAGGTGCATGCTTATTGTGAAACCATGAAAAGGAAAAGAATGGATAGGAAAAGGAGCATTTTGGAAACCATGTTTCATGGAATTGAAAGGGCCCGTGAAAATGTTGTCTTTGAATGAAGGCCAGAAGTTTGGTACTTATCTTACCACAGAGATGTCCCTCTTAGTTGTGCTAAGCCTTTGAAGGTGTTTTTTTTTTTATATCCAGGGAACCCCGTACAGCCGGCAACCGGCGGGTAAACCTTGGAGCGACGCTAGCGGATGACCCATCACCCCGACGTCGTGCTTAAGATCCCGTGCGACTTGCGGGATTCGAACTCCTCCGTCCTGGGTAGACGTCATGGGAGCGCTTATCCAACTGAGCCACCGCAGGCGGTGGTAAGCCTTTGAAGATTTTCAGCTCTTGTTTCCTAATGATTTTCCAGTACATTATTGTCCCCGCATGTGAGAGAGATGTTCACACCTAAATTTGGCTAATCATTTAAAAATTTATTGCATAAAAAATTAAGAATTGACCCCAATTCCAAGAAAAATTAAATTTTATTAAATTGCATATTATTATTATGACTATGTTTCATTAATAAATAAGTTCATAAAAAAGAATTACAATTGAATCGGTGGTGATGGACTGATTAAAGGTTCTGAACTTAAGTAAATAATCGAAATTGAGCCCATAAGTGAGTGAAATTCGGCCAAACCCATGCACGCTAGGACTGGCCAAAATTCACTAGACAGCGAGGAGGGGCCTTATTGAGCTTTAATTGATTGAAATTTAGCTCATAGAATTTAATTAGTAAAAGGCCTTAGGTTATGCAAGTCCATTATATTAATAAGGTCGAAATTAAGCCCGTAAGATAGAATTACACCTAGGTTTTCCACTATATAAGCACATTAGGTCTTCAAAATTCGTGGTCGACACATATTTATTAGAGAGCATACAAGAGCATAGAGAGAAAAGGAGAGCGAGGGCCCCCACGGCCGAGCCTTCCCAGTCGTGTCTGGCTTGTGCACCGCCATGATGAGCCGAAGCTCCCGAAATCCAACTGGCACGGCTGCAACATAGCAACCCTCGCGATTCCACATGATGATCTATTGTTGCCGTAGCTCTTCCAGCCATGTAGAGTTATTTTCTAGATAGGATGGCATGTTAGGATAATATTTATCTAGTTATAATAGGTTTCCAAATTAGAATAAGATAGATTATTTCCTAATTCAAGTTGGATAATCTTTTACTTTAGGTCATTTATTTTCATTTTTTATTAATATAAAATAACATGTGCATGTCATATTGATTTAGCTACATCATGCTTGCGTCACTATTTGTTTTGTCTTTATATTATGTTGTTTACACATAAATTTTGACGACCTCGATTTGTGATTCATTGCATAGAAAAATCAGCAGTTGATTCATGACTCCTAGAAAACAAAATATTAGTGCATATTGTGTCCGAGTTGGTCCAATATGACCTTGCTCAACTATTTCCATAATTGCACACGAAGCACCCATTCATGCATACATATTTGGCCGTTGAGAGATTCAGTTCCTACTGAAGGGATAAGTTAAGAACAAGAAAAGAAAGAGTTGGAGAGAAAAGATTTCCGTAAAATATTCTCCTCAACTTTGGCAAAGAATTCCCCCCGCATGGGAAAGCTCATCCCCATCAATATCCCTCGGATTGTCTTTAGCATAACGAGGGGAGTTTGTTTTGGCAATCATCAAAATAAAAGCATTCGTTTTCAGCTGCTAAGATGGGAATTAGACGGCTCCGTCATGGGAAGATTGGGAGCTTGAAGCGAAGAGGACGAACCGAATCCCCATCCTTTCGGGGGCACCTCCAGATTTCATTGAATTCTTTTTGGCAACATTAAACGACACATTCTGTAGAATTAGAATCGGGAGATGAATCAATGGAATTTGTCCAGCAATATGGAAAGAATTGACACTCCCTTGGCCGAATATTTTGCGTTCATGAGCAAGGCAACACAGCCCAGAAAAGCCGAACGGAAAGATTGAGCGGAGAGGAAATGAAGAGAAAGAATTAAAGAGATATAAGGGAACCAAGTGCTAATTCGCGGTGATAAATCGGGGCCAATTCGGCTATCCTCACGATTGAGGGAGCAGGGGTTTAGACTTTCCAATGATAAGAATGATTACGTTCGAAGAGATCCAAAGGTGTCAGAAGCTTGGCCCTTCCCGGTGTCCATTTAGCCACTCAAGCTCGCCCGCTCATGATCTTTCTGACGAGTGCCAGCTACTCAAGCAGAGTCTCCACAACGGCCACAAGTGCACCAGCAAGTTCCTACGTCTGTCATTGGCCAGTCTCGTCGCGCGATCAGCCCCATCACTCGCTCAACAGAAAAAAAGAGCTCTCAGTTTCGCGCCAGTGGTGCTTCAGCCCAGCGGGCAAGTTTCTGGCAATTTCTCTGGCCTCCATCCCCGTTCCAGCGACTACCATTCCCATTGCTGCACCCAGCTTCCTGGACGCTCTTTTCTGACGCGTCCAACGAGCTTTGACAGCATGGCCTTGCACTCTCGTCCTTCGCTGCAGCCCAGACATCTCGGTCCCATTGTAGTCCCTGCAGCGTCCAGAATCATTCCTGGTGAACCAGCAATCTTAAGCAAGCTTCCAGTCGTGCTAATGTAGCCTCGCCAATTTCCTTGTGGTCTCGATGACCAGTTTGATCTCGCTCACATCTAGAACTGTTAAACAGGTGGGTCGGGTCGGGTCATAAATGGTTCGACCCAAATTAACCCATTAACCAATTTATGACCCATTTATGCTTAATGTAAATTTGTTGACCCATATTCGACCCACTTAACTAAACTTAAGAAAGTTTATATATATTTAAAAAAAAATGGTATTGCTAAAATCATTTTATACAACACAAATTTAATGGACAATTTTTAAAATCGAATTTTTATTATTTTTTAATTTTTTAAATTAATTTTTTTAAATTAAAATTTTATTATTTTTATTTTTATTTTTTAAATATAATTTTCTTTTTTGTTCTTCTTTTTTGGCCGGCGGCCTGCCACGATGACGGCACGGCCGACTAAATAGTCAGCGTCTTCCGGTATAATTGGGCATCGTCTCGCCCCATCGAGCGCGGCAACGTCTATCTCTAGACGGCATTCTTGAAAGAGCATCAGTCCGGTCTTTACCGCGATCCGGCATCCGTTGACGTGGGGCATTCCCGAAGGAGCATCATCCATCTGACCTTCATTGGGTGACGGGTTCTCATAGCGATCACATGCACAACCAACCTCGGCCAAGGACATCGTGTCTTGCACTCAAATGCTCAATTTAAAAAATATGCTTGGCCTATTTTCTTCATATTAAAAACACCTGGAAAAATAATATACGTGGACACACGGTCAAATCGAATCATAAAGCGTGATATCCCATCATTTTAAAATTCTACGACTTTATAAATACTAAAAACATTTTCGGTGTCAAAAACCGATACTCGGTATTTTTCTAATTAAATACCCAAAATTCCATATTTTTGAACTAATAATTCAAAATCAACACATAGCATCAAATTGCACAAATTAGCACTCAATTGTACAAACTAACTGCACCACGACGATCAGCACAAAATTCTAACAATCGGCTATCCCGGTATAATTTTCAAAAATAAATAATAATTAAATAAATTACAAAATAATTAAATAAATGCAAAATAATTAAATAAATCACTAATTAAGCTATATACACTAATCTAACCACATAATTGGACTAATTAAATAATCTACTAAGTTAACTAAATCACATAATCTAATTAACCTCTAACTAAACTAATCTAACCACCTAATTGATTTAATTAATCAACTAAATAACTAATTACACTAAATATTCCTCCTAATCCAAACTTAGTCTAAACTAATCATCCTCTAAGCATAATTAACCTCATAAGTGGAGTTTATGAGGTAAACTCACTGGGTTAGCAAATAACTAGTTCACGGCGACGACGATACAGAGGCGAGCAAAACTCGGGCCTATTGCAACACCAAGGGAGGCTTAGATCGGGTTGAAAACAGCCCACAAGCTCTCAGCCCAAAGCTGAAATTCGGACCTTGCTTCTGTGGAGGGTTTCTGGCTGTGGGACTTGGGGGACGGCAGGATGGCGTTGCTGAAGCGGTGAGGGGTTGATGGTCGGCCAGGGGTGGCTGGAGGCAGCGACGGACGGCGGCCAGGCGGAGTTGCGACGGTCGAGTGGTGTGAATGGGCGCGGGGATGGTAGCGACAACGTGAGGCAGACGCTGGGCTCACGGTAGCTCGGCAAGGCGTGGGTAGCTCGGACGCACGGTGAGGGACCTGGCGGTGGCTGGCTCGACTTGCAGGGGTGGTGGCTACTTTGCTGGTTCTCTGGTTCTATTTCAACAACAATAGAGAATAATGAAGCAAGGAAGAAGAAGAAGAGGCTGTTGCAGGTTGAAAGGGGACAAGAGGCTACAAAAGTCTTGCCAAAATATCTAAAACACTCAAGTAGAAGCCCCCAAAATCCAAGCTCTATCACCAGCAGCCATTTTCCCACTCAATCTTCTCCAACAAACCACACTTGAGGTCCAAAATGTTGCAGCCCCCATGGCCTACGAATTTCACCAATTCCAATTTCAATTTCACACTACTTAACCTCCAACTAATGGCCAAAATGCTGAGGAGGAAGCCCACACCAAATTCCATAATTTTCCTCACCATTTGATCCATCTTAAATGCAAAAAATGCACTCAATTTAGCCCATCCGAATTCTTGAGCAAATTTCACTGAATTTTGATTTTTTGCCAAAAATCCCGAGCTTGCTGAAACTTCTTCCAAGGATGAGTTGACATTTCTAAAATAAATCGTGACACGCTAGAACTTTCGATTCTTGAAACAAGGTTCAATTTTGTGTTAATTTCAATCAGACGCGATTTTAGCGTGACCTAACCTACCGGGTAGCTTTTATGAATTTTTAGCGCGTTTGACCTATGGTCGATTATTTTCAATCCACATTATGTATCTTCGATTCATAGGCAACTCTCGGTTGTCGTAAAAATCTCAAGGTCTTAATTACGGGCACAAGGTACAGAATCAATAGAAAAATCGGTTTAGAATTTTGCAATCAGGTGGAATCACCCACAATTTAATTACATGCCTCTGTCGAATCGACATATTTCCGGTCTCTAATCGATTTTAACGATGCCGTATTGACGCTTGCATATTGACTCTTGTAGATTAGCGCGGTCGAGCAGTCAATTTCTAATTGAATTTTCAAGTCAGTCGCATTTATATTCCTTAACGGCTTCACCTGATAGATTAGTTATCTCATGAGTGATCAGCTCAAAGAAAAAGACTATAGGCGCATCGATGAAAAACCCAATTCATATTATTGGGACAAGGTCGAAAATCAAGATGTTACAAACGCGGTCCATTCAGAGGACACGGGGATGCCAAAATGAATAGGGTGTATATTCATAACTATAGGCCTGAAAACATTTAAACAACGATAGTGGGATAAACTCAATCAATGAACTTTCTAGACCTCGCACCAGGAGGTTATTCACCTTGGAATGGCCTAACCATGCAAGTTATTTATCGATGGTAGATCAATAACAAAGCCCTTGCTTTGCCTTGACTACTCACATGAACGAGTGTCGCGACCTACCCTCGGGTTGAGGGAACAGGTTTAGGGGTATTGCCTAAAGAACGGGCCTAAGGCCCATGATTAGGCGTGGACTCTCCCAAGCCCATACCCCGCGTGACATTGGGATATTATTTAGAATTTTGCAATGAGGAGTCGCCACTAGCCTATTGGGGTTGGCTAGAAACCAAGCGAGGTATGGGAGTATACCTCACTTCCTACGCAACCAGAGAATCTAGGGTCGGGGACTTGATTACACTAATTGACTAATTAGTGCCATTTCGGTACCTAATTTTGTTCATTTTAACAAAATAATTTTTGGCAAGTAGTTTTCATTAATTTTATACCTATCCACTAACATGTGAGGTGATCATGCAGATGCGCAATCATTAAAATAATAACCATAACTACCAAGATCCTAATTGCAGCAAAATTAAATACGTGCAATTAAACATAACTAGATATGCAAATTAAACATGCTATAAATTTAATATATGAGTAAATAAAAGCCTAATTACACTATAAAGGCAAGACATGGCAATTTTTAACCAAACCCTACAATTTTTGAATTTTCGAAATTTTTTAATTTTTTATAATTTTTTTATAATTTTTTTATAATTTTTTATAATTTTTTTATAATTTTTTATAACTTTTTTTTTTTAAAATAATTTTTTAATTTTTAACTTTTTTTTAAAAAAAATATTTTTTTTCTAAAAAAATATTTTTAAAAAAATTAATTTTTAATTAAAAAAGGCGAACCGGGTCGGGTTCGGTTCGACTCGACCCGGTCAACGAGACCGGACCCGGGTTCGGTCCAAATGGGGGGGCCGGCCGAACCGACCCGACCAGCCATGGTCGGGCCTTTCTTTGGTTCGGATTCGGCCCGACCAGCGGGCCCAATTTGGTCCAATCTCTTTTATTTTAAAAATGAAGCCCACAACTCCCTAAGCCCACAAGTTCTTAAATCCCTAAGCCCGCAAGCAAAAACAGCCTAAGCCCAAACTTAGCCCAAATCGTTCAAAAACCCTACCCGTTTCACGACCCGCACCCGGCTCGTGCGACCCGGTTCGTGACCGAAGCCCTAGGGCTCCTTGGCGGCGCTGACGACGGCGGCGACGGACTTGACGGTGGCGGCGACGCGGCGGGTGGCATCGGAGACGTGGCGGGCGGTGGCGAGCTGCTGCAGGGCTCGCGGGTTCTGCAGGTGGAGGCGCGGCGGAGCATGGGCGGAGACGTGGCGATCCTCGCGGTTGCAGGCAGAGCACGGCGGGTCGTCGCGGGTGGAGGCGGGCAGCACTCAGGCACGGTGGCGAGCTGCTGTGGCGTCGACGACGGGCTGAGATGCGCGCGGCTTCAAGCGTCGAGACGGGGCGCGGCGGTGGCTCGGGCTGCTACTGACGGTGCTAGCAGACGTTCGACGCTTCGGCAGCAACAGCGCGAAGGTGTGGGCGTCGCTCGAGGGGCAGAGAACGGCGGCTCGGCGTCGGGGAGAATGGGCAGACTTGCAGGTGGCTTTGGCGGCGAGCTGCTCCCTCGGTTTCTCCAGATCTGGGTTCCAGGGAAGACAGTGGCGGTCTCGGTTGGTCGAGTGGCGTCGGGTTGAGGCGGCGAGGATGTTGTTGGGCAGCATCGCCGCTGCCCTCCTCCCCTCCGTTTCTTCAGATTTAGGTTCCGGGGAAGACGGCGGCGAACGGCGTCGATTGGGTGGCTCGTCGGCGACGGTGGCGGCGGCACGGCTCCCTCTTCTCGAGCTCTCTCCTTGCAGCTCTCTCTCTGTTCCCCGTTTTTTGGTTTTCTCCCTCTGTGTGCCCGATGCTCTCCTTTCTGGTCTTCGTCTCTTTTCTCCTCTGTTTCTCTCCCTCCCGTTCCTGTCTCTTCTCCCCTAGGGTTTTCCTCTTGCTTTTCGATCTCCTTTCTTTTTTTTCCTCTCTGCGCTACTGTTTCGAAGTCTTGACGGCTGAAGGAAAAGAAAAGACAAGCACGAGCCGGGCCAAAAGAGAAATGGGCCGGGTGCATGCGAGAGAGAGAGGAAAAACAGAGGGTCGGGTTGGGCCTAGGCCAAATTCGACCTGACCCGGCCCCTCTCGTGTCCTCTTTTGTGTTTTTCTTTTGTTGTCTTTTTTTCTCTCTCTTTTTTTTTTTATGTTTTCCTTTTTTTTAATAATTTTTTTTGTTTTTGTTTTTTGTTTTTTTTGTTTTTTTTAGTGACTAATTTCTAATTTTGTACACGATTAAGTCCTAAATAAAATGGCGAAATTTAGGTGTCAACAGCTGCGCCTCTTTGAATGGGAGCTCAAAGAGGTTGCATTCAAAGACAGAAGACACCTAAATTATTTGGGAGATAGAGAGACCCTAGGTGCATAGGCACGTGTCAGGTCGACGGAAAGGACTCATAACTATGAAATCGCATCTTGTCAAAAAGAGGAAGAAAGACTCCGGGCTACAGAAGTCCACCGGGTCATAAGAAGGGATGAAAGGACTCCGGGTTACGGAAAGCCCACCGGGTCATAAGAAGGGGTAAAAGGACTCCGAGCTACGGAAAGCCCACCGGGTCATAGGAAGGAGGAGAAGGACTCCGGGCTACGGGAAGCCCACCGGGTCATAAGAAGGGGTAAAAGGACTCCGAGTTACGGAAAGCCCACCGGGTCATAAGAAGGAGGAGAGGACTCCGGGCTACGGGAAGCCCACCGGGTCATAAGAAAGGGGTAAAAGGACTCCGGGCTATGGAAAGCCCACCGGGTCATAGGAAGGAGGAGAGGACTCCGGGCTACGGGAAGCCCACCGGGTTATAAGAAAGGGGTAAAAGGACTCCGGGCTACGGAAAGCCCACCGGGTCATAGGAAGGAGGAGAGGACTCCGGGCTATGGGAAGCCCACCGGGTCATAAGAAAGGGGTAAAAGGACTCCGGACTACGGAAAGCCCACCGGGTCATAAGAATGTGACATGGTTTAAGGTTGACCATGAACCTTTGAAGATAGCATGGTTTAAGGCTGGCCATGAACCTTTGGTTTTTTTAGCATGGTTTAACTGAGTAATCCTGTCAAACTCAACTTGAACAAATGTTATTAGAGACGTGATCAAGAGACGTATTGAAAATTTTGCAACATTAATTGAACAAGCTAATCAAACAAAGTCCAAGTACTTTAGAAGAACATTCAATGTCAGTCAGCATTATGCGGTGCAAAATTGTCATCTTGTTCGTGGATATATCATTAAACATCAAATTCTCTGAGAGTCGAGTTCTTATTGAAACGGTAACGACTCGTGAAAAAGGCTCATTAAGCATGCCAAACTAGAGCTTCTTAGTCAGAAAGGGCTTTTCACGCACTTTCGATAAAATGGCTACTTGATCCCATCCATTTATGTGGGAAGTAACTGATTTTGAGAATACCTCACATAACCTATGTCGAAGGCTTTCAGAAACATTCGCAATGAGCACAACTTGATCGATCAAAAAGGTCTTTTGAAAGGGCCGCAATATAGGTTTGGTTAGGGCTTACACAGAGGAATGATTACTTTGAGGCCAATAAAGGAACATTTGTCGCTATCTTCATTGGGTTTACAAGTCGAGAACTTCGAAGATAAGACAAGATAGAATTACTTTCACTCTTTCAAACGGTAGCTTCTTTGCGGCATTCTCATTTTTACTCAAACCATCCCAATCAGAAGAGACTTCGGAAGAGGGTTGTAATGTTGGCTTAGGGGAGGCTCGAAAGGCTTAAAATTTTCAAGGGAAGAGTCAGTGATCATTATAGCATCGTGATCAGGTCACTCGATCTTTCAAAGTCATTTGGCTTTTGAAACATAGCGCATCTCGAAAGTCTATTGACTAATCATTTTTGCATGGGAGCTTCGCTCCTCTCTAATTTCCTTTGCACTTGCGATGTTTTTTTAAATAGACATTGGCCTTGCTTTTACCAGGCACACTGCTTTTTTCATGCCCCTAGTTTGTCGAATTTTTTTGCTCTTTAAATTTTTGTAGCTCTTATGACTTTCAAGACGCTTTTCTCGTTTTCTCATGACTGTCCATTATATTTGGTCAATTCTTATGCCTTGCCCCAGTGAAGGGAAATGATCACCACTCGGGGTTCGAAATGAATAATCGAGGCCCAAGTTGGTTAAAGCAATGGATATCGGTGTTTGGGTAGAGAAGGAAATGCTCTTCTTCACCTTGGGATGAATCAAGCTTTAATGAGAATTCCTCTAAAGCTATCACTAGAAGATTGATGCAAGTGAAAGTAATAAAATCTTTCTCAATCATTCGCTCTACAACATGATCGTAAGCTCCTATGCCACCCCAATGTAGGGTCGTTCTTGACAGGGTTCTTTGAAGGATCATCTTTTTTTCTTTTTGAGCCGAATGGGTAGCAAGAGATTAGTACAATGCTTGAGGTTAATGAAGGAAATGCCTTTATCATTTCGATCTTTGCACTCAATGCGAATGAATCATTTGTCCTAAGAGAAGGTTGATTTTCACTCAACTTTCAAAAGTGTTTGGAGGATGTGTCTGGAAATGGGCTTGCCTTTCTTCATCCTGAGTATTTCTCGTTTGGCATGGTTAATGTTTCACTTTTTTGCCTGAACAAAGTCATTTTTACAAGCCATTTTTCTTGAGGGTCGCAGAAGTGAAGCATGCATAGTGACACCAGAGAATAGGTCATGCGAATCATGTCATGCATTTTTTGTCCTTATTCTTTTTGTTTGTTTGTTTGTTTTGTTTTGCCCCCCTTTTTTGTCTTTCTCTTTATCATCTCGACTTACCTCTCAAAAGAGGCATTCAACCGTTTGTGCGAAGGCTCGATGGATTCTTGAGTCAATTCTTTCTTTTGCCATTTCCTCGTCAGACGGTAGGGTGCCTGAAACACAAATAGACATGCATGTATGCAACATATGCATGATATCTACAATGCTATGCATGATGCTATGCGACTTGAATTGTGCATGAAGTGACCCCTCGGCCTTAATTTCATTCATGGAAAATACTTCTTGACCGCATCAGCGTTTACAGGTCTAGGCAATTCACTGCCATCCATTTCAACTAAAATCATGGCACCACCAGGAAGAATCTTCTTAATGACATACGGCCCTTCGTAGTTCGGAGTGAATTTGCCACGAGGATCTGGTATGATCGGAAGCACCTTCCTCAACACTAGGTCATTGACTTCGAAGTGTCTGGGATGCACTTTTCGATTGAAGGCTTTTGCGACTCGTCTCTGATAGTATTGACCATGACACATAGCTTGCAATCTCTTCTCATCGATCATGTTTAACTGCTCATGCCTCTGTCGCATCCACTCAGTCTCATCGAGCGTAGATTGGGAAAGGACCCTTAAAGAAGGGACTTCAACTTCAACAGGCAAGACTGCCTCCATCCCGTACACAAGTGAGAAAGGAGTTGCCCCTGTGGAGGTGCGGATAGAAGTTCGGTATGCCATTAGCGCGTAAGGGAGCCTATCGTGCCAATCACGATAATTTTCAGCAGTCTTTGATAAGATTTTCTTTATGTTCTTGTTCGCCGCCTCCACTGCCCCATTCATTTGAGGACGGTATGGTGACGAATTCAAATGTTTAATTTGAAACTCACTAAACAAACCATCCACGGCTTTGTTGTTCAAATTAGTGCAATTGTCGGTAATGATAGCCTCCGGCACCCCGTAACAAGCGACAATGTCGCAACGAATGAACTTTGCCACGTTCTTGGCAGTAACATTAACATACGAGTTGGCCTCGATCCACTTGGTGAAATAGTTTATCGCCACCAAGATAAATCGATGCCCATTTGACGCCTTAGGGTTAATGGGTCCAATCACGTCAATTCCTCACATTGAAAAGGGCTAGGGTTGAGACATTTGGTGAAGCTCAATTGGAGGGGCATTTATCTTGTCTCCATAAATCTGGCACTGGTGACATCGTCGTACGTGCTGAATGCAGTCGGACTCCATGGTCAGCCAATAATAACCAAGTCGCATGATCTTTCTCACCAAGAAGTGTCCATTCATATGGGGGCCACACTCCCCTTCATGTATCTTTATCATCAAACGATCTGCTTCTTTAGCATTAACACACCTTAGCAATGTTGAGTCGAAGGACCTTTTGTAGAGGACACCTCCACTGGTGAAGAATTTTGATGCTAGCTTTATCAAATGCTTTCTGTCTGATGCTTCACTTCCTTCGGGGAATTCACCCCTCTGTAGATACTTCAAGATGTCGTGATACCAAGGTTGTCCGTCCAGTTCCTCTTCAACCGTCATACAGTAAGCCGGGCGCCTAAGGATTTCAATTCTCAACGGTTCAATGTCCAAGCCTTCGGTTACTTGCAACATTGAAGACAAGGTAGCTAGGGCATCGGCGAACTGATTTTGAGACCTTGGTAAGTATTCGAATGATATTTCTTGAAAATTTTTTGTCAACTCCCCCAGGAACTCGTGATACGGAATCAATTTAGAATCATGTGTTCGCCATTTGCCTTCAGTCTGTAAGATGATAAGGGCTAAATCACCGTAAACCTGCAGCTTCCGAATTTTCATATCAATGGCGGCTTGGAGGCCTAAAATGCATGCTTCGTATTCAGCGATGTTATTCGTGCAAGGGAACGTCAATTTAGCAGCGACGGGGTAATGTTGTCCATCCGGGAGATAAGAACTGCCCCGATGCCCAACCCAGCTAAGTTAACTGCACCATCAAAGTACATTGTCCATTTGTCGCTTGATACAAGTAAAATTCGCTATTCTGCATCATTATCCTCATTAGATGCTTTGGACCTCTCGGAATTTTCTGCCAACATATCTGCTATGGCTCGACCTTTAACGACTTAATCCCAAGCTCGAACATCAAACTCAGAAATTAAGATTTGCCACTTGGCCAACTTGCCAACCAATGCCGGCTTCTCTAGGAGATACCGATGGGATCATTTTCGGTCACCAACAAGATTCGGTGATGAAGTGTGTACTGCCGCAGCCTATGCAAGACCCAAATTAAGGCCACACAAGTTCTCTCAACTTCCGTATAATTCATCTCAGAAACAGTGAACTTCTTGCTCAAGTAGTATATTGCACATTCTCTCCTGTCATTTGGTCTTTTCTGGGCTAGCATGGCTCCCAGCGACTCGTCATGTATGGTTAAGTACAAAATCAAGGGAATTTTAGGGAGTGGGGGCATTAAGACTGGTGCATGAGTGAGATAATGTTTTATCTTCTCAAATGCACCCTGGCACTCGGCATTCCACTCAATCTTTGCATTCTTTTTCAAGAGCTTGAAGAATGGCTTCGCCGTTTCAGACAACTAACAAATGAACCTCGCCACATAATTAAGTCGTCCCATCAGGCTGCGAACTTCTTTGGCGGTAGTCGGGGGTCGCAAATCGCAAATGGCTTTAACTTTCGATGGATCAATCTCTATGCCCCTACTACTAACCATGAATCCTAATAACTTCCCAGATTTCGCTCAAAAAACACATTTTACGGGATTGAGGTGCAACTTGAACTTCTGAAGACGTTCGAACAACCTCGCAAGACTTTAACATGATCTTCACCATGTCTCGATTTCGCAATCATGTCGTCGACATATACTTCGATTTCCTTGTGCATCATGTCATGGAATAATGTGACCATGGCCCTCGATACGTTGCCCCAAAGATTCTTTAGACCAAAAGGCATCACTTTGTAGCAGAAAGTTCCCCAAGGAGTTATGAATGATGTTTTGCTCTGTCTTCCTCCTTCATACGGATTTGGTTATATCCGGAAAAGCCATCCATAAAGGAGAATAACTCAAATCCTGCTGTACTGTCAACCAAGACATCGATATGTGGGAGCGGAAAGTCATCTTTAGGACTTGCTCGATTCAAGTCGCGATAGTCAACACACACCCTGATTCGCCCATCTTTCTTCATCACAGGCACGATATTTGCTACCCAATCAGGATAACAGGTCACTTCGATAAAGTCTACTTTCAGTAGTTTCATCACTTCTTCTTCAATCTTCTTGGACAACTCTGGTTTAGTTCTCCTGAGTCTTTGTTTCCTAAGTGGCACATTGGGATCTGTTGGTAAAGCATGTTCCACAATTTCAAGATCCAATCCCGGTATGTCGGCATATGTCCAGGTGAACACATCTTGATACTCTTTCAGAAGATTAGTCATCCTTTCCGCTTCTGACTCTGGGAGACATGCCCCGATTTTTACTTCTTTGACATTCTCCGCATCACCTAGATTTATAATGACTATTCGCTCTTCAGTTAACGACTTTGATTCTTCGTGTCGATTCCATTCATGCTCAATCCCCTTCTGATCGTCGTCGTCAGTATCATCAGAACCTGAGGGATTTTCTTCATGCACATCTGAGTCACATGCATCCTTATCATAATTATGCATAATGTAATGCCTGAGATGCAACGAGATGAGTTAGAGTAATGCCAACAACAAAGACGATGCATGTCATTTTCAAATTTTTTTGAAGTATTTATGTAAAAATTTCAAGAACTCGTCCTCATATCCTCGAATTTCCTCGTTCTTGCAAAACAGTCAAATAAGGGAGCATGTGGAGGCCTAGGCCTCAGCGACCATCATAGGGCTAGTTTGATGTGCTTCCACATGTCCTTAATAAAACATGTGTCTATTTTATTGAATGAGGAAAGATAAGGCCGTATTTTAACACACACCACCCTCAACCAACGGCTCAAGATCGGGGTTGAGCATAGTTCACGCTACAAATGACAAAAACAGGAAATGAAGAAAGACAAACTACGAGATCCTACGTAGGGGAAAAGACGTAAAACGAAAGACTAGGCTAAACGAGAGCCGCCCTACTCTGGAGGGACAGCCATGACTTCAGAGGACTCGGCTTCCTTGCATGCTAGGATGGTGCATATGACATCTTCCTCGAATTGCTCGGTCACACCATAGATATCCTCCTCTTCCTCGAACAACATCCTTGGGGGTCTTGGAAACGTCTCCTCCAGCAATGGGAGAAACGGGCTTTGACCTCCCTTGTTCTCTTCGGTCTGGATAACGCGTTCACTCTGGTTTCTATACCCATTTCGACCTCCTTGGGCACCTTGGCCTTTATACCTTCCACGGCCTCCTCGGTTATTATGACCTCCCCGGTTCTCGACATATCCCAAGCCTTTTCTTTTGGAGTTTTTATGAGCTTCAATGGGTTTTCGCACCCCATGGCCACGTGATCCAAGACCCTTCCCAGGACTATACCCGTTCGCTAACATGATTCTTCCCACAGCTATAGCTGGCCTAGACAATTCAGGGGCCTTTGTGAAAGAACCCGCAGGCACATGAATCATGGACACCAGCTCTAATGTTTGAAAGCTGGATTCCTCGGTACATTCGGGTTCCACATAGGGGATGTCCGTCTCGTGGTAGATCTTGAAGTCAGACTCCCCATGGACCGTGATAAGCCTGTTGTCCACCACAAATCGTAGCTTCTGATGAAGGCTGGAGACAACAGCACCCGCCGTATGGATCCATGGCCTCCCTAGCAGAAAATTAAAAGCGCTTGGTATATCTAACACTTGGAACGGGACTTGGAAAAGTATAGGGCCAATCAGCAACTCAAGTTCAATTTCCCCCATCACCTCCTTCTTCATCCCGTCAAAAGCCCGCACAGTTGACTTGCCAGTATGGATTCTTCCAAGATCAATGCCAAGACGGTGGAGAGTAGCCAACGGGCATATATTGAGTGCCGAACCGTTGTCAATCAACACTCTGCAGACAAGAGTGCTCTCATGCTTCACCGAGATGTGTAGCGCTTTAGTATGATTAGGACCATCGGGGGGAGATCATCATCGATAAAAGAAATTTGGTCTTTCAGAACGGCCCCAACAAACTCTTCCAATTGGACTTCATTGATTGTTTCGGGTACGTGCACCTCATTGAGGACCTTTAACAGGATATCCCTATACTTCTCGGAAGACTTAAACAACTCTAGGAGGGAGATTTGGGCCGGCAACTTCCGCAGTTGGTCCACCACATTGAACTCGCTGGATTTTACTACAGCCAAGAATTGTTTTGCCTCCTCCTCGGTCATTGCCTTCTTTTCTGCTCCATTATCAGGGGCGTAACAGCGGCTTGATCGCGTGACAGCGTCTACCTCAGTTGTTCCATAGTCTCAAGGTACAGCTTTGGGATCGAATTTGGGAGGATTCTCCAACACTATCACTCCATCTTTCTCCCGGGGTGGCAATTCAATCGTGACTGGCATTGTGTTCCTTTCCGTGACCTCGATTGCCGACATCTCCTTGACCATAAGGTCGATCACTGTGGGTTCAGTGATTTCCATCTCGATATCGCCGGCGGTCTCCTCATCAGGTAGCTCAATCACCATTGGGGTTATCATAGCTATCAACCATTCTTTGTACAAAGCTGGGGTCTTTGAAATTACAGGCATAACTTTCTTTGCTCGAGACATACAAGCAAACTTGCAGAAAGATGAACATAATGATGATGGCACTATCATAGATACGACCCTCTCTTCCTCTTCTTCGCGTCGGATTACCCCCATGTCTACCATCCTACGAACGCGGTTCAACTTCTCTTATGGAGTCACATCATCCTGACCTTCGTAGTATCCCGCCAGCACTAAGGAATCGTATAACCTGGAAGCATCCATCACTAGAGGCTGTTGACTTACCCGTGTCTCCTCGGAAATTGAGTTCACTCCCCCTACATGATTTGGTAGAGGGTTCTGTTGCATGTTAAGTTGGGCCTCCTTGAAAGTCAAGATCTTCTTGTCTAGAAGCTGTTGAACTTTATATCTCAGCACATTGCAATCATCTACATCATGCCCCCTTTCTCCCATGTGGTATTCGCAGGTCTTGTTCATATCGAACCTGGTGAACCTCGGGGGATTGTCTCTAGGTACTTCCTTCGCGATCATCCTTTTTTCAAGGAGCATGGGCAACAGCTTTGAAAGCGGGCGTGGTAGTGGAGAAAAATCCTTTCGAAATGGCCTCTTGCCGTTATCATATGCTCATGACGAGCTACCTTGGACCACTTAAGGCTTATGCGCGGGTGTTGCAGACGGTCGGGGGAAAAGCGGCTCCTGCACAAGCGCTACCTCAACTGCGGCCTCCTTATCTTTTCTTGCTGGGAATTTCTTCATGCCTCCGGTTGAAATCTTTCCCTCAACCATTGCCCATTCGACTCCTTCACCTACCTCAACTAGTTGCGAAAATGTTTGGCAACCCGAGAACACTAACCCTTGGAAATACTCGAGGGGCAATGTTTTGAGGAACAGTTGTTTCATCTCCCTCTCGTTCAAGGCCGGCTTTACTTGTGAGGCCATAGTCCTCCACCTTTGCGCGAATGCCTTAAATGTCTCGTTCCTTTTCTTCTCAATACGGGTCAATTCTTCCCTCGTGGGGGCAAGCTCGGTATTAAACCGGTATTGCTGCAAGAACTCGTTGGTTAAATCCTCCCAACTAGTGAGTTCTTCAATGTCCAGCGCAATGAACCACGTCAGGGCAATGCCTTCCAAGCTATCTTGAAATGTGTGTATGAGAAATGGTACGTTGTCAGCGTAGCGAGCCATTTTCCTCATGTAATACCTAAGATGGGTCTTGGGGCATCCCGTTCCGTCATATTTTCTTGTGAACTCAGGCTCTTGGAAGTTTTCAGGGAAGTTCATCTTGGTGTATGGAGATAGCCTATCAGCTCATTTCAGTTCGTAACCTTGCAAGGCACACAGTCGCTCCTCCATCTTTGCCAAACGTTTTTCACTCTCTTCACTTAGGCGGGGTGTTGGGTTTTCCTTCGGAGGAGGATCCAAGTTGACGATGATTGGTGTGACAGAAGGAGCCTCTCCGGCAGTTTCTTTCCCGGGGAGATCAGCAACGTGCGCACCTCCAATCGACGGGGGAGCGTCTCCTAATGACATAGGAGTGGATGTTCCAGTGACAGCTACAGTAGGGGGCTCCTTAAGCTTCTGGCTTATTTCAAGCATCATTGAGGTGAGTTGGGCCAGCTGGTCCTCCATCTTAGCCATGCGCACATTGGCGTCCTCGTTCTCCATTCTGACTTTCGCGCGTGTGCGAATCGGGGATCTCCGCTTGGCCGTGTCGACGATCAGCAAAAGACAATCGATCGATTAGTACCTGGCGAGGATAGATAAGCATATATAAGCATGGAGTAATGATTAGGCGGTCGGTCCATGACAAAGATCTAATCGCCCCAATTTGTTCATTTCATTGAAAGCAAGGTTGCTACATAACGTAGGAGAAAACATGGAAAGAACCCCTAAACAACGAAGCTAATCATGACTCTTATCTCCGATATTGCGACACGATACACATTCTTTAACATTGTAACATATGCGGGCATGGGCCCATTACATATCGTACTTGACTCAATCTAACTAACGAGGACAGCTCCCGCTTGTGGCAGCCCCACTAACTCGGGTCAACTTCGAGGCACGCTCTTCGGCTTCTTCGAGCTTCCTTTTGAGGCGCTTGATCTCGGCTCGATGGGTGGTCTTTAATGGCACGTCGGGAATCTTCAGGCGTAAGCTCTTTGGGATTTTGTGCCTAAGGATGTATTCCATCGAGGCATAGTAGGTCTTCTCTTGCCCTTCCAACTCCTCTTCAGGCCATATCAGCTTCCGGGGGTGGCACATATCCCACATCGACTTGACTAACGCGACGGAGTCTTCGTGATCTTAGCATCCATCAGGGAAGTCTATCCTGAGCGGGTCTTCTTCAATCGTCGGTGGAAGTTGTTGAACCTCTTGGAACTGGCGAGCGATCCGGGTTGGGTAATACTCGGTGACTCCGGTAATTCCCAACAAAGGAATAGGTCCAGTAAGCCCACACACGAACCGTGCTTCTCGAACTCTAAGCCATTTGGCGAGCCATTGGAGATCTTCGAGTCCAGGGTTGGTCATGAAAACTAACCACTCAGAATAGTAATAATCGGGGGCAAACGTCTTCCTATCTTTAAACTTCATGATAGGGTGGTGAGAGTCAGAGATGTCGTTCACGGTCATCAAACTACCAAACCCTTTAACGTGAGAGAGGAACCAAATTTGCAAGAGTTCAGGAGGAGCATGGAAAGTTTTGTTTTTGTTTTCTTTAAAGCGAGTAAGAGAAAGAAAAGTTTTAGTCCGGACGGCGTTAACAAAACCCTTTCCCATACATACCTCACGAACTACCCATGCCACGGAAGGGTTAATAGTGTTCTTACAATGTGGGAATATCACGAACCCGAAGAAAGCTAACAAGAAAATCCTATTCTTCGAAAAGATGGGGCATTTTGAAAAAGCTCGTTTAGGAATGAAAACGGGCGGGTCTTGCGATTAGCTTTCAAAACTTTCCCGACGTCATCCTCCTTAACTCTAAGGAAATCAAATAAGGTCGATGCATGTTCAGTCCCCACAGGCGGGCCAATTAACTCTAACACCAAGGGCTTTCCAATGGCAACGCTGTATTCTTCCAGGGTTGGAGTGAGTTCGTGATCACCAAGTATGAACGTGCAAGTTTCGGGGCACCACACATGCGCTAACGCTTGTACTACACCAGAATGAATTTCTATCTCTAATAAGGGAAGTAAATGTCCAATATATGATCGCACCCAATCACAGCCAGTTGGATCTAATTTGCCCCACCACGCGCGAAGCTCGGCTTTCGGGACGGAGATGATGCGAAGGTTGGGTACTCCCATTGTATAATCAACCTAATTTGTCATGGACCGACCAAAAGGAAAGCGAATAAGTAAATTGCGAAGAAAAGAATTCAAACAAAAACTTACCCTACTCATTGAGCAATGATGTCAATGCCATAGACATGCGCATGAACAGTGGTTTGATTTCTACTCTAGACGGCTCAAAATGGAGCCATGGGATCACAGGACTGAACCAACAAGCTCGCGGTTAGGTCGTGTTACCCATGACTCCGGCTTTGTCAAAGGACCGACTCGTGTCGCATGCTCGTAGACTAGGGTGGGGACCTCTGACATCGAGAAAGAAGTTTCAGGGATGAGATGGGCGACTCGTACTACGTGCTTGTAGTCGGAGTGGTATCCATCTCAACACCATCCTAAGTGATCCTATGCGGCCCAGGTCCGGCGGTAGGTTGTGTGTGCTATGGTGTAGTGCAATGTAGGAAACGCAGGCATGACAATTTATAGGCAAGTAACACTTCATACATAAAAAATAAACCATACATTCCTACACCTTCCTGCGAGACAAAGGTGAGCAAACACTTCCCCTTATACCTCCCATTTAACGTGAACATTAAACAATAGACCTGTTAAGGATGTACTTAAGATCCTCACTACCAAACAATAAAATTGTTGAACAAGATTAATTTCGGCCTAAGTCCTCTAAGGTTTAAAACCAAGTCCCCAGCGGAGTCGTCAAGCTGTCGCAACCTACCCTCGGGGGGAGGGAACAAGTTTAGGGGTATTGCCTAAAGAACGAGCCTAAGGCCCATGATTAGGCGTGGACTCTCCCAAGCCCATACCCCGCGTGACATTGGGATATTATTTAGAATTTTGCAATGAGGAGTCGCCACTAGCCTATTGGGGTTGGCTAGAAACCAAGCGAGGTATGGGAGTATACCTCACTTCCTACGCAACCAGAGAATCTAGGGTTGGGGACTTGATTACACTAATTGACTAATTAGTGCCTTTTCGGTACCTAATCTTGTTCATTTTAACAAAATAATTTTTGGCAAGCAGTTTTGATTGATTTTATACCTATCCACTAACATGTGAGGTGATCATCCAGATGCGCAATCATTAAAAAATAACCATAACTACCAGGATCCTAATTGCAGCAAAATTAAATACGTGCAATTAAACATAACTAGATATGCAAATTAAACATGCTATAAAATTAATATACGAGTAAATAAAAGCCTAATTACACTATAAAGGCCAGACATGGCAATTCCTAACCAAACCCTACAATTTTTTAATTTTCGAAATTTTTTAAATTTTTTAAATTTTAAATTTTTTTTTAAATTTTTTAAATTTTTTAATATTTTTTAAATTTTTAAAATTTTTAAAATTTTTAAAATTTTTAACTTTTTTTTAAAAAATTATTTTTTTCTAAAGAAAATATTTTAAAATATTTTAAAATTAATTTTTAATTAAAAAAGGCGAACCGGGTCGGGTTCGGTTCGACCCGACCCAATCAACGAGGATCGGGTCCGGTCTCGAGGATCACCGGACCCGGGTTCGGTCCAAATGGGGGGGCCGACCGAACCGGCCCGACCAGCCTTGGTCGGGCCTTTCTTTGGTTCGGATTCGGCCCAACCAGCGGGCCCAATTTGGTCAAATCTATTTTATTTTAAAAATGAAGCCCACAACTCTCTAAGCCCACAAGTTCTTAAATCCCTAAGCCCGCAAGCAAAAACAGCCCAAGCCCAAGCTCAGCCCAAATCATTCAAAAACCCTACCCATTTCGCGACCCGCACCCGGCTCGCGTGACCCGGTTCGTGACCGAAGCCCTAGGGCTCCTTGGCAGCGCTGACGACGGCGGCGACGGACTTAACGGTGGTGGCGACGCGGCGGGTGGCATCGGAGACGTGGCGGGCAGTGGCGAGCTGCTGCAGGGCTCGCGGGTTCTGCAGGTGGAGGCGCGGCGGAGCATGGGCGGAGACGTGGTGATCCTCGCGGTTGCAGGCAGAGCACGGCGGGTCGTCGCAGGCGGAGGCGGGCAGCACTCAGGCACGGTGGCGAGCTGCTGTGGCGTCGACGACGGGCTGAGATGCGCGCGGCTTCAAGCGTCGAGACGGGGCACGGCGGTGGCTCGGGCTGCTACTGACAGTGCTGGCGGACGTTCGACGCTTCGGCAGCAATGGCGCGAAGGTGTGGGCGTCGCTCGAGGGGCAGAGAACGGCGGCTCGGCGTCGGGGAGAATGGGCAGACTTGCAGGTGGCTTTGGCGGCGAGCTGCTCCCTCGGTTTCTCCAGATCTGTGTTCCGGGGAAGACAGTGGTGGTCTCGGTTGGTCGAGCGGCGTCGGGTTGAGGCGGCGAGGAGGACAGCGGCTCGGATGGCGTTGGGCAGCACCGCTGCTGCCCTCCTCCCCTCCGTTTCTTCAGATTCGTGTTCCGGGGAAGACGGCGGCGGCGGCACGGCTCCCTCTTCTCGAGCTCTCTCCCTGCAGCTCTCTCTCTGTTCCCCGTTTTTTGGTTTTCTCCCTCTGTGTGCCCGATGCTCTCCTTTCTGGTCTTCGTCTCTTTTCTCCTTTGTTTCTCTCCCTCCCGTTCCTGTCTCTTCTCCCCTAGGGTTTTCCTCTTGCTTTTCGATCTCCTTTCTTTTTTTTCCTCTCTGCGCTACGGTTTCGAAGTCTTGACGGCTGAAGGAAAATAAAAGACAAGCACGAGCCGGGCCAAAAAGAAATGGGCCGGGCGCACGCGAGAGAGAGAGGAAAAACAGAGGGCCGGGTTGGGCCTAGGCCAAATTCGACCTGACCCGGCCCCTCTCGCGTCCTCTTTTGTGTTTTTCTTTTGTTGTCTTTTTTTCTCTTTTTTTTTTTTATGTTTTCCTTTTTTTTAATAATTTTTTTGTTTTTGTTTTTTTTGTTTTTTTTTAGTGACTAATTTCTAATTTTGTACACGATTAAGTCCTAAATAAAATGGCGAACTTTAGGTGTCAACAATGAGTTACCTTCACTTTTTCAAGACCATCAAATCGAGCACATAAGCAAGTCTTAAAACACTTCCTATCCTCAAGAGCCAAACATAAAAACGTGCAGTATACCATAATCATGCGCCCATGCCATGCAATAATCCAGACCTACTCATATATCAATCTCATGTCACACATGTGCATACTATAACATCACTTCTCAAAATATGCATTCATGCACTCATGCACTTTACACATATGGGTGTCTTGAGAATTGCATGGTATCCCATACTACCATGCAATCCTCGAGACCATGTTTTTAGATTATAATGGTCGTTCAGGGCCCAAGGCCAACTCGAAGGTTGGCAATCATCCGGCGTAACAGGGCATCGTCCTGTCCCATTGGGCATGGCATCGACCTGCATATGCATATGTCTCAAGACAACATTTCACTAAGGAGTTTCGTTCCAAAATCCATCCGCGAATGGATTCTGTTGACTTGAGGGCATCCAAACTGAATCGAGTATTGTCCCCCGTAAAACACATTAGGACGGGTTCATTATCCCGCGTAAAACGCATCAAGGTCTTTAGGTGAATACACGGACATACCATTACATAGTTCATTTCATGTCTTTTTCAATGTGTGATGCTCATACAATATGCAACAACCTTTGCCACATACCATCATGCCATACTCATATCCCATGTCACATTATACAAATGCACCACTGACACACTCCAACTTGTTATCCTTCCCACATATCATTACATGCATGATGATTGGCTAAAATCTTGGGATGCCATGAACGTGCATCATAATTAAAATTAGCAATTAGTAATGCATCAAAAATGGAACTCAAGCATATAGGACAGTTCTTTAAGATAAGTCATTTTATAAGGGTCTAATTTATTACAATAAACCATACGATAACTTATTTTAATAACATAACCTGTCACAACATTATATCACATACAACATATCATCACGTAATAGTTTATCATTATAATAAGGCACATCCTATCAATATATCATATTTCACTTATCACATTCTATAACTTATCGCATAATACTTATCACATAATGATAACTTATTGGGTAAAAATTAATAACTTATTGCAATAACCTATCAATAAAAAATGATAACTTATCGGTAAAACTTGATAACCTATCACAATAACTTATTGATAAAACATGATAAGTTATCGGTAAAACTTGATAATCTATCAATCAAACATGATAACTTATCGGTAAAACTTGATAACCTATCGAGATAATTTATCGGAACCCTATGATAACCTGTCACACAAAACTCACTTATCACATCAACAAAGTACCATTTAACTTTAATCTAGTCCTAAACTAACTCCAATATGTAACAATAATCCTACTCAAGGCTACCACTCACACCTAAGTCCAAGCTTTGAAAAGTGTTGAGGGAGGTGTGGCGAGGTTGGACAATAGTTGTGGAGGCTGGACCGGCACTGATCAGCCCTCGGTAAGGGCTATGGGGTGTCTCGGCGGTGGTGCGGAGGTGGCATGGTGGTCGGCTTGGCAGTAGACAGTCTCTCTTAGGCCGGCGGTACCTAAACCACCAACGAGGAGAGAGAGGAGAGAGAGAGAGAGAGAGAGAGAGAGAGAGAGAGAGAGGGCTGGACAACTCTCTAATTAGCTTCTAAACCCGGCTTGACGACAAGAACGGTGGTGGAAACTAGTGGTTTAACGGTGGGATAGTGGTGGACGGTGATCAGTGAGGCAAATATGAGGAAAATGGAGAGAATGACTTGCCAAGAAGATAAAGATGGCGAGGGAGGCGTTCAATGGTGGTAAGGGGAGAGAGAAGTGAGATTGAAAGCCAAAAAGTGAGAAAATGAGAGTGAGGGAGAGAGAGCAAGGGATGGCCGATGGTTTGGAGGGGAAAGAGAGAAGAGAGAGAGCTACTCAATCCTAAGTCACTTGAATAGCCAAGATTGCATCTTGCCATGTCTCATCCAAGATTAAGGGTTTGGATCTTTTCTCACTTTACTTCCCGCCCAAGTCCCATTAATGTCATTCAATGCACATTAAATGAACTCATCATGGCTAGGCTAGAAGATAGAATAGGTAGGTTTAGCTAGGCTTTAGGGAATGACATCACTCACCTCATCTTCAACACATGGGTGCCCTTTCCCTACTCCTTTTCCATCTTGCCTTTTTATCTTTAGTTGAATGAGATGGTAATTTGGTCATTTCACCAAGATTGCACACTATTCATGCACATTGGGCTGCATTAAATGCCGAGATCTTGAAATGATGGCTTGATGGATTTAGAGGACTCATAGCCCCCCTTGGTCACCCACCCTTTGGGTGTGTGGGCCTTGGGCCGCCCTTATGGGCTTAGGCCCAAATGAGTTGTCCATGATGGGCTTGGGCCCATTGGGCTACTCAACGTGGGCTTGGGCCCACTTAGGTTCTTACCCATGGCCCATTTTCACTTTTCTGAACTTTTGTGTCTCGCCGATGAAAACCCAAGTTTTCACCCCAAAGTGATATTCTTGGCGTTTTTGGGACCTACCGATCCTCATTGTAATCCCGTCCGAAGATTGATCATCGATATGATTCCGTTCTGAAAAACGGGGTCAAATTGAGGATGTCACTTTTTGTTAGCCACATTTTGAGACATGAGAGGGGCACAATTTGCAACAAAGATGTAGATTTTCATTTTACAGGGTGAAGTGAAGTTAGGCCAGTGTATTTGAGCATTGAGTTCAAGAACTACTCCGCTGTATATTTTCATCTTCCCTTCTGAATGCATGAATATCAGCATCTTCATGTAATATAATGAAATGTCCAAGGAAATTGGTTTTTGACATTGTGGTTTCCAAATATTTGCATAAAAACAGCAAAACAGTTGTTTTTATAAAGTCATCGGTGCTAGTGAGAGGGAGTTATCAACCAGCATGAGAAGTTTGAATCATTGTAGTGATTGGCAGGATACAAATTCACTGTTGGTCTTCCTTTCTAAACGAGCCTTTCCTTGATGCATCCACCCTGAAGCTGCATCAGGTTTTTTGTGCTTGTCACAGTAAACCTGCGTGGGGTCGAAACCACTCACTAATAGCTCAGTTTCGACTTGACGATTACTTTGAGTTCGACTTCCCTAATTTTAAGTGAAGCTTGAGCTCAAGCTACTTCAGTATCTTGTTCAATCGAGTTGGAGATGGGCCCATCATCTGCTTTTCGTTTTTTTTTTTTTTGGGGGGGGGAGGGAGCACTAGCTGCGTAGGCTTGACTCGAATTGTTGACACCCTATTCTTGCTTCTAAAGATCCATGTCCCACTTGTGTCATAAACCAAAACGACTGTGAAAATGGAATCGTCAGCGTGCAAAAGAGGAGTGAACATGTAGGTCCTACTCTCTAAATTTGTAGTCACAGAGAGACACATTCTCTCGCTCATGTCTAGATACTTATAGTAGTTAATCACTTCATTTAGTGTATCGATATCGTAAACAAACAGATAAATTATGGGGAGATTCTCTTCTCCACGTCCGGACCATTTAAAAAGCAGAGGTTGCGAAAAATTTATAGTACCGTCCATATAAGGTCTCTTTCTCCTCGGGTCGGTCTCTTTTTGTCCTCCTTCACCTTTTGCAATTAACGATGGACCCACCATTGATGCCATGACATGTTCGCATAATAACCTAGAGCTCTCAATGAATCCCTCGTACTGTATCGGCAGAAAAACGAAGAAAAAGGCTTAGCTAAGCTATAGCGGTCAAAACTTAGAAAAATGTTGCATTCTGGACTTGTCCTGTAGGCTGTAGGCCATGAATTCGATGCCACCACCTTTCTGCCCAAACATTGCCACTCGTGAGCAAAATAAAAAAATGGAAAATGAAGATAGAGAACTTCAAGCAAGCACTTTGACCACTTCACGCAGGTAACAATAACAGCAATGATAAAAATTGTTAATAATTATTGTTGGTGTTGTTATCATCAGTATTTAGTATTATTATAATTGTTAGTCCTGTTATTATTTTTTATATTATTAGATGATGCTTTGCCCTATGGTGAGACGTGCCCTTGTCAATCCGTTTCTCTTGTTAATTGGACTCTCTCAAACAAGAAAATTGGGATCAACAGTGTACTAACTCGTGCAATTCTGCATGTTCTTTGAACATAATCCAAATGGGTCTGTCTGCAATTAGGCATGGATGCAGGTCTTTTGTATATATTTTTTCTTTCTTCATAAATGGACTATAAGGTAAAAAAGAAAAAGCATAAAAAAGCCAAAAAAAAAAAAAAAAAAAGAAAAGAAGGAAGGAGAGGATGGAATGAGTTATCAGACCTAACCTTAGTCACATTATTTTTGACCAGAGAGAGGGAGGAGGTGGTAAGAGAAGGAAACCTCTTCCTTAGCCCCTAAGGGTCAACCTTTTCCCATGGTTGGCTAATTTAATGACAAAAGCAAAGAAACAAAAGGTGGTTTGTCAAAGCACCATTGATGGTGAGGGCTGGGCCGAGAGAGACAGACACATATTCCTGTCTGCATTGTTTTCACCCTCCAAAGCACCCAATCTCCTTTCACTTTCTTCAATACTACATGCGTGCTCTTTATTCCCACCAGTGGGCGTAATCGAGTCGGGTCGCGTTGACGCGATGTAGTTCACTGCTTTCTCTTGATTCAACTCGAATGTTCAAAGCTAGATGCCCCATGTAAGCTCGAAAAGTCAAGCTTGACTAAACTATACAAAATTTGCAATCCGACTCTACTAAATTTGATAATCAAAATGCAAATTCCGCTCTAAGTTTGCGTGGAACTCAAGTTCTAATTTGAGCTCATGCATAGCCGTAGGGGTGCACATGATATCGGGGTAGAATTGAGAACCTAACCAGTGGGAATTGGTCCGGTTCCAGGTCTTAAGATATGCAGGGTAGTTTCCAGATTTCAAAAATTGAGAAACCTATTTCAATAAGTGGGTTGCTTCCAAATGGAACAATTCTTTGTGTTTTTTTGTTCAATGTCTTCGCGTGATTCTGTGACATTCCATGATGTCCAATGATGAGTGATTAATCTGAAAACACCAAGCTGAACTTCTATTTTTGGGAATATCCATATCCAAGACTCTTATTTTATTAGTTTATCATAATCTTTGTGTGTATACATATGAGTTATGATCAGTGGATTATAGCAAATTGTGGTCATTAGAAGTAATGATTTATTGCAATCATTCAATTAATAGTACATGTGGAACCTAGGTAAACTTTGGAATCGACCCTAGAACCTAAAACGGGATAAGTTTCGGATTTCTAGGTATACAAGGTAGTTTCCGGGTTCCAAAAATTAGGGAACTTGTTCTAACCGGTAGGTTTTAGATTTTAGATATAACCTAGACGAAACCTAGTACTACTCACCCCTACTAGCCAACCTCGACCTCAAACTTGTGTTCCAAGATTACAATACATAAACTTGAAAAACCATTTTGCTCGAACATTTATATCGTCAATCATATATATCTAAAACTCGTTCTTCTTCTATTAAACAAAACCAATTATGTTAAGATAAAGGAGACTTACATTGGCATTCATATAAACAAATTCCAATATATATCCTACAAAATGGTTAGTTTTTATCCGCTTTATCACCTACAGAAATTGTGTTTTTTCCTTTGTAATGATACTTCCTTTTAGAGTTCCCGAAGTTGCATATTCTCTTTATATCTCGTTTAAAATCAGACAAAAGAGAGTAAAAACCTGTGTCTTGTTTCTTGCACTATACACAATGGGCAGCATAGGAAACATAAACAAATGAAGCACCATCTATTTTTGGTAGAATCAAGACAAGAACCATAATGGGAGAGCAAAACTAAATGCTCTACTCTGCGTTCACTCGGAAGCGTTAATTGAACCTGCAACTTCCACTTGTTTTCATGTACATTCAGTTCTTTCCTTTTTGGGCTGCTTGCAAGGAATACATCCTTTTGATGTCGACAAATTAGAGACACTTGAAACACCATATAAGTCATAGGTACTAGTTAAGTTCATGTCTTTAACCTATGCAGTCTGCTTTGATTCAAAATAATTTGCACGTAGTCAATTGGATTTAAACATATATCTCAATGATTTGGACCACAAAATAGTGTCAGGTAAACCACCATGGCCAAATCATGTTCACGACCAAACTAGATTGAGACTATTTTTATGACGCTGGCGGGTGTGTAGTCCAAGCATTTCTTGATCTTTTTTTTTTTTTTTTTTTAACTTGGGCGTATCAAACGAGCTGCATAGCTGCATGGAAGTGGCAATAGATAGCACTTTCCAGGTGCCCAACGCTGGGAAAACGCTGCCCTTTTTAGTGGGAAATTTATGTTCTTTTAATAACTATTGGCATTTTCCAACAAATTAGATAAACAAAGCTTTGAATATCTTTTCAACCAATGAGCTGTTCCGTACACATTTCGCGTTTAGTTTGCCATTCTGCATCAGCCAATAGAATTCTCTTTTCAAGAAAGAGATTGATAAAACTGAAGAACAAAGGGCATGCCGCTAACTTATGCTCTTAATAGAATGCTGTGCAACTTTTGGGTTGTGGTTTGTCAGGGGAATATAATGATAAGATGCTCTGGTTAACAGCATGCCCTAATTACTATACGCATCACTGAACACTCATCTTCTAAAATTATTCTCTCTTGTTGTCATCTGATGTTTGGTCGCTGTCTCATGGTCTCATGGATTGAACATCAGATTAAATTAGCCTTCCTATTTAGGCAAGACAAAACATTAATGTACGGACTAAGAGAGTCAGTCTTTGATGCCACACACCTGATGTTCATTCTGATAATAAATGATTTATTAGCCTAATTATTTTATGCATGTAAGTATAAAATATAAAAGGTAAAAACTCAATCCACTATTTTGGATATGTAGTGTCGGAATTCATTTACTCAACTTTAGGTGCATAAAATCGGCTGGTTGGCGTCAAAGGAAGGCGAGCGAGCCCTAGAACATTGTGAAATGCATGAATTACAAGTGTGTCGTTAAGAGTTCCTCAAATGTACCTAGAATGCACGTACATAAATAAAATAATTAGGCTAATAAATAAGTTATTATTTTATCAACTTACAAATTTTATACCCTAAGGTTAAATTTTGTTTTGCTAAAATTGTTATCAATCTATTAATCTAGTCAACTGGCTCAGTTGCACGGATTTTTCATAATCATAAAACATGTATCACCAAATGGGCATTCTTACCAAGATTGTACGTGGAAAATGATAAGCCTTACTCAAAGTTTTCGATTCTTTATCCTTAATATACGCATAACATGGATCAATAGATGAATAAGATCTACACTTTTCTAGTCTAAGAAGAAATGCAAATGAGAGCATGAACCCAAGCAAAGCACGGTATAAACAACTAGTATACGAGTAAGGGTGTGTTTGGAATTGGCTTTGCAAAGGGTCTTTGGGCTTCCAAGAATCCTTAGGCTAAATATTGGGTGTTTGGGAACAACTTTGAAATTCCCATTAAGCCAAAGTTGGCCTTCTCAAGGCTGAAAGCCCAAGGTAGGTGTGAGAGTGCCTTGGGCTTTTAGCTTTCTCGGCATACAAGAGGCATTGTTCATTTTTTTTCTTCCAAAACTATCCTCACTTACTCTTGATTTTTCTGATTTTGCCCTCGTCATTGTACTGTTCATCTTCTTCTCCGTTGAGGTTGGCTGACGTGTTGCTTGAAGCTGTGAGCGGCCGCCTACGGCTTGGCATGATCGCGGTGGCTCAAGCGGCCGTCACCGGGGAGTGGGGCGATCGCCCCGCGACCTCGCCGCCTCAGATCTGGGTCACGGCGGTCGCTGGAGGTCGCGCGACCTCGCCGTGACCCAGATCCAGGGGCGGCAAGGTCGCCCGACGTCCGGTGACCCTCACCGGGTCGGGCGGCCCTCACTGGGGGCTGCCCAACCCTGGACAACCCTCGCCGGTGGTCTTCAAGGGTTGCTCAACCCCGGGCGGCCCTCCCTAGTTGTCTCGAGGCTACTTGAGTCATATGTCAGCCGCCGGCGACAGATTTCGATCGCCAACCGCCGCCTGCCCTTGCTGGTCAATTTTTTTTTATTTTTTTTTAATAATTTTTTTTATCACAAAAGTCCTTTGTAAATATAATTCCTCCAAACACCATTTTGCTCAAAGGTACTTCACAAGGACTTTTAAAATTGTAATTTAACAAACACAATTTGCATTATGAAAAGTCCCTTCAACCTAAAATCTTTTGCATTTTTCCAATGGCTTTCCCCAAAAGTCCAACCAAACGCACCCTAAGTTTACCTACAAGAGAGTTAAATGGACAGGCTCAAGCAATGTTCTTACATGAAAAAGCCTCGGCTGCCAACTTTGGTGAAGGCCTAGCCCAGCCTAGCTCGACCTAGCCTACAAACTTCTAATATATGTTGTGGGTAGGGATGTCAGGAATCGAACCGAACTGAAAACCGAACTGAACCAAATCGAAAAATTCGATTTTTTCGGTTTGGTTCGGTTTTTGGTTCGATTCTCATTAAAAACCAATATTTTTTAATGGTTCGATTTTTATCGATTAACCGAATCGAACCGAACCACAAACCGATAAAATCAAACCGGTTTTATTCTCTCTCGACTCCCATTTCCTTTGGCTCTGAGTCCTCTCCTCTCGTGTCTCGTTTTGGTCGGCTTGGAGGTGCAACAGCGACGACGCGTCAGTGACTGTGACGGCTCGTCGATGATTGCGACGGTGACGGCAACGACGACGGCGACTGCGACTGCGACGGTGGCAGGGATGGTGACTGCGAAGGTGACGGCGACTGTTTGAGGGACAGAGCCCCTTTCTTCTGCAAGTCTCTCCTTTGTCCCTCTTCCTTCTACGACGATGACGACGACTAAGAAGAATTTGTAGCGGCCATGTGCCTGAGCATGTCTTGCGCGCGCTCTACTCTGGAGTAAGGGGCCGCCAATGGCTTTAGATATGCGACGCCTCTTGCTTGCTCAGTGAGCTAGGCTAGTTCAAATCGGTAAGATTCTCCTTTGATCGCTCTGCGTTCATCTTCCTCTGCAAAGATCTCTTTTGCTCTTTTTCTCGGTGCTGTCCCTAGGTTGCATGCAGAGGGTATCTGGGTTTTTTTTTTCCTTTTTTCTTGCTTTGCTCCATTTGTTCTGTTCTTTGAGATGTTTTCTTGGTGGGTGTCGAGGCGAAGGTTTTGTTTTTCTGCTGCGATGCTAACTCTGATCTATGCTGCTGCGTTAGCCTTTTAAACTATTCGTTTTCTATTTCATCTGCTCTGAATTGGCTTTTGGTTAGGTTGTAGGGATTTGCATTGGTGATTGCTGCAGTAAAAAATTTTGGGTTGCTTTTGTTTTCCCCCTTAATTGATGGAAAATCCCATTTGTAGTAATCGGGAATCTGAAGAACATCAAAGGGTTATCATTGACTGTATCCTCTGTTTACAGCTATTGATTGTTCTCCCCCCGAACACACCTCTTTTAAATCTGATGCAAGAAGTTTGCCAAGGTATAGAACCTAGTTATTGTCATTAGAAGTAAATGGTACACTTTAGAGACAATTAACTTGCTTGAAAACATCTTTTCTGGAGTACCGACATTTCTTAAAATTGATATTTTTTGAATTTAATGTAATTTTCCTAAGTTGATCATATTCCTTTATCAGCGAACTTGTTTTTGCTTATATGGTACCTTCTTTTGCGAAGTGCTTTGTCAATTAGTCTGCTAAATTATCTCTTGCTTGATATTTGGACATGATTTGCAAATGGAATCTATCTTGGGGTTCAAATTGATGAGCTAGGTAAATATGCAGAATTATTAGAAATATTAAGTGTCTTTCACAGAAATTTCGTCTATGTTTCCCCTTTAACTGTCTGCCTGATCTATGAATGTTTCCAACTTTTTTCTTGTTTCTCTTGCACTAATGGAAATTCTGGATCTCAAGGTTTCCAATGTTGTGGAGGTATAATGGCATCAGAAGCAATTTCTCTTCTACGAGATTTTTATGAACAAGGAAACCCTAATGGTATGAACGGTGATCTACTATTTTAACCAGCTGAATTGTCTATTTGAAATAATGTTATAATACTGTAGTTAGCACCTATTTTCATCAGAAGTTTGCTTCATCAAGGATAAGGTGCACATCTTGAGATAGTGGGTACAATTATCGAGATTGACACTAAGTATAGTTGCTTCAGTGGAGTGGTGTTCAGCCATTCAGAGTTTTAGATACCCAGTCTTTACTTTTGGCCAATTTTCGGATGTCCTATATATCAAATGTAGCTTTCCTCTAGACTGGTTATACTTAACCAGATTGCCATTTTGAGAAATGGGACATCATGTTCTTAGTTAAGGACAAAGATGAAGTTAATAGTTGGTAATCTGTCGGTTAGACTCTTTGGGAGAAGTATCTTCTTCCTTGATCCCTATCGTGAACTAAACATGTATGGTTCTTGGTCAAGCAATTCTCCAATTTCAGCTCTTCAGTTGCAAATAGACTGATCAACCATAACCTTTTCATTCTTCTGAGCATAAGCATGCTTTGGAAACTCATTACATAATGAAAAGATGGCCTTGGAATAACTTGTCTACACAATGATTAAATGAATTTTGTTTTCTTCTCTGTTTCATTGAACCCTGTAATTTTCCCCTTTTTCCATTCATTTGTTGTTTATGACATTGTGGAGTTTATGATTTGTTTAAGTATTATAGATATATGCTGAATGCTAATATATGCATTTCAGCTCCAAAGTCTCACAAGTCAGGGGTTACTCAGGCTTCTCATTAGATCCACGTGGACTGATTCTTCCTATTGAATCCTCTCATGGCTTTGCGTGACTAGGTAAGACCTTTCGATTATGATTCTCGCTTCTCTTAGCAACATGGACGTTATGTATCGTATTATGATGCAATTATGCTGCATATTGAATGATTGTCAATTGCTTGTGCATAAAACAAGTGGGTTGCATGGTATAGCCTTTTAAAAGGGCATTGGATTGTGGCGCTATGGCAATGTCTCTTCTGCTTATATAAGGTTATTTGTCATACCTTTTTCTATAGTTCTTATTTGTTTTGGTATGTTACTTCTCGAACATGGTTGCTCAATGTCTTATATTTATTCTCATGGCTTTTTTTAACTAATTTATTGATGACTTTAGACAACTTTTCAAATTTGTAAATCTAAAAAGGGTTTCTTTCTACTTAGGATAAGCCATTTGTAGATCTCCTTATCAAGGCAGTAACATCATTTGCAAAGCCAAATATACAATGAGTGAATCTAGCAGTACAAATAGAATGAGGCTGAGATCGGTTGCATGGGAACACTTTAAAAAGATAGACAATAGCCAAGATAAAGCCGAATGTCTATATTGTGGGGGCTATTATTGGTTGTTCAAGTACTCAAGGGACTAGTGGGATGCATAATCATTTAGGTAGATGTAAGAATTATCCATATGCGAACGTGGAGAAAAGGCAAAGAAGTGCCTCGAATGAATCTGTTGGGGGTTGGTAGTTCTATTTCAACTGGTCCTTGGAAATTTGATCAAGATGCTAGTCGAAAAGATCTAGCGGCGATGTTTATTATTGATAAACTACCCTTCAAGTTTGTGGAACTTGAGGCATTTCAGAAATTCGTGAGTAGAATCCAGCCAAAGTTTTTAATCTCTTTAAAAAACACATTAAGGGAGGACTGTTATAAGTTATACCTGGAGGAAAGAAGCAAATTGAAAAAATATTTTTCCAATACTTCTCCAAGGGTTTGTCTTACGACTCACACGTGGATTTCATGTCAAAATCTAAGTTACATGTGTCTTACTGCTCACTTTATAGACGCTGATTGGAAGTTGCAAAAGAAAATTTAAAATTTTTGTCAAATCCCAAGACATTCGGTTGAGATTATAGGGAAAAGGGGTTGAGAAATGCTTAACTAGTTGGGGGATGAAAGGCATTTTTTCTATCACTGTTGATAATGTTAGCTCCAATGACTTGGGAGTTCAATACTTGAATAAAAGACTTGACTCTTGGAATGCTCTGATATTATTAGGTGAGTTACTCCATGTGAGATGTTGTGCTCATATTTTCAATTTGATTGTGAGAGAAGGTTTGAAAGATATAGATTATTCCATTGTTAGAATACGCTCAGCTGTATGTTATGTGAGATCTTCTCCTTCGAGATTACAACGGTTTAAGGAGTGCATTCTGCTGGAAAATATTGATTCCAATAATCTTGTATGTTTAGATATGGAGACTCGGTGGAATTCAACATACCTGATATTGGAAGTGGCCTTGAAGTTTCGAAATGTTTTTATCTCATTAGATATTCAAGATAGAAGATTTGTTGAAGAGCTTTCTAAGGTGAGAGGGTTGCCTACTGATGATGATTGGGATTATGCCCATCGATTTCTTCCTTTCTTGAAGTTGTTCTATGATGCGACTTTAAAAGTATCTGGCTCTTCTTACATCACTTGCAATGATATGGCAAAAGATGTCTATGAGATTTATATGATGATTGATAAATATTGTGGGGATGAGGATAGGAGTTTGCAAGAAATATCTAAGAGAATGAAGATCAAGTTCAATAAGTATTTTGGCAATGTGAACAACATAAATCTCACATGGTTCATTGCATGTATACTTGACCCTCGACATAAGATGGAGTATGTGAAATGGATGATTAATCAAGTGTATGAAGGCAATCGGGCAGAAATTTTGTGAGATAGAGTGACAAAATCTCTGATATTATTGTTTGAGCAATATCGCACCGGTACATGCCCCCAAAGCAACGTGAGATTAAAGGAGACAAGGACAGTGAACGTTTCAATGTCTCCTGTGGTTGATGCGGACATTATGACTGCAATGTATCTTAGCCAAATGGGACAAGAATATGTGAAAGAAAAATCTGAATTAGATAAGTATTTAGAAGAAGGATGTGAACGGTATAGCTCCACATTTGATATATTAAATTGGTGGAAAGTTAATTCTTCTAGATATCCTATCTTATCTTTCATTGCTCGAGATATTTTGGCCGTGCCCATCTCCACTGTAGCATCAGAGTCTGCATTCAGCATCGGAGGTCGAGTATTTGATGTATTTCGTAGCTCCTTGACCCCAATGATGGTAGAGGCTCTTATATGTACTCAAGATTGGCTACGATCCGCACCAATTTCACAATCGATCGAGGAGGACTTAGAAGAATTTGAAAATTTCGAATCAGGTGAGAAAAAAATAACCATGGAATATTTATATCTTTCAATATTACAATTGATATTTCAATTCTCATTTTCATTGTGAATTTAATGCAGAGTTGTCATCACGACCATGGACATGAATTTAATAGCAATTTCTCTTGATGATTGACGAACTTAGATGTAAGAATTATTCATATTTATATCTTTCAATATTACAATTGATATTTCAATTCTCATTTTCATTGTGAATTTAATGCAGAGTTGTCATCTACGACCATGGACCTGAATTCAATAGCAATTTCTCTTGATGATTGACATGTAAGAATTATCCATATTTATATCTTTCAATATTACAATTGATACTTCGATTCTCATATTCATTGTGAATTTAATGCGGAGTTGTACCCGAGTCAAGAATTTGGTCAATTTTTCGGTTTTTATGTTCTCTCTTTGAAAGTTTGGAGGGCCATTTTGCAATTTCATCTTATTGATAGAGCTCCTGGATTGAAAGATAAAAGTTACTTGGGCTTGTTTTGCTTTTAGAGGAATGGCATTCCCCCAATTTTATAATGTAGAAACAAGATTGAATGTTTCAGCTATTGGTTGATTGGGAGCTTAAGCTTTTATTTTTGTCAAATGATGATTTAAGGTTTCAAAAAAGCCTCAATCAAGTCTCAAGCTCATCTTTGATGGAATTACACGATTAGAAATGGCATGTGGCAAGTAGCCAAATATTCCACATGGAAGCCATGTCGGATTTCCTACGCTTTAATTTTACTGGTGGTGAGCACACGATTTGATTGGGACTTCTTAAACAAGTCTTCTGTTGACCAAACCAAAACTTTCAAGTCTAGAATGGACTAAAAATTGGAAACTCTAAGATTTGTTTTAGCACTTACCAATATGTTATTCGGGAATGAGATAAAGTAAATACTTTTTGCCAATAGTTTTTTTTACACTTATAAACTTTTTTAGTAATTTATCAGTACGGAAAAAATTCTTTCTTTTTTTCAATTGAATAATAGAATTGTCTCTTAGAGAATCATCAAGAGAGATTATGTTAAGCAATTGTTTAAATTGGATATCATTATTTGGCCAATGCTTAAAAAAGGGAATGAAGTATATGATCTAAATTGCAAAATCCTCTAAGCTTGAAGTGCAGTAATATATTGAATTTAGATTATTTTGAGTTGAATAGAAAAAAAAAACTGAAAACCAAAAGCTGAAAACCGAAAAACCGAATTGAACTTGATGCGGGAGCAAAAAAAAAAAAAAAAATCTGTTCTGGAATCTCTTGCCCCATCATGCATCAGAACCGAATTGAAATTTCAGTTCGGTTCTTATTCAGTTCGAGTCTCATTCGGTTTGGTTTAGAAGATTTTTCTAATAGTTCAATTCAGTTTGGTTTTTCAAAAACACTAAACCGAACCGTTGACACCCCTAGTTGTGGGCAGGCTTGGGCAACGTATTAGGCACAACGTTCAGGCCTCGTTCAAGCTTGTCCAGTGATCATTTCTATGGATTGCCATCTAATAGAGCGGCTATGAGAAAGGTGGTTTATTCTACCAGTCAAAATAGGCTGGTCAATTCATTCTCTTAGAACCGATATGCTTTGGCACTTTGGTCGGGTCTACAGTACAGCACTGTCACTAAGATATGTAATTTGCTCAGTTAAGAAATTCATTAGACGTCTTTTTTAGACTTGATTAATATTTTCGTCATTCTTTTTTCAAATACGCAGTGCCGAAGTGGTTGTACTTGAAGGTCAATGTCATGACCCAAATTTAGGACACTACGGAGGGATGGACTAAGATCGCCTTAATGGCATGCGGGTGAGGCTAAGCGCATATCTCCTATCCCACATCGCTTAGGGGGGAGTCTTGGGCTGACTTATATGGTTTGAATTCTCTATTCTGTGTAACGCGTTTTAAAATCATGATGGCCGAAGGCCCAAAGTGGATAATATTTTGTGGTATCAGAGTCGACTCTTGCAGCGTGTGAAATCACAATGAGGGCACTGTGCCACATTGCTTAGGCTTGGATTCTTTACTCTATGTAATGCATTTTAAAGCCATGAGGGCCAAAGGCTCAAAATAGATAATATTACACAATAATAGCCCCGAATTCTTATAGTAAATGTCGCCAAGCGTGGGACATTGTCTGGTCAGATTCTTGCCTAGATTTGCACCTGATGTCTTCAGGGGCTGGTCGGGCAACTATTTGTTGTTTGATAGATTGATAACTTGATGTAGAACCCTCGAAGTTGTTTTCATAAGAGGTTTGATTTGCTCTGACTTTCAGGAACCCCCCCCCCCCTTCCCAAAAAACAAAAACAAAACAAAAAAGCCAGAACTAATCCGCCATCTAATCCTCCTTCATTATGTTCGTAGTTACCATTGCACAAACCCAACTTCCGCATATGGTTTGAGCAATTCTAGCCGTACTCACCGTCCAAAACCTATTAAATGCTGCAGTTACCATTTTACCTTTATAATAATTTTATATCATGCAAACTCTTAAATTCACTAGAGCTATCTACCGATTCCCACAATGGATCATACATACAAAGGGCTCAATTCTCGATACTCATTTTGAGTGCATTAGCAAACAAGAATCGATTAGTGTCTCGACAAATCTAATGGAGAAATACTCGCTTCATGCTGTGTTTGGTTGTCTTTATTGCTCGACCACATAGGATGGCATAACTCATTAGGGTGGACTAACCTACTAAAGCATATAGTAGGACAAAAAATAATGACCGGCGTGTGGACTATACTTGCCATCACAATGCCCCCATTTTCCCTCTCCATAAAGGTCATACGGCAAAACCTTTTGTACCACTGAAGATTGTTCAATTTCGACACGTTGAGCAACACTACCTCTGTACTGGCGAAGGTTGCACGAATTTCGACAGGTTGCTCAGTAGATATTCGATAGTCGATGAATGCTTCCGTGAAATGTTCTGCCTCTCTCCTCCTCCATTCACCATGGCTAAAAGGGAGCGCATTCAAAACCCCTCTCTCCCTCCCTGTCTTCTCCGATAAATTTAGCCTCGACCTCCTTTCACTCCTCTCTCACGTTCACTCCTTCCTCTCTTTCCCCAACCCACCTCTTTTCTCTCTCTCCATCTACCTCTCTAAAGAATGCCCTCCAGTCTTATTTCATTTCCCGCCGACTCCGACGCTGCGGCCAAGATGAAAACTGCGGCGTCCCAGCCAGGCACTTGCGCTGTGGACTCGAGCTTCCTGCATGCTTTCACCCATGCAGAAGAGAAGAACGAGGGCGAGCAAGGCGCCGTCTACGTCAACCCGCTCCTGAAATGCTCCTCCTCGTGCCTTAGCAACAGGAGCCTCAAGATGTGCATCGAGTCACTTGGAAATGAGACTGGCAGCGATGTTGGTGACAGCAAAGCGCTGCTCCCCTCGCCTGGAGGAGTTAGCGGCAACCATCACACGGCAATTCGGATGGCAAGGAAGAGGCTGAGCAGGAGCAGCTCATTCCCGCCGCCACTGACGTCGGCTGGCAGCTCCATGGGTGTCCAGATGCGGTCCCGCCGGGAGGGGGGAAGGCTAGTGGTGGAGGCAGTGGCAGTGTCGTCCCACCGCAGCTTCTTCTACGTGGACCGGACCCACGGCCACGTCCGGCTCCGCTTCATGGAGGAGAGCGATGCCCCCAAAACCATCTTGTGATAGAATGGGGAAGAGTCTCTGCTTTTGGGTCACTGGAAATGCATGGTTTTTATTATTTCATCATGCAGTGACGGTAGGAGCAAATATGTAACATGGCCAGATCTCAGTAGATCTTTGAGAGATCGTGTAAGAATCGGCATTTAATTTAGGAAGTCACCTTTCATTTTGTCCTTTTGCCAACAAAGGATCGTGGCTCAATTCTAGTTTTATCCACTGTTATTCGCATTGCTAGTTGGCTTGCTTGCTCACTCTTAAGTAGGTTGTCAACCCCAAGGATTTGGCCAAATCTAAGATCAGGTGTGTGGGATCAAGAAGAGCTTCTCCTAGTCCCTACATTAATGTTTTGTCTTAACTATATTGGAAGGCTAATTTGATCTAATGTTCGACCCATAGGACCATGAGATAGCGACCCAGCATGAGTTGACAAAAAAAGAAAAAAGAAAAAAGAAAAGAATGATGTTACAAGATAAGTGTACAGTGGTGCATATAGTAATTAGGGTTTGGAAGTTTTTCTTTATAATTTATGCTTCACAATTGCATTTGACCCTCGTTAACATGACAAAAAGGTCAAATCAAACCAGACCTCGCAAAGTAAAATTGCTCTCCTTCAGGTTCATTTGATCTTCTTCAAAGTAATTTGATGCATAAAACATTTAAAGTTAGTCTCAAGGCATTATGAAATATATGAACAAGCTGTGGATGTCCAAGAATCCTCTGGAATGAATTCTCAGCAACATGATAGTCTCCATGGTTTTAACTGATTATCTTCTATTCATCTTTGTGAAAAACGCTAGACACAGCTCCAAGGCGATAGGGAAAAATGTATATTGGTCACCCTTCACCCTGTTCAATTTATTTCTCTCAATTTGGATGCCATAAAGCGGATGAGATGCTGCTTTGCACATTGGGTAAAAATGCAAATCTATAGTTGCAAAAGGGAGAATAATCCCTCTATTGTATAATGCTTAATTTTTCGGCTGATAAAGGGATTCAATGGTTAATTTTCTAAAAGAATGATACTGATGGTACTGGCCATAAAGTTTCGTTGTTTAGTATAATAAACAATCCATTAATTAATCAAATGAATGATTTAATGAAAATACAGTAGATGTTAATCAACTTAAGGGCTTCTTTGTTTTTTTTTTTTTTTTTTGGTGAAAAGGTAAGTATTATAAGGGGAGGTCAAAAAGTACAAAGAACCGGCTTCAAAAACTTACACTCTAATGAATAGGCTCAAAAGAGTGGAAGGAAGCCGTACAAAACCAGGCGGAGTAAAACAACATCGCCCAGATGCAAAGCCCACGGCACCAACCCTAGACAAAAATAGAAGGGTCTAACTCCCAGGATCGTTGCAATCTCCTATTCTTTGGGGAATCCTCCACATTCTTGAAGGTGCAAGCCTTGTCTTGGACTACCTTCATAAGATACTTCTTCATGCCAGATGGGCTTCTTTGTTAATAGTTAAAAATAAGCCAAAAAAAATACTTTTTCTCACAAATTTGAAGTATTAAAGTTCCAGAAAATGTGATAAATTTATATGTAGATTAGGGAGTCAATTATTAAGTATTATGAAAGTTGCTAGAGTAAAATCAAAGTGCGTGAATCTGCTATTTTGGAAATGTAGTGTTGGAATTCATTTATTAAACTTTAGATACATAAATTGGTTGGTTGGCGTCTAAGGAAGCCAAGCCCAAGAACATTGTGAAATGCATAACTGAGGTGTATCGTTAAGAGTTCTTCAAATGTACCTAGAATGCACGGACATGCATAAAATTATTAGGCTAATAAAAAATTTATTATTTTATCGACTTACAAACTTTATAGCCTAAGATTAAAGTTTGTTTTGCTAAAACTGTTATCAGTCTATTACTCTAATTGCCGGTTCAGTTGCACATACAAATTTATATAATTAAACACTTGTATTCCGAAACAGGCATTCTTACCAAGATTGTATGTGAAAAACGCCTTGTTCAAAGTTTTCAATTCTCTATCCTTAATATACGCATAACATGGATCAATATATGAATAACAGCTACCTTATTCTCGACTAAGATTTTGAGAAAAAACACATGAGAGAATGAGCAAAGCACGGTATAAACAACTAGCATATGAGTAAGTTTGCCTATAGGATTGTTGTGACTTTCTCAGAGGTGAGCTACCAATGAGAAAACTAATGGATTGTCAAGCTAATGACTTAGCATGGACTCTTCCAAGCCCTACCAATCGCAATTTGGTACTCAATTAAACATAAAACTTTTTTACCATTTGAAATCATCACCAATCAATTAGGGTCGATTAGAAACCCATATAAAGTATGGGATAATACTTTATTTATGTGAACTAGTGATTCAATAGAATAAAAGAATTGATTAAGTTTGATTAATCTAAAGCCCTTTTAGTACCTCGTTTATTAATTTTCAAAAAATATTTTGCAAGCAATCTTAGAGATTTTAAATTTAAGCCACCAACATGCATTGGGTGATCAAGCGGGTGTGCAATCAAGAATTTAACACTCAATAACCAAAGCAAGAAATAAATTGCTAGATATAGGGCAAGGACATAAATACCTTAAGCAAGCAAAAGCCTATTAATTGCAATGCGTCAAATATTCTACAAGATTTTACTAGAAAATGTATGCATGTCCTAAGTATGACTTGTAAATGATTATGCAAATGTAAGGGAAAAGTACCGAAAAAGTCTTAAAACTATGGCATTAGTAGCAATTGAGTCATAAACATTTCAATTTGATCAATTCAATCATAAACATTTTCACATTTGTACTAATTTAGTCCATTCAGCTAATTTTGGCTAGCTAGTACTAACATGGCAATTTTTAATAATTTTTTAATTTTTTAATTTGTATTTTTATTTTTCCTTTTCTTTTTTCTCTTCTTCCTCTTTGGATTCCTTATAGTGGTCAGCAAGCCTTCCATGAGGCTCACCAGCCACTAGGCAAAGGCCACCAAGCCCTCGCCAATTGTTGGGAGGGTCACAAGCATCTGGCACCTAGCGAGGGCTTCGTGACCCTCACCTAGTGGCCAACGAGCCATCGGAGGTTAGCTGGCCACTGCCGCAGAAGAAGGCCAAGAGGAAGAAGAGGAAAAAGAAAAGGAAAAGGAAAAAAATTAATTTAAAAAAATAAAAAAAATGTATAAAAATTGCCATCTTAGCGTTTGTCACCGCGTCCATGTCGGCATCGGCTGGCCAAATTTGGCCAAATAAACTGAATTGATATTAATGTTAAAATGCTTATAACTAAATTGGTCCAATTGAAAGATTTATAATTGAAGTGGCATAAATGGCATAAGTTAAGGACTTTTTGAGTACTTTTTTCTCAAATCTAACTATTTCTTTTTTTATTTTTTGTTTGTTTATGAAAACTAAATTATATGCAATTTTAATTTAAGTTTAATATGCATGAATTATTAAACTAATGATGTGTGACATAACCTAAATTTATTAAACTAATCTATCATGACATGCAATCTAATTATATGACCCTAAACATATAATCACCAAATGACATGGAAATTATGATATGGAAATATGATATGGCAGCAATGACATGGCAGCGATGCAACTAATTCTATATGATATGTAATCCTATGGCTAGTACGCAAGAACAGTAATTTATTTTATCTTTCTGTTAATAATATCATCCTTAAAAAAACTATGAATAAGAGGAAATTAAATTATACCAAGGATGATGCCAATAAGTATGAACGCGACTGAGTGACAAATTTGAGCCTAAAGAAACTTAAGAATAACTTGGAATTAAACCCAATATCATCAAGCCAGCACGCCGAAGACAAGATTGGAAATCTGGAAGTTGGCAAGATACTCTCAATGTACACTACTTTCCACTGAATTGCACCCAATGCGATTCACCTTCTGGTAAAGGATAGAAATTGGTTCTCTCTTAGAGCAGAGTGGCGAATCCGATGTCGAATATGAGAAGCATTCCTGAATGCTCAGAAATATTCATGTACACTAGCTTCAGAATCCCATTAACAAATACGGACGCTCAATACGCAAATCAAGGAAAGCAATCCAATGTAATAGTACGTGCGTTTAACACATGACTCCACATTTGATTTTCTTCTTTCTCTCCTAGGAGACCGCAATCGTCTCGTGATCACATCTCAAAAGTCCACGCCATCATCGTCTCCGTGTCTCAAGGACCTGCAAAACAATCTCGGAGGGCAAAGGGAAAAGGATGTTCCACAGAGCGAGAGGGGGACTGGTCGTAATCATGGTTAATGACTGGGGATCAACAGCGAGCTATCACATATGAGTTTTAGAGATGTGCTTGCGCGTTGATGATGGACGCTCAGAAATTTCTCTTCTTGCCTAACATCGTAACTTTGGGTGATGGTGCTTTGAGAGATCCGAGAGTCCTTCGTCGGAGTCTCGATATATTCTCCTTTCCTTTTTCCCTGTGAGCGTTGGTGATGATGGCCTGATGTCGGGAACACAGGAACACCAGGAAGGCAAGGACTTCGATTGAGGCTTCATAGCGCTACTGGGACTAATTGAAACCACCACTGGTCAGCTCCTGGAACTTTGCTAAACTGACGCGCTAGCGAGACTGGTCTGGGCGTGCTGTAGGCGGAGGCGCTGCTGAGAGCTTGCAAGTGTCGCTGGGTGAGCTGTACCCTTGCTGCTAGACTTGACTGGAAAACCTGCAAAGATTAACGAAGCTGCTGAGATTCCTCCGGGGCTGCTGGGTATCCGTCTGGAGGTTTTGTCAGCGTAAGCCGCAGCAAGGAGTCTGCACCGGGGTCTCGCCACGCAGCGGGGGACCTGCTCACGGCTAGAGACGGCACGAGGAGCAGCGAAGGCAAGTGCGATGGGGAGACAGGTTGTGGCTGCATGCAAAAGGAAGAACTTCGTATCCTTTTCTTTCTGAATATATATCCCTTGCACGATTTTGTGCTCTGTTCCTGTTTGTAAACCGACCTCTCGTATTTTCCTCTCTCACCTTTTCTCCCTCTTTGAAGTCTTCCGCAGCTCCTTTAATTACCTCCCAAAGCGAAGACCCCTTTTCTCCCTCATTTTCACGATTTTTTCCTCTCAATGTGCCGTGTACTTTGTCAAGCCCCACTCTAATTGAGAACCTATGAGCCTTTGTATGGAGTGCAATTGGGGTTTGTTTCAAGAGCACCAAAGAAAATTGTATTCCCTATATTGACACAAGAAGAAATGCATTATCTTTAACGGAAATATTTTTAATACCTCTTCAAATTGCAATAATGTCAACTAAAATTGTTCTTCAAGTTTGCTCCTAAATAAATCAATTTTCCAACGTGGCATCATAAACGAATTTTGGTTTATTAAAAGAAATAACGAGCTTGGCCAAAATTTAGTACTCTTTTGGGCTTAGTCCAATTTGTTTAGAGCCATCCATTTAAGCCTGTCCACCACTAGTACAATTACTATGAAAATTATATGGCCTTAGTTAACTACTAATGTAAATGCTCCTAATATCTATATGCAATTTAGCTCAATGTCTTTGCTCAAAGGCCAAAGTTATTCCCTAATTTTCTATGCATAAAAGACTAATGGGGTCGTCGAAATTTAAGTGTCAATAAGGAGTTGGTCGATGAGCAGTCGGCCCTCCCAACCCTAAGAGGTAAATAAACCCCAGCTGCCCAACTTTGTCCAAGACCTAGCCCAACCTAGCCTTTAAACTTCTATGTAAATTTTAAGGATAAGTGCATTAGAAGTCCTAAAACTTGTCACAAAAGTGTAATTGAATCATGAAATTTATAAAAAGTGCAATCAAGTCCTAAGACTTGTCAAATTTATGCAATTAAATCATTCTATTAATTTCATTCAACTTGGTTAGCAAAAAATGCTAACATGACTTTTTTGATATTTTTTCTTCTATGTGGCGATGACGTGATTAAAACATGAAAAATAAGCTAAAACGATGTCATTTGGTCCAAATTTAATTTTACACACAAATTTATTTAAATTAAATTAAAAAAATTAAATAAAAAAATTTGGGATGGGAAACCAACATCAAGGGCAAGTTGCCAACACCCCACCATCGCTAGGAAGGGCGAGTGAGGGTTTCCAAGCCCCAGCCAATGGCTAACGATCCTCGCCGACCAAAGGTGAGGGCATGTAAACCCTCCTGCAGATTGAGTGAGGGTCATAGCCCTTCCCAAATCGCACAAGGCCTAGACGCCACTAGTGAGGGTTGGCCTCCACTAGAGGCCCTCGACTAGGTCTAAGCCACTAGCCTTGGCCTAGCAACTCTCACCAACCATTGGCTAACCTTCCCCCACCATTGCCGGCTTGCCGGACGATGGTGAGACAATGGTAGTAAGGGCCTCACAAGCCCTCGTCGGTTGGCCTTCAACCTTATTTTGTGTGTTTTTTTCAAATAAATTTAGTTTAATTTAAATATTATTTAAATTTAAAATATCTTATTTGGAATAAAATGATGTCATTTTAGTTAGGGGTGATCGGGTCTAAGGTGGGTAGGATCTAGACCCGGACTCTATACCCGACCCTATTATAACCGATTCCCATTTTTTGTACCTGACCCTGTTTGTATTGGACCTTGTACCCGACTCTGTTTGTATTGGACCCTGTACCCAACCCATCCTGTTTTTTCGGTTTGGTTCCAAGGTCAACCATGATTCCATTGGAACCTATTTTGAAATCTCCCGATATCCTATACAACTTTGAATTTTATATTAATATATAAGAAAATAACATAATCCTCCTAATTTGTATCGAAACATTAAGCACTTATAATAAATAAATACATGAACTTTTTTATTAAATGAAAGATTAAGGATCCACAGGGCTAATTATAATAAATAAAATCATAAGGCAAAGAATTAACAACAAACATGGGTATAATATTAGTCTTATTTTCACAATTACTACATGAAGCTACTCATTTATGCAAGAATAAATCCTCATACAAAAGAGAAATTAAGTAGTCAATGCACATGGTACACAAGAATTTGGCGGCGATGAACACCGTTTGTCCGTTGAACGGTGCGAGAGGGAGCCAATGAGGGAAGGAAGCAAGTGAGGAAGGTGAACGACGAAGGAGGAGTGCCGTGCGTGTTTGAGAGAGTCAAGAGGAAAAATGCTATGTGATTACGGAAGTAAGAATAGAAATAAAAGGAAAAAATAGGATTTTGGACCTATATTTCCAAAACCGATTCCCAAACCGGTCCGGGAACCGGTTCATGGGTGGGTAATCAATTGGACCCGGTTTCCAGACTGCTTTTAACCGGTTCCAAATTTTGAGAACTGGTTTCCGGACTAGTTTCAATGGGAACCGGTTCCCGACCCTATTTTCCGAGTGGGCCGGTCCGGTTCCAGGGTATACTTGGTCTGGGGTTGCACGCCCCTAGTTTTAGCCTTATCCTTCATGTTTTAACCACTAAAAAAAGGCATGTTAGCATTTTTTATTAGCCAAATTAAATGAAATTACGAAAAAATTTGATTATACAAATTTGATAAATTTTATTTTTTAGTGCACTTATCCTAAATTTTATGTCGTGGGCAGACCTGAGTAACACGTTAGCACAACCTTCCGGCCTCGTTCGAGCCTGTCGAGTAATCATTTCGATGGATTGCCATCTTAGAGAGCAGCTACGAAGGAGGTGGTTTATTTGACCTGGTCAAAATAGGTCGGTCAATTCACTTTCTTAGAACCAGACGCGAGAGTTTCCTAGCCCGCCAGGTAATCATTTCTATGGATTGCCATCTAAGAGAGCAGCTACGGAGGAGGTGGTTTATTCGACCTGGTCAATTCACTTTCTTAGAACCAGACGCGAGAGTTTCCTACCCCGCGGATCACCGATCATTCTCGTGATGTCTTGTTTTTTTTTCTTAGGTTAACCAAAAAGCAAAAGAGGTTAACTTTATAAATTTTCAATCTTGACTTTTCATCGATAACAATAAATATTAATTGCGTTTAGTTTTGACTTTTCAGAAGAATAAAACATAAACATTTTCACCACTGCCAGAATTTTTCTCACAGTAACTATTTGGGTTTGATAGATAAATTGATGTAGAATCCTCGAAGTTGTTTCATAAGAGGCAGTTCTGTGGAAGACTGGTTTGCTTGGCTTTGATTTTCTTTTCCCCACTTTTGCTAAGAAAGAAAAGAACAGATCCACCTTCATTATCTTCCCACTTGCCACTGCACAAACCCAATTACCAAATATGATTTAAGCAATTGTAACAAAATTCCAGTCTGTAGTGGTAGATCAGAACCTATAAGCTGTTGAGCTGCCTTTTTAACTTTACAATAATTTCATATTGCACGAACTCTTAAATTCACTCAAGATATCTACGACGCCCATAATGAATCATACTCACGAAGGTTGCAATTCTCGGTGCTGGTTTGGTTACTATAAACTTAGCGTAGAAATACTGACTTTCTGAGCAGTCTTTGATCATCGTGATTACTTGACCACGTAAGCTAGAAATAACTCATTACAGTGGCCCAACCTACTAAAGCACATAGTAGGGTAAAAACAATTACCGGCCTGTGAACTATACTTAGCATCAAAATGCGCCAGTCCCCCTCTCCATAAACGTCACGTGGCAAAACCTTTGGACCAATGAAGACTGTTCGATTTCCAACACAGTCGACGAATGGCATCATGAAATGTTCTGCCTCCCTCCTCCTCCAATTCACCATGGTAAGACAGCTAGAGAGGCTACAGGCCAAAAAGGAGGGCATCACAACCCCCACACCCCCCCCCCCCCTGCCTTCACCTATAAATTCAGCCTCGAACCCCTTTCACTCCTCTCTCACGTTCACTCCTTCCTCTCCTTCCCAGCCCACCTCCTCTCCCTCTCTCTCTCTCTCTCTGCCTAAAGAGTGCCCTCCTATCTTACTTCAATTGCCATCACATAAGTCCAAACAATCCCTTTTCTTTTTTTAACCCGATTTAAACCGCCGGACCTGCTCTGCATCTCCCCTGTTTCTCTCACGTTCTAGTTTTCCATCAACTGACCAAACTACGTAATTTCGTGGATAAGGAGTAAACGAAGGAAACAAAAAAGAAATGTCCTCGAGCTTGTGCCAGGGGCTGCAAACATGCCTCGAGCCGAGGCAGGTCGGGCCACGCGTTCTCAGGCTCAAGCTCACCCCGCATGGACCCACCGCCGACTCTGATGCCGCAGGCAAGATGAAGATGGGGACCGCCCAGCCGGGCACCGATGCCGCGGACTGGAGCTTCCTGCACGCTTTTGCCTACGCGGAAGAGAAGTGCGAGGGTGAGCAAGGTGCTGTCTACGTCCACCCGCTCCTGAAATGCTCCGCCTCGTTCCTTAGTGACCGGGGCCTCGAGATGTGCACCGAGTCACTAGGAAGTGAGACTGGAAGTGATGTCAGCGACGGCGAGGCCCCCCTCCTCTCCCCTGGAGGAGGCGCAGACCACCGCCTGGCGGTTCGGCCAGCGAGGAAGAAGCTGAGCCGGAGCAGCTCGTTCCCACCGCCACTGACGTCGGTGGGCGGCTCCACGGGGGTCCAGGTGCGGTCCCGCCGGGAGGGGGGGAGGCTGGTGGTGGAGGCGGTGGGGGTGTCGTCCCCCCACCACTGCTTCCAAGTGGAGCGGAGCCACGGCCATCTCAGGGTTCGCTTCTTGGAGGAGAGCGATGCCCCTGAAACTGAAGCTGAAGAAGAGGAGGAAGAGGAGGAAGTGGAGTCAGAGAGCGAGGAGCAAGAAGAAGAAGAAGAGGAGGAGGAGGAGGAGACTATGACGGTGGAAGGAGAAGACTTTGATTATGAAGAGTGTGAGGAAGAGGAAGGAGAGGTCATGGAGGGAAATAGCGGGTTTGTCAGGGGCGAAATTGGAAAAGGAAAGTGCTTGAAGCCAAGCATGAGGTGTTGTATGAGGTGTTGTAAGGAAGGTGCAGCCACGAATTGGAAGCCCAAGCCATGTTGGGTGGTTACTTAAGACCTCTCTTTCAGACACCATTCACTATCATAACTAAGCTCATATGCTCTCTCTTTCAGACACCATTCACTATCATAACTAAGCTCATATGCTCTCTCTCTCTCTCTCTCTCTCTCTCTCTCTCTCTCTCATGTGTAATGTAAGGTTCGGCTGGGTTGTTGTCGACTATGACGATTTGCTAAGGATAGGTTCGGCCAGGTTGCTGTCGACTACGACGATTTGCTAAGGATTAAGGATGTACTTGTTAGCTGGACGAGGCCATGTGCCTTGTCTCAATAATAGCATTAGTTATGTCCATAAAGATTTTTGCTATCTAGTTGCTTTCATGAGTTGCCTTCAGGCTGCATCTCTTGCCCGATGGTTGTTATGGATATCTAATTTGAATGTCTTTGATTGCAAATTTTTATTTCGCGATCCACGGTTCTATTCAACATGTTGAATTCCTTTGAACCGCGTTCTTATGAACTCGACTATTTTCCTGGATGACAAGGGTGCTTAAACGTGCATGAGACATAGTTTATAAAGTGAGCTTCAAAACTCCTGAGGCCCGCCCGACCAAATCAGAAAGCGACACACGCGTTCAAGAACTTGGCTGTATCAGAATAAGGCTAACCTAATCATGTCGAAACAAAGCTCGACATAGCCGTTTTGCGAGTTGAAAAGATTCCGACTCAGGAGCCAGAGATCGCTCAGGTTGAATTCACAAAACATACGCACAAATTGCACTGAAAGAGAGTCATCATGTAAAATTGGACCTAAAAGCTGGGGTTGCAACCCTACCTCCAATTGAGGAGGTCCGGTGTCATTGCCCTCGAGTGACCTTAGCGAGTCCTGACAACAAAGATGGAGGAGCAACAAAGACAGTAGAGCAACGACGACGACAAGGCATCGACGGAGCGATCAAGATGGCGGCGGCAGTTGGACGAGTGCTGGCCCATATATTTATCATCAAATTAATCACATTGGACCTAGTGTATATTCAATCCGTAATTATGTTGTTAATTCTTATCTGAATTTCGTCTGGTTGATCCCAACTTTCGGAATAGGCGATTTCTTTCATGGACTATATATGGATGTTCAATCTCAGGACACGACAAAGGGATAAATATAGGGATTTGCAGAGGTGGAAAGTGGGATTTGAAGAGAAGGGAGGGCCCTTGGAGAACTTGGAAAAAGGACATTTAAAAATAAAATAAAATGCACTCTGGTTGGTTACATGGGCCATCGCATTATAGTGGGCGACATTTCTTGAAAAGAGGAGGACAGTGTCCGATCGTGGAGTTTGGCCATCCATTCGTTTGATGTTTTTAGAGTTTAACTGATGGGGATGGTGTTGTCGACATGCACATGCACCAAACTATTCTCTTTTTAATTTTCCCTGAAAAAAAAAATTGTCCATAAACAATCTTATATAAGAAAATTACCCAATTATTTATCAACATATTGTAAAAATGTCAATTCAATTATAAACTTTTCAATTTTAACAATTTAGTCATCAATCTTTGTTGAAAATTTCAATACAACCCTTTAGATTAATTCATTGGAAATCGTTGGTATGGCAATCCAATCATCATCGTTTATCCTATGTGACACACTGCCGCGTTATCAATTTTTGGTAAAAATTGGTTAGAATGTCTATATTGAAATTTCGCACATAAATTCAAGACAAAATTAAAAATTAGAATTAATTGGACAATTTCTCCGATCATCTCTTCAGGGTTTGTGATGTACACAATCTGCGTAAAATCTTTTGTTAGAGGTTTGTTAAATTCGGTAATTGATTGCCTAGTGAAGCTTTTAATGACGTCGGCGAAATCCTCCCACGGACACTGGCGGAAATCACGAAGGTGTCAAACCCTAGCGTGGTATCTCAAAGAAATCAATGCCCAAGTAGAAATTTGCTCAAGTGTAGGTCCTAGTCAATCCAATCAAACTCGCGAATGCCACCTACGCGCATGTAACATCTTGTCTTAAACATCATAAGACACGAGCAACCAAATCCGGTTAGTGCGGATTTTCATACCGGACTTATCAGGCAGATGTTGCCTAGGGCAAGTGGAGTAGCTAATACCAAATTCAATAACGTTATGAGAAATGGAAATCGATCCCAACTAGAACCAACATAAAAGATTGTAAGGGGGTGCATGATAACCAAAATTTCTGTTCCAGAAATAGTTTTTATTCCGCACTGCTTTCGGAAGAAATCCGTTTGATAAACCTATTCAGTTTTTCTATTTCGGAATAGATTTCTATTCCGAGAAATAGGTTTGGCCGCCGCCCGATTCTTGTCGCCCCGCCGCTTGCGCCGAGTTGCTTGTCGCCCGCCATGCGGCGGTCGGCCATCCATCGTTCTTGATCGCCCGTCCACCATCGTCGCCGCCGCCCGCCCGCCACCGGTTGCCCGATCGCCCACGCCGCCGCTTGATTTGCGGTCGCCCTCCGGCCACCGCCCGTCGCCGATCCACCGACGCCCGACGCCCGGTCGTCGTCGATCGCCATTGCCGATCCCGTCATGCGCCGCGCCCCCCCCGGTCGCCGATCGCCGGCCGCCCTTCGCCGCCCGCCAGCGGTTACCCATCGCCATCGCCGCGGTTGCCGTCGCCGCCACCATTGCGCCGTCCATCCTCGATCACCGGTCCACCGCCGTCCGAAAGAAAGAAATTTTGTGTCATTATCAAACGAATTTCTATTTTTAGAGTAGAAATTTTGTGTTATTATCAAACGGTTATTTTTGCTTAGAAACTCTTCTAGAAATAGAAATAGAAAAATCTATTTCTGGAACAGAATGGTTGTCATGCACCCCCTAAGTAAACCAGCATATGTATTTCTCAACACTTGACTGTCGCAAATTCATGTGTTGGCAATTGAAATGAGTTCCCATACAAAGGCTCAAATTGTTCAGCAGAAAATAAATGATCTGGATAATATTGTTTCTAAAAACGATCATTTTTGTCATTTGACATAATTAGTTTAATAAAAAATATTTTTATTATCTACAACAATATATATTATATATATATATATATATATATATATATATATATATATAATTTCATGGACAATGAAAATATTTTTGTCCATTCATTTCGATACAAACAATCATTTTAAGAAAATATACATTTTTCGTGAAGCAAATGAAATCGAAATACGTCTTTATTTATTTTCTATCGTCACTCTTTATTACTCCACAGTGATGCGATAGACCCTCGTGGGGACACATGCCTACCTAGGCGGAGCAAGATGTGCCGTGCGAGATAATTGGTATATTTTCTTTGCCGTCAATCATCATGCTCATTTAAGTCATGAAGACCTCTTGGTGAATATTCTCTTGGATTGATCTAGAGAAGAGATCCTAGCTTTGATTTTTTTTTTTTTTTTTTTTTTTTTTTATGGTTAGATGATTGTTTAACATACATGGAAATGGACGGTCAATGTGCGCGAGGGCCCTTTTCATAAGGACTTTTTCCATCACGAGTTCACCTAATGGTAAGGTGCGCCCCATTAAATTAGGTACAATTATGCTTGGATTAAACTTGTCATGACCATGTATTAAGGTTCTGTTTGGTAATATTTCTCTATTTTTCTGTTTTTTTATTCTTCGCAATAGGAAAAAAAATTCATTTGGTAATATCATCTAATTTTTCTATTCCCCATAATAGATCAATAGTTAGGGAATAGATTTGGAACAAAAATCTGTTTGGTTTCCTATCCGAATCCAAGTCCCCTTTTTAAGAAAAAAATTTAATAATTTAGAAAATATATATAGAAATCAGATTTTAAGCAATTTTACTAGATTTTGATATTAATTCTTGTTTAGAATTATTTTAACATAAAAAAATATGAAAATATTTTAAAGAAAATTGGATTCAAAATCAAATAAGCTTTTAGGGCTAGACTATATGGATTTTTGAATGTTGTTTTTTTTTTTTTTAGAAATAATGCTAGGTCGCGAAAGCTTGGTGACTCCAAGCAACGTTTGCTCTTCTTCTCAAAAGATTTATACGCCTATTTATTGTAATGCCTAAAGATTTACTATCAACCTATTCATACTGTGAGTTATAAACCAATAGGATTTTCTATTGCCGTTTCCAGTCATCCATCTTTGACTAACTATTATGTTAAATTTTCTTAGGTCATTTTAGAATATCTTGATTAATTAAATTATTACAAAAGTCTAGGTTTATCCAAACATGAAATGTTAAGTCTCTTTATAATTAAATAAAAAATTAGAAATAGAAATTTTAGGGTTATACCAAACGCTTTTTTTTTTTGTTTTTTTATATTTCAAATAGAAATTTTGTACAATTAGGGCGCATTTGGTAACGATTATGTTCTCGAGAACAATTTTTGATCAGAAATAAATTTTTTTATTCTATTCTCAAGAACAATTTCTAAGCAAAAGAATGTGCTTGATAACGTCCGAAATTTCTATTCTCGGGATAGAAATGCGTTTACTATGATTCTTAAATTATTTTGTTTCTTTTAATACTTTTATTACATTGTTCTCTTCTTCTTCTTCCTTCTTTGTAGCTGGTTGCCGGCCACTGCCTTGGCCGGCAACTGGCTGGGCGAGGTCTGGCAAGCTTACCGAAGCCTCACCTGGCCAAGGTGAGCCTCGACCTCGCCCTAGCCTGGTGAGGCCGAGCCTCACATCAGCTAGCAAGGTCGAGCTCGCCTAGCCAAGGTGAGGCCAAGCCTCACCCAGCCATGGTGAGGCTAGGGTTGACAAGCCTCACCATGGCTCAACGATGCTTCGGCGAGGTCGTCGACCCTCATCTGGCCGATCGCTAGCCATAGTCAACGCTGGCATCTAGCCAAAAGGAAGAAGAAGAAAGGGGAAGAGAAGAGAAAATAGAAGAAAAAAAAAAAAAGGAATTGTTCCCAAGAATAAGAAATAATCTTTTTCTACTTCTTGATTATGTTCTGAATCTATTCTCGAGAACAAAAAAAATAGATTTTTATTCTTGGGAACAAAAATTTTATCTGACGGATTTCTGTTCTTTTTTCGTTCCAAAGAACAAAAAAACAGAAATAGCTGTTCCAAGGATGGTTACTAAATAGGGCCTTACTAAATGTATCCTTATGCTTAAAAATTTGTTTAAGGAATAGCAATAGAATAAACTCCTGTTAAAGAAAAATCGTTCCCGAGAATAGAAATGTTACCAAATGTACTCTAAAACTTTCATTTCGTTCGTGCCAATCCTAAAACTTGCGCTGAAATGCACTTGACAGGAGATTCCGTTAGCTGTTCCTAGATGGGAAATTTTACTTGGTGTCCTCTAATCGATTTTCCCTTTCTTTTGTGGACATCATGGGATTGTGATGCGATGGCAGGCGGTCATCACATTAGGATAGGAGACCAAAGAGAGAGACGAAAGGGGAGACGAGGGCCTGCTTGCCACTTACCGAAGCGTAGGGGCCAGCTTGGTGCCAATCGGTCGTGCCACCACCAGGTGAGGGTCTTACCCTTGCCTGCTGGTGGTTGCCTTTGCTATGACCTAGGACCCTGACAAGGGTCGTCAGCCCTCCCTCTTTAAAGGGCAACACCACCGGTCCTTATTATGCGCTGCGTTCTCACTCTGTCTTTGTTTTAATTTTTAGTCTCTTTTTTTTTTTCTTTTTTTTAACGTTCAATTGTGTTAGTTGCAATTCTAAGTCTGACATGGCACCACGTTGAACGGAAAAAGCAAACAAAATCTTACGCAGATTTTTAGCCCAAAGAAAATCGACGAAGTCAAGAGAATTATTCTATCACATTTTCTTAAGAAAAGTTTACTTAGATAACCAAAAATGTGTAACATGTTTAGGATTCAATTCTACTAGCGTAACATGTTTTAAAACTCTAAGTGAACTTGTCCCAATAAAATTACATTAAAATGTGTATCTTACGTATTGACTAAACTATATTGTTGGTCCATCGATCTCCTAGTAAGCTTAAGAAAGCAAGAAGTGCTGGGGCCGTGCCCCTTCAACTCTTAGGCAATTTTTTGATTGTTCCGTTTTACTACATGTTACTTTCTAGCTATGAGTAATGGAGTGTTCTCTATAAGAAATTGTGAGAGTAAATGATTTTTGTTGTAACTGGTCGTGAAGAATACTCGACAAGACATTGAGGTGCATAAATCTCCATCAGATATAGTGGAACTTTGTTACTGCTTTTCCTGTGGAAGTAGGTTATGTTGACCGAGCCCATTATATCCTAGTAGGTTCTATTTTACCGTTTCTCGTGTAAAATGCTTTTGTTTATCGTTGTATTGCTGGTTTGTCTGCAACGGAATTAAAGAGCGAGCCCATGTTTGATCAAACATTCTGTGTGGGGGTCACGTTGAATTTCCGACACCTGAATTTCACCATGGGCGAGCTCGAACCCTGATTAGGGCCTTTAAATCTAAAATCCTCAATTGATGACAAAATGAAACCTCAAATCTTCATTTGACCGCAACCACAACCCTAAGTCTTATTTATGCACTTGACCCCTTTTTTAAAAAAATAAAAATAAAAATAGTTACATGGGGATGGGACAAGGCTACAGAATCAAAAGTTGAGCTGGATAAAATTTCCTCTAGTTAACCAGATTTGGAGAAAAAGATAACCTTAATTTGGCATTCTCTAATAACATGAAGAATAACTTTTAAAGAGATTCAAGACATTGGCAAATCAATGGAGATATTCAGATTTGCCTGGCTAAGGACAAGATCATTAAGATAAAATTCTCCACAAGTATGGTCTGGTAGCACATAGCTATTTCTATCTAAATAAACTCATTAGTGAACGAAGAACACATACCAAATTTGATAGTACACCTAGCATTTCTGAGTGATTACATATTGTTTTAAGCAATTTAAACAGCTAGATAGGTATATAGATTATTGGTGCATTTCACCTTCCAGAGTAAAGGCTACTCATTGATCAATAGTTCATATTGTAATCTTAACATTAGTAAAGAATATAGATGAATGAAAATGTCATCCTGCATGAGAAAGACGATGTAAGATTTTATGAGATCACTGTCAACTATCATAAAAATTTAAGCTATTAGATGAATGTGAGATTTAGTACATAAATATTCTCACACTCCTCACGTGTAAGCTGCTCTTTAGCCTAAGCCTAAAGCCTTGGAATATGAAATTGCGGAGGTAAATAGAGGTTTGGAAGATTTGAATTTAGAGTCTTATACCATGTGAGAATTTGTGGAACTACTATCAACTATTCTAAAAGTTGAAGTTATTAGATGAAAGTGTAGTTTAATTTATAAATTTTCTAATAGAAAAAATGAAAAGGTCAAATGGCTGGTACTAGTAAATCCCAAAAGTTGCGGAAGCCCAAATGAAGCTCGATTGGTTGGGGAAGAAGGTGGCTACGTGATAATGCAATGCACGTAGGAAACGAAATTAAACAAGAAAGAAATAAACTAGCAGAACAAGAACACAAGATGACGCGAAAAAGCATTGTCTTTGATGGGTCTGCCAATTTTAATTGGCAGCAATCGCAAGAATTAGTCGTCGTGGCCCTACCGCTCCTGTCTACCCAACCATAGACACCACGAGCCCCAAAAAGGAGCATTCTTTCGAGAATTGACCTTTTCTCTTGTACCATTCACTATCAAATTGGCCTTTTAACATGCTACATAAAGTGTCATTTTCTGCTTGTGGATGACAAAGGTATATCTGAGAGATGAGCCACATAAAAACGCTAGACACACAGTCACATGTGTAGACGCTCGAGTGTTGATCCCGAGAGACATGGTCCTTGGTCGAGCTCATCGTGCCAACGTAAATTAAGATTTCTTGTCCCCACCCATTTTTGTTTTTGTGGTTATCCACTTACTTTTGTCAACTATATGTATACCTTTTTCCTACGTGTCCTGGTTCGCTTTTCGCCACACACGCACCCGTTCAAATTGCCCGACTAATCATCGTTGTTGGACATCCATGTCACCATTCCAATCCTCTCTCTCTCTCTCTCTCTCTCTCTCTCTCTCTCTGGGATGCATGACTAACTTGACATATAAAAGAAATGTTTGCAATAATCACTCTATGGTTCAAATGAGCTTTCACGAGCAATCTTGGTCCAAGAAGTCCTACATCCATAGTGACCACTACTTGGGAATGAGCTAAAAATGAAACGTCAAGTACGTGTCATATGGTCGATACCAACTCAAAGCGAAAAAACTAGAGGTGCATGCTTAATACGAAACCATGAAAAGGAAAGTAATGGATAGGAAAAGGAGCATTTTGGAGACCATGTTACATGGAATTGAAAGGGCCCCAGGAAAATGTTGTCTTTGAATGAAGGCCAGAAGTTTGGTACTTATCTAATCACAGAGATGTCCCTCTTAGTTGTGCTAAGCCTTGGAATATGTTCACCTCGTGTTTCATAAGAATTTTCTGGTACACTATCTGCCGGGAGAGAGAGAGCCTTGAACATAACAGAAACTTAGCATAAAACCTTAGTTTGCTGGTCAAAAAATTCATCAAAATGAAACATATAAAGATGTAATTTGTTAAGGAAAAAAATTCAAAGCACATTAAAGCTGCGTTTAGTCGTTTAAACATTTTTGCTGGATACGGTAATGCCGAATAGAATAAGAATAGAATAGGATTTTACATATCCCATCCGATATTTGTTGATATTTGGATATAACATAGATTCATATAAATATTATCCAAATGAATATTTGATTTGGAGGAATAAAATTAAAAATAAATCGTTAAGTCGTAAAATCTATTCATCCTTCTACAATCCGCCATCCATGTCGGACACCCCTCTTCCTCGTAACTTTGGGGACGCCTTCTCCTTTTGCGACATCCCTTTCGTCACCCTCGACCGACCTAGCGGATTTTGCCCCGCTCTACCTTCGACTTCACTGTTTTGGAATTCCCCTAAGTTTGAGTTCTCTGCCAGTCCCACCATCTCCGCCACCGTCGACGCCTCCCTCTTCTGCGGCAAATCCATCCTCTCCTCCTTCAATCAAACACAATCTCTCCCTCTCCTACACCCGATGTTTATCTTTGATACAAGTCTCTCATCAAATCCAAAAGAATTGATACAATGATCACGCCGAATCTCAATTGTGGCAACCGACAATGCAGGCAGCACAAACAAGAGTGGAGTCGAGGATCAAAGACCAGCGGGCAAAGTTCCTCAAGGTGTCACAGAGCCTGCCGAGACGACGCACAAATATGGTTTGCAAGCAGGCATCTCCTCTGGTCCAACTCGCTTCAAGTGATGCGGTTGAGGAGCATTTTGCCATGGTTATTGCCTCCATCGGATCATCTTCTTCGCGAAGGAGGCACTAGGCTCTAATTGAGATCATGAATTTCCCCGCCAGGATAGAGTTGAGCAATATAAATTTTCCTAGTCGTTGAAGGCGGGAAGCAGGTCATCATCAATGGAAGGAGGCTTGGCCATTGTAGTCTAATGATGGTGGTGGTGGGCAAAAGAGAGGAAGAGTGATCAGCAAGCGAAATGGGGAAAAAACATGTGATTTTTTTTTTTTTATCAATTTTCCAAATTTCATATATCCTATCAAGGTCTATCCCACTCCCTAAGGCTGCATTCGGTAGTTGGGATAAAATTCGGGATATGATATGATTTATTATATCCTACATTTGGTGCTTGCTCAGGATAGGATAAAGTAGGATATTATGGGAATATAGATAGGATAAAATTATCTCATAAGAGAGGTGGGATAAATGTGAATAGGATTTTTAATGTCCATAATAAGAAAGTTATTTTTCTTGAATAACAAACTTATTAAATTAACAAAATTGAAATTATATTTCAATATAAATAATATTTGAATTCTAATTTAAGAAATTAAAAATAAAAAAAATTATTTTTAATTAATCTTATTTTAATTTATATATTCAACTTTAATTCTATCTTATAATAAACATTCAATTATAAATTAAATATTTATATTTATTATATATTTTAGGTATTTTTGTATTTTAGGTATGTTAGTATAGTTTACTATTTGATAAAATTTTATTAAAGAATGAGGAAAGGGGAAAAAATAATAACGAAAAATAATATAAAAAATAGGAAAAATAAATTAAAAATAAATTAAGGAATAGTGTTACAAGATATTTTCACAATCTCCATTTATGAACATTTAGGTTCATTTATAATGATATGCCATTTATATAAAAAAAAATGTATATGATATGATGTGAACATATCTGATTTTAATATTGTGATTCACCAAACAATGGATAGGATATAAAAAAAATCATAAGATTTCATATCATATCCTATCAAATCCTATTATGATTAGAAATCCAGACGACCAAATATAGCCTAAGAGTAATTTTTTTATCTGGACTACATCTGGATTTCGTATCACTCCAAACACCAAATAGGAAAAAAATTATCTTATTCAATGTTTTATCTGGCCCACCAAATGCAGCATAAGAGGTTTTGAGCTGCCAGTTTCTCTTAATTTGGTACACTGCATGTTAATCGTTGATAGGCATTGATGCTAAATCGGTAAGATAGAAAGTTTCTCCATTGACTAGGTAAATTGACATCCTCAATTAATCTCTCAACTTAAAAAGAAAAATAATGAGTGAAGGATAATTCAATTAGAGCCATATTAAAAGCTTCAATCAAATTAATTACGCTCATAAAAATCTACTAATCTCTCTCTCTCTCTCTCCCCCCCCCGGGCTAAATAAAATAATCAAGTTAGGTTTGATCAATTAACATATCTATTAGAGCCAAACCAAGACGTGCAAAACATGTGCGTTCAACAATCATCTCGCAATGCATCAGGAGGGAAGACCATAATGTTAGTGAGGAATAGTCAGATGCTCCAGAGAGTCTCCGATGCCTCCTCGTTAGCCCGTAGAAAAAAATGAAGCAAAAGTGACTTAACGGCAAAATAGTCTCAAACCTAGCTGAGCCGCAGTGTTGGTGCATGGGCCTTTTCTTTTGCATGCAGGTCATGCACCGATGTGTCTGCTTTGGATCGTAGTGCAGTGTTGGAGCTACAGCGCAAGCAAGTTGAGAGCAACCGATACTCGTAGGGTGGAATAATTTCAGTTAAGAAGGCTGGCCAAGTTGGTCCTCTCTCATTATGGTCGGCAGGTGAAAGTGGAAGCAAATAACTGTATGCATCGATTCAGAGAATCCAGCATGGTGTTTGATTCGGAGGACCCACGAATCCTATAGCCCTTCGGAATTCTGAGATACATATTCTGCGATCTATTCTCTTTCAAGTCATGAGACACTCCCTTGTCTTCTTGTAATAAGCATAGCTTTGAACCGTTTGTATATCCATGAGCTATGCCGCGTTTAGATTCACGTCATTCTAATGTAGGTATACTTGGAATGAGGATCTGAGTAAATTGCATGTTTTGACAAACTGCGAGACTTAAACTTCGTTTCAAAGAAAAGTTAAACGAATTCCCACTACTGTAGTTAGTTTCATTTACCACGTCGGCTATGAAATGAACGTAGACAATACAATTTGAATATCGGCGAGGAATGGTCCAAAGGGCACTTGTCAAGCAATCAAAAACTACTAGTTCATTAATGTAGTATGAATCTTATTAGAGAATACTCCAAAGGGCACCCGTTAAGCAATTATATAAAGAAATATTGTGGTTTTAATGTATTAATTTTTCTCGTAATATATGTAATTAATATTTAAAAACTCAATATTTTCTCGTTAAATATATTTTATTTTTGTTTGGAAAGTAGCCGTTGACATGACATGTAAAATTTATCCAATATAGTATCCGAATATTCTTTATCATCCAATCGAGACGAGCCACCTTTTGGAAGTCATGATTTCTCTCTCATGCCTGGCTATGCACGGGGCAGAGATCTGCTCCATGACCAAGATCACAGCGCAGGAGCATTCCGACAGGAGAAAATATTTTAAAGCAGGAATCCAGGAACATATTCTGATCATATGTAGCTTGCCACGGGTAGAGAGAGAGAGAGAGAGAGAGAGAGAGAGAGAGATGGTGCTTGCATGCATGGAATGAACGACACGATGAATTACTCTCCTCGATATTAGCTGCGTTGCTAGCGTTTTAGGAAAAAATATCAAAAAAATTATAAACTTATTATATTCTTATCAATTCAATCATAAATCTTTATATTATAACAATTGAATCCTAAATGATTTGACTATATAATCTCTTTGGACAATATTGGCCATAAATCATTGACATGAATGCCAACCATTCGATATAACACGATTGGTACTGAAGTGGACAATTTTTACAATTTTCTTAATTTTTCTGAATTTTGTATTTTTTTTATTTTTCTTTTCTTTTCTTATTCCAACTTTGGACCAGTGACCTCATCGACCATAGGCGATGTTTGGGAGAGAGCCTCCACCCCTCATCAACCACGGGCAACGGCCTCCACCTCCTCGTTGGCCATAGGCAAGGGCATTGGGCCCTTGTCCAAATCAAGAAAGGGGGTCGCAACCCTCATTTGTTGCAATGCCCTTGATTGGTCTAGATGAGAGCACGGAGGCCCTCGCCCGTGGTTTGCGATTACATCGACCCTCACTTGGATTTGGGCGAGGACATGATGCCCTTGCCTATGGCCAATGACAGTCACGACACCTTGCCCAGACCAGGCGATGGTTGGCCATCAACCTTGCAGGCGTAGAATTGTTTTAAAAAAAAAAAGGGAAAAGAAAAATCATAAAAAAATTGAGAAAAAAAATTTAAAATTTATTCACATTGACACTAGGCGTGCCATGTAGGATGGCCATCATTTATGTTAGCAATTCTGCCCAAAATTGGTCGAGTGGTTTATATTAATGATATGTCAAAAAATTTAGGACGAATTGATATAAGTATAGTAGATTTAGAACTTTGTCAGTACCCCCTAGTTTTGTTCCTGATTTGTCTTAGAATAACATTTAGAGTTTGTTTGTTTTAGGAAAAAAAAAACTGTTAAAGGAAATTGTTTTTTGACTTTCCCATATGTGGATGACAGAAAACTAATTGATCTACATAATGTTTCCTTGGATTACAAACAATACTTAGATTCAGGGCAAATGAGTTCCCTTTCTAGCAATAAGAAAACCACTTTTCCTTGATGTGTTTTTTTATTGGAGAACCACATGAAAATGAAAAATATTTTCAATAGACATTAATTAGTTTTTATTTATTTATTTTGGTGACTTAGGATTCGTCAGGCCCGACTTTCGCTTACGCTAATCGCCAAAGTGCGCGGTGCACCTCGGACCAAGCGTCAATACCTAGGGGGAAACTAGCATATGATCCCATCATCATGGTCCCCCACTTAAGACGTGTTAGCAGCTGCGAAGTTTCGACCTTCGGACCTTTGCGATGAAGTGCCCAAAGCCAAACCAACTCAATTACCCACCGGTAGGTTTATTAGTTTTTATTTATTTAGTGATTTAGGGGAAAAAATTTCTTCTCACCAAAAGGAGAAGTTGTTTTACTCAACCTAAACTTATTGTTATTAGCCCATATGTTTTGCATAGATCAATTAGTTTGTATCATTCAAATATTGGAAATTTGAAAAACAATTTTCCAAAAATGGTTTTTCTTCAAATAATCGAGCCTTATTTGTAGTTTATTTTGGGCAAGAAGATTAATATGTTTTTTAATAAAAAAAATATGCAAATAACTTTTTGTAATGAGTTAAAATAGGAGAATTGCCTAAAAAATTCTAATCCTATTACATTTTTTGCCAATTAAGTCTATCCGCCCAATTTTGACTATAAATCACCTGGCATGAATGCTAGTCGTCTTATTTGATACGATCAACATTGATGTTGACAAATTTTAATAATATTTTAATATTTTTCGAATTTTAAAATTTTCTTTTCTTTTTTTTTTTTTCTTTTTCTTTTCTTTTTCTTCTTCACTATTTTCTTACTATGGCTGAAGCAAAGAGTGCCATTGAGGCGAAGCAAGCATGCATGGCTGCTTGGGCGTGACCTCTTGTTAATGGAGATTAAGTTAGATAACTGGCAAGGAGCGCCATTTCCCTCTTTTTATTTCTTTGTTTTGGCTAACTTAATTAAATTTTACAAAGTGGTGTCGCCATATGACCGAAGCTCGAGCACGTTTTGCAGTTTTCAGGCCATTCGCACTCACTCCCCGAAGCCACAGCTACAGGATGGAGTGTAATTCGCGCATCAGTAGTGCCATGAGTCGTGTACCTCTCAATTTTCAAAGGGCAAAGGCATATCATATCATGATGAATGTACTGAAAAAAGAACGCACTCTTCGTACCACAAATCCACTTTAAAGTTGACTTATTCGCCCGGCCAATCGGCGTAATGTGTGCGAAATAATTGGATCCAAATCACCGGGGGATAGCCTGGTACATGAGTCAATGATTGGAGGGCATGATGATGATCATGCTGATCTTCTCTATATATTAGAAATTTACGTTAGAGATTTTTTTTCTATGAAAAATGCTTGCTAACCAGATCGTTACTCTTGGCAGAGTAAAGGTGTATAAAATACAATATTTTGCCAAAAGTAAGCTTAAAGGGAAAAAAGCCAAGAATTATTGATGACCAAAATTCAGAAAATTACAAATATGAAATGATATTTAGTTGATTTAATTCTTCTATTACATTTTAAGGTGATTTATCTTCTTCTTTTTTTACGTCAATCTTCAATCACATTTTAAAGAATTATACTTTCATTACTATTTTCCCTTTTATACGATTTTAAAAATCTAAGTTAGTAATCCATTGTTTCGACTATATTGAACCAAGTGAACAGTAATTATGATTTTAATAGAACTAATTAAGTGTAAGTTACTGAAAAAGGGTCATAGAACCAAGTTCCAAATATGATTGTTTGTGTTATACAAACATGTTGTGGGGTATCAGGTCACGCGCAATAACTACAATCATTCTTTCTAAGTTTTTTGATTGTCTATGTCAATTAAATCGCAAGAACACGGTGGTGAATTAGTTTAGACATGTGACAAGAGTATGATTTATTTTTTACTTTTAAGGCTATTAAATGAATTTTAGATTATATGACAAGAGTTACTTAGTTCGATCATGTGCAAGATAGAGTTCCTTGTTTGTTGCAAACAAGTGTCGTAGACAAAAAAATTCATATAAATGCAAAAAATTTAGAGACTAAAATATCAATTTTCAAATTTCACAAAATTTTTACAAAATTAACCAAAATTTAATATGATGTAACTGCGGATGTAATATTCTTCATATTGAAATAACTGCATATATTTCTTTTGATTTACTAGTAAAAAGCCTTAAGTCCAGGTAGTGATCAAACTTTGTCATTTGTAGTTTATACGAAACTAGTGAAAGATGTTTGCAAATGAAAATCAGTATACGATAGAAAGCTAATTACATTATTTAAATGTTGCCGGTTCCCCATCATTTGGAAAGGAGTGTTGGTGGCCCAAAATGCACCGTGGTTCTCCTGGAGTAACGGTGCCGTTATCTTAACATGACCAATTTCTTATTAATTAATAAATTGAACTCTATTTCATCCCTCCCTCCCTCAATCATGCCTCCAATTCCAAAGTTTTAGCTTTTAACTTACCTCTTTCCTTTTCCTTTTTCTTTTTATTTTCATTAATCAAGGGGAACATGTACCAAGATCAGACGACAAAGAGGTTCATGAAACACCCAGCAAGCTTAATAACATCGCTGCCTTGTTTTACCTCAACCAAAGATCACTCGCGACGTCATTCCCTTTTCTCAAGGGCGTGGATACCGTGGACAGCTTCATGAAGGGAATGGCAATTTGATCATTTCAGTTTTGTCAGGGTAGGACTGAAGTTTGAAGCCTGGTTAGGGGATGCGAAAATGGCGAAGCCGGGAAAAGAGAGATGAGCCCATGGACTGAGCCCAACTAAGAACACTACAGGGCCCAACAGAAAAGTGATGAAAGCCCAAAATACGAACAAAAAATAAAATAATGCAAGTAAAATAATATTTAAATTTATTTACTCCGCGTTATTTTCCCTTAATGATCCGGGAAGCTTTTACCCATATTGGTAGATTTGAGGTTTGATTGAAAGTTGAGATTTTTCTTTTAGACATAAAAAAGCCCATGATATAATTGAAGTTGTATTTAAATTAAGTGTTTAAAAAGAATCAGATCATATGAAAATTGAAGTTCAGACTGAGTAGTACCGTTGTTTCAAAGTCTGCTCCCGAAACCATAAGAGGTCGAAAACTGGTTCAATCACAAGAACCAACAATTTTGACCCACACGTGCTGTGAGAAAAAAGAGAAACGAGTCAATTTTGTACACAGAAAATTTTTGAAGTTTCAAAAGTAAAGTCGACACGCGAGCCAATCACTCAACCAACCGCCGCTTTTAGTCGAAAGTCTCGTGGAGGTCCGAAAGCAAGCCGCGACCCGACTCCGGTTCGGGCCGAATCTCCGTTAGGAGAGGCCCACATTCCATTCGGGTCGAATCCGGACGATCCGTCGGGCCGGGTCGTCGAGCGCAAATCCCCAACCCACCCGGAATTTCAAAAAACGGAGCGGCACTCATCTCCCTCCTCCCTCCCTCTGCATCATACGAGGCTGCAGAGATGGAAGAGGCTACGGAGATCGAGACGACCGCGGACTCCATCGACGCCCCACTCATCTTCCACCTCGTCGCCGACCTCGTCGGCTTCGTCCTCTACATGCACCAGCAGATCCCCTCGTGAGTAGTACATTTTCCTTCGATATTTGAGTTGCACTGTCCGTTTCGCGTCGGGCTTCTAATCGCTCGTCCAAATTCCTCACGCGCCGATGCTAGATTAATTAATTGCTGCCGAGTCGATGCTCGATGTTGGATGCTGCAGTAGTTCACCTTCGTTCCTGGATTGATTGAGTTCCGCCGCGAAGAATTCGTGCCAAATTAGTTTTATTCTGCTGATAACTCATGCTGGGTATCTGTAAATGACAGAATTTTGCAGGACATGAGCCTCGAATTCGATTCGATGCGTAGCGAATACGCGGAGATGGTACGTGAGGATGAACACCGACCCTTTGCCCTTCGACCCTTTTCGGCCTCGATTAGTAGTTTCCCTAAGCAAGTTCGATTTATAGGAGGCCGAGCTAGCGCGGAGCGGAATGAGAGCGTCGTTTAGGAGGAAACATAGTGGAAGGATGAGGGAACTCAAGCGGGGATTTAGGAGCTCGGAGAAGCTGATGAGCGCCGTCTCGAGTCTCCAGGATGCCTTGCGGCTCATGATTAGCGAAAGCCCCCATGTCCGGGAAATTCTTCTGATTCTCGGAGGTAGTCCATTGAGGCCTCGGTATGTCTACCGATTGTGCTTTTCGCATGGGAAGATGGTTTCGAGAGACGCGAGTGATTTCACCAAGAACAGGGCGGCGGAAGTGCTTTCGAGAAAGGTGAGCTTTAGCTTCTTCTTAAGTTCGTCTTGTACTTGGACAGGACTTAATGTCATATACTTAATTGAACAGGCTATTCGGGCATTGGTCTCTGGAGGTGCAGGGTCTGGTGGCTATCCAGGTAGATAGGTGACCATGATCAGTCCATCAAAGTTTGGTTGAGGTGATTATGCTGCATCTGAAGAATCTTTTCTTTTCCTCAATTTGAATAGGTCCAACGAAGTTGTTCCTCTTGGTCAAAGCTCCGACTTCTTTTAATCAACCTTCATATTTTCTTCCAAAACGTGACTTCAGATACAACAAGAAGGTTAGTGTAATGGGCACTCAACTGCTTTCTCCTTTTATGCTGTGGCATTTGAGGTTGCTTTGATGAGTTTTCTTCTTCTCTGCTCCTTACCCTGTTTTGGCCTTTCCAAAAATTGGCAATGCCTAGAACGCCGGATTGAATATTGCATCATAGATGGGTCCTGCTATGGTTGTATTGCGACCAAATAACCTCTTTCTTTATCTGATATATAGCATCCTTATTGATTATATCTTTCCATCTGATAAATTAATAGTCTCATGCCTATGCCATCGGAGACGAACATAGTCAAACAATGTTTGTATTAGCTTTAAAGTGGTTTTCTCCGCTCATAATTTTGCTGCTCAAAGCATTGGTGTTGTCATTGCCATGCAGTGTTCCGTGTCCTTTGCAGCTTCTATCATGTCTTCATTCTTTCTTTAGGTTTCTTTTTATTGACACAATTTTATGGGTGATCCATTTACAAATACCGATTGGTTTTGGCAGATTGTACCATTTTGCCTACGAATTAAGTGCAAAAGCCAACAGCAGGAGAGAACTGAGATTAATGAAGATCCTCAGGCAGGCATGAGTGTTAGCTTGAAGGATTGTGGGTCTGATGATTTGATTTGGTACGTGATTCTTAAGTATGTTAGAACTGACACAAGTTTTTTTAATTAATAAAATATTTGACTCCTTTTTATCAAAAGTTATGGTGATCCAATGTGCTTCAAAGTTTGAAAAGTGGTGATGGAATAAGATGGGGAAGAGAAGGCTGAGGCGATGATCTCATCAATGAGTATCTAGAACTTGGCTTGAAAAATGTCTCTGTGTCTGGCTTTTTATCAAGCCCAATAATGGACTTTAGTCGTCAAATAACTCAGGCCCTATTTTTTAAGTCCTAAAGCTTTGGTGCTTGTGAATAAAATATGTAGCTGTTTAGCTAAGTCAGCCCAAGTTAATGGTTCTCACTGCTTCAATTTCTTTAGGGGGCATGGGCGAGCAACATGACCTAATACATTATTATTTGGCTTAACATGGTAGTTGCTCCTAGTTTAGTCTAGCAAATTTGCAATGGGAATAAAAATGAAGAAGCAGAAATGGGAAGAGGGTCCACATTCTTGTATTCGAAGGAGCACCTTACCTTGTGATTCTTTTATGTGTGCATTGCAGGTTCCAATGCCGGCATGTTATAAAGGGTCTCGCGCCCACGGTACCATCAGCAGAAGAATGATACAACTTATATTGAGAAATGTTGTCCATACAAGTCAGTCCTTCTTCAGGGCCTCTTTAGTATAGGCCTGTTTTACCTTGATGATTGTCATGACCCATATCTGGTATTAATTACTTCTACACCCATTTTTGGTATCTGTGGTAATCTGGCTTGGCATGATATTGAGTTTCTTCCTCTTTTTTTGATTTATTGCCTAGTAGATAGCTTTGTACAAATCCTCATCTTCGGTGTTAAGTTTCACCCTGAATTCCATTTCTTAGCTATGCAAGTTTGTTCGATTCTTGATCTCTGCAGTAGACTGCCTCTTCTTCTTTTCCTTTCTATCGTGTTTAAGAATCAAGAGTGCAACCAACCAATCATTAAATGTGCAAATCCTCAGGCAAGCAAATCATCACTTAGAGCCCGTACTTGTATCTCATGTTGAGACGTAAGTGACTTGGACTGGAATGAGGCCGCTCCAATTCATTTAAGGTGTTCAAGCAGCAGCGTGGCCAAACAGGATAAAGTTCCTGTCTTGCTTGCTAGATGCTCAACTTGGTTAGAGTTACCTGAACTAATCAGTTCTTCACTTGACAATGGCTCATGAGTTTTAAGGAAACCTCACCAAGATCCTGATCAAATACTGTTGAGGTGCTTTATGAACAGTTTTCTTTTTCTGGTTTTTGTAGCTTCAAAATTTTTCACGCTGATATGATAAAAGTTTGCCCGGCTTCTTGACCATTTTCTTTGGGCATGCATCTTTCTTTTATTTCCCTCTTCTTTGTAGTTGAAGATTCAGTTAATTATGGCAGAGCATAGTGGTGGTTGCATTTCGTAGCTGGTATGTGCTTCTTCATGGTTTTGCTGTTACAAACAAACACTGGCGCATACCGTGGAATCACATAGGGTCACGAGTAGGAACCGTTGAAGCCAAAAGAAGAAAAGCTATTGTTATTTTATCCCGCATGTTTTGGTGAAAATTTTATGCGTGCTGCGTCATTACTATGTTAGATTACATTTCGCAAATACTATTTGATCTGTCAGAAGGTCCTTATGTTGTACATGCCTACACAGAATCGTCCGAAATGGTCAGTTCTTGGTGCATTTTTGCCGGATACATGACGCCTGATGTAATTAGGAGTCTCTGTGGGGAATGAGCTGTTGAATTGCTCTCTTTACCTCAACAATACTCGCCTTCTTCCCATTGACATTTTCCTTTACCTGGAGTAATGGACAGAATGATCAGGAGCCATTCAAAACCGAAAGAGCCAATCGAAACCTAGAACTCCGAAAATGTAAGAGGGCATTACCTTGGCTCTCAATTCGGCCACGAAGAACCCGTTTGTCAATGAGGATTGGACCGCCGTCGTCTCGATCCTCAAATCTCGGAGCATTTGCATTAGGTCGAGCAACAACCCTTCTCTATGCGGGCATTGGAGCTCCAACAGTGCATCGCTCTCGATGATCGACACTTGCACGCTAGTCTCGGATGGCGGGGGCGGGAGAGGAGGCGGCGGCGACTCCACGGCCTTGGGCTTGGCCCCGTTGCCGCCCTCGACGATCCTCATTTTCCTCTTGTCAGACCCGGGCAAGCTTGCTCGGGAGGACCGTTCTCCTGACGAGGCCGCGCTTCGTAGATCCTTCAAACTAGTCGTCCTCTGCAACTCTCCTTGTTTTGTCCTCTGGTCGACCTCCATTTGTCGATTCCTCGCCTCGAGATCTTGGATCTTCTTCCTAAGTTGCTTCACATATTCTATGGTATCCCCTAATATGGAGGCCTTATCCATTTTGGTCACGAACGGCACCAGTGACCTCAGTATAATAAACCTCTCGTTGAGCTTCTCGCGGCGGCGGCGCTCCGCCAGGACATGGTTGGCGCTGAGCTCGTCCTGCGGGTTCCCTTTGCGGAACCGCGAGCTGGAGTCGCCGTCCCGGGACTTGGGCGAGTTCTCGTCGCGGTACTTGGTGTGCAGGAACGGTATGGTGAACAGGATGTACTTCAGGAGCCACTGGGAGGTGCCCTCGGCCGGCACGTGGAGGAGGTGGTCGGAGCGGCTTGTCCACTTGGAGAACGCCGATTGGGTAGAGTAGGAGACGTAGCTGGCGGAGTCGGCCCACCGCGGCTGGTTCTGGAGGATGGTCGAGACGGTCTGGGAGTAGTGGGTGTCCTCCTGCGACAGCTCGTCTAGCGCCGGAGGAACTGCGCATCCATAAAAAAAAAAAAAAGCATGAGAAACGACACTGGATCTAAAAGAAATGCTAAAGGCGGGTAGATTTCAGAGCAATTTTCGCAGGCATTACGAACAAATCGTGATTAATTTTTTCATGATTAGCGTTGTCGGTACCCAAACTCGTTTCCCACCGACCGATGTGAAGTTATTATATTAATGATTAGCTTGACAATCCAATGCGAAAAGTGAGATCCTCTTGAGGTCAGTGGGCCACTCAGAAGTGACCCACGATCTCTCCACCTTCTCTTCCGGTGGGATTAGGTGGGGTTTCGCTGGTAATAATTAAAGCGGAGAAACTTAGGTAAACCGTGCACGTGTCACGAGGATCGCTTCATCCTTGTACAAAAACGATTTGATTTTTTCCCCTTTGTCCCAGAAATTAAATTTAACAATGTTGGATTGGCGCATGAATCAGTACTTGCGCATTGAGCGTAGGGACATTGGCGTAGGACGCGGAAGTACATGGGACGAGGCCATTTAATATAGGATGATGAACCATGTGGACTTGCCATATCTAGGTTATTTAAAAATTATAAATGTTGAAAATGCATAAACCATAATAAAAGCAGCATTTGGGTCTACTTAAGTTTTGAAAATTAGATTGGTGCAATGTTCCATACTCCACATGGGAACTTGCACTTCATTAAAAAAATTTATCTTGTTTTACCTAAAATTGTACGGGGTTGCAAAATAAAATAAAATGGAAAGAGCAAAAATATTTCGTTAAATTTGAATTGTAAGGTGAGGTTTGGACTTCTATGCTAGATGCAAAACACTTTATGTACTTACAAAAGGATCTTGCTAATGAGTGCCCTAGATACTTGCTATAACATACTTACCATGTAATTCAAAAGGTTAGCGAGGAAAAATTTGGATCACTATAAAAAAAAGTTTTTATTGCAAATGCATTGATCATCCATAACACAAGAAAAATGGCACATTGAAAATGTTGACCTTTCTAAGTAAGGCTTAACTAAAATATCCTATGAAATATAAGATTTCTCGTTAGTGTCTAGTTGTGTGCATGACTAAGGTAGAAATGCATTTGAGAATCCCATGGAGAACCTTCACCAAAAGAATTTATCGTGCCCAAATTTTACTTGTATGTGTCAAAAATTGGGAGGACTAAGAACATAATTTACAAAATTTTACTTTGCAAATGTCCTATGCATATCAAAATCCGAGCGCGTGCGGTAATTTTTGTTTTTTCTCCCCTTTTTACAGTTAATGGTATTCAAAAGATCAGTTTAACAGATAAAGAAGTTGGAGGTCGACTATAGCATGCCTCAGGTCCCAGGACATTGACCTATTTCTGTCTAAAGTTTCGGTTTAGACAGACAATCATTCAATCACCAGTGGCCCCGCTGGCCAGTGAGATTGGGTACTTTGTCATTCCATGCACGGCAAGTGCAAAAGCAATGTGATGATTGAACCATGCAAAGAATGAAGAATTTAACTTCCAACTGCACAAGTAGATGATTTACCTGACGGCGGGGTTTGAAGGCCACTCCTCGCTGGATCCTGCATCATCTGCCACCTCCGGGTCGTCTCGGCCCGGAACGAGTCAACCTGACGCTGGTGGTCCGCGGCCGTCGAGTTTATGGTCAGCATGGGGAAGTCCGAGTCCAGGTTGTTTGACCCATCGTCTGGCGAGCCAAGCCGGATGTCCTCAGACATCTCGAACTCACTGGGCTCGGCGTTGTTTGCGGGCCCTGCGCCGTGAGGGTTCTGCGCTGCCGCCGCCGCCCCCTGCCGGCCGGTCTCGGCCTCGGAGTCGGACTCTCCCTCCTCGTCATCGTCGTCATCCTCTTCCTCCTCATCCCCTTGGTTGGCTGCAGCGGGTGGATCGGCCGGGGCGTAGGTGGGGACGGGCGGGGAGTGGAAGCGGTGGTGGCCGGACGAGGTGGCGGCGGGGTTGGAGGTCGAGTGTTCGGAAAGGGCGGGTTTCGGTGGGTGAGGGGGGTGGTGGTCAACGAAGAAGGTTTTGACATGATTGACGAGTGAAATGTCCTCTTGAACCTGAAATTTCACGAAAATCGAAACCTAAGCATTTTTCAAGGCCGTACTACAAATATTCAACTATAAAAGAAAGATCAATTGCTCGTGACAAGGGTCGGGATAGGTTTAATTGACGTTTTGTTAATGGAAATAATTTGTGATTACCCTTTCCGTGGTCCCAAATTCCACTACGCCGTCTAGAAGAGGGATGCAAACCACGGTCTGCAAAATTCGTCAAACGGAGTCAAGGTAAACTCTCACGAAATTTTCATCCGAAAAACGGGGAAGTAAGAGAAAAATAGGTAAAAAATATTAACACCCGAGATCTTACCTGAATACGAGCGCTCTGGTGCAATTGCAATAGAGACCGAAGCGGCAGAACGACAAAGGCCAAAGAACACAGTTAAAATAATGCAAAAAACGCAAACTATATGCATAAATAGATATTATTCTCTTCAGAACTATATATAATCGTCCATTATTATCTCACAAATGCACATGCACAACTTCGATCCATACCTTTGCAAGAATAGCTCTCGAAAAAGTCTTGCTATCAACCTCATTAGCTCCGGTGAGCCACGCGTGCTGCCTCCTCGCGTACGCTTTTCCAGGCAAGCTGCATGGTAATAATTATTTTTCACTTGTCAAGTAGTTCGAACATCATCAAGATTGCCTCTTTTTCGACAATTAGATACATGAAGCAGATGAATTTCATTAAAAAAATCAAGATTCCTACATGGGTTTTCTCGAGGATTTGGAAAATTGATTTTTGCATCCTATTCTTAGCGTCTACACTCATCGGCTGTGATTTCTAGGGGAGTCAGTGTCGAGAGACCAATCAATGCTTCCCAACGGTTTAAGTCTCAAGACTTATGCAGACTTCGATAATGAGGAAGTGACAGGATTTTTAGGAACCCACACACTAATCGAAGCTTCATTTTAGTGACTCGACAGCAAATTGCATAAACACCATGCCCCATGTTGTGGAGTGTGCAATCAGTTGACCTCACTGAAAAACGACGAGAACTATATATGTAGTTTTATACAGATCTTGGTCTCGGGTACTTAATCAGCCCTAGTAAACTCATGGTCTCCGGTACATGGAAATTGGAAACATGTATAAAAAATATTCGTTCAAACACATCACAAGAAAAATATTAGTATTAAAAGACCGCGTCTGTCATTTCCATTAGAAATTACATGAGTATTGGGATGATCACTGAGGAAATGATCAAAATAACCTATGCTAGATAGACGAACATTCTAAATAAAGAATTATTAGACAGTTAGAGTCTTTTTAGTAAAAAGAAGATTATTTGACAACTGGGTATCAAAAAACTCAAATATAGATCTATTTGAGTATCATGTAATACATTTCACATCTTTGAAGCTTGTATATATATGAATCTCCAAGGAAAATATATCTGCGCATGCTTTTACTACTTATCTCTTGCTATGTACTTTACCAGCTTGAGAAATTTGATTTTCGTTGAGTTGGTAAAGAAATTAATCTCTTTTATTGAAACTCGATTACAGCTTGAGTTACCTTCTTCAATCAAGGTAATGGAATGACTAGTTCTTACATGGATTATATATACCTATGAACAAGCTAGAAACATAAACTCCATCAAGTATATGCAAAAATGACCCATATGGTTCCCCATATACCTAACCATAACTACACACTTTTTTTTGGGATTGTTTCTTTTATAACAGGAAGCTCACTATACGCGGATAATTTCAAGACCCCTATTTTACTGCACCGATCTCGTAGACAAAGTGAAACGTGAGCCAAAACGGGGTGACTGTCCAAGCTCTTTCATTTTAAACCCTGTACTAGAAAGCACTCTAAAACCTGAAGTTCTGAGGAGCTTCCAGGTGCACGTGAAAAATGGTTGATACGCCATTGTCGCTTGACTTTTTCCGAAGGAGTGGAAAGAGCTTCCCTCAGCAGACAAATCTAGAAGGAAGGCCCAACTAACTCTCTCTCTCTCTCTCTCTCACCCCTGCTAATAATCTATATCAGCTGCTAGTGTAACACTTTTTTCGTTCCCTAATTACCATACCATTTTAAAGAAAGAAATTCTCAATCCGACTTTACGAGAGCCGAAACGACAATAATGTCACTCATTCACTCGCTCAGCTCGAAGGAGGCTTAGGTTTGGTTTCCGAGAGCCTTGGAGTGGTCACAACATCAGCTGTACAGACATAGAAACGACTGGTCTGCAATTTGATAGGAAAGCGTTGTCCATCGCATTACTTCAATCCACTTTATTTAGGTCCCGACTTCTGAGTACGGACGGTGTGCTCATTTAATTCCAACTATTTTGTCTTTGTGGTGTGTGTGTGTGTGTGTGTGTGTGTGTGAGCCTCTCGTTTTTATTTTTGTCTGTCACTGAATAAGGGAGGAGTTGGGCGGTTAGGCCATTATTCGTCTTCGCAGTCCTTTTATAGCATGGAATTGAATTCTGCGCCTCTCCCTACCATAAATAGTCCCCCTATAACTTAACAGAAATAATTGAGTTTTCAAAGCAATGAAGGCGGGAATATTAATTCTTATACTGTCTTGTTAAACATATGTTTCGAGAGATGCTTTAAATTTTAGAACACTGACCACGCTCTTCACAAGAACAGTCGATGCCTAGAATCTACGAAGATATGCGGTGACGTAACGAGTCAATCTTATTGGAGGCCTAGTAACTTTTACATTTGAATTTTGAAGAACCCATCTTCTGTTTCTTCGTTTGCGTTCTCAACGCATGGTATATACACAAAATACGTTCTTGACGTGGAGGGTTCTTCTTTTTCTTTTTTTCTGTTTTTGGTTTTGGTCACAGAAGGAGGGGTTTAATGTTGGAAACCACCGTATCTATCTAAACAATGTGACAAGGAGTGTAAAAACAAAGGAGAGAATCTCGCATTCTGTCAGCAACTTCTATTTTATCTACTTTTCGCTTGCAGTGTTCCCTCGCTACACAAGGAATTTCTAACGTTCTAAAGCAGATTGCAAAAGATGGAAAAAGAGGAAGAACTAAAGGAAACAAGCACACACACATTTCAACTTTGGTGGCAAAAGAAAACGGTAATTAATGAAAGCATTAATAACATAATTAGCTAGACTGTGCAAAAAGAGTACAGAGAGAGAGAGAGAGAGAGAGAGAGAGAGAGAGAGAGAGAACTTACCCAGCCCCAGGAGGAAATGAGAAGGAGACGCACATCAAGTAGAACCACTCGGTCTCGGTCAAGTCCTCTGGCGAGAGGGCTGCACATGGGCGGCGTGCCGGCTGGTTCGTCTCGCCGGCAGAGAGCGACTCATAGAGCTCCCGGAGCTGCTGGCTCCGCTGGAGGGAGGCCTCCTCCGCGCTGACTTCCATCGGCTGGACGGTTTTTCGGGTCTTGATCGGCCCATTGTAGTACCCATCTCCCCATATCAATATCCTAGTTAATTAAACCCAATTACCATTAGAAACACATATTGCGAAGATGACTTTTTCAAGAAAACCCGCTGCTGAAGCTAATGAGAATTGGTTATGTCATCCGTCAAATCAATAGCGAGAAAAGATGAGATCGGGACGAGTTCATAACTCAGTTTTGACGAAAGAAGTTAATGAAGGAGACGCAAAAAGAAAGTGGTTTACCCTTGTTGGGGGCAGATTTGCCAGAAGAGACTGTAACTCCATTTTATGGATTGCACGGCGGACTGCAACATGGACTGAAGCCGGCTGCTCGGCGGTGTTGCCATGTTGTACCGCCGACCAAAACTCTTACTAGCTGGCTTTGTCTCTCTCTCAATCACACACACACACACACACAAACACTCAGCTTAGATGTGAAGGAAGTAATAAAGGAGGGCAAGAGAAAGGCAAAAAATCAGAGAGAGAAGAGAGAATGAAAAAAAAATAAAAAAATCTAGTATTGGGTTACAAAGACATGTAAATAGAGAAGGGAGGGAGGGAGGAGGGAGAGAGAGAGAGGGGAGAGGCAAACGTGTGAGATTGGATTCCAAGTAATCTGAACCTTTATCTAACTGACAAAAAGGAAGAAGAGAAGGTAGATAGATAGCTCCAGAGAAAGAGAAACAGAGGAGAAATTTTAAGAGGTTGAAGAGAAGGTAAACATGGCACCCGCAGAGAGAGGGAGGAAGAGAGAGAGAGAGACCCGCAGGTGAGGAAAGAGAGGAAAAGGTAGATGATGACTTTGAGGAGAGGACAGAGAATAACCCAAGAATCGCCAACTCCACAACTTATTATCACCTTATGATGACGACGCCGATCAAAGGATTGAAGGGTCGTTAGCTCCGAAAGTCGACCGGTAAAAATAAAAGGGAAACCCAGAAAACCAAGAATTGGAGAGACAAGAGAGACAGAGAGAAAGTAGTTGGTCGTCGTGGGTTTTACTTTGCTAGGGTTTTTATCATTTGACCGGATTCGAGCGTCGTCCGTGCGAGGAGGGGCATTGGAGGTTTTGACTGGTTGGTTCACCGGACAGCTCCACAGCTGTCACGCCGCGGTCGCGCGTGGGCGACCCGTCAGTTGGGCCACGCGCCCGCGCGTGCGGTGCCTTGTCCTCGAGGGAGATTAGGTGGCGAAGACTGGGCGTTGGAGAAGAAGGAGGAGCAGACACTCTCTCTCTATCTTCTCTCTCTTCTCTCTCTATTTCTTCTATTCTATGCCCTCTTTTACCTATATTTCCTCAACGGCTGATCAAAGGCCAAGACAATATACCGCACGTGACTCATAAATAGTGTCTGACCAAAGGGTGGCAAGGCAGACCTTGTTCGAGATGCGGAGATGATTGCTCCCTCCCTGTTTGATAATTATCTTCAACTAATCAAATGGATTTCGTGATGTAAAGTGGAACTCGTTTTTTATGTGATTTCAATTGGATCTTTTAGAGAGGGGGAGGTTGGGTGGCTACAGCCCACGAGGGTTCGTTAAAAGTACAGCGACTCTTCTTAACTCCTCCCTTTGTAGTCATGGGACTCTCGCAAGCCTTGATGTGTATGCGTGCGCAGCCTATTGCCACCGCGGTACGGCCCGTTATTGAAGGTATTACTATACTAAAATCACGCCTCCTTTGTCCAACGGTTTCAACTTTCTGAAATAACCAGCGGTGGTTCCATGTGACTTTTTGGCCCTCTGAAATTTGAGAGGATAGTTACCCAAAAAGTCATAAATCTAATGTATGAATGCCAATTGTACCCTAAACTCTTCGATCTAAAAAAGTTAGGTTCTCGAACATGTAGAGTAGATTTCAAATTTCATAAATTGAAAAACGTGTTCTAACGGGTAGGTTCCAAATAAATTTGGAACCCAAAACTTAGAATCTAGAACTTGAAACAAGTTTTTGGGTTTTTCTTGTTTTATATTATTGCATGATTTTGTGGTACTCCATAACGCCCAATAAGGAGTAAATAACTTGAAATTACTAGTCGGAATTTTCATTTCTAACGATATTCATCATTAAAAATTTTACTTTGTTAATATTTTTCATAATTTTTGTGTGTCTAAATATGAGTTGTGATAAGTAGATAGCAACCAATAGTGATTATTAGATGTGATAATTCACTATAATCATTTAATTAAGAATACAAGTTGAATCTAGATAGACCTTGGAACCTATGATAAAGTAGATTCTAAGTTCCTAGATATATAAGGTAAGTTTCAGGTTCAAAAAATTAGGAAACTTCTTTTTTTCGGATAGATTCTAAGTTTCATATGGAACTTGAATGAAACTTAGAACACAAAACTTAGAACTGCTCACCACTATAGTTGAGTCCTAAAACTTTTGAAGATTTGATAACGTAGTCCTTCTTGCCATAATTAGCTAGAAATCGCTGACGCGGTAGTTTGATCAACGCTGGCTACCTTATGTGACACAACTAGTACAAATGTTAATGATTTTGCCATTTTTCAATATTTTCAAAAAAATTTCTCATTTTCCTTTCTTTTTTTTCTCTTTCCATTGACATCAACACCCTTATCGGATACGGTGAGGGTCTCCCTTGCTGCATCTAGTAGTGGGACTCGCTATTCTCTAGCTCTACTAAGGGTGACCTTCACCTATGGCCAGCGTGATGACCAACAAAGGAAGAAAGAAGAACAATAAAAGAGAAAGTGACAAAGAATAAAAATTCAAAATGTAACAAAAACCGTCAACATCAACATTTTCTGACAAAAATTAAATGGAATAACTACTTTGACAAATCGTCAAAAGGTATATGATTCATTGGCCAAATTAAAGAAATTATGACTAAATATAACATATGTATAATAGGTTTAGAGATTTTTTTGGGGTAATTATCCCAAAATTTTATCCATTTAATGATTACTACATGTGTATCCTACCATACCTAATATTTACGTGGATTTTTAATTGGCCAACATGTGTGCAGACTGCACTCGTTCTTCCTTTCTTGCCGGAATATGTATGTACATGTTGGGTCCTCTAAAATTTAGAGAGTGCACTCGTTATTAAAGGGGCTCGGATACGGCTACATTACCTCACCTCGTAACTTGACTTTGACAAAAGCGCCACCCCACATGTTGGAAAAGAATCACACACACACACACACACCCCATCAAAATCCTAATCCCCAAACCTTCTCTCTGGCGGTAACAGCGACTTGGTCATGACATGAAGACGGCTAGCATGTAGTGACAACAGCCGCATGAAGCCGAAGGAGCTGCTCGGGGATGGGGATAGAGGAAGAAAAGAGGAGGGAAGAAAGGTTGTTGTGAAAAACAATAATGAAAACATGAGTCAGAAAATGAGGAGGTCATGTTAGTCGTTTGAATCCAATAGGCTGATATGTCCATATACGAGTGAGCAACCGGATCAATTCAACTCGAGAGTCGGACATGAACAGCCTCACCCGATCGGTTCAAATTCAAACCATGGTAACCTTCTTATATGTCAGAAATTAGTTAAATTATGGTCAAAGAATCAAATTGATAGAAAAACTAGGGTATTTCAATTGATGTATTACTAGTAAACCTTATGTTTGTGATAGATTTTTGGGAAAAATAATACTAAAAGTGCCAAAACTTTAAAACATTGCTCACTTTAGTGTCAAAAGTTTTCGCTAGTTTTTTTAGTACCAAATTACATAAAAAAATAATTATTTAAGTGTTTCGTGCGACAAATTCTTGCCAAAAGTCCTACGTGGCTTTCATAATAAAATGTTTAATATGACATGGCTTTTATATATGAAAAAAGGAGTGCAACATGGACTTCTGAGGTGACCAGCTTGGCTAAATGATGCCGCATGGATCTTCTCTCAAAATAGACAGATTTCTCTTTTGTTTGTGCTACGTTTGCTTGCTAGTCTCTCTCCCTCTCACTGTCATTGACGGTTTGAAGTCATCGGTCGTCGTCGCTCACTCACTTGTGTGCCATCTCTCTCGCTCTCGCTCAGTCACTCACTCGACGAATATCATCCTCTCTCTCACTTGCTCAATTGGCACGGGAAAAAGCTTGGGTTTAGCTGTCTTAAGGAAAAATTGACGCTCGAACCTAACAGAAAAAATTGGGGCTCGGTACTAGAGGAGGAATCTCATAATAGATAAAAGATGAATGATTTAATGTGTTTGGTCCATGGAATCTTATCCCAAGATACAACCGAGTTCAAGATGTTCTTCTTCAGCTTCTAAGTCCACAATAACAATAATACTCACCTTTGTCCTTGCTTCATTTAACGAAGCCACTTGTCCTTTTCTTGCTCTCAATTGGAAGATTTAGCTGTTAATTTTGGGGGAAAACTAAATTGGGGTTTCAAATTTAGGAAAAAAGCTTCATTGTTCGATTTAGGGTTTATATTTGGGGCGTAACATGTGGACGACATTATATCGAGAGAGATATTTATGTGTGTGTGTGTGTGTGTGTGTGTGTGTGTGTGTTAATTTTGGGGGAAAACTGAATTGGGGTTTCAAATTTAGGAAAAAGCTTCATTGTTCGATTTAGGGTTTATATTTGGGGCGTAACATGTGGACAACATTTTATCGAGATGTGTGTGTGCACGCGCTTCATTGTTCGATTTAGGGTTTATATTTGGGGCGTAACATGTGGACGACATTATATCAAGATGTGTGTGTGTGTGTGTGTGTGTGTGTGTGTGTGTGTGTGCACACGCGCGTGTGCGTGTGCGTAAGTCAGAAAATATCTTATACTCCACTATATCCATCAATAAAGTCATACATTCCTCACATTGAGGAGCCTCACCTCATACATCCAGAAAAATCCAATCGAGGATTATCCAAAACTTACTATACTCCTCCTCATACACATATTGGAACTACCAACAAGCTTGGTGGAATGTCTTCTCCCGCCAAAATACAAATTTCCAACACACTTGGCTAGTATTCTTCAAAGACAACTTCCCAAGACAGAACCTATCAAACTGGTTTGACTCCTAGTGGGATCTCTTTGGTCCTCTAGATATCATACTACACCCTACAATCAAATAAGGATACCAAATATTCCGTGAAAACTTTGTACCAACACCACATGATACAAGGTTCCCATGCCATATGCATTTTTTTCATAATATTCAAAATCTCTTACCTTGTACCCCTAGTTATAAAGTAAGTTTGTTTTCAAATACATCTAGCATAATTTATATAGGGTTACTAACTTACATGATAGTTGGTTAACCATTTTTTGTAATACAAACATCGATACTCCTTGAAGTGCAGATTACCGCCCTAGTGGATGATTTGATGTTCTAGTTTTTGCATCCTTCAATACATGTAATCTCCATTTCATATAATACAAGTTCATACCACCTTTATGGTTGGTTTTTGTTTCCATATACTCCTACTTTAAATTTTATATGTTGCTTTTGTCCTTTATATCATATTTAATTCTCGAGACTTTATTTATTCTTTTACATGTTTAGAGTTATTTACAACTTCATAGTCATAATTTTAACTATACAATTATTCATTGATATTCTACACTTTTTTTTTTAGAAACTCTTAGGTTAACAAATGGTTTTATACCATTAGAATTTACCGGTCTGAGGTCTATTTCGGCTATCCTGGTGTCTACGTTTATTTTTATGAGGTTGTGGTTTGTATATATATATATGTTGACTAGGGATGTTGATGAGCCACATTGATTGGAATGATTAAGTGATTGTCCATAATCCATTATGAGATTAACAGTCTATTATAAACCACACAATTTTTTTTTTCAATAATATGTGGCTCACGATATTTTGTTACTTTCACAGTGACAAAAAAATTATTATGTTAGGAAAGCTCTTAATAAAATATTAATATGTTAAATTTCTGGCAACTCAAATTGGAGTTGGCACTTAAGTGACGTTCTTTTTTTAATTTATAAAAGTGGCACTAAAATAATTCGACCAAAATTCTCGGCATCAAAATAAGCAAAACTTTTCGACGCTTTCAGTGCCATTTTCTATACATTTCTCCACTCGATTGTCTTTTGCCTCTAAACTATTGAGCTTTGGCAGCAACCACAGCTGGAGAAAGTCAAAAGATCTCAGAGTAATCTCTTGGGATTTGATGACCGTAATCTCTTGGGAAATGAAGAGGCTTGCTTAGCTCAAGGTTTTCATACGTGTCTTCTGGTTTTGTGTGAACTCCTAGTGGAGACCAGACCAGAGTGTCTTCTCCAAGAATGAAGGCAAGTTGCTAATCGTACGTGGATCTTAATGTGCTTCTTGGTGTTTGGTGTTCTTGTATAAATGTCCTATAGATTCGGTTTATCTTTCGGCAGAGCATAGCATAGCTTAAAAAAGTTCGTTGAAATTTTACTCTTCCGTTGACCTAGCAAATTGGTATAGAGTCGATTGTTTTAATGTAGCAATAATTATAGCCCGTTTGAGTTGGTTATGGAAATGGAGTAAGGCTCCAGTGTAATAATAAGCGCGATATAATATGATCGAATTTATATTAGTTGTTGTGATTTTAAGTAATGTAACAACTCTTCAACTATATGATCTCATGAGTAGCGTATGCTATAAGGAGGATATAAAATCACAATTCTGAGGTACCACTAAAATCAGAATTATGGAGAATACAATATTTATCACTTTAATAGCCAATCGTGAGTTAAATTCCTTATACACACACACATATATTATAAAATATTACACTTCGTTACATCAAATGTTTATTTAATTTTTAGATCATCATCACACACACATATAATTAATAATTGAGATCATCATCTTATTATGTAATATTACATTTAATTGAAAGTTTAGATAACCATACTTATGAATGAGCAACTGAAGTTAATTATTGTATTTCAAATATATTTCTGAGAATACATAACTGAGTTTTTTTTTAAAGATAACATTATTTATCAAATTAATTATTAATACTATTATATATACTCATGATTCGTGATTAGCTATTGTATTGATTTCATAATAAATATTTATGTCGAAATAATTGCTGTGAGTGTCATTATCATTATACAAATAATATAAATGAATGAACTATACTTAATATATATATATATATCTCTTTATAGTTAGTATAATCCAACATCCGTCGGGTGCGCAAAAGGAAAGGGCCGGGTATTTTCGTGATTAAATGTTAGAGCCAAATTATAGTAGTTATTGCAGGTTTTGCAGTAACATGGATTACATAGAAGCAACGATTACTGCTAGCAAGCATTGTAATAATAATCATTCAGTTTATAATAAACATGTAATGTAATATTCATTATCGTAGTCAAGGGTTCGATCTGGTCGGGCTACCAAGCCTTTTATCTCTTCATGCGTTTAATAAATTGATAATGGTCCCTCTCTTCGACTTTCCTCATTCTCTCAAATCCCTCCGCAATCCTCTTTGACTTGATTGAATTTCGGGCTCGCCCGAAACCCGGCCCAGAATTGGTCCGGTCCAATTCAATTCGGGCCGACATATCTTGCTTTTTGTTCGGGCTAGCCATTTGTGCAGAGAGACACGAGTCCGATATGGTCAAAGCCAGGCTTGAATTTTACTGGGAGCCCAGTTTTTCTTTAACAAAATAACTTTGCTGACAGGGGCGGAGGACGGAAACGCCTAAAGGATGTGTTGACTAATCCTAAGACGACATTGAGTTATAAGCTACACTAACGAGAGGAGGAGCCCCCATTGGAAGCCCAGCTTGATCGGCGCGATGTCAACCCTAATGGCAAATTCGAGAGACTCGAGAGAGTTTCAAAGGCATTCCAAATCGAACGATAGACGGAGTAGAGAGAGCTTCGGGATTTAAATGCAATCAGGTGAGTAGATTCGGTTAGACATGTTGGTGTGGATGAAAATCTGAATTGAAGGGGAGTAGGGCTAGTAGATCAGGTCCACAAAGTGAGAGGGGATTTGTTGTCATGTGTTCGCGAGTGTGTTGGTGGCACCAGAAATCTCTTATCGCATTGAGGGGAAATGGATCGCTTAATATCTACTTGTCTTATGACTTATTGATTTAATAGTTTCAATAAACATAAATATGATCGGATGCATGGACAAGCTCGGATACAATCTCACTCTTAGATATCTCTTGGAATAAGGGTAGCTCCTTTATTGCTAGTCCCGTCACATTTCCTGGACGAGTTGTGGAGCTTGCACAGGTTTTTATTTGGGTCTGATTTAATCTGGTATGTTATGTTAGATGATAATTTTTAAGAGCGCTTCTTTGAAAGGATGCTGCTCATGAGTTGTCCTCCAGCCAATTTTGCAAAATGAACCAACGTGGATGCGAACCGTCATATGTGATATGGCCAGTGAAAGTCACCGACCTCAAACTAGGTGGGCGAGGGTCGCCCTTGCTTAGGCGAGTGTGGGCCGCCCTTGCCAAGGCAAGCGAGGGCAACCCTTGCCAGATCGCCCAATCTAGTGTGGGTGGCCCTCACTTGAGGCTGGTGACCTGCACTAGCCATCAATGAGGCCCTATAGTAGCCGGTGAAGGGGAAAATGGAAAAAGAAGAGAAAAGAAAAGGGAAAAAGTGAAAAAAAGAAAGGAAGGAAAGAGAAGAAAATAAATAAAAAATAAAAAAATAAAAAAATATGAAAAATATTATAAAAATGTTTACGTCATTATTGGCATGTCACTTAGGATGGCTGGTCCTACATCAATGATTTCCAATTAAAATTGGCCGGATGAACTTAATTGACAAAATATTAAAAAGTTTAATACTTAATTGGCAAATTTGAAACTTTTAAGATTAAATTGGTAAAAGTACAATAGATTTTTAACTTTTTGGACGATTTTCTTATTAAACCATGACTCAAATGATGGTGAAAGTTATCCATAAGATTCACAAATTGATGGTTTTCTTAGTTCGATTAAATTTCTAGATATGAATATCACCTCTAAAATATATTGAGGCTGGTTTTATTGGACAAACCCATAAGTCGAACATATATTGTTACATAATTTTTTTTTTTATTATGTTTCGATGCTATTAGAAAAACAGATGAATGGATATATCTCAAATATAAGGGGTGTTAAAGTTTTCGGAGCGGCAGGTGGTAGATACAAGCACAAATAAATTTTGCCGAGGTCCCGTCGATGGGCACTATGCAAAAGCCAAGGTTAATTAAAGTCAAGAATGAAACTATATGACGGCCAGAATTATTTTCTAAGTGAGTGGATATCAATTCACTATTTATTTGATGACAAAAAAAGAAAAAATAAAAAGAAAAACTACGTATTTGGCTAACTACTCGTCTGGAAAAGAAAAAATGCTAACTTTGCACGAGAACAAAATTGGGCCTTTTTGAGTGATCAAGATGACTATTACTTGCTACTCGCTCTCAAAGCCCAACTATAAGCCCATGAAACCAGGCCTGGTCTGGAGGTGTAGCCTGGCATGGCCGGCCAAACTTGCAGCGGCTCATGCTGGTTGAGGACAACGACAACTTTGCGGCCATGGTGAGGCGGCGACGGTGGACAATGGCGGCTCCCCGGTTGGTGCTTGGCCTGCAACACCGGTCATGCTCATGGGAAATGGAGGAGGGCAGTCTAGGATGAATAGAGAAAGGGAAAAGAAAAAGAAAAGAAGAGGACAAGAAAGACCAAATTTAGGGAGAATTGATGTGGCTATGCAAATGTGGTTGTGCTGTTATGTCGATCTCTTAGGAGGTGATTTTAACACGAAAAAATTTCCCCATAAATTTAGAGGATCCGCGCGTGCTCGAGCATAGTTTTTCATAATTTGTGAAAAATTTGAGTAATATAAAATTTTTCCAGGAATGTATGTTTTGACCATTTCTTTTTTTCAAAAAAAGTTTGCAACAAACAAACCATTCATAGTTCAACTTCAAACATCCAATCATAATATGATCAACAGTGCATTAATTTAAAAATCTCACGCCCCTCAACTTTAGCGAGGATCAATTTTTTAATCCGACAAGAATCGTGAGACCCATAATTACCACCAAATGGAAAGCTTGTCGAAAGCAATGAGATTGGACTTTTCCAACGCGTTTTCCAACGCGTTATTTTTCACTTATTTAATGTTTAAATTTGTGATTGAACTTATCTTTTACCCCTATCCTCATATCGTTTCTATATATATATATATATGTGTGTGTGTGTTATTTTTAATGAATAAATTTGCTCGCTTTTCCAAGGCTGAATTTCTCAAGCCCGAAGACTTGGATCGTTCCCAAAGGAAAAAAAAAAACAATAGGCGAGCTCAAGCCTATCAAGGCTCAAAAACAGTCTATTTGGATCGAGCAGTCCGGACTTGGATTTTGGGTTCTCAACCTTCTTGCATAAGTCGCACGAATGGTTGCTGAACTTTGGTTTAATATGTGATTTAGTTTTTGAACTTCAAATTTATTCAATATGGTCAATGAATTTTAGCTCAATGTACATTATCGTCCTTGAATTTTTAATTTGCTCATTGTCATCATTGGACTTTTGGTATAAGTTCAATTTAGTCCGTGAACTATACGAAAATATTCAATATTGTCCTTGAACTTGAATTTATAAATGACGGTATCAAACATTGACTAAATTGAACATGTACGATAATTTCAAAGACCACATTAAACAAATTAAAAAGTTAAGAATAATATTATACATTGAGTTAAAGTTCATAAATCACATCGAACAAATTAGGAGTTCAAAGACCACATTACATATCGTATCAAAATTCACGGACCGTTTGCATCAAAATCCCTTTGTCTTTTTTTAGCACACCCTTAGCAGGGAAAGGTCTCTATAAGCTAGTTTTCTTAAATATCTGGTCCTCTACTATTTTCCTCCATGAGTGCATATTGTCCTATGCATCCGAGGGTCCCCACGTGCAAAAAAATCAAATAAAAATCTGAGGCTTCCTCGCACGTCCAGGGCACTTGCGTCCAGGGAACGATCATCGACGGAGAGCCCACCAGTGCTTGCACGGATCAATTTAGCAAAATGCACGCTTTCCCTCCTTTTCACATTTGGCAAGATACTATGTAACCTCAGTGGATCACGACGGTGAGACTGAATATACGGGCGATTTTCTTTTTCGCTATCATAAGACGTTGGGAGCATTAAGTTTCCAAGCGGCAACTACCCAAGTTGTCGTGTGCAAATAAGGGAAAGTGGTTAGAGCAACTTATTTGAGCAACTTATCTGGGCAACTCCCCGCAGATAAAGGTGCACGAACACATAGTGGTGTCGCCACTTATTACTTGTCCTCACTTCTCACCTATTTTCATGGCTTGTCACAAGAAAGAAGAACAGAAAAAGAAGCAGAGTAGCTGCGCTTGTTCAAACCCTAAATGAGTGCATCATCTCGTCACATGAAGGGGATCGAGCTAACGATGGGAGTTACATGTGTTCGGATGTATGAAATTTGTTAGAAAAGAAGCAGATTCCCCTAGGCCCATATCATTCGTTGTCTGTTGAGAAAAAAGTTATACGAGAAAGATGAAATTAGTTGATATCGATACATACGAGGAGGACGACAATCTGATATATTCACAAGTATTGTGTTTCTCGAGGACAGTTGTCGAAAAAATCATCAACTTATTATATGATAGTAAATTCATTCTTAAACTTTTTAATTTGACTAATATAATGCTAAATATTTTTGACGATTTTTCGATATAATATTCGATCAATTTTAGTCAAAAATTGTTGATATAGACATTAACCATTCTATGTGGTACCGATGGTGTCGACATGAATTTGCAATTCTCGTAAATTTTTATAATTTTTTCTTTTTTTCCTTTCCTTTTTCTTTTTTTCTTTTCTTCATTTTTCCCTTCGCAAGTTGCCAAGCCCTCAATAATGGCCGGTAGGTCGTTGCCCATAGTTGAAGGTTGGGATGCCCTTGTCAAATCTAGGTGAGGGCCGTGACGTCCTCACCACCCATAGCGAAGACCTCTAGGATAATGCACAATTCCAAAATTATCAAAGAATACTCTAGAATACAAGTATGTATGATTCCAAAATTATCTTCAAGAATGTTCGAGAGTTTGTTAATTAACCCTAGATATAAGGAGGATCCTAGACACTCGTGGGTTATCCTGTAGCCTCTCCGGTCAGTTGCGCTCCATCGTCACGAACCTCCCCTCCATTGCAAATGCACCTTCTGATCAGTCTTTTTCTAGGTATGTTTCCTCAACGTCTTGTGGTGCATCCAGAAGCATTCGCTCCCTGTATTATCCGTGTAGGAGACGTGTCGATCACCCCATCCCATTCCGTCCAATCTTCTTCCGGTCCCTCACCGAGAGAGAGAGAGAGAGAGAGAGAGAGAATACAGTTCCGCTACTGTTGGAACCTGGCTGATGACTGTGAATCAACTAGATTTGGACACGACATGAATGGGGCCAGGAGAAAAGCTGCTTTCCCCAGACAGAATCAAGAGCTTCCTAAATTTACAATAAAAAGGCGTACGGACGGTGGAATTTCCGTGCCACGGACTCGGAAAAGTCTAAAACTGGTCAGGCCTCGTGATGGTTCGTACGCGGAATCATCCGAGTGCGCCTTCACGCCGGCGTGACGTCGCCAGTAAAAGCAAGGGAAGGGCAAAATGAATTTTTTCTTTGTATTTTATAGGACTTTTAAAATGGAAGGGTATTTCTTTTTTTCTTTTTTTATGCGGCAATCATTATTATCTTATTGGTTTTTTGGCTTTTTGGTTAAAATGGAAGGGTATTTCTTTTTGGATTCTAAAAGGTGGTATCGCCCATGGGTACGTAAAAACAGGATGCCCGATCAGTGCACCTGAAAATTATTTCACAAGACAAAATGAATTCGCATAATTAAACTTAATGATCGTGATAAATGCCGGATGAAATACAACTTTGATCTCGTTCTAAATATGAGAAAGCTCCGGTTTTTTTGTAGTAAATAATCGGCGCATACTAGGGGTAAATATGATTACAAGATAGGATTTAGAACCTGAAAATCGACCCGATGAAAACCTGTAAGTTTCAAGTTCCAAAAAATATAAAACCTATTTTGATGAGTAGATTCTAGGTTTTTAATTGGAGGAATATGAAATCTGGAATATGTAACTTATAACTTAGAACCCGGAACAATTATTAATGTTTTTCTTGATTTATATCTTTGCATGATCTTGCAATATTTTATACCGTTCGACGATGAATATACAAGTTGAAAGCACTGGTCTGAACTTTCATTTTATGATAAGACTATTACTTTATAAATGGTCATGTTTTTCGTGTGTCTTTATGATGAGCGAATTGTAGAGGCAAATAGTGGTTATTAAAGGTTTTAATTCACTGTAATCATTTAATTAATAATATATATGGAACTTGGATAGACCCTGAAATCAATTCTAGAACCTGTGACAATGTAGATTCTAAGTTTTAGAATATGAATGATAGGTTTCAGATTCCAAAAAATGAGGAACCTATTCTTACGGGTAGATTCTAGATTTTAGAAGGAATCTATATGAAACCTGGAATCGCTCACCCTTGGTATATACATTACTCGATGGACCTTATAAACTAAGCAAGACATGTTTATAAGCTTAAGTAGAGATGACCCCATCATGTGAATGTTTACACTTGGTAGTGTGAGAACACTAACTTGTATAGTCGACGAATTGACACACATATCGATCTCATGGCATGTGATGGAATGAAATTTTAGAACTATTGCAAGACTGAAATAAACAACAATGCAATGCATTAGCATTATATAGCATCAACTGGTGCTATTTTAGAGATATCAATGCTATTGTAAGCCAATTTGCAGTATATGATCAGTTAAGAGATAAGAAATATTGAATCGAGTAGATCGCAAGTTAGAAAAGTTTCCATACGCTAGGATTAATAGTCTTGTAATTCGAATCTGAATTGAAAAGTTCTCCATTGCCGAATCTTCTTTTCCACTTAGAAATTCGATGGAGTGAAAACATTCCATAAAGAGCTTGCTTGAAATTAAATTCAAGCGCATATGATGCTGTGAATTAAAATGAAGATGATGCTATAACCTGCTTTTGAAACACTTAGATTGCATCTAAAAGTTAGGACAAAATTTAAGGTGGTATAAAGTTTTTCATATCCTACATGGGGAAATTGTCTAAAAAGTCTTAAATCTATTATACTTTTACCAATTCAGTTATAAACTTTTCAATTTTATCAATTGAGTCCCAAATCTTTTCAATTCTTGCTAATTGAGTTCATCCGGTCAATTTTGGCCAGAATTCGCTAATGTAGACAGCAGCTGCACCACATGGCATGGCCGATCTTTTGACATAGATATTTTAAAATAATTTTTAATATATATTTTCAAAAAATTTCATGTTTTTTTCTTTTTCATTTTTTCCTTTTATTTATTTATTTTGGGTTTTGGAGAGGGTTGGCAAGGTGGCCTAGCCACCCTCGCTAGCTCAGGGTGAGGGCGTCGCGGCCCTCACCGATTTTGGGTGAGGGCTTGCATGCCCTTGCCTTGGCTTGGTGAGGGCTTGGCAGCACTTGCTTGCCCCAAGCCATGGTTGTGACCTCGCTTAAGATTAGTAAGGGTCACCAAGCCCTCGCTGGGTCAAATCTGGCAAGGGTGTCACGTGAAGGTTTGTGTGCCCTCGCTTTAGCCAGCGATGGCATCGCGACCCTCACCCATAGCAGGCAAGTGGCTCAATGTCCTCGCTTAAAGTTGGTGAGGGTACTGGCCCTCTCCTATGGCTAGTGAGGGTTTTGTTGGCCACCCTTGTCAGCCTTCTCCAACCCCCCCCCCTAAAAAACAAAAAATGCAAATAAAGGGAAAAAAGAAGAAAAAATCATAAAAAAATTAAAATTATTTTAAAAAATCCACATCAAAATTGACCATGCCACGTGGGGTAGTTCCACATCAACGAATTCCAGTTAAAATTGGTTGGATCGACTCAATTAGTAAGAAGTGAAAAATTTTATAACTCAATTGATAAAATTGAAAAGTTTATAATTGAATTGACAAAAGTATAATAAGTTTAAGATTTTTTTGGTAATTTTCCCAATCCAATGTTTAGGTCTTACTCAAGTTAGGATAAAGTCGGATACAAGAAGGATATAACCCTGGAAAAAATTATCCTATCGAGACGTAGGATAAAAATAGATAGGATTTCTAATATCCATAATGAAAAAGTTATTTTTCTCGAATAACAAACTCCATAGATTAATTAAATTTAAAAATATATTTCAATATAAATAATATTTGAATTCTAATAAAATTCAAAATAACAAAAAAAATTAGTTTTAAAATTTAATATTATTTTTTATTTATATATTCGAATTTAATTTTATATTATAATATAAATTAATATATAAATATAGATTTATCTTATGTATATTACATATTTTGGGTATTTTATTATTTTAGGTATACTATTGTGGCTTATTATTTAATATAATTTTATTAGAAAATGATGGAAGGGGAAAAAGAAATTTAAAAATAATTAAACAAAGAGAGGAAAACAAAAAGAAAATAAAAATGAAGTAGGCAAGAGTGTCATGAAAGATTTTTACCATCTCTATTTGCACAACTTTTAGGTTCATTTCAGGGATATGCCGTTTATACCAAATTATGTACATGATATAATGTAAATATATTCAAATTTATTATTACAATTCACTAAACAATAGATAACATAAAAGAAAAATTCATGGATTTCTATTATATCATATCTAATTCCAATCAAATTAGAATTCTAGATGACCAAACTTAGCCTAAAATAATAACATCAAACACCACGAACTATTTTCTTATATTAAGTCTCTGTTTGTTTCATGAAAAATAAATGAGTTGAAAAATATTTTTCTAAAAAAGATTACTAATAAAAATGAGTGAACGAATAATACTTTTATCATCTAAGAAATAATTTAAAAATAAAATGTTGTTGATCGTGAAAATATTTTCTATTGACTAGGATTTAAAAGGAAAAATTCTCAACATAGAGAGGAGATTTGTCAACACTATGGATGAACGAAAACTCTAGACACCCGAGACAGGGTTGATGAGGGCATTTTTTCTTTGGGGCCTCTAAAAAGAAAACAATCTAGCACATTTTAGCTACATAGAGAATCAATGGGAAACATGCATGGTTGAAAAAAGAAGAAGAGAAAACCATCAAAGTTTTAAACTTATTGTAATTTTATCAATTCAATCCCCAATTTTTTTTTTCCTTTTTACCGATTGAGTGTTAAACCTTTTACATTTATGCCAATTCAGTACATTCAACCAATTTTAGTTGAAAATCATTAATATGGATGCTGACTATTCTACGTAATGCAGTAGGCACGATGTTGATAGTTTTTAATAATATTTCAATATTTTTTTAATTTTTATATTTTTTTCTCTTTTTGTTCTCTTTCCTTCTTTCTTTAGCTGGTTGCAAGACCTTGGTGACCAGCCGAGGTGAGGGTCAGCTAGGTCGACGTTGCTAGCCTTCGACAATGCTCGCTTGCCCTTGGTGAGATCGGCCTCACCATGGTTAGGTAAGGCCTGACTCGTTAGCCATTAGTGAGCTTCATCATCGCTGGCCCTTGCGTCTGATTGGTCGTCAAGCTTTGACAATTGACTAAAGGAAGAAGGGGAAAAAAGAAATAGAAAGAAAAGAAAAAATAAAATAAATAAATACATTCAAAAAAAATTATTAAAAATTATCTACGTCGGCGTCGGCTGTTTCATATAGGATGAATGGCATCTATATTAGCAATTTTTGGACAAAATTGATCGAATTAACTAAATTGAATACTTATGTGATTAATGATCCCATGAATGAGTTTTGTATGGTAATAACAAATCACTTGTTGATTTAGTGATGCACTGTTAAAAAATATTATCTCTCTTAAGGTATGATAGTGCAAAATTGCAATGAAAGAGATGTTGACTTAATATCTTAATGAATTTCATATCCACTATTGGTAGTGTATTAAATTGCAGTATATGTTGACACCCACATGATCATCCTTTATATATTAGTGGTAGAAGACAAACCGACAAGGATCACATAGAAAAACATTCTCAAAATACAAAGAGAGGTATTGAAGCGTTATATTAATCCAACATAACCAATTTTCATATTTAGAATCCCTAATTCGTAGAAGATAGAATTTGGTGCTTTATTTGGGTGTCTAATCGACCCATAATTGATTAGTGGTTACTTCAAAATGTAAGTTTAATTATGAGATTGAATAGAGATCCAAAGTTATGATTGCTATGGATTTGGGATCGCCCATTCTAGGTGACAACACCATCTCTTTAGTGAACAACCATTGTGTTCGTCTACTAATCCATTAGCTTTCCCTTGGTAGTTTACCTCAAGGAAGGTCGTGACAATATGCACTTGATGGAATCACTATATAAGTGTGGAGTAAGACCACTCCCCTGAGAATTTTGTCAAAATCCCCGAAGCACATATGATTAAACTAGGCACATGCATTGCTTATTAGTGCCAAACTGTGTTGAACGACAAAAAATTGTGGGGGTGTAATGTGGTTGGTGAAAGTTATAATTCACTAAAAAATTCTTAATTCATAAATGTGTCAAACTTCACCAATAATCCCGTGAATTATATTTCATTCTTTCTAGATCTGGTTCATGGAAAGACATTAGTTTTGATGCATTACATTCAATTGAGTTTAATCCAACATAATTATTTTCTTATCTTTCAAAACCCTATGAAATATGTGGGGGATTATTAAATATTTCAACAATCATGAAAATTTGAAATCCATTGTTTTGACACCCTTCAATTGGGAAAATTCCAAATAATGGCTTGAAGTACTCTCGTTTTCTCAAATGAGGGCTCGAAATGGATTTTGTTTCAAAGAAGGACTTGAAGTGGTCAAATCATCTCAAATAATAGCTTGGAGTGGAACTTATTTCAATTGAGGGCTTGAAGTGGCTATATCAATTTCAAAAAAAGACCTAACCTCTCTTGGACCGAAGGGCATTTTTGTCTCTTAATTTATTTTTCTATTTATTTATTTTTCTTTCATTTTTCATTTTTCTTTCTTTCTTCTTTTTCCCCCTTCCCTCCACAGGCCATGGTAGAGGTCGTCGGACTCAAGTGAGGGCCACCCTCATTGGCATCAGGCAAGGCTTGCCCTCACTGGTGTCGTGCGAGGGCCGTATGCGAGGTCGACCTCACTCGACATCGGAGAGGGCGAGGGTCACCCTCACCAGATCTGGCTTGGGCGACCCTCGCCCCACCCAGAACAGTTGAGGCGACCCTCGCTAGACGCTGGCCAAGGCGGCCCTTGCCAGATTTAGCGACCCTTGCTTGAGGCGAGCGACCTTCATTGGCCATTAATGGCGGTGGCCAAGGGAGGGAAGAGGAAAAAAGTAAAAAACAAAAGGAAAAGAAAAAGAAAAAAAAGGATTATTTTTTTTATAAAATATATGGTTACAAATTTTTTTTACCAAAATACCCTTTCTTCGATAACCAGAATGGTCATCAGCCAACCAAAGGTTTTTATTTGAGACAATGTGGCTACTTCAGGCTCTTATTTGAAACAAAATCCACTTTGGGCCTTTATTTGAGAAAATGAGGGTACTTTAGGTCATTATTTGGAATTTCCCCCTTTAATTTGATGACTATAATTTTTTTTGTAACAATTTTGAAAGCCATCAATTTGATGAAAAATGGCTTGATTTTTTTAACTTAGTGAATAATGGATGACACGAGAATTGGTGAAGGATTAATGGCTTGATTTTTAAATATTACATCTAGTAGGATTTAATTTGTTTCTTAACAACCCTCTCTTATTTGCCTATAAGTAAAATCTCCAAACCACAATCCAAATAAAAAACATGTCAAAAAGAAAATTCTCTCTTCTCATTTCTTTTCCTTCTTTCTTCGCTAGGTTTACATATAATTTTGTTTTATTTATTATTCTGTGCTGAATAGTGTGGAAGGTCTATTATATCTTAAGAGATAGTCGATAGAGCCTACTACATCGAGTTTCATTTTTTAAGGGGTGAAATTATCCTTAAGGATAATTCTTGCATGCTTTAAGAGAATTGATCTTATTTTCATTTTCTCCAAAATTTGCCAAAAAAGTTTGACCGCCAGAGAGAGAGAGGATTTAAAGTTTGGATGTATTTGAGGGGCAGTTTGGTCTTTTTAGCTAGTGAATTTTGTCTTCACATGCAAATCGAAGAGTTTTAAAATTGAGAATGTAAATAGATGTGGAAGATGTATTTGAGGGGCAATTTGGTCTTTTTAGGTTGTGGATTTTGTCTTCACATGCAAATCGAAGAGTTATAAAATTCATAATGTAAATAGATGGGGAAAGTAAAATCAACGATGGTTCTTGAAATTTTTTTTTCTCAAAGAAAAGTGCCCGACCTTTTGTCTAATTCCCAAAAGAAATATCATTATACTTTTCAAAAAACAGGTTTCTGTCGATATCAAAACGATAAGCTCTCCTAGAGTCTCACGTTCGAATAGGCCAAGCACTTTAGAGCCATTCACACATGGTCACTCGCCAGATTAGGACGTATTGACTAGATGATTTGATCGTGAAATAAAGATTTGAATGCTTTACCTAATAAATTTGACTATTCTCCAATCTCCTCCGTCGAAGTGGGTGGTTTGAGCACCCCATCAGTTCGTACCTTTTTCGTACACAACAAAATTAATCATGATGAATAATGCTTGAATAAAATATGGAACAATGTGGAGGATTTGCATTCCACTTGCCCCGTTTACACTTGGTGGCTGGAATAAACCTCAAATTTTCAATGAGATGAAGTTTCGAAGATGGTGCGAAGTGGAGAGTACACTTCGATGAAAAAGGGGGTTTTCTCTTCTTTTATGATTATATAAGATTCACTGCAAGAAGCTTTTGCAATAATCTAGGAGGAACTCCCGTGGGTTGCGTATCATTTTCATAGATTAACAGTGCTTAGTTGGAAGCCGGTAAGGAACTTGCAAAACTACTAATCTTGGTGGACCAACATGACTAGATAAGTCCAAAATGAGTGTTAAAAGTGCATTTAAATTTTAATTTGAGTAAGAAGGAAATCAATGTCCAGATCGAGCTTAATTGACTCGCATATTGAGATTGCTTCAAACTGAATTAATTGAATCGACCCAATCTGCCGTCCATCAAGGGCACATAGTTATGGGAGAAAAAGAAGGTCACTTGAGGATCGTATATGTGCACAGGGGCGTGTAGTAAGTTAAAGAGAGAGAGAGAGAGCATGTGGTGATGATCTTGGTTGTGGCAGAGGGTTGGTGAAGGAGAAGTATGGAAGTGGTAATAGGCTAACGGAAGCGGCGACAACATGGTGGTCTAGAGGAAGAAAAAGGAGAGGAAAAGGAGAAAATATAATAATAGAAAAAATTATCTCCATTTTGAAATTCGATTTGCCTAGAACATGTTGCTTAGTACTTGTCCTATTGCAAGAAGTTTAAGAGAGAAACATTTTCGGGAGAGAATATCTTATCGCTTAGGCATCTTTTTCAGATGGTCTTATGTAGGAATTTTTTTTTTTTTTTACACAATTCACACATGCATCTCAGCATCACTCTATTTACAGAAGCAGTTGGATTTCTCTAGAAATGAAATGATATTTTAGCGGGCAATTTGTCTGCCAATAATAATTGGATAGGTGATATTTACCATTGTGTTTATGCAAAGAGAGCACACCACTAAAGACGTTCCATGCGCAACAAAGGAGCAGCAGACATGATCACGTAAGAACAATAGCGAGTGGCCCATCTGGAGATAGCGTTAGCCCACTAAAGATTTGCAAGTGCTGTCACTGACTTGTTATCGGCCTCGCTATTTTAACTTCACTAATTAATGATTATAATTCGTCAGCATTCTTCATCTTAAAGGTGATGGTTCAGCAAATTGGTGACTTCTGTCCCTTTACTTGCTTCCAGGCACTTTCCAGGTTAAATATCATAAATGATTAAAGCATAAGGAACATAATCTTTACCTTTTGACTCATGAAATTTCTTTTTTGATATAGCATGATCGTAATGAGATAAATTAAGGTGTAATCTTCCTTTCCTATGTGGATCGACAGAGGTCAATAGTCAACTCACTTTCGCCGGAAGATGAATTAATTTAGATCTGCCAGAAGAGTTAGGAAACCTAGATTGATAAGGGATGCTAGTGATATTCGAGATAGTTCGTTGCAATTGGTTCACTAAGATGCAGCTACTCATTAAAATTTAAAAACAAAGATTCATTGCACGAATTCACTGTTTAACCTACTAATGAGATGATGCCTCATCACTTAGATAATTTAAACACTATTAACATTTTTGGATATTTAGATAAATAGTGTAATTACGTCTGCTTCACAAGGTGCATTTCCTTTTCTTATAATTAACTATTAATTTTTTATTACTGGGGAAAAATTCTAGACCAATCCCATTTCTTCATATTAGAACGACTCAATTTTCCGAATTGTTCGTGGCAAGGGAGCATCACCCTAGAAGCATTCTGGGCATATTTTTGTAATTACAAAAGTATGATGGACATGGGTGAACTTGGTAAGCTAGGCGCCACATTGGACACTTGATCATATAGGTTTTCTAGTCCAGTCAAATCGGCGACTCTAATGCCTATCTACTTTTATCTTTTGTGAAATGGATAACATCAAGTTTTGCATTTTCTTGTGGTCATCATGATTGAAGGGCAAGATCAGAGCCTTTAGTGGTCAAGACAAGTGGAAGAGGACAAAAGTTAATAAATCCCGGCCCAAAGAAAGCACAAGGAGAAGAAACTAAAAAGAATAAACCTTCAACTAATATGCATAGCAAGTAATAAGTTACCAGGCAATCGGTTCTAGGATTGATAGATTCCGATCTGTCAAGGTCGGCCCTTTCGAACTCGACTTGCCAGTTCCAAGGTTGACCTTTTGAACTAGATCTACATTTTCGGAGGACCACTTTAAATAATATAACTATTGGTTTAGGAATATAGACCACATGAACAAGGCATAATGGTTAAGGCATTGATGAAGTTTAGGCTTCCCACGTACGAAACCCACTCCATCATATTTATACTTTTCTTAAAAAAGCAAAAAAAAAAAAAAAAATGGCTGCTAAAAACCGGTTCAAAGCTAGTTCCACAATTTAAGCTAGTTTTATTATTAACATATCTGATGATTTACATTACAATGGACTAGGTTGGAAAGTGACTAATGAGATCGTTGAGGCATATTCACATTGTCGATAACAAAACCACAAGTGTAAAATTCGTTTAATTTGGTAGATTCTCACAGGAAGGAGATATAATTTGGTAAGGGTGCAATTCATATTGGTATACCTTTCGCTATATAACCTCAAGGATTTATGCAATGAAGATGGTACAAGAACCTCAAAGAAAAAGAAGCAATGGACAAATCTAGTGGACTCATGATTCCACATTTCGATATCGAATACCACAAAAAATCGGTGCACAGACCTACTCTCCGATGTTGCTCTCTCCTCCTCAATCCTCTATACTAGCGCCAAGCCACATAATCACGCACATACTAAGACGTCCCACATGATGCGACATCGTGTACCACTCATGCAACCCTTAGCACACACATGTCAATTACAACTTAGACTTGGCTCATTACGCAGAACACCTTAGTGTGGTTGCGTCAGTCGGGTAATGGTCCCTGTTTGTGAGACCAAAATCATAGCTCAATGGACCGAAATGCGTGCGGGGTCTATCTTGAAAACCCTACTTGCAGAAGTTCGGCAAATGTGAAATCCAACTCTCGAACCAAAAGCTCGATAGTGATTCGACGCCATTCGAGCAATTACAACACTTTGTGCGCGAGCGAGCGATAGATGCGAGTGCTGTGACAAGACCATCGTCCACATAACTGTACTGAGGAAGGAACAACTCGTGCCACGCGATCATGTTCCACTACGTTCCTCTCACTAAAAGCTTTCGCGAATAATCAGATGAATAAATGGGGCACGAAAAATTTGCTCCCATGTTTCACGTTATTGGGCTTGTGGAGAGAAGTGCAATATAGGGCTGCGTCCACTACGGAGTTTCGAGATATAAAGTTATATTTTTATCTATCTTGATTTTTTCCTTTTAATTTATCCGTGGGAGCTCCAACTTTGTGCATATATAAATGGACGATCACCAACTCAGAATCTCATCACCATCAACCAAGTGAGCATCAGAGGACAAGAGTAAAGAAAGTTAGGAGAGGGTTGTGCTGCGCGATGAGCTCTTCCGTGGTGATCCCGATTCAAGATGGAGGAGAAGGGGCTGCTCCGAAGACGGTGGAAAAGGAGAGCCTTGAGAAAAATCTCTCGGCCGTCGCGTGTTTACTGAGAGGAATGAAGGGCGAGCATGATGTGAGAAGAGTGGTACATAGTATCAAGGTCGGGGTCGCGCTTGTTTTGGTCTCACTTCTCTACCTCATCGATCCGCTCTACAATCAAGTCGGGGAAAATGCCATGTGGGCTATCATGACCGTCGTCGTCATCTTCGAGTTCTATGCAGGTTCGGTACCAATTAGTTTGCTATAAATTAATGAACTCCTGTGCTCATGATGTTGTTTGATGCAAGTTCTAATGAGATTGATTGTACAATATATCAGGGGCGACATTGAGCAAAGGATTGAATCGCGGGATAGGGACTATATTGGGTGGCGGGTTGGGGTGCATAGCGGCGGTGTTGGCTCAAGAGATTGGCGGGGTCGGGAATCCCATTGTCATTGGCACGGCGGTATTCATCTTTGGTAAGTCATCTTTGGTAAGACATTCAGAATACTGAAATAAACGCGACTATGCATTCTGATCATGGTTCAATAAAATGCTAATCTCAGGTGCTGTGGCTACATATGCTCGGTCAGTTCCTAGAATAAAGAAGAAGTACGACTATGGTGCCATGATCTTCATCCTCACCTTCAGTCTGGTGGTTGTGTCTGGCTTACGAGCTGGAGAGGTAATGAGAATCGCCCGCGAACGCCTCTCAACGATCGTGATGGGGTTCTCTATCTGCATTTTCACGAGCTTGCTCATTCTCCCTAATTGGGCTAGCGACGAACTTCACATATCTATTGCCTCCAAATTCGAGCACCTTGCTTTTTCGATTGAAGGTAATCAAATCGTGACTTATTAGCAATACGATTTTAAAATATCTCATGACATGAGGCTTGTAATGTCACATATGATTGACTTTTATCTGTCGACTTTAATGGCAGGACTACTGGATAAGTACTTTGAGGTGGTGGCCGATAAGGAAAGCAAGGCCGACGGAAGCTTCAAAGTCTGCAAATCGGTTCTGCATTCGAAAGCAAAGGATGAGTCTCTGGTAAGTATTCTTTCCCCTCTTTAATTTCCGAATCTGCTGTGGCTGGGTCGATTCATCGCAAGCTTAACTCGAGGATTTACCGAATTGGTGATGCTATTGCAGGCGAATTTTGCGAAATGGGAACCGTGGCATGGGAAGTTTGGGCTATCTTATCCATGGGACAAGTATCTACAGATTGGAGAGCTTCTTAGGGAATTAGCAGCCACCATTGTTTCACTTGAAGTTTGTATTCAGTCTTCTAGGCAGGTACTTCACCTGACCCTCAACTATCTTCTTCTTCTTCTTTTTCTTCCTACAACTGTTCCCCACCCCCACCCTAATTTCAACCGGAAAAAAGGAAGAGAAAGATGAGGAGTGTCAAGATTTGAATTCATCACGTGGCTCTAATACCATTTTAGTCGACTTGCAGTTTTTTCAAAAAGTTTAAACTGTTAGAATATATATATATATAATAAATGAGAGGATACTAAGATTTTTCCATTAGAAAGCAATTTAAAACATGGTATATAAACTTGCAGTAATTTAACTGAAAATGCAGTGATCCATATTTCTCAATGCTATAAATATGGTGTGGAGTCAATTTCATCATCTGCTGACATTGAGACGCGCAAAGTGGACTCATTGTCATTCGGTTTCAAATTCCAATACACAGAAGTCCTTCCTTCGATTTCGAAAGTTTCTCGTCTTACTGAACCAATTATTCATGTTATCAGCCGACCGCCGATCTAAGACAGTCAATCAAGGAACCCTGTGAATCAGTCGCGTCATCCATAACGTGGACTCTCCGGGAGCTTGGAGAGAGCGTCATGAAGATGAGAAGATGCCAATCACAAGCACTGCTCTTGCCAAAGCTCAAGTCAACAAGGCTTGAACTGAGGCACTTCATGTCTCCCTCCAAGCTCGAGCATGCGTGCGACTCAGGCGAGGATCTCGCCGTCTCGACCTTCGTGTTTTTACTCACAGAGATGGTGGAGAAGCTGGAGGGGCTGGCGAAGGAGGTGGAAGAGCTCGGCAAGCTCGCTGAATTCAAGACTAATGATCTGTAGTCGGAAATATTTTATAAGGATCGACTACCCAATTAATTATATCGACTCAAATGACCATTTTGCCGATTGTTCGAGCCGTGTTTCTCTATGTGGATGCATACATACAAGGAAGATGATTAAGAAGAAAAAACCGGTGTATGGTGCTACGATATGAACATGAAAATGGTCGCGATCGTGGAACCTCTTTGTTGTTTTTGTGAGTGCGCAAAGACGTCTGATTAGAAATTCTAACTTTGTAATCTCACCAATGATGAAGTGATACGATTTGTTAATATATATACTCTTGGACTGCAGCCAAACAATTTATAGTTTTCGCTACGAACTTGGAGCCTATTTGAAAATCTTTTCTAGTGCTGAAAATGAAAACTTCAGCAATAACCTCACCTACCCTCGAGTTAGCAAAATTAGTTGGAGTATCGGTACAAAAAATCAGGGGAACAGTTGGAGGTCATCCGTTTAAATCCCCATTAACTACGTGAAAACTACTTAAAGTTATGATTACTTGCTTATGTTAGAATGTCTAAACTTAATTAGTTCATTTAACCTAGAGGGTTTTCATAAGCCTTTGGATAAATGGGTTTCTAAGCTTGTATCTCCAGATTAACAAAGAAAAGTTCCGTGGTTAATGAATTTAAGTTTCGTTGACAGCCCTATTTATCATATTCGCTTAAAAGATTCAATTAAGATAGAAATGCATTTAATGTGTTAAGTAATTAAGAAATTTAACGTGTTAAGTAATTAAGAAAATGGTCACTTAATTCGTTCACTTAAGAGAACTAGTTAATGATAATTAGACTCTTCCCGATTATATTGCTAAAACCAATCAAAAGGTATCACAGTTCCATGTTCGGTAGTAAATGAATAACATTCAATGATAAATTTTCAATTACACAAAAAAAAATTATTTTTATGTACGCACTTCAGATCGTTAATATTTAAAATTCAATACGTAATTTTTTAGCTTTTATGTTTCAATTGGATTCACTTAAATAGCATTCAGGATCACTTGTTAAGAAACTAATTAAGGAAATTTTGATAGTGGTCAATGTACTAATCACTATTACGTGATATGAAATCAATGCTTTTGAAAGTGAATTATTCCAAATTGAATATGCTTAGCAAGTTCCTTGAGAGCACTCCATAATCCTTTTTTCATTTTATTAAAGAAGTTAAGTTAGTTTGGCTTCTTATAAAGTTTCCTTAGTATTAGGTATTGACATCCAAATGCTACTAGTTCAAACTTCATTTGGGATGCTTGCCAATTCATTTGCCTAGCTCATTTTTGCAAGTTTTTAGGTCATTGCACTTAGGTAGTCTATGGCGACAAAACGTTAATCTTGTAGCCTTTCGAAGGATTTACCAAAGTGGATGACAAATATTGAATTTTATTCTACCTTTGAATGTGCTCTATGATAAGGAGAAAGAGATGGATTACTATAGATGAATATATGGCGCACTTGTAAGGTGATTGGCACTATTTACCAATCTTATAGTCAAAAGGAGAAAACAACAGCAAAGTAGGTATCTCCGAGAATTCAGCTTAGAAAAGGAACACGTTAAGCAAATCGAACTGTAACTTTCGAACCGTCACTTTCGAGCCTCGAGAGTTCTGGACCGAACATCATCGAACCATCTCAAAACCCATCATGATGTCCATTTAGAAGCAGGAAATAATTCTACCACGTATGACCATTCGAAGCTTGTCGTGGCAGCCGACTAGTCCTGTTGAATCATCAGTTCTCGAGAAAACAACACGAACCGAACTGCCCATTGGAATAACATGATCTCTTATATTCACTAGTTCATGCTCTGAGGAAAAATCAAATAAAGAAATAAATAAATGATTGAGTGATTCACTTGGTATTTTAGGGAGATGTGTGTAAGCCTTTGTCTTTCACTCAAGGTTTTATTGATTAACTGCTATTGTAACGGCAACCTTAGGATAAATTAATTTTTCAATAATTCACCGTCGGTGCAAACGTTTATATTTTCACATAGTCGCTATTGATAGGGATGTCAAAATTACCTGGTCCCCCTGGCCTGAACTAAGACCCAAAAATTTCAGGTATTTTTGATTCGGGTAATAAGTAGAGAATTTTGTCCTCGCGCAGCCCTCTCCTTCCATGCACTTTGCCCTCGACAGCCCGACTTCACCGAGTTGGTCGATCTCCATCTCACGGCACAGCAGCAGCCAAAAACCGGTGCCGCAGAGGACCTGCATGTGACACATCCCGGCTCGTTGCGGTGCTGCTTGCATAAGAGTTGTGGATCCTCGAGCGTAAACCCATTTTCACCCGTTTGCAAAATGTTGAATATGGGTCTTGCGTAAACCCACACAGAGCCATATAAAGTTAGGCTCAAGTGTCAAACCCATTTTCACCCGTTTGCAAAATGTTGAGTCACCCACTAGCAACTTGGCCCACTGAAAGTGAGTTGAAATATGGGTTTCTGTCTCATATTCACACCACTACATGGATGGAAGCATGGGATACTGCCCTTGAGTACCCTCCATTTTAATGCCATTACCAAAATAAATTAGAAATTAATTCAAAGATTCTCAAGTTGCAAGGGTCCCACCGTTGGCTTTTCATTCTCTTCAGAAATGAGAACTGTCGCTCTAAGACCCTTCTATCAGATTTTTCAATGTCAGTAAATACTTAACGAATAGCAATAAATAAATACAATGAGTATCGTATAATTTAAATTAACATTCAATTTTTCCTTTGCCTGCTTCCTCAATACAGCGTGTCAAAAAAGACAGAGGATCATAAATACAAAGTGAAAATTTCCCAAACTTATCCTCGTCTCATGTAGCCTTGATAATTACTTTCCTACACTTTTTCATCCATCTCTCTATCTCTCTCTCGCCGTTTCGAGAGAACATGAGCGGCTGCGGCTGCGGCTGCTGTAGAGTTTCTCGATCCTGGATGTCATGAGGAAGATGATCCAGAAATCTTGCCTAGTCCAATTGAGTTAAATATGTAGTCGGATTAAACATGAAACTTAAAAGCAGTTCTTTTATTTTGTTTACCTTTCTTAGATAGTTGTTTCCAAGTAAACAGCACTAAATCGATTACAACAGAAAATATAAACAAACTACAGTACACGTTACATTACGCATTAAAGTAATTCAAGAGGTTAGAAAGTCCGACATGTCAAGTTTAATGATAAGGAGATCACTTTGTGAAGTTGGAATTGTATTTGGCAACTTTTTTTTAATTCTTTTTAATGTGATATAAATTCTTATTGTTCTCGCCGGATGGCCACTTGTTCCGGGTGGAGTACGCCGTCGAAGCCATTCACAAGGGCATTCCACGGCTCCAACATCGCCGTTGTCTTTGGCTCAAGAAGAAATCAACCACTAAGCTCCAGGACTCCGATTTTATATAAATTTGAGTAATATTCACCTTCAGCTTGGCTTTGATAACATGAATTTGAGCCGCTTCTGCTTATTCTCCTCTCCATTACAAGATTCCGCCCTTAAATTTGCCCCAAAATAACCGGTTTGAATTAGGGTTTTAAGGAGAAGTGAATTTTGGGACAAATGGCGATTAGGTTTGAAGAAGAGGAGAAATTTGGGGCTTTTCCATATGTAGCAACGTCAATTAAGGGCTTTTCCTTTGAATTTTGCCATGTTGGATTTCTAACAAGTCACGTCAGCTAGAAGAAATGTTAAAATACTGTCATGTCGAATTTTCTACATTCCAAATTGAAATTAACACTTAAGTTATTGGTTTTTTTAAAGTGACACCTAGATGATCTAGTAAAAAGTTTGGATACCAAATTGAGCGCTGTATCAAAATTATGATACTTCTAGTGTTCTTTCTTTCCTTTTCCATCAACTCTCTGTCCACACTTTGGAAGAACATAAGTGGCAGCCGGCAACGACTCTAGAATTTCAATCCTAGCTGACTTGAGGAAGACGTATGGAAATCTCGCCTAGTCGAAATGGATTAAAGATGAAATGAAGAAGCAATTCTTTTATTAGGTCTACATTTTTTAGATAAATGTCTAAAGGTAAACAACACTAAATCGATTACAAAAAATAAAATAATAACCAACACTACATCACATGTTACATTACACATTAATGTAATTGAGGAGGTCACAAAGTCTGTCACGCCTAATTTAATGAAAAGAAGATCGTCTTGTGAAGTTAGAATTATATTTGACAACTTTTTTTTTTTTTTTTTTAATGTGATATAAAGTTTTGTCAAAATAACACTTTTAAATGAAAAGCTTAAAATAGATTAAATCAATGGGTCAGTGGTTTTTTACATGAGTTAAACATGGATTTATTTTAGTGATATGGGCTAACTCTGGTATAGTTGGCTTTAGGTTGAGTTAGGTAATTTATATTATATCAAAAATGGATTAGTATAGGTCAAATGAGTCAATTTGGGTTAGACCATTTTTTACTAGACCCAATCCGTCCATGATGGGCCAGTTATCAATGCATGTGATCCCTAAAATTTTTGAATGCATGAATAATTTTTTAGTTGAAAATTTAGATCTATTTGAAGACAGTTCTCATTTGTAAATTATTTCCCAAGACCCTCAATCCATCTGAATGTTATACACTTAATTTGTAATAGTCTTCTCCATAGGGAATCCAAATTACATTATGCGGAGCAAAGAAATAATGATGATGACGGCTTGGAACTACAAGAACAACAAGCACAATTGATCAATTTGTTACATCTTAATTAAATTGCACAATTGCCACGTCCAGCGTTCATTACGAAAAAGCACTGATTTATTTAAAAGGGAAGACGCGGTCATTTACACGTGAAGGATAAAGAATGGTGGAAGAGGAGCGCCAAGCTCTTTACAAGGGATTAAACGTATCTACTCACTAAATGGATAATTTTCGGATTCTGCGGACTTGAAATTGAAACTGAAGCCTGATGCTGTAATGACAATCTTTATATATCCTTTCCAAATTGCATCCAAACATGAGGTGCAACCTGCATGAGAAAGCGTCCCGTTACACGCCACAAGGCCCGTAACATCCTTTCTGACCTTATGTAAACCGGCGATGACAGCGGTAACTTGTATCCGCCACAAAATCATGCAAACACTGGAGAACACTCTCTACAAATAGCTGCTGAATGGGGAATATGTTCCTCCATTGTCGTGTCAGGATTGCTCCTAGCAACACTGCAAATAAAAAGAACACCGCTTATTGTTGAATCAATCCTTCGAATAGAGGCCATTTGTTGCCTTTTGATTTTGTATCTATAGCTAATTAGCTTGGCTATATAGACGGTTTGTACTTAAATTCAACTCCTGAAATTTTGGTCTTGCCAATCACTAGCTTTTACCAGTTGTGAAGTGCTTCCTTAAACTTCATCGAAGTCCATCTTCTTGTGCAGGACTCATTGTTGATCATTCGGCTGGGAATTTTTAGTTGACTGTGAAACTTAGATACGCCATCCGACAAGAGCACATATGCGAGAGTACCTCGTCGATGTCGCTTGACTTCAACGAATCGGAAACCTCAGCGCCATCTGTTCTTCTTTGTTAAACAGACCATGACGATCGAGAGAGGAACATCGACTTGAGACCCCAAAATCGATAGGATATGAATAGAGAATTTACTTTCAAACACCGAAATTGATAGCGCCTCTCACTTTGAGCACAATGCACTTTCTTGCCCTCTTAATTTGCTTATCACCCACCACTCATTCAATTATAACACAAGCAACCAAATATTCCAAAAAATAGAATAATTAACAACTTGATCTGACCATACTTCTTCAGGTGTCAAACATCTGGTTGCTTTAAATGGGGATCTTATCGCTAGATAGCTCATTATACTAAGCGCATCTGTTAGGACCCTCGCCATTCTAGCACTAGTGCATTTAATGGGCTATCTTTAGTGCTCATCAACTTTGCGGCTTGTAGTGGTTCACTGGCTCTAATGCAATGTCTCACTATGCCTTCTTCCTTGCAAGATTCATTGAATAGCTTTGAGCAAATCTTACGCTATTGTCAATGGCACATGCTTGATCGTCTTGTCGGGGCTCACACCCATCAATGTCTTTATGATACTACCATACATTTTGAATTTTGTGATTGCCAACACCCACAACATCACACTCAATGTTACTCCCCAAGTGTACAGATGAGTGTTAAACCAATTTCTATTTGGTGGAATGTGAAATGACAACTACAATCCAAGAACCATACGTTAGATAATAAATCCTCGGTGACAAACAAGACATAAATAGCACCATTTGAGTTAATATATACTACAACCGCATCATCATATATCGACTTAGCTCTAATTCCCTTTCCCTTCCTATTTCTAAACTTTGGGTGATCAATTCTAAGATGCTCCATTTTGCCATAGTTCCAACAGACAACACCATCGGTCTTAGACTAATTACATGTGTTTATATTTTTACAACTCTTGCTAACACAAGTACTAACTCCTACTTTACCTTCACCTGATAAACTAGTTGGCATGGGTTCATCTAAATCTATCATAAGGATTTCCTCACTCATTATCAAATTTTAAACCCCATTAAACGTCAATTTCCTAGACCTCAAAAAACTACTGATAGTAGTAATAGCAGCACTCTAACTTTCATGCAATGAAAATATTAAAGTGAAAGCACGTACCTTATTATCCAAAATTAATCTCAACTAAAATCAATTAGCTTATGACCGCATTGAATTCATTGATATGACTTACAACCATGCATCTTTTCCCATCTTTAAGTAGGTGGACATCGTATTGAATAGACCATAATAAAAAGGGATTTTCCCGTACATGTTTGATAGCATAAGACGTTATAGGACAATATTAGAAAAATAATACTCAATGCTCGTTTATTTACTAAATCTCAATAAACTTGCTTCATCGACCCTTGCTTCTCTTAGACATGGTAAATGCAAGTTCCTATAATATATATAATCTCAGTTTACATATCAAAAACCGAAATCTTTCTCATCATTGGTCAAATTCAACTTTTTGTCTTCTATCGCCATTGATTCGCTTCAAGGCAATCGACTATGGCTTTGATATCAATTGTTATGCAAGCAACCAATGGAACATAATGATAAACAAGAAAATAAATTGAATTCTAAATTTGTGTGCTACAGTGTTTCCCAACCTCAGTTACATCTATTGAGTCCCTTAGTGTTTCCGTCACGGTCTCTCCCTAAAGAACACACGTGGAGATGCGCTAAATACTAGCTTTGACGATCTTAGATTGTAACTTCAGTTGTCGTGCCGACAACATCTGCCTGCGAGACCTCGAGGTTGAACCGTTTCAAGCGACAAAACCAGGTTTTGGCTTCTTCTCGATGCAAGGCCCCAAAACCAATGAAAAGTATCTTCTGCCCCCCAGTAATTGCTTGAAGACAAAACACTTATGATTATACTAATAAATTTGAAGCCATGCAGCCGAATCCAACAAGGAAATAGATTCTTCATTTTGCCTATTTTGCATCAAGTCACCGACTTGTACATGGTTGGATACAATGATATCATGATAATGAACACAATAATGTCGAATCAGAACTTTCTGTTTATAAAGTAAAAATACAACTTTCTTGTTCCAAACGATGAAAATATATTTTTTTTTTCTCATTTCTATGAGTTCGACCAAAACGCTGAAAAATGCAATCATTTTCCTCAAAAATAACCTCTTGAAGACCAACTTTCAAACACATCAAGTTTTTCACAAATAAACGAAAACGTTTGTTTTGTGAAAAAAATTATTCTGTTGTTTAGTAATGTACCTCAAAAGAAGAAGTAAGCAATTTCCGGATATCAGGTTTCAATTTTGAAAAAGTCATCTGTTGCGTTGTAAGATTTATAAATGTTTTAGGCGAAACTATTCAAAAGATCTTTAAAACGATGTGGGTGAGACGGAGGGAGAGAGAGATCGGTCAGTCAGATTAGTTTAGGATAGTCGCTCTTCAATTGCAAAACGCTTTCCTCTTACATAATTGTCGAGTCACTTTCCACTTTTGTGCTGTGGTGATTTCCTTAGATCGAAAATGGTTTCAAGTCGGCCATTTATTTTCCATATACCAAACACTTGAAATCAATGAAGACATTTTCCAAGAAAATACTTTCAGTGAAACAAACGTATCCTAATTGTAACACTTGATTCTTCTTGCAAAAGTTTTGTGATTTGTTACTATAACGACTAGGCTCGATTCAGGTGGCCCAATTAATCAAAAGGAGTATTCGAGTGTCATCAATTAATATGAAGACCATTTGAGCCAAGTAGTTATAAATCACTTTCCCAAGCCATTTTCTAAGTATAATGTGATTTGGAGCTATAAAATTTTATCGATAATATTCTTCACCACAGGGAATTTCAAATTTCATCATATTTAGCGCAAAAGTAATAACGCTTTGCTTTGGAACTCCAAGAGTAAAAACCACAATAACCGTTTGTCTTATATCTTTATTGAAATCATAACATTTACCAAGCCCTACCTTCACTATAAAATTACAGTAAAGTGCTTATCACTTTTTTCAAAGGGAAAACACAGCCGTTCACGCACACATGAGAATGAAAACTTGGTAAAAGGAGCTCCAAGCTCCTTATGAAGAAGTAAATACGGCTACTCGGTAAATGGATAACGTTCATATCGGAATCTGCAATCTTTTAATTGAACTTGAGCCCCGATACTGTACGTACAGTCATCAAATATGTATTTCCAAGCTTCACTCAGGCAAGTGGTGCAATCCGGAGGAGAAATCGCCCCATTGCATACCGCATGGCCGTAACATTTGTTGTCATCCCCCGTGGATTGGCAGTACTTGTTATAACCCGAATCTGCCGTAGAATCCATTAAACAGTGGAGAACTTCATTGACGTTATAATCGTAGGTACTCCATGGCGAATATGTTGCTCCGTTACATATTTTGGTCACAAGAGTGGTGTCGGGATTACCCCTGGCAACATGATAAGTGAAGAAAATCGCACTAGCGATTGCTGCAATCCTTCGAAAAGTGGCCATTTTGCTGAATCTTAGTTTTGCATCTATGGCTAATCAGTTTCGCTATATATAAAGGGGTTGTTCTTGAATTTATCTCCACAAGATTCCAGATGAGGTGCGTCAGAAGGATCCTGGCAGCCATTGTTCTACCTTTTTCTGTTGTTTTGTGCGATTGATTCTAAGCATTGGCGCTTCCAACTGCGATGACGTCAGAAATGCTGCCTCAGATTTTATCGAGTTTCGCCTTCTTATGCTGAACTTATTGTCGACCATTCGGCTGGGAAATTTAATGGATTAACTAGCGTTCATCGCATGCCTTTGTCACAATGACAACCACAGTAGTGATCCATAAAATTGTTTCTACAAAACGTTTCTCAAGACAAGTAAAGTTCTATAATTTTTGTCCGAAAATACTTCGTATTTTGCAGCGATTAACACTGAAAGTGTACTTCCTGTCAGCAGAGGACGAGGGAGTTTGAGTTAGGGAGGACGAACATAAATGGTCCTAAAATCATTACATATCAAATGTCGCTATGACAAGACGCATGCAAATCGCCATATTCATATACGCTTGGTAAAGGTCCACCCACACTGTTGCAGATTGCCCCTCTCAAGTTACTATGATTGTGTTTTCCCTAAATTCGCAGGACAGATACCAAATTCCGAATTGACAAATGTGAAAAACACAGAGTCCTGATATTATCGATGAGATGATTACAGTCTAGAAAGGAACATGAACTAGACTTGAGGGTGAATCGGAACTAAACCAATAACATAAACTAAAATCGAACTCATGAGAACGAGAGATTGGCATATTGAAAGAAATGAAACAAGAATGTGAACTAAAAATAACTAAATCTTGCAGTTTTATTGAGTACACGTGTCTTCTTCTCTTCTATACCACCCTTCTTATAGTCATGAACTTTTAGGATCTCACTTCTACTTTCGAAGACTCTTTCCAATGTTCTGGATGTGTTTTCATGGTTTTAGATGTGTCCCCTACATTGAGATGTGGACCTCATTTACTCGTCAATTTCGGCTCACAGGTTTGGTACCCATACCACCACTTCTCCACGCATGCTTATTTGCATATGCCATGTGTCTGGTCACATTCTCCACCACTCCTATATTTTAGAGATAACATTTAAGTAGAAAATAACTGTTCTCGCAGTCTTCTCAAACTATAATTGGTTTGGCATCATGCCATCCATTTCTTCATATATACCAATTCGCTTCGCCGCTTGCCCGTCCACAATCTGCATCGCTATTGTATTTTAAGGATCCACGATCCATGATCTGCACATCCCAAAATTCCAGAGTTGAAACCGAATTGCCTCGTATTTCTCTTTTTCCATCTTCATTGTCACAGTTGGTTAATGTCGATCTCGCACATGTCAAATCTCCTGCTAGTCAAATCGATGCAAGTCACAAACTATTTGGCATAATTATATGCCAATTGCCAAGGCGACAATTACCGCTTGTCTAATATCTTTATTGAAATAATACATTTACCAATTCCTACTTTCACGGGAGAATTATCAAAACATTCCTAAACTTATTACAATTTTTCCAATTTAGTCCTATACCTTTTTTTAGGGGCCAAATTTGTCATAAATCTTTTGCATTTATGTCAATTTGTTCCATCCCGCCAATTTTGGCCGTCTAGCGTTGACGTGTCAATTTTTAATAATTTTTATTTTTTTCCATTTCTTTTTGTTTCCCCTTTTCTTCTTCTTCTGGCCAATGAGGTCGAGCTTGCCTAGCAAGGTGAGGGCTAGCCTCGTTGTTGTTGGGTGATGGTGAGCCTCCCCAATGGCCGGCAAGATTGACATCACTAGCTTTAGCCTCTGGCAAGTCCAGTGACCAACCAGAGGAAGAAGAAAAGAGAAAAAAAGAAAGAAAATTATTTAAAAATATTTTAAAAAAATGTCACGTTAGCGTTAGTCGGTCAAAATTATCCAGATAAACTGCATTAACACAAATACAAAAATGTTTATAATTAAATTATAAAAATTATAATAGGTTTATGACTGTTTTGATCATTTCCTCCAACTTTCACTATAAAACTATAGTAAAGTGCTTATCACTTATTTCAAAGGGACAGCACAGTTGCCCACACACACGTGAGAATAAAAACTTGTAAGAGGAAGCTCTTTACGAAGAAGTTAATGTGGTACTCGGTAAATGGATAATGTTCGTATCGGATTCTGCAATCTTTTAACTAAACTTGATCCTCGATATTGTGCATATAATCATGAAATATGTTTTTCCAAGCTACACGCAGACATGTGGTGCAATCTAGATGAGAAATCGTCCGATTGCATGCCGCATGGCCATAACAATTTTCGCCATCCCCTGTGGACTGGTAGTACCTATTAAAACCCGAATCTGTCGTAGAATTAAATGAACACTAGAGACCTTGATTGACGTTATACTCGTAGGTAGTCCATGGCGAATATGTTGCTCGATTACATACTTTGGTCACAAGAGCTGTGCTGGGTTTACCCCTCGCAACAGGAAAAGTGAAAAAAAAATCGCACTGAGGATTGCTGCAACCCTTTGAAAAGTAGCCATTTTGCTGAAGCTTAATTTTGCATCTATAGCTAACCAGTTTCGCTATATAAAGGGGCTGTCCTTGAAATTATCTCACAAAATTCCAGATGAGGTTAGGCAGCAGAATCGTAACACCCATTGTTCTACCTTTTTCTGTTGTTCTATGCTATGGATCCTAAGCGCCGGCACTTCCAACTTCGATGACGTGAGAAACGCTGCCTTAAACTTCATCGAGGTTCACTTCTTATGTTGAACTTATTGTCGGACATTCGGCTGGGAAATTTAATGTATTAACTGGCAGTCTAAGCATGCCTTTGTCACACCAACAACCAAAATACTAATACATACAATTTTTTCAACAAAACTTTTCTTAGGACAAGTAAAGTTCTATCATTTTTGTCCGAAGATATCTGGTATTTTGCAACAACCACCATTGGAATTGTACTTCCTGGCAGCAGCGGACGTAGAAGTTCGAGTTAGGGGGGACGGACATAAATGTTCCTAAGATCACGAAATATCAAATGTCGCTTTGACAACGTGGCATATTGGACAAATTCTTAGGATGAATGCAAATCGCCATGTCCATGTACCTTGGGTAAAGGTCCATCCACAATATTGCACATTGCACCTCTCAAGTTACTATGATTGCGTTTTCCCTAAATTCGTTAAATGAATCTTAGCTCCCTTGATAAAGACTTTTCAATGAAGACTAAACTCGGAAGGCAAATGTGAAAACACATGGAGTTCTTGTATCATTGATGAGACTATAACGGTCTAGAAAGGAACATGAACTAGACTTAAGTATAAATCGGAGCTAAAACAACAACACGATCAAACTCACAAGAGCAAGAGCTTGGTAAAATAGAATAAAAGAAACAAGAAGTCAAATTACAATAACTAAATTTTGTGATTTGATTGAGTGTGTGTCATTCTTCTCCTAACACTTCCTTTCTAAAGTTATGAATCTTTAGGATTTCATTCCACTTTCTAAGACTTTTTCCAATGTTCTAGACGTGTCCCCCATTTTGGGACATGGGCCCAATGGACCGGTATTGATTACAAGTAGTTATCTATGCTATCATTTTTTCACACATACTCATTTCTATCTATAAGGTATTTGGCCACACTCTCCATCACTCCTATATTTTAGGGATAACTTCGACCAAAAAATAATTGTTCTTACCATTTTCTTGGACTTTAATCAGTTTGGCATCATGCCAACCATCTATCCATGTATACTAATTCGCTTTGCCACGCGCCCGACCGTGATCTCTATCGCTCTTTTATTTGAGGGATGTTATTGACTAGAAAACGTATATCCTCGCACTTTTTTTTCCCCTACTTCTAATCGGCTTGACATTATGTTCACCACTTTAACCACATGTATGCCAGTCACCGATGGCATGTGTCTGGCTATGATCCGCGCATCCCAAGATTTCAGAGTTGCAGCCCAATTGTCTCTCCTTCTCTTTTCCCATTTTGGCATCGTCGTAACTGGTCAATGTCGATCTCGCGCACATCAAACCTCCTCCTGATCAAACCAATTGAAAATCACGACCTAGTTGCCATCATTATTTGTCTAATTATATATATGTGGCATTAAATTTATAAATTATGATTGACTATTAAAGTGTGATTATTATGTTCAATCTCATTCTTATTTTAAGGGTTACTTTGAATATTCTGATACCATTTCCCCATTCCTACACATGTCATTCATGAAAGAAAACAGCCTAGCAAGATCATATTACTTAAAACAAAACATGATAATAGTTATAACAGCTCTACTACATCACGACTTTATTCCAATTATATAACCAAACGATCTGCCAGGTGCATTTTCTATTGCTTATCATTTTTCCGTTTCGTTTTCAAATATCCTATAGCTAATCAAATAACCGACCAACCAAGGATCGGTGGATCGGTCCCTAACTTGATACACAAGTCGAAGTTACAAGTTCGGTTCCCTAATCTATCATTGGTCTCGAAAAAACCCCGGTTAGTCCGAGAAGGACGGGTCTAGATTTATATACACCGTTGGTCTTGGGCTTCCCCACTTGCGCTCGGTGAGCCTATATCGAGCATTCCCGCAACGGGTGAGGTAGGCTTCGATCCTTTTTACTCTAATTTTGTTGCTTCGGATCAACGTGCGGGTAACGACTAGTTCTAAATCTAGAAGAAAAACCCTAGCGGCCCAGGCCCAAGCCCATTTAAATTCTCTTTGCTTCTTCTCCTTCTTCTCTCTTCCACCTCACAGACCCGCTCGGCTAAGCTCGCAGCTCACCGCCGCACCGCCGCGGCCCCGCAGCCCTTATCGCCGTCGCCGTCGTCGCCGGAACGCAGGTACCCAGCAGCCCGACAGTCTCTCTCTCTCTCTTTCTCTCTCTTTCTTGTGGCCCATCTCGTCCTCCTCTCTCTCTTGATGTCTAGCGGGGGTGAAGGGGCGGGTTCTCTCTGTTTTCGTAGTGTGTTTGTGGGTGTGTTGAAACTTTGGGAATTCGATTTTGCGGCAAAGTTCGAAGCTTGGCGTGCGGGTATGTGATTTGTCTTTCTGAAGTTTGAGAGAGATTGTGAATGTGGAACCATGCTTCTTCGGGTGGGTCGGTTGTATATTTTGGTTTCGGAGTCTCCGTGATTGAGTGAAAGTAAAGGCGAGAAATGATGTGAGAGGCGTCAATGAAGCGAAGGAGCTTCCATGGCCGAATGGAAACTTATGGCTGGAATTTCCCATCCCTTGGTAGGGAGGTGATTTTCTAGAACAATTCGTTATCCGTCCTTCGCGGAGATTGGATGTTACTGATGTCCATCTATTTCAGTTTGTGCATAAGTGGTCATCAGTTAGATGACTAACCCGGAAACTTAGATCTAAATAGTTATATCCTCGCTTTATAATTTGTAGTTCGACCACATTATTTCTATGAAGACAATTCAATGTTACGCTGTGAGTTAAATTATTATGTGTACGTTCTAGCGTTTTGAACTACTTATGAGTTCCTTAACATGAAACTTGTTAATCTGACAGACTGTAAGTTTGTTTCCGGCTGGAAAAAGGTAGTTTTGGAGAGATACCGTAAAATGTCTTCTATACGATGTGGAAGAAATGCCATTCGGCAGATTGTCCGAGGCGCTTCTGTCCGGAGTTCTGATGGTGGAGTGCATCCACTCTTCCATGCCTGTCAAGGAGTCAGATACAGGAAGTTGGAAGTTATACTCACCACGGTGAGAGGATTGAAAAACTGAGTTATTGCCTTTTCTGTTGAATTCTTGGCATCTATATAGGAACTCCTTTTGTATTTTTTTCAGAGCATAGAAAAGCTTGGAAAAGCAGGTGAAACTGTGAAGGTTTCTCCAGGATATTTCCGAAACCATCTCATGCCCAAGTTGTTGGCTGTCCCGAACATTGACAAGTTTGCTTATCTCATTAGGGAGCAGCGCAAGGTTCGTTCCAGTCTACACTAGTGAAATTGATAATTTAGCTAGTTGCAAATGCGTACCCCCATTATCTGCATTAAAAAAAAAAAAAGACTTCATTGAGAATATATCATGGTTCTGTCATTGTTCCTTCGTATCTGAATAATTAGCAGATTACTGATAATTTCTTTAAATAAAACTTATCTAAATCTGAATGGTTAGTAGAATTTACTTTTCGTATATTTGACAATGAGCTAATGATGTTTCTCTTTTAATAATTGGCAGATTTACCAGCCTCAGGAAGTAGAGGAGGTCAAAGTAGTCACTGAGACCGCGGAAGATAAGATGAAAGAATATGAGGCAGCTGCAAAACGTCTAGACAATGCACTGCTGGTTTGTAACCGATCTTTGATGTTCTTCATTGTGGTGATAAACAACACTCATTATAGATCAGAATTCCAGATTCTCCATTTACGCAAATAAACTTTTATCCAAATGCTCAGATTACATTTTTTAGATATCTCAAGTATGAAGAAGCCTTGAGAATCTTGAGGGAGCGTTGTTTAATGCGTAGGTCTAAGCTTTTACTAATCTTGGATGATGGTCAAATATAGATCAGATTCAACAAGAAATTTCAGTATAGATTGTGTTTGGTTGACTTTCTGTTATGTATGGAAGACACACGATCATTACCTGTGAATAAGTTTCTGATCTCTTTCGATATTACATTAGGATTATTTGCTTTTGACTTTCGTTTCCCAGATGGCTTATTTATATGGCTTTGTGTAGGTTCTGAGGAGGTTCATTAATGTTGAGAAATTACGTGCGCGTGCTACAAAAGATGAGCCAATAGAATTGAGGTCACCTGTAATGAAAGAAGAGATTGTCTCTGAGGTATGTCACAGGCTCCTCTGTCCTGTCTACAAAAGTTTCTTTGTCATATGAAAAGTAGTTTGCATCTTGTTGTTCACTTGGCATAACCATTAGCTAAAATTATGTGTATTGAAGGGATGTTTGGAGCAATTTATAGTATTCTATCAAAGAATAGTTGATTTGGAAATGTAGCTTTCAGTGTTCTTAGCTTGTTTGTATCATGTGAGAAAGCCTGTTGAGTTATGAGCCCCTTGTGCCATTAGATTAATTGTTTCAAACCAATGCTAGGCATACTAATACTGGTATTCAAAATTGGTCTACTAAGTAATGTACTAGATTTGCAAGTTTTCATCGAACTAAGTCAGCCATACTCAAGACTCAATAGGAGTCTGTCACCTGCATCACTTAATATACTAGTTTTGCAAATCAGTCTTGGTGTACCTAGTATTGTTCAAATGTTTCAAGGTGTACACTGGTTTATCAAGCAAAACGGGGGAAAAAAAGGAGGACGCAATGGAAGAGGTTGTTGGTTTTCATTCACTATGCATACTGATGATTATGTGCAGAACGGAGATTATATTGCAACTTTAATTTTAGGAATCCATTATGCATGATCGATCATAAAGACACGAGCTGTTTCATCTCAAATCTATTGGTATGACGAAGAGTTAGGAGAACTATTGCTAATTACTATAGCCAGGATAGTGAACATTGCAGTAATGTTTATTAGTCGAGTAAGCAGGGAAATGCTGAGATGACCTTGGAGCCCATTCTTTTGATGCTCTTTGATCATATACTTCGCTGCCGAGTCCAATGAATTTCATTCGCCATTATCTACCTACCCATTTGTAGTGATTGGAATATCACCATGAATGAGAGGCTTGAAAAGTAAATTATATTTTCATGGTTAGCCTCTGTCCTCTCACTCGATGCAACCATCTGTACTCTCAGGTGGCAAGGCAACTTTGCGTGCAAATTGACCCTGAACACCTTCATTTGCCGAACCCACTAACAAATGTGGGAGAATATGAGGTGCCCCTACGTCTGCCAAAATCCATCCCTCTCCCAGAGGGTAAGATCCAGTGGACCCTTAATGTCAAAGTACGGTGCAAATGAAGCCGACACTTTCATTTTGATGACATTCTCAGGCATTTTCTTTCGTGCCCCAAAATTTGTATTGTGAACGAGCATTATGAGGAAACAGGTTACTCTGTATCATTTGTCTATTTTCTGCTGGCTGCACATGGAATTTCTCTGCGATCATCAATGGATTATTGCTCCCTCAGTATTCTGGTTCCCTTCTGAGAGCCCGTTTCTTTACATTTCGAGGAAGGTCTTATATATATATATGCTTTCCCGTCAAATTTAGATATTCTTGTAATTTCAGGAGATTATGAAGAAATCATATATTAACGGAGTATCAACATTTGAGAATCTTAAAGTTTCGAGAGTTACAGATTTAGAAAAGGACTGTGTATGATTGGCAAAGTTTAGATTAAGTTGAAAGTAAAAGTTATGTGAGTTTAGTTTTCTATTTCAGCTCCTCTTCAATCATGTTAGGGCAGGTTTTTCTCATTAAAGTTTACTGAACTATGTGAGAAAAGTTCACGTAATTTAAGAATATGGAAATTTCAGTTCTACCATCTAAATTGTAGCTTGAAATAATCATTCGTATAGAGTTTCTATAGATTAATTCAGTCAAGAATTTACTTATATGTTCCACCATTCTATATTCTTCTTATATGGTCGTAACAATTACTTTTCATGAGAGCAATTCATTTTATGTCCTCGAAAGGAGAACTTAAAATTCTCTCGGATAGGTTTCACCGGTCAACAGTACTTACCACAAAATTCTTGAAGACTGAATCGCATGGCACTTGAAGCTTCACAAATTAGACCAAGGCATGCTAAGTTGCCAAGATGAAATACAGGGCCGTCGAAACATTTGAAGAAAGTCTCCATGAAATCACTTGGACTTTTAGATAATGTATTTTCCATTAGGGCATTGACTAATTGAACCTAAGGAACCCTTCCTTCTTCACGGGAAAAGTTTCATTATTCGGTGTTCTAACGATTGGACCAAATGGCCCAATCTCACAAAAACTACACACAAGTACTTCTCACTTATTTCAAAGAAGAGATATAGCAGTCTCCATGTGAGTATACATTTATGGAAAGGAGGAGAGCTTGGAGCTCTTTACAAAGAAGTAAATATGGCTATTCAGTAAATGGATAATGTTCGTATCGGACTCTGCAGTCTAGAAGCTGAAGTTGAGCCCCAATGCTCCAGTGACAAATCCTCTATCCTATCCAACGCCGCAAACAGGCATGCGCTGCAATCTAAAGGAGAAAGCACCCCATTGCATGCCGCATGGCCATAAGCATCGTCGTCATGGTCCATGCATTGGCAGTACTTATTGAAACCTGAATCTGCCGTATTCTGATATAAGCACCGGAAAACATTCGCGACGTTGAATTTCTATTGACTGAATTGTGAATATGTTTGTCCGTTGTATATTTTCTCCACCGGACTTATGTCTGGTTCACTCCTTGCAACACTAAGAATGAAGAAAATCGTACTTCTGACTGCAGCAGTCCTATGAAAGGTGGCAATTTGGCTGAGTTTTGATTTCGTGTCTATGGGTGATCAGCTTGGCTATATAAAGGTGCTGTTCTTGAAATTATCTCCACGAATTTCCAAATTACTTTAATCAGTAGATACGAGGATGCTTCATTGACTTCTATGGAAGTTTAACTTCTCATGCTGAACTCATTGCCAATCATTCGGCTGCGGAATTTAGTTGATAAACTAGCGGTGCACACGGGTCGTCCATCTAATGAGAATAATAGTAATATATACTACAATTTCAGCCAAATATTTTTCTCAGTACTAAAGTTTTATCATGAATAAGGTTTTCATTGTTGATACCTAAATTTTCGCTAAAATTAGAGGTTAGTCCGACTCCTAAACAAAAAAATATCGTTTACATAGTTTGTATTCGCGTTTTATCTAGGTCATGCATCGCACATGCTTCTCATATGGTCATCCCATCGCATCTGTGTGCACAAGCACACACGGAATTACCTCCAATGGATAACCCGCAATTACATCCTCTCAATCTCTATCTTAAATTTCAAAGAAAGAAAAAGAGATAACACTCACGGCTACGTTGGTGGGATAAAATCAAATCTTGAAAGGGAAAAGTCTTGATGGTGAATCTTTCTTTGATTCAAATTTTTCACGAGAATCGCCATCGCACTCTTAGCTGACTTTATGGTTATTTAATTGAAGATTACGGCCCTATTTAATTGAAGAAGAGCTTGTCTCTGAGGTACGTCACAGGCTTCAGTTTCCTGTCTACAATACTTTCTTTGTCTTATGAAAAGTTGTTTGCATCTTCTTGTTCACTTGGCATAACCGTTAGCTAAAACTATGTGGATTGAAGTGATGTGTATTCTATCAAAGAATATTGGATTTGGAAATGCAGCTTTTAGTGCTCTTTGCTTGTCTGTATCATGCGAGAAAGCCTGTTGAGTTAGGAGCCTCTTTTGCCATTAGATTAATTGTGTCAAACCAATGCTAGGCTTACTAACACTGGTATTCAAAATAGGTATGCTAAGTTGGCCATACTCGAGACTCAATAGGAGTCCATCGCCCACACCACTTAATATACTAGTTTTGCAAATTAGTCCTGGTGTACCTAGTAAAATTAGTCCTGGTGTACCTAGTATTATTCAAATGTTTCGACGTTTACACAGGTTTGTCAAACAAAACACCAAAAAAAGGACACAATGGACAAGGTTGTCTGTTTTCATTCACTATGGGTACTGATGATTACATGTGCAGGAGTGATCTTCGTGCAACTTTCATTCTAGAAATCCATTATACATGATCGGACATAAAGACACGAGCTATTTGATCTCATTTCTGTTAGCACGATGAAGAGTTGGGAGAACCATTGCTCTGTTACTCCAGCCAAGATAGAAAAATTGCAGCTATGTTACCGCTTAGTTCACTGTGCAGATAAATTTTCTTGCCAGAGAAGTGGAAACCATTTGCTGCACTAATCACCCCGGCCCTACTTATTAGGGATGGGCACAGGTCATAGGGAATCTGTGTCCTCCTGTGAATCAACCTATCTACACATTCAGAAAAAAAAAATTATTTCTTTTATTCCATTTCATGTATAAATATGAAATAGTAGTAATAATAACAACAACAGTAACAACATAACTTAAGAACAATTTCTTCTCCTTATAAGCTTTGCTTTTTATTGAAGACACAAGCTTGGAAAGACCGGCATTTCTTTTTCATATTATCACTCGTTGACTAATTTGTGGAGGTTGGAGCTTGTTTGGCTTTGTACAATCAACCAATAAGGCTAATCTTTTTGACCAGATCCACTCAATAGGTCCTTCTTCTTCATTAAAAAATAAAATAAAATAAAGAAAATGTCAAAGAACCATCGTGGTATTAGTGGTTTTTTTGAGAGAAACAATTAATTCTTCGACCGTGCCCTGCCAGGCCCCGTCGCCCTATGAAGGCAAAACCATCCCGACGTGGCTACCCCTAAATTTAAGTAAGAAACTTTCCTACCCTTGTCCTTTAATGAGTCCTAAACGAAAATGTGCATTCATCTTCTAATTCTTAGTATTTTATATTGGGATAATAATACAAATAGTCCAAAATTTCTCAGCCTATGACTAACGCTGCAATCCTTTGAAAAGTGGCCATTTTGCTGAGTTTTGATTTCGTGTCTATAGGTAAATCAGCTTGGCTTTTTCAAGGGGTTGTTCTGGAAATTATCTCCACAAATTTCCAAATTACTTTAACCAGCAGATACGAGAAATGATTCCTTGACTTTATCAAAGTATTACTTCTTATGCTGAAATTGTTGCCAATCATTCGACTTCGGAATTTAGTTGATAAACTAGCGACACACGTGTGTCATCGACCCAATGAGAATAATAGTAATATATACTACCATTTCAGCCAAATATATTTATCAGATTACTGAAGTTCTATCATGAATAAAGTTTTCATGAAAAATATATATTCTATTATATTATATTGAGGGGCTACAACTGAAAGGATAATAGTTAAGTAGGACAAGATTGAAGGCGGAACTTTTTTTTTTTTTGTTAATCACCTCTATTTGCCCTTTGGAATTGTCGAAAGTCTAAGACAAATGGGTACTTGCCATGAGCTTTGGGCTCTATGGAGGTAGCGTTCCATCCGAATTATTTAAAAAAAAAAAAATTTACCAAACAGAATATTCGACTCCAGAAATACGTTGGTGTTGGGAAGAACCCGGGAACAACAATTCACCACAAACTAAACCAAATCGAGGATCAATTTCTCCCCCGAATCTAAACCGACCAAATTTAGCTTAGCCCCATCAATAACCAGTCATATGTATATCCTCACAATATGCAAATATAATGCCGAAATGAAAAGTTGACAAAGCAAACAACAACATCAAGGTTTAATGTGGAAACTCAATGCGGGAAAAACTACGAATTGCCCAAAAAAATGATACACTAAATCCTCGACATAGGCATCACAAGCTCATTTCCTCACTATAAAGGTGAATAAATATAAATGGGGTTCGAAAACTCTAACCACGGTTAGAGAATTCTGAAGCTATTCTCAAGAATGAAAATAATTAACTCACAACCCTCGATCTCACAAATAACAAATTCAAATTTGAGCCAATTTCCTCAATGTTTGGCCTTTGAATGGGGACTACAAAATTGTAGCCCTCTTCTTGGTTTTCTCCTTCCCTGTTCTTGAATGCTCTCACGTGAGGGGGCTCACTTTTTCTTTCTCTCTCCTCACTTGCTTGGGCATGTACAAAGTAGCTCCTTCTTTTTGTTCTTTTTACTTTTGGACTTTTCTCGTTTTTCTTTTCTTTTGTTCAATGTATGAGCTAGGCTCCACATGAAGGTGGACCTAACCAACAGATCTCTCCTTCCACCTCATGTGGGAAGACCCATCATGCTTGCTTTCCTTCTACAAGAATCGAGTTTCATAACAGGCAATGCCTTAGTCATCATATCAGATCCATTATCATCGGTGTGGACTTCTCAAGTAGAAAGAGTTGCTCTTCTAACTTCCATGCTTTCCTTCTACAAGAATCGAGTTTCATAACAGGCAATGCCTTAGTCATCATATCGGATTTAGTCATCACATCAGATCCATTATCATCGGTGTGGACTTTCAGATCCAATGATACTTGACATCAACATGCTTCGATCTTGAATGCAATGCTGAATTCTTACTAAGATAGATAGCACTCATGTTATCACAATATAAAATAAATTTCTCTTACTTCAAGCCCAACTCTTGTAGGAATTTTTGCATCCATAAGAGTTCCTTACATCCTTCAATAATAGCGACAGACTCTAATTTAGTTGTAGATGAGACAATATTTTTTTGCAATCTTAATTGTCACAAAACAGCTCCCCCTGCAAAGGTCATCATATGATCTGATGTAGATTTCCGAGAATCAACGTCATTGGTATAGTTTGCATTTGAGTAGCCACTCAACGCAGGCTTCGTATTCCCATAAGACAAGCAAAGTGTAGAAGTGCCTCTAAGATATCTCAAAAACCATTTAACAGTAGCCCTATGCTCCTTACCTGGATTTGAGAGAAACTTACTCACAACACCAACTGCATGAGTTATATCGGGTCTTGTACAAATCATAGCATACATTAAACTACTTATGGCCAATGTATAAGGAATTTTCTTCATCTCTTCCTTCTCTTTCTCACTTAAAAGACACTCATTACTTCTTAACTTGAAATGGCTTGCAAATGGAGTACTTACCGATTATGTTTAGCTATCATGAGTAATTCTCATTCCTAAGATTTGTTTAGCTAGGCCTAGGTCCTTCATTGCAAAAACTTTACTCAACTGATTTTTCAAGCTCTTGATTTTCTTAGTATCATACCCAACAATCAACAAAGCATCCACATAGAGTAAGAGAATGAGAAAATCATTATCCCATAATCTTTTCATAAAGACACAAACATTGGAGATGGTAATCTTGTTTCCATTAAGTACCTATTCTTTAAACCAAAAAAAAAAAAAAAAAAATTGAAAAAAAAATACCTGTTCTATTGCTCGTTGGTGGGTGGAGTGGGCTGGCGTAGGCCGGGGGGGGATCTTTTGTTTGTTCTTAGATAAATAATATTATTTTCAAAAGTTTAACAACAATATTAAATTCTTCTTAACTCAATTATATTTTGAATTATTGAAAAATCTTTAGGCCCATTTCTTTACATTTAGAGGAAAAAGTTCTTTTTTTCCTTTCCTTGTCAAATTTGGATGTTATTGTAATTTTAGGAAATTATGAAGAAATCATATATGAACAAGGTATCAACATTTGGGAATTCTAAAAGCTTCGAAAGCTATAGCCTAGAAAAGGACAGTGTATGATTTGCAAAATTTAGATTAATTAAAATGTAAAAAGTAAAAGTCATGTGAGTTTAGTCTTCTATTGGATTAATACCATTAAAAAAAAAAACCTCAAATCAATACATCGATGACAAATTTACTCTAAATTAAAGATAAATTTATCATCTGTTAGTTTTCGTTAATTTTTATAGTCAAATTACTGAGTTGGATGACTTCTAATTTGGGGTTGACTCTACATTTGTCATAGCTGTACTAGTTTTAATCCAATTTAACGGAAACTAATAGACGATATATTTATCATAAATATATAGTTTGGGGTTTGTGGTAGTCACAAAATTAGTTTTGGATAAATTTATCAAAGATGTAACATGTTGGGGTTTTTGGTGGTCAAAAAATTAATATAGAGAAAAATTGTCGTAAGAGTAGTACTAGTTTGAGGTTTTTCGTGGTATTGATCCTTTCTATTTTGTTTCCTCATCCATCAAGATAGGGCATTCTCTATTTTCTCGTTAAATTGTTAGAGGTCATTGAACCATGTGAGTAAAGTTAACGTAGTTTATTAATATGGAAATTTCAATTCTAACATCTAAATTGTAGCTTTAAATAATCATCCGCATAGAGTTCCCATAAATTAATTCCCTCAAGAAATTACTTATATGTTCCACCATTCTATATTGTTTTATATGGTCATTACAATTACTTTCCAAGAGAGCAATTCATTATATGTTCTCAAAATATAGAAGAGATTTACATCAATTTAATGATGTGGCAAATTGCTCTAAGATATTGAATATGATACTCTTGTTCAAATGGCTACTAACAATCTAGTCTCGATACATCTACTAGTGCTTGAATACTAATGTCTAAAACAAGCTTCATATACAGGTTTACCACAATTTTCTTGAGGACTAAATCGTATAGCACTTGAAGCTTAAGAAATTAGACCAAGACATGCTAAGTTGCTGAAACAAAATACAGGGCCCGTCGAAACATTTGAAGAAGGTCTACATGAAATCGCTTGGACCTTTAGATAATATAATTTCCATTAGGGCATCGCCTAATTGAACCTAAGGAACCCTTCACTCTTCATGGGAAAAGTTTCGTTATTTGGTATTATAACGATTGGACACGATGGCCCAGTATTACAAAAACTACACACAAGTACTTATCACTTATTTCAAAAGGGAGATATAGCGGTCCCCATGTGATTATGGATAATACAAAGAAGTACATATGGCTATTCAGTGAATGGATAATGTTTGTACCGGACTCTGCAGTCCATAAGCTCAAGTCGAGCCCCGATGCTCCAGTGACACTCATCCTCTACCCTTTCCAACGCTACTTGCAGGCATAAGGAGCAATCTGAAGGAGAAAGCGCCCCGTTACATACCGCATGGCCATAACAATCGTCGTCATAGTCCGTGCATTGGCAGTACTTATTAAAACCTGAATCCGCTGTAGTCTGATATAAACACCGGAAAACATTGTTGACATTGAAACTGTATTGACTGAATGACGAGAATGTTTGTCCGTTGCATGTCTTGCTTACCGGAGTTACGTCTGGATCACCCCTTGCTACACCGAGAATGAAGAAAAACGCAGCTATGACTCCTGCTGCAACCCTTTGGAAAGTGGCCATTTTGCTGAGTTTTGATCTCGTCTATAGGTAAATCAGCTTGGCTTTATTAAGGGGATGTTCTTGAATTTATCTCCACAAATTTCCAAATTATTTTAACCAGCACATACGAGGAATGCTTCCTTGACTTTATCAAAGTATTACTTCTTATGCTGTAACTTATTGCCAATCGTTTGGCTGCGGAATTTAGTTGATAAACTAGCGGTGCACGTGTGTCATCGACCCAATGAGAATAATAGTAATATTTACTACCATTTCAGCCAAGCATATTTCTCAGATTACTGCAGCTCTATCATGAATAAGGTTTTCATGAATAACATATATTATGTTATGCTATATTGAGGGGTACAACTGGAAGCATAATAATCTAGTGCCGACAAGATTGAAGATGGAAATTTTTTTTGTTAATCCCCTCTATTTGCCTTTTGGAATTGTTGAAAGTCTAAGACAAATAGGCACTTGCCATGTGCTTTGGGCTCTATCAAGGCAGCGTGTAGTCCAAATTGTTTGAAAAAAAAAAAAAAACTTTACCAAACATAATATTCAACTCCAAAAGTACAGTGGAGACCCGAAGTTCCTTTAAAGACTCTCCCAAATGCATCATAAAAGTCGAATTATCTCCATGTAGTCCACCCATATGAATAACATCCATAATGGGACTCCCTGAGGGATACGGAAAATGCAATGGCATGCTTTTGATAACTAGAATTGAAGTCGTCTATCAATTTACCTTTTCTACGCACCAATTAGTTTACTGTGCAGATAAATTCTCTTGCTAGAGAAGTCGAAACCATTCACCGCATTAATCACCATGACCCACTCATTAGGGATGGGCACAGGTCGCAGGGAATCTGTGTCCTATGAATCAACCCCATCTACACCTTAAAAAAAATTATTTCTTTTATTCCATTTCATTTATAAATATGAAATAGTAGTGGTGGTAGTAGTGGTAATAATAGTAGTAGTAATAATAATAATAACATAACTTAATAACATTTCTTCTCCTTATAGGCTTTGCTTTTTTATTGAAGATGCAAGGTTGAAAAGATAGGTACTTCTTTTTCATGTTATCATCGTTGACTAATTTGTGGAGGTTGGAGCTTGTTTGGATTTGTACATTCAACCAATAAGGCTAATCTTCTTGACCAGATCGACCCATTTGGTCCTTCTTCTTCTTCACAAAAATAAAAAATAAAGAAAAATATCAAAGAGCCTTCGCGGTAGTATTGGTTTTTGAGAGACATTGATTCTACGGTAGTGCCCCATCGGGCCCGTGAATGTGAAGGCAAAACCATCCCTTTCCTTCCCTTGTCCTTTAATGAACCCTAAATGAAAATGCGCATTCATCCTCTAATTCTTAGTATTTATATTGGGGATAATGATACAAATAGTCCATAAATTTTGACCTGATCTATAACATTTTAGTTCTCTAAACTTTTCACACAAGTTAAATATAGCTCTATGTTCAATGTAGTCATTTCATTAATTCAAGATTAGGGGCAATATTGAATATTTTTATATAGTCTAAAGACTAAAGTGAATTTGTATCAACAGTTTGAGGACTACATTGCGTATTTGGCTAAAGTTCATGGACCATGATGTTAAACAAATTAAAAATTCAAAGACCACTTACATATTAAGCTAAAATTCAAGATCGTTCTATATCATTTTCTCATTTGCATCCTTGACTCTGAGGCCATGTTAATCTATCTATTCAGCTTTCAGGAGTAGGAAGGGGGTCATGAGCATAATGTGCCACGAGAAAGTTTACTGTTCAAAGATAAAATGTAAAAACATCATAAATCAGGCGACCACTGAGCTGATTAGGGTACATGCACCTATATTGCACCTTGCTTATAACCGACGTGCACCTAGAAAATTCTACCCTTTGTCACACGTCTCTCTCTTTTCTTCTTCTCTCTATACGGTTGTTTCCTTCCGCCAGCTCTTCGCCCCCATTCTTGATCTGCAACTTGAGACCATGGTCATCACCCCACACACAATCTCTCTCTCCCCACCAAAAGAACGAAGAAACTGAGACGGAGTAAAGGAAAAACAGAAGAGGGGGGGGGTGTGAAGAAAAAATGATCTTCTTTTTCCATGTGTGATCAGGTCTATAGAGGAATAATAAGGAACACCGCTCGGTGAACTAAGTTTCGGGAGCAGCAGCCGAATGAGGCTGCCGCACCAGCAGCTAATCTGACCTATACTAAAATTAAGAGCATGCGGTAGGTGATACTTACAATGACTAGGACCGGCATGACTCTCGGAACCTGCAAATTTTAGATCTGCACATTGTCTCGGTTTACCGGGAGGGAAGGAAGAAAATCAGAAACTACACCAGGAGGCTCATCGCCCACCTGAGAGAAGCGATTCTATGACAGAAGATGAGTGCGCCAAATTGTCGAAAGCTTGGCGATGAGCAAATGTTAACCCGGCAACGAGATTCCGATGGACGACAATTCAGGCATCGGAAGATCGCCCTCCAAGTACTGCAGTACTTGACGCATGCTTGGCCTCATCAACGGATCGGAGTGGGAACACATCAACCCGAGTTTCAGCACCAATTCCATTTCTTCTCCCACAAACTCCAACCCCAATTTCGGATCTCTTGCCTCGAGAATTGCACCTCTGTCCCAGCAAGAAAATACCCAGTCCACTAAGATCACGTCCTCCGTGTCCCCATGCTCTATCGGCCTTCTCCCGCACGCGACCTCGAGTAAAAACACTCCAAACGCAAACACGTCGGTGCTCGTAGTGGCCTTACCGGTTCGCATATGCTCAGGGGCGAGATAACCGACCGTTCCCGCGACTTGAGTCGTTTGAGGGTCGGTTCCATGATGGTGTAGTCTTGCGAGCCCAAAATCTCCGAGTCTTCCATTAAATTCAGTGTCTAGCAAGATGTTGCTTGCCTTTATATCCCTATGAATCACCACTTGCTCCCACCCTTCATGCAGATAAAGCAGCCCAGATGCCACTCCTTTGATCACCCTTAATCTTTGCGTCCAATTCAGGGTGACCTTCGGTTGGTTATAGAGGTACTTGTTGAGGCTCCCGTTGGGCATGTAGTCATAAACCAGGAGCAACTCCTTTTTCCGGCGGCAGTAACCATGGAGCGTCACTAAGTTGCGGTGACGGAGCCGACCGATGCTGACAATCTCCGCCACAAATTCTCTCATGCCTTGTCTCGATTCATGGGAGACCCTTTTCACTGCAATCTCTGTTTTCGATGTGGGTAAGATTCCTCTATATACCTGGCCGAACCCACCAGCCCCTAATAACCGTTGGTCCCGGAATCCTTTTGTTGCAGTGTAAAGATCTTTGTACTTGAACCGGTGCGGGCCGTAGTCCCTCTCCCAATCTTCAAGGACCTCCGCCAATTTCCTTTTCCTTCTTATCACGTAAACTACGCCCAAGATCAGCACCGATACAACGAAAAGAACCATCAGCGGTAACCCGATAGTCATTACTTTCGATGTCTCCTTCTTACCGGCCTGAGAAAGCTTAGGAAGTTGGGACAGGGCAAGTGCCTGAGCCTCTCCATTCACACTGAAGCTCCAACCCAGAACATATTGAAAAGTTAGGAACGAATCAATCGATGATGAGAAGCCCACATACATGTTCTCGTTGATGATTGGTGAGAGATCCCGTGGAAGAGACAGAAGGGGAGTCTTCGGTTTTTGCCCATTGATCGGAGCCAATGTGACGTGGATCAGTTTGTCCGTGCCATCATAGTCCACCCAAACTTGCATTGCTTGACCGCTGATTAGAGACAAGTTGTTGAACTCCCCATTATCTTCATAATACCCCGCCGGAGCTGCCATTACTGACGTCAGCCCGTTCAAGTCGATGCCGATGTGATTATCGTTGATGTCCTGAAACTCGCTACTCTGCATTGTGCCGAGTTCTACACGGAACGCATGATTTGTAGAGCTGCTGTTGTTGGTGTAGTTGAACATGCCGAGATTTTTGCCTGGCCGGGACTTGGGGAGGCCTTTCTGTGGCGTGACCACAAAGGCAAAGCCGTTGCCTCTCACACTTGCAAACAGAGGTCGAATCGCGAAGACGAACGTGGTGGAGAAGGAAAAGACGGAGCCGTTCGGCGAGTTCTTGAACTGGACTGGGTCGGGATGGAAGGCGTGGCCTTCCTGCTGTCTGGCGTCGTTGTTCAGCTTCAGGAGGCCACTGGAGGTGATCTCAGCGATCCCGTCGAGGCTCAGATTGGCCGATCTGAAACCGTTGTACACGAAACCGGTCTCTTGAGCGTAAGTCAAAACTGCTAGCAGAGAGACCGGAAAAAGAATCTCGACGGACATGGCTCAAACTCAAAGTCCGCTTCGCAATTAGCTGAAGAACGATGCAGTTTACCAAGGCTATAAAGAATCCAAAAGAATCTTCATCTCACGGCATCAAACGAATGTCGCAAATCTTCATCCTACGTGAGACGAATTGTTCAATGTGTTGGACGTTTTCAATGGGCGTATGCAACAGTCTCCTGTTCATAAGGCAATCAGGAATTTGCGGTCTCGATGACTCAGAAGAAACCAATCCGAGTCGGATAGTGACTTTTTTTGTCGAAACTAAGTCTGGGGAGAGAGATTGAAGGAAGGTGGGTGGGCTAAAATCATAAGAACGTCAATTTTCTTCCGATGAGAAAACCGAATGGTAATCGTGCCACTCGGAACACGAAGTGTCCACGAAATTATTGGAGGAAAGACTGAAGTCCACGAGTCTACGACAAAACGGGAGAAAAAGAGAGAGAGAGAGAGAGAGAGAGAGAGAGAGAGAGGGGAGAGAGAAGAAAAGAAGGGCTGTGACTGCCTAACATATTTTTGAAAAGGTATAATAAAAGAACTTTCATAAAAGAACTGGTTATACTATTTAAATAAGGGAAAATAACACAAATGATCTCTAAATTATAACTCAATGTGCAATGTGATTTTTGAACTTTTAATTTATTCAATGTAATGCATGAATTTTAGCCTAATGATCAATGTGGTTCTTGAATTTTTAATTAATTTAATTTGATCCATAAACTTTTAGTACGTGCTCAATATATTCTCCTAAACTCTATGAAGATGTTCACTTATAAACATATTCATATAGTCCAGGGACTAAATTGAGCATGTACCAAACGCTCAAGGATTACATTGAACAAATTAAAAATTCATGTACCACATTGCATATTGAAATAAAGTACACGGACCACTTGTGTCATTTTCTCAATAAATAACCTTTAAAAATAGATTCCGAAAAATTATAGAAAAAAACTGATATGGTCTTAAATGACTTTACGTAAATTGTTAGAGATATCAGATATTTAGTAGTAAATAAAAGCTAAAAGTGAAAGTAAAGGCCAAAAACGTTTCAAAAAAAGAAAGAAAGTAAAGGCCAAAATGTTAAGACCAGTCGAGGACTCGGCATTCAGATTTATAGATTGCCATGGAGCAATGAGCCACCGGAGTATCATCTCATTCTTGATGAAGTACTGAAGTTAAGATAAAAGTCACAACTTGAATTGGATGGACTCAACAAGAAGAAAACTCGTACCTCTTTCAGATAAGTTTGACCTGTCAATGGTACTTTTCACCACAAATTTATTGGAAATTAAATTGTGGAGCACTTGGAGTTTCAGAAATTAGACTTAAGACATACTAAGTCGATAAATTGAAAAACAAGGCCCGTTCAAACATTTGGAGGAAGTCTCCATGAAATTACTTGGACATTAAGATAGTGGATTTTCCATTCAAGGCGTCGACTAACTGAGCCTAAGCAACTCTTGATTCCTCTAAGAAAGTTCCACTGCTTGGCATTGTAATGGCTTGGCCCGATTCAATCGATCCTGTCCTCTAAATGAAGTATTCGAGTGTGATCATTCAATAAGATGACCATTTAGAGTAGGATCTCACCCCATGAATCTCTTCATGGCACATTTCTTAATCGAAGTAGGATTTGGAGCTATACAAATATAATTTCATCACGACAGGGGATTTGATATTCCGTTATGTTGGAGTGGAGAATCTATAAAGATTTGGAACTCCAAGCGAGAAAAAAAATCTAAATTTGCAATGACCACTTTGCGAGGATAAATACTTATCACTTATTTCAAAGAGTAGACACAGCAATCCACATGTGAGGCTGAATAATTTGGTAGGAGGAGAGTCCGTTTTCACTTATTTTAAAGGAGAAGACAGCTCTTTACAAAGAAGCAAATATAGCTATTCAGTAAATGGATAATGTTTGTATCAGATTTTGCAATTCTTTAATTGAACTTGGGCAAAAGAACGCTTCAAGTGTCATAACTTTGCATAAAGGGACACTTAAGTGCCATAACTTACGAAAGGTACACTTAAATGTCACATTCGAAAAAAAACGGATCACTTAAGTGCCACTCCGGCCAAAGTCCAGCCAAAACGCCAACGTGGCATTTTTCCGGCGAAGCTAGCCCAAAACGACGTCGTTTTGCACGTTGACATGTCCAAATAATACAAAAACGGCGTCGTTTTGGGCTGACGTGGTAAAAAAACTATAAAAATTAATTAAATTTAGTTAAAATATTAAAAAATTATTTTAAAATTTAGAAAATTTAGAAAAATTTAAAAAAATTAAGAAAAATTTAGAAAACTTTAGAAAAATTTAGAAAAAGTTAGAAAAATTTAAAAAAATTTAGAAAAATTTAGAAAAATTTTAAAAAAATTAGAAAAATTTTAAAAAAAATTAGAAAAATTTAGGAATATTTTAAAAAAATTTAGAAAAATTTAGGAATATTTTAAAAAAATTTAGAAAAATTTAGAAAAATTTTAAAAAATTTTTAAAAAAAAAAGAAAGGGGGAGGCGACGAGGATCGGCCTCCCGCCGCCGCCGCCGCCGGAAGGGCCGGTGATGGCAGGAGGAGGGTCGGCCGCGGTCGCCAGGCCTTAGCCAGGGGCTGGCGACCCCGGCCGATTGACCCTCGCCCAAATCTGGCCAGGGTCATCGGCCCCCGCCCCGCCAGGCCAAGGGCCGCCGACCCTCGCTGGATCTAGGTGAGGGCCGCGACCCTCCCCAAATCTGTGGCCAGTGGCGAGGGCCGTGACCCTCGCCGGATCTGTGGCCAGTGGCAAGGGCTCGCGGCCGGTCGGCCGGGGTCGCCGGCCCCTGGCCAAGGCTCGGCGACCCCGACCGACCCTCCCCCCGCCGTCGCTGGCCCTTCCCGGCGGCGGTGGGGCGGCGGTGGCGGCGACCGAGGGCCGATCCCCGCCCGCCTCCCCACCCCTTTCCTTTTTTTTTTAAAATTTTTAAATTTTTAAATTTTTTTTTTAAAATTTTTTAAATTTTTAGTATTTTTTAAAATTTTTTAGTATTTTTTAATATTTTTTTAAAAATTAATTATTTTTTTAAATATTTTTAATATTTTTTAATATTTTAGAAATTTTATTAATATTTTTTATTTTTTTTAAATTTTTTTAAATTTTAATTAAATTTAATTAATTTTATATTTTTTTTATCACGTCAAAATTTCAAAACGACGCCGTTTTTGCATTATTTGGCCACATCAGCGTGCAAAATGGTGTCGTTTTGGGGCTTGCTTCGCCGGAGAAATGCCACGTCGGCGTTTTGGCCGGATTGGCACTCAAGTGATCCATTTTACTTCGATTTTGGCACTTAAGTGTACCTTTCGTAAGTTATGGCACTTAAGTGTCATTTTGTGCAAAGTTATGGCACTCCAGGGGTCCGCACGTCATTGAACTTGAGCCTCGATGCTGTATGGACAGCCCGTAATTAACCTCCTATAGAATTCTTCAAAGCATGTGGAGCTATTTGAATAAGAAAGCAACCCATTACATGCTACATGACCGTGACAATTGTCGTCATTCTTCGTGGACTGGCAGTACCTATTGAAATCGGAATCTATCGTATAATCATATAAACACTTGAGAATATGGTTGACGTTGTAATTGGATGAACTGGATGGCGAATATGTTGCTCTACTGCATATTTCGCATACGAGAGTTTTGTCTCGATTCCTTCTTGCAACACCGAAAATAGAAAAAATCTTGCTGCGATCCTTTGAAAAGTGGCCATTTTGCTGACTTTTAATTGTGTATCTATGGCTAATCAACTTGGCAATGTAATGGGGTTATTCTTGAAATTATCTCCACAAATTTCCAAATTACTTCAGTCAGCAGATCTGAGGAGCGCTTCCTCGAAATTTATCAAAGTTCAACTTCTTATGCTGATCTAATTGGCAATCATTGGGCTGGGCAATGAGAATGATAATAATATATACTATTATTGCAGCCGAACCTTTTCTAAGATTAGTAAAGTTCTATCATATATAATTTTTCTTGTATAAGTAAAAAATTCATATTATTATCATTTTTGTGTACTTCAAGATTTAATTAGCGAGATGAGTGGACATGCATTGAGCATATTATTCTTTAATCTTTTGAACAATTTTTATTTTTATTTTTATACGTAATACATCTTTAAAAAAGTTCGATGAACAACCATATAAGTTGACAAGTTACATGTCAAACGTAGATAGTGTCCCCAACTCTCTCGCATGAGTAGAGATTATCTCCATGCTCTCTAAAATGTGGTCAGTGAAAGGTTAATGTGACCATCATTTTCTTGCACTAGGTAATCTTAGACGCACTACGAACGATAAGTAATTATCCCCTCTTTAATCATCCATTTCTCATTATACGTCATTTCATTACCTTTGTTGTTGTATGAATGAAAAGACTGAGGGGGTGACCAAAGCTAGCCATCCTTTACACCCCCATTATGAAATGTTCATTTCGAGATGTAGTTACTTTGCATCACTTATGACTCAAAGGCCTCAGATTAGGGAGCTCATCACCGCAGCCACGCCACGATACTAGTGGTCAATAAGTCTTTCCGCACAAGATATGCCGCACTTAGTCAATGCAATAGGAGTTGTTAAGAGGTTGTGTCACGTCCTGATCCTCCGAGCACATGCCCATCCCTCCTTGGTCGATTAAATATGCGACGTCCTAGGACTCGTCGCTGACCCATTCATTTAAATACGCATGCGGAAGCAAAATACTAATCCCCTGACAATAACAAACGCGGGATAGAAAAGTAGGACAACAAATTTCAAATCAACACATTATAAGCAACCACAATCCAGTTTACAAAAAGAGGCCAACTCTAGGGTCTAAGTACAGGAAGTCTATCTTCAAAAAGAACTTCTGAGCCACCCATGCTCCAGACCCTTTCGCTTCACGCTCCGGGTTCTTCATCCTAGGGACTTGAAAATGTTATCCCACAATGAGGTGAGATGACATCTCAGCAAATTCAATCCCCTAAGCCCCGACTAGGAAGAAAAAATGTCATGAGGGCTGCCTAAGCACAAACACAAATTAGAGGACTTACCTTTGCCTCTATTCCTTCATGCAAGTTAGTATAATTCAACTAGACATTCGATTATTTCAACCAATCAAATCATCCAAACAAATCGAACCATCGATCAATCGACTCAATCGATTCCATGTCAACGAGACCATTCCCCGATCATCTCAATCAATACTATCTATAAAGTCCGATCATAATTAGGACTACTCATTCTAAGTTGATAGTAGATAGTATAGCTCACCATAAGCTGCCTTAAATACATTATAGTATAGTTCACCAGAAGCTGCCTCAAATACATTATAGTATAGCTCACCAAAAGCTACCGCAAATACTGATATAATATACTAAATATGCTCGCCAGAAGCTGCCTCAATACTGATATAGTATACTAATCAAATCACCATTTTTATCATTCCCAATAAAAATAATTGTGTGTGGGTACATGGTCGGCCTTCGCCAAAAATACAATATTTTCACCTTTGAAAATCCCACTAAGTTCAACAGTCCACAAACTCATTTTTGGCACTGTAAACCGACGCCTGATGATTTTCCAATTAATTACAGAAATTAAATAAATTTAGGAATAAATTCCTAAAATAAAAATCACACAAAATCAGCATAAATTAGAACCCAATTAAATAAAGGGATCACACCACTGCAATTAGCATAAAATTCCAGTCACCGGCTATACCGGTCTTATTTCCGGAAATTATTATTTAATTAAATAATTACGGAAAATAATTAATAAATGTTAATAAATAGAACTTAGGCTCGTAAAACCTAATTAAAAGCCGAGACGAGCCTAGAAAATTTCCGAACCACTCTAGATAAATACTAGAGCTTGTCTAGGCTCTAATGACACTACTCTAACCACCTAACATGCAATAACAATTAATTAAATTTCCAATCTAATCTAAATCCACACTTAGTCTAAACTAAACAATCCTTAAGCGTCATTAACTTACTAAGCAAGGATTAATGAGTTAAACTCACTTGATTTGCGATCCACTCGGATCAAAACGACGGGGACGCGACGACGGCCGATAACTTCTAAAGTGGCGGCACTAATGAGGGCCCGGATCTGGCTGAAATTGGCTCACAAAGCTTTGTAGTTGAGCTGGTCTTGCGGCTTTGTTCTGTGGAGACAAGAACGATGTCTGAACGGGTGCGACTCGGGCTAGTTTTGGCTGCCACGGGTGGTGCGGGTGCAACATGAAGACGGGGGGCTGCTATGTGGGCTTCGATGGGGCTTGGAGACGCGTAGACAGCGCTGATTCAGCGGCAAGGAGTCAACGAAGGGGAAGGGGGTTTCGCTGAGTTGCTGGTGGTGTTGTCTTCAGTGGAGCTCAACTGGAAAGGAGCTACCGTGGTTCCGCTTGGCTTCGTGGCAGCTCGCGTTGATCGAAGGAAGTGAAGTAGAAGCCGCGTCCAGGCGAGGAAAAAGATGAAAGCGAAACAAAAGCTACACGGAAAGAAAATGGGGCAAAGGCGTGAAGATGGGAAAGAAGAGGAGAGAGAGAAGCGGCGTCTTCGACTGCACTGGCGAAAACCAAAAAGGAAAAGCAGCAAAGGGGGAAAGGGTAAGGGACAGCAGGGATGGTCGGCCACGAGGGGAAAAGAACGTGCGGCAATTAAAGGAGAGAGAGAGAGAGAGAGAGAGAGAGAGAGAGAGAGAGAGACGTTTGAAAAGGAGGGAGAGAGATAAGGGAGAAAAAGAGAAGTCGGTCAAAGGGGAAGGGGTGTGCGAGAGAGGGGGGGACTGAAGAGACGGGGGAAGAAAAAAAATTAAATAGAATATTTCATAATTATCCATTCTTGGTCCCGCAAATTCCATTCAATCCAATTTGGTCCCCAAAAATCCTAATGCTAAAATACTTGATTCTCATTTTCTTTCTTGCACCATAATTCCCCCAAATAACAAGTCTTGGGTAGCAAAAATGACCATTTCCCTCAATTCCGAATTCCATTTCATTTTTCCCGAAATCCGATTTATTAACAAACCTCACCGATTGACGTCCAATTTTGTCGAAGAAAAAGCCCACACAATTTCCTTTCACCAAGTAGTTCACACAGGAGGCCAAAAATCCCTTTAAATTGACCAATCCGAATTTCCTTTCGTTTTCCGAATCGTCCGAATCGATTTTCCGTAAAAATCCCAAACTTGTCGAAAATTCCTCAAAAGGTGAGTCGACGTTCCTAAAATAACTCGTGACATGAAAGAACTTTCAATTTCTGAAATTGGGTTCAAATTCACGGTTAATTTCAATCTGATGTGATTTTAGCGTGACCTAACCTACCGGGTAGCTTTTATGAATTTTTGGTGCAATTGACCTGTGGTCGATTTTCTTCGAGCCACACGTACCTCTTCGACACATTGGCGATTCTCGGTTGTCGTGAAAACCTCAAGGTTTCAAATACGGACACAGGGTGCCAAAACGACAGAAAAATCAGTCTAGTACCGATCGACGAGAATTTTGCAAATTAGTGGAATTACCCACGTTTAGCCATATATCTCAGTCGAACCGACCTATCTCTAATCTCTGATCGATTTTTAACTGTACTGTAATGACCATTGTAGACTAGCACGGTTAAGTAGTCGAGTCCTGGTTGAATTCTTAAGTCTATTGCGTTTATATTCTTTAACGACTTCACCTGATAGGCTAGTTATCTTGTGAGTGGCCATCTCAGAGAAAAGCACTATAGTCACGTCGACGAAAAGCTTGACTCATTCAATTGAAAACATAACTGAATTTTCAGGATGTCATAACCCTTCTCCTCTTATAAAAATTTCGTCTTCAAAATTTAAACCTTTACCAATCCTTAAACAAAAATGTGGGGGTATCGTCGTCTCATCGAGTCTCACTTTCCCTGGTTGCTTCTTTAGTCCTGTGGTGTTGTCAGACCACTTTGACTAAGGGAACTTATTGGTACACAGAATCTGTTCTTTCTGATCCACAATCTGAACTAGGCTTTCCACACATGACACTTTGTCGTCCACGTTTAATTCTTCAAGATTTAGCACGTGGGTTGGGTTAGGCTCATACTTCCTCAATATCGACACATGAAAAACGTCACGCACTTGCGCTTACCTTGGCGGAAATGCAAGACGATACGCTAGGATCCCAACTCTCTCTAGAATCTCCAAAGGACCTACGTACCTTGGTCTCAGTTTTCTCTTCTTGCCGAAGTGCAAGGTATTCCTCATTGGTGACACCTTTAGAATGATGCACTCACCAACTTGGAACTCTGGCCCTTGACGCTTATCTACGTAACCATTCTGACGGTCCTAAGTGGTCTCTAACCTATCACTGATATTTGCAACTGCGTCCACTGACTGCTGAACTAACTCTGGGCTGCGATCTTTCATTCTCTAAGCTCGTCTCAACAAATTGAAGTTCTGTACACTCTGCTACACAACACTTCACAAGGTGTCATTTGAAACTCTACTGGTAGCTGTGAACCTCGGGTCTCTATCAAATATAATTGTCCCGGCACTCCACGCAGTCGAACTATCTGACGTACGTATGCATCTACATGCCTGTCCAAAATCAGGTTTTTTGTTAACGCGATGAAGTGAGCCGACTTCATTAGTCTATCAACCACTACCTAAATGGAATCATTGCCTTTCTGACTCCTCAATAAGCCCATCACAAAGTCCATCATGATATATTTCCATTTCTATTTGGGAATCTTGAGAGGTTACGGAAGTCCTCCCGACTTGCAATGCTGTGCCTTCACTTACTGACACGTAAAGCACTTGGCGACATGATTGGCGATGTCCACCTTCATACTAGACCACCAGTAGTATTGACGTAGATTCTGATACATTTTCGTACTGCCAGGATAAATGCTGTAACTGCTACGATGAGCTTCTAACAAGATCTCTTCCTTAAATGCTACAATGTCAGGTACCCACAATCATCCTCGAAACCTTAATGTTCCATCCTCAGAAATCTGGAAATCAGTCTTTCTTTCAATAGTGTCCTCTTACAGGATTTTCTGAACATCTGGTTCTGCCAATTGAAACGTCTTGATTCTGATTTGTACATTCGGCTCAATTCTGAGGGTGGCTGTAAGATTCGAAAGGTGGTCTACCTCAAATTTGAAAACCGAATCTCGAACTTTCTCAAGTAAGGTCCATTCTTTAACCAGCATATGCGCTGAAGACTTCTGACTCAGCGCATCTACGACTTTATTAGCCTTCCTAGGGTGATACCGGATAACACAATCCTAGTCCTTCAAAAGTTCTAATTCACGACGCTGTTTCATATTCAACTCCTTCTGAGAGAATAAATACTTGAGACTTTGATGATCAGTGAAGATCTGGAATCTTTCTCCATACCAATAATGTCTCCTGATCTTCAGCGTGAAAATAATTATTGCGAGTTCTAAGTCATGCGTCGGGTAATTCAACTCGTGAGACCTCAACTGACAGGACGCGTATGCAACAATTCTATCATGTTGCATCAGTATGCAACCTAGTCCTCTGAATGATGCATCACTATAGATCTCGAATCCTCCCGGACTCAATGGAATGGTCAACACCGGTGCGGTAGTCAGCTTCTGCTTAAGCTCTTGGAAACTACGCTTGCACTTGTCTATCTACACGAACCTTTCTTCTTTCTTCAAGAGTCGAGTCAATGGCGACGCTAATGCTGAAAACCCTTCCACAAACTGTCTGTAGTAACTTGCCAAACCCAGAAAGCTTATAATCTCTAACACTGTTGTCGGTCTTGGTCCACTGATAATTGCTTCAATTTTGGTCAAGTCCATGGAGATTTCTTTACCTGAAATCACGTGACCTATGCACGCAACATGAGTCAACCAAAACTTGCACTTGCAAAGCTTAGCACACTATCCATGCATTCTCAGGGCCTGTAGTACTATTGTTAGACGACTTTCGTGCTCCTTAGCACTCCTCCAATACACCAGAATCTCATTGATAGACATGATCACAAACTGATCTAGATATTCTTTGAACACTTGGTTTATCAAATCCATGACAGTAGCTAGAGCGTTCGTCAGACCAAATGGCATTACAGTACTCTTATACTGGTCACCTCAAGTACTAAACACTGACTTCGGTATGTCTTTCTTTCTGATCCTCAACTGATGATACTCTGTTCTCAAGTCGATCTTAGAAAATATCAACACTCTTTGTAACTAATCACACAATTCGTTGATCTTCGATAATGAACACCTATTCTCGATTATCACCTGATTGAGTTGACGATAGTCGACGCATAGATGCAATGAACCATCTTTCTTTTTCACAAACGAAACTGATGCTTTCCCAAAGTGATGCATTGGTATGTATGAATCCCTTATCCAATAATTCTCGCATTGGCACTTTCAGTTCTTTCAACTTAGACAACGACATCCGGCAAGGAATCTGAAAGATTGGCTCTGTCCCAAGTGCTAACTCAATCACAAATTCTATCTCTCTAACGACAGGCCTAGCAATTCTTTTGGAAACATCTCAGAAAATTTCTGTACCACGGCTACGTTCTCCACATTCGACTCTTCAATTGTCGCATCCACTATAATTGCCAAATAAATCTTAGCAACCTACATCTAGTACTCGATTGTCTTAAGTGACAAAATAAAAAGGGATTGAGGATCCTCCTCGACTTCTGACAAATTCGAAACCCTCACTTGCTAACAGATCAGATGGTAATATACTACTACCATAATTCATTGCAACAGAAGCTCATCGAGCCATCCTTTTTATATAACATTAAAGTTACACATAAGTAATTTAGTCTTGTACACTATAATAAGAGATTCTTTTTTCTACTACTTTATTACAATAACAGGAGTTCTACAACCTTCACTCAAAATCTTGCTGCGCTTTTCTGATAAAAACACAAAAACATTCTTCCCCTGATTGATGCATGGTCGGTCCATTCATGCTCCTCTCGTCCTCCTAGTGGCGCCCTATCTGCAGTAACGGTGCTTACGCTCTCCTGGACCTACGCGGGCAGTTTCTCGTTTGATGGCTGTGCTGGCCACATTCAAAGCACGCTCCCAATATACTCGGACACTGGGCTGAATCATGCTTCCTTCCACAAATTTGGCACACAATCGATGAATCCTCTGTCTCCTGTTGGGTGACAGCCTACACCCTTCCTTGCATTGGAGGCCTAATCCAAGTACCCCACTAAACATCTTGCAATGCATTCCCTCTGTTCTAATCTATTGATGGTGGCGGCGACAATTGCTGCGGTCCTATTTGCCTGCGTGGACAATCCTTGAACTGGTGGCCTTGCTGGCCACATTTAAAACAAGCACTAGTCATGAAGTGACACGGGGTTGGTCCATGCCGTCTTCCACAGAAGTGACACACGACATTCTGACTTTGCACTGAGTTTCTGATTCTCTTCCTTCAGTTGGGACGAATGGAACGCCCTTCTCCCGACATTGGTCTCTTTCCCAGTCGGTTGTCACCTCTGCATGAACTGAATTCTGACTTAGATGCGGTAGCTTGCTCCTCGATCACAACTCTAGGTTGAACCTCAGCAGTTGTGGCAATAATAGCGGTGACGGCATTGGCGACGATAGTGACAGTGGCAACAGCGGCGGCTCGGTCTTAAGCTTGCTGACCTAGCAAATTTCCAAGGTTCACTAGTGTTTGAACGATCTCGTCGAACCTAGGATCGCTCGGTGCTGCTACACTAGTACCGACCTGCGGTTGTACTCTCTCACTCACGCTGGCCTGAGCCGGCACTCTACCACGACCATGACCTCCTTGGGCACCGACCTATGTTGGCGTTCCATCTCGAGCAACAGGTCCGAAGGTACGCCTTCCAGGGGTCCTCTGCTCCTGATCACTCATGCTACAGGATCATTGTAGAAACCTGTTTTCTAATTCCAATACCATATTAAAATTTGAGTGATCCACATAAACAGGCTACCAATCGGCTATCACAGACTTGCACCAGTATGAAATAAAGGTCATTCCTACTAATTATCCCAAGAGCCTATCACACCTTATCACTTTAACTATTAACCTGCTCTGATACCACTTAAACGGGGGTGTCACGCCTCGATCCTCCGAGCACGTGCCCATCCCTCCTTGGTCGATTACATATGCGACGTCCCAGGACTCGTCGCCGACCCATTCATTTTAATACGCATGTAAAAGCAAAATACTAATCCACTAACAATAACAAACGTTCGATAAAAAAGTAGGATAACAAATTTCAAATCAACACATTATACGCAACCACAATCCAGTTTACAAACAGAGGCCAACTTTAAGGTCTAAGTACAGGAAGTCTATCTTCAAAAAGAACTTCTAAGCCACCCATGCTCCTGACCCTTTCGCCTCACTCTCCGAGTTCTTTATCCTAGGGACCTGAAAATGTTATCCCACAACGGGGTGAGACGACGTCTCAACAAGTTCAACCCCTTAAGCCTCGACTAGGAAGAAAACATGCCATGAGGGCTATCTAAGCACAAACACGAATCAGAGGACTAACCTTTGCCTTTGTTCCTTCCCGCAAGTCAGTATAATTCAACTAGACATTCGAATATTTCAACCAATCAAATCATCCAAATAGATCGAACCATCGATCAATCGACTCAGTCGATTCCATGTCAACGAGACCATTCCCCGGTCATCTCAATCAATACTATGTATAAAGTCCGATCATAATCAGGACTGCTCATTCTAAGCTGATAGTAGATAGTATAGCTCACCAGAAACTACTTCAAATATATTATAGTATAGCTCACCAGAAGTTGCCTCAAATACATTATAATATAGCTCACCAGAAGTTGCCGCAAATATTGATATAGTATACTAAATATGCTCGCTAGAAGCAGCCTCAATACTGATATAGTATACTAATCAAATCACCATTTTTATCATTCTCGATAAAAATAATCGTGTGTGGGTACACGGTGGGCCTTAGCCAAAGATACAATATTTTCACCTTTGAAAATCCTACTAAGTTCAATAGTCCACAAACCCATTTTTGGTGCTATAAACTGATGCCCGGTGATTTTCGAATTAATTACAGAAATTAAATAAAATTAGCAATAAATTCCTAAAATAAAAATCACACAAAATCTGCACAAATTAGAACTCAATTAAATAAAGGGATCACACCACTACAATCAACATAAAATTTTGATCACTCGCTCTCCCGGTCTAATTTCCGAAAAATAAATAAATAAATAAATAATTCCAGAAAATAAATAAATAAATAAATAATTCCAGAAAATAAATAAATAAATAAATAATTACAGAAAATAATTAATAAATGTCAATAAATAGAACTTAGGCTCGTAAAGCCTAATGAAAAGCCGAGACGGGTCCGGAAAATTTCCGAACCACTCTAGATAAATACTAGAGCTTGTCTAGGCTCTAACTACATTACTCTAATAACCTAACATGCAATAACAATTAATTAAATTGCCAATCTAATCTAACTATCCACTTAATCCATACTTAGTCTAAACTAAACAACCCTTAAGCGTAATTAACTTACTAAGTAAGAATTAGTGAGTTAAACTCACTTGATTTGCTATCCGCTCGGACCAAAACAACGGGGACGTGACGACGGCCGATAACTTCCAAAGCGGCGGCACTAACGGGGGCCCGGATTGAGCTGAAATCGGCCCATAAAGCTTCACGGTTGAGCTGGTCTTGTAGCTCCGGTTCTGTGGAGACAAGAACGATGGTTGAATGGGTGCGACTCAGGCTGGTTTTGGCGGCCACAGGTGGTGCGGGTGCAACATGAAGATGGAGGGTTGCTGCGTGGGCTTCGATGGGGCTTGGAGACGTGGAGACGACGCTGATTCGGCGGCAAGGAGTCAATGAAGGGGAATGGGGTTTCGCTGAGTTGCTGGTGGTGTTGTCTTCGGTGGAGCTTGATTGGAAAGGAGCTGCCATGGTTCCGCTTGGCTTCGTGGCATCTCATGTCGATCGAAGGAAGTGAAGCAGAAGCCACGTCTAGGCGAGGAAAAAGATGAAAGTGAAACAAAAGCTGTAGGGAAAGAAAATGGGGTAGAGGCGTGAAGATGGGAAAGAAGAGGAGAGAGAGAAGTGGCGTCTTCGACCGCACTAGTGAAAACCAAAAAGGAAAAGCAGCAAAGGGGGAAAGGATAAGGGATAGTAGGGATGGTCGACCATGAGGGGAAAAGAACGTGCGGCAATTAAAGGAGAGAGAGAGAGAGAGAGAGACGTTCGAAAAGGAGGGAGAGAGATAAGGGAGAAAAAGAGAAGTCTGTCAAAGGGGAAGGGGCGTGCGAGAGAAGGGGGGACTGAAGAGAAGTGGGGAAGAAAAAAATTAAATAGAATATTCCATAATTATCCATTCTTGGTCTCGCAACTTCCATTCAATGTAATTTGGTCCCCAAAAATTCCCATGCTAAAATACTTGATCCTCACTTGCTTTCTTGCACCATAATTCCCCCAAATAACGAGTCTTTGGCAGCAAAAATGACCATTTCCCCCAATTTTGAATTTCATTTCCTTTTTCCCGAAATCCGATTTATTAACAAACCTCTCCGATTGACGTCTAATTTTGTCGAAAAAAAAGCCCACACAACTTCCTTTCACCAAGTAGTTCACACAGGTGGTGAAAAATCCCTTCAAATTGACCAATCCGAATTTCCGTTCATTTTCAAAATCGTCCGAATTAATTTTCCGTAAAAATCCTGAACTCGCCGAAAATTCATCAAAAGGTGAGTCGACGTTCCTAAAATAATTCGTGACATGACAGAACTTTCAATTTCTGAAATCAGGTTCAAATTCGAGGTTAATTTCAATCTGACACGATTTTAGCGTGACCTAACCTACCGGGTAGCTTTTAGGAATTTTTGGTGCAATTGACCCGTGGTCGATTTTATTCGAGCCACACATACCTCTTCGACACATTGGCGATTCTCGGTTGTCGTGAAAACCTTAAGGTTTTAAATATGGACATAGGGCGCCAAAACGATAGAAAAATCAATCTAGTGCCGATCGACGAGAATTTTCCAAATTAGTGAAATCACATACGTTTAGCTACACATCTTAGTCGAACCAACCTATCTCTGATCTTTGATGGCAGTAATGCAAAATGGTGAAAGCACAGACAAAACGAAACAACCCATGCGAGAAATATATACATAAAATAAATCTGACTAGGTGGATTTATGTGGCTCGGTCTGCTTATTTGAAAGGAAGAGATCGACGAAATATTCCGCTTAGTCAATAAGAAGATATCACAACTACAGGAAACACACAATTCTCAAAAACCTTTCAGATTCCCATTACACTCGGAAAATCTCACAAACTCAAATTCAAGTGATACAACATGTTTTCCTCACATGCTCAAACTTCTTGACAGCTCCCTAAGCTCACTAGGCTTTCGTTTTATGTGGGATTAGGTTGAAAACGTCTTTAGAAAAAAATTCCCTTTCGCATCCAGCCTAAAAAATAGTACTTGAAGCATATAAAAGTCTCCTTTAAATGAATTATTCGATTTGGAGGAGCCGTGCCAGTGCGTCAGCGCACAGCCACTTTATGGAAGAAAATCAATGTGCTTTCTCATATCCAAAGAGAGGATTGTGCCGAAGTAATATTTTTGTCTACCACAAAACAACATCACATTTGGAGAGAGTTAAATACATTAGGGCACAATCAATTTCTATTAACCCCCTTAGCAATTTACGACACTGAATACCAGTGTCTTGATAATGTGAAACCTAGGCTTGTCAAATGGATAGGATGATTCGACTCAAAAAGAAAGGGTGGGACAAATTTGGTTCAAGTCAAGTCAAAAAAGATCTAACCCCCCAAATTGAACCATTTAATCCATAATGACAACGCAATTTTAATGACCAATACCTGATCTAACCTAGACTTAAGCCATCCTAGACCAAACACGAGTTCCAATTATTAGCAATTTTTCTCCTTTAATTGTTACCTCTGAAGAATGGGCAACTCCATTAATCGACTCCTTAGTTGGTGAGGGAGCTTAGGTGTTTGGGTTAGGTTGTACTGTAGAACTTTGTGTGGCACATTAGCAACGTGGAGACGTTGGTGACCATTGCACTGTCGAACAAGTGGATAGGTTCAAGGTTAAGTTATGTATAGGGCCTCAAGGTGGGGGTGAGAATAGGTACATGAAACTTTGATGGTCTGTAAAGATCTGGAATCTTTCTCCGCATAAATAGTGTCTCCAAATCTTGAGAGCGAAAATAATTGCCGTGAGTTCTAAGTCATGCGTTGGATAATTCAGCTTATGAGATCTCAACTGATGGGACACGTATGCAACGACTTTGCCATGCTGCATTAACACGCAAACTAGTCCTCTAAATGACGCATCACTATAGATCTCGTACTCTCTAGGACCAGGTGGTATGGTCAATACTGGTGCAGTGTCAGCTTCTTCTTAAGCTCTTGGAAACTACGCTCGCACTTATCTATCCACATAAATTTCTCTTCCTTCTTTAGTAGTCGAGTCAACGGCGAAGCTAATGCTAAGAATCATTTTACGAACCTTCTGTAGTAACCTGCCAAACTCAAAAAGCTTCTGATCTCTGTCACTGTCGTTAGTCTTGGCCAGTTAATAACTGCTTTGATCTTAGTCGGGTCCACGGAGATTCCTTCGCATGAATCACGTGACCTAGGAACACCACATGAGTCAACCAAAACTCGCACTTACTAAACTTGGCGTACAATTCACGATTCTTCAGTGTCTGAAGCACCATCCTCAAATGTCTTTCGTGCTCCTCAAGACTTCTCTAGTACACCAGGATATTGTCGATGAACACGATCACAAATTGATTCAGATATTCCTTAAACACCCAGTTCATCAAATCCATGAAAGCAGCTAGGGCGTTCGTCAAACCAAACAACATTACAGTGAACTCATAATGGTCGTATCGAGTACGAAACGCTGACTTCGGTATGTCCTCCTTTCTGATTCTCAGTTGATGATACCCTATCCTTAGGTCGATCTTAGAAAATATCGACGCTCCTTGCAACTGGTTAAACAAGTCGTTGATCCTCGACAGTGGATACTTGTTCTTGATCGTCACTTGATTGAGTTTATAATAGTTGATGCAAAAGCGGAATGAACCATTTTTCCTTTTCACAAACATAACTGGTGCTCCCTAAGGTAATGCATTGGGACGTATGAATCCCTTATTCAACAACTCTTGCATCTGCACCGTACTAAACGGCATTACAGTGAACTCATAATGGCCGTATCGAGTACAAAACGCTGACTTCAGTATGTCCTCCTTTATGATTCTTAACTAATGATTCCCTATCCTCAGGTCGATCTTAGAAAATATCGACGCTCCCTGCAACTGGTCAAACAAGTCGTCGATCCTCGGCAGTGGAAACTTGTTCTTGATTGTCACTTGATTGAGTTGATGATAGTCGATGCAAAGGCGCAACGAACCATCTTTCTTTTTCACAAACAGAACTGGTGCTCCCTAAGATAATGCACTGGGATGTATGAATCCCTTATCCAACAACTCCTGCATTCGCACCTTCAGTTCTTTCAACTCAGACAACGCCTTGTGGTAAGGAGCCTTATAGATTGGCTCCATCCCGGGGGCCAACTCAATTACAAACTCAATCTCCCTCTCTAGCGGCAAACCTAGCAATTCCTTTGGGAACACGTCTGGAAACTCCTGAACCATTGTGATATCTTCGATCTTCAGCTCCTCAACTATTGTATCCACAATAGTCGCCAAGTAACCTTGACAACCCCCATCTAACAAACGGGTTGCCTCAAGCAACGAGATTAAGATAATCGAGGGTCTTCCTCGACTTCCAATAAACTCGAAACTTTCACTTGCTAACGGGTTAAACTGAATCGCTTTACGTATCCAATCCATCTTAGCTTGTTGCTTGGTGAGCTAGTCCATGCCAATTATTACATCAAAATCATACATGGCTAGGACTATCAAATCTATCCTCCCCTCTCGCTCACCAATCACTAACTTGCAACTAGGACATCCCATCGTAGACAACACCTTATCCTTTAACGGTGTAGATATAACAACCACAGACTCCAACATTTCAGGACTTAATCCTACTAGCTTAACAAATTGTTCAACTATAAATGAATGAGTTGCACCAGGGTCAAATAAAGCGTAAGCAGCGTGGTCGTTTAGGGAAATAATACCTATAACTACATCAGGCGAGTCCTCTGCCTATCTCCTCATGACAGCGTACACTCTTCCTTGTGCTAGAGGTCTGTTAGTCCACCTTGTGGTGCATTCTGCGTTGCAGACCCCCTATTCTGACCCATCGGCGGCGGCGGCGGCAATTGTTGCGGTCCCATAGGTCTTCTGGGACAATTCTTGGCTATGTAACCCTGCTAGCCACACTCATAACAAGCACCAAGCCTAGAATGGCACAGGGCTGATCCATGTCGTCTTCCACAGAAGCAACACACGCCCATCTGGCTTGGCGTTGACTTACCTATCCCACCCTTCCTGTTGGGTGGAATAGGGTACCTTCCTCCTGTCATAGGTTTCTTCCTAAACCTATTTCCATCCCTATTTGAACGAAACCGCGAATTAGATGCAGTGGCTTGTTCGTTTAGATTCCTCTCTATCAACTAGGCCCGACCATATACCTCATTGTAATCTTTCAGGTCGAATGGCACCAGCGGTTTCTTTAGCTCCGGTCGGAGGCCGTTCCTGAACCTCCGAGCTCTATCTTTATGATCTTCCACCAGTCTGGGAGCGTTTTGTGATAGCTCCATAAATTTAGCTTCATACTGATGCACTGTCAGCATCCCTTGACGGAGGCATTGGAATTCCTCCATCTTTTGCTCTCGGGCGCTATCAGAAAAATATTTTCCATTAAAGGCCCTGAGAAAGACGTTCCACACTGGGACCACGCCTTCAAGAACTATTCTGCCTCTGGTGGCCCTCCACCAGGTACTCGTGTTACCCTGCAGTTGATATACTGCTAGGACAACCTTTTCCTCCTCAGTGCATATCAGCAGTGCAAAGGCCTTCTCTAGGTCTTATATCCAGAGGGTTGCAGCCTCGGGATCTCCGGCTCCTTTGAACCTCAGTGGGTTCAGTTTCAAGAACTGCTCTACAAGCTTGTGCATTGGCCTCTCTCTCTCAACAACCATGTTCCCTGGTGGAACTTCGGTAGGTGCGGCCGCGACAGCAGTAATGGCAGCAGTAGCAAAAGTTGTAGCGGCGGCGGTAGTGGTGACGGCTTGATTCTAGGCTAGCTACCCCATCAACGCTTCAAGAGTCTCAAGCGCTTATACGATCCCATCTATCCTAGGATCACCAGGGGCTGCTACCCAGCACTGATTGGAGGCGGTGCTACTCCACTAGAGTTGGCCTGAACCGGCGCTTTACCATGACCACCATGAGTACCAACCCATGTCGGCTCCTACCCCGAGTCATTGGTGCAATGGTCTTCTTCCTAGGAGTCCTCTGCTCTTGATCACTCATTATGTAGACATCCTACAGAACCTGCTCCTAATTCCATACATAATTAGAAAGTGAGTGATCTGCACAAACAAGTTACCAAACAGCTATCAATCACATGCATCAGCATAAGAAAACGACCTTTCCTACTAACTATCCCATAACCCATCGCACCTTATTACTCCAACTACTGACCAGCTCTTATACCACTCCGGACGGGGATGTCATGCCCCGAACCCCGAGCGCGCACACATCTCTCAGCGGTCAATAAAATTGCGATGTCCCAAGACGCATCGCCGGCCCATTCATTTTATTGCACATGCAGAAGTGAAATAAAAACCCCTGACAGTAAACAACATGGGATAGAAAAGCAGGATAACAAATTCACAACCAAAACACGCTTTTATAAACAAACTAGGTTCATATACAAAAGTCTACAAAAAGATTGGCTCTCAAAAAGAAGCTGTCCTACGACCTACTAGTCGGATACATTCACCGATCCTTCAGACTCCACCTCCACAACCCCATCAGGAGTGTCAGCGGCACCCTCGCCCAGAGCGGCATTAACTGCAACGGCGGGGATATGAAATCCCTGAAGGGGTCCTACCCTATACCCATTGAGTCCATGGCAGAACCATGCCCTGAATCGATGAGGTACCCTCTCAGGTAGGCCCTGATCGATTGAGACAATAGTCATGACAAGCTCATAGACCCAATGACTCCAAAGGACAGGGACATCTATGCTCTGCTCAGTTTCAACCAGAGGCTAACCAAAACGTTCCAGAGGAATTGCCATCTAAGGACCTGAAAAGAATGAGCCCACGATGGGGTGAGACAATGTCTCAGCAAGTTCACCCTCTAAACTTCAACTAGGAAGAAAATACGCCTAGAGATGTCCTAACCACACAACCACACAACCATAGAGACTCACCTTGTCTCAGATCTTCCCTGCGCGTCAACACAATTCATATCACAGACATAAGCAGTAATCAAGCTCAATTAATTGGAACGCCACATCTTATATCTCACACAGCCACAGGGGTCCCGATTATAAGGCCAAATTGTTATGACACGTCCCATACCGTGCCACATGATTTTGTCCCATAATCAGGCACGGTTAATACACTCAATCATGCGTTCTAATTTTATCACGGCCCAACGGGCACAGCCTACTCGACGTTCAACGGTCTTCTGTCATAACCAGGCATCGTCTCACTCCATTGAGCACGGCAACGTCTACACGAGACGGCAATCCCGAAGGAGCATCAGTCCAAAATCTATCGCAACCAGCATCCGTTGACGAGGGGCATCTCGTATAGGGGCAGTGTCCACTCGACTCATATCGGGGAAGGGTTCTCATAACCATTCATGCACCCATCCAATCCCGGCCAAGATATCGTACTTTGCACTCAAATGTCGCAATTAAAATAATGTACTTGGCCATTTTCTTCGTATTAAAAACACACGGTAAAATAATCATGTGTGAGTACACGGTCAATTTGAACCAGAAAAATTGATATCCATCCTTTTAAAATCATGCTATTTGATATAGTATTTAAAACCATTTTTGGTGTCAAAAGCCGACACCTGGTAATTTCTAATTAATTACCAAAATTTACTCAAAATCACAATCATCACTCAATTTGCATAAATTAACATTCAATTGCATAAATTAAGCATACCACTAAAATCAACACGAAATTTCGGTCGCCGGCTATCCCGGTATAATTTCCGGAAAATATTAAATAATTACATAAATAGCAAAATTAATTAAATAATGCAAATTAAATTCAGTAAATGCTAACCTAGGCCGGAAATGCTAATCTAACCACTTGAACGGGCCTAGAAAATTAATGCACCTATCTAGATAAATAGTACAATCCATCTAGCCATTAATTAGTCTATTCTAACCACCTAACATGCATAGATAAGTAATTAAATCATTAATCTAAACTAACTAATCACCTAATCCATACTTAGCCTAAACAAATTATCTACTAAACGTCATTAACTTCCTAAGTAGAGTTTAGCAAGTAAACTCATTGGTTTAGCAGGTTGGTGGGTCCATGGCGACAGCGATGCGGAGGCGAGGGACAAACAAGCCTGCGGCGACACCAAGCAGGGTCCGGACGGGCCTTAAAACGGGCTTAGCAGTCCTCAGCCCTTGCTGAACTTCGGCCTCTATCCTTGGGCCGAAGGGTGCTAGTTGGGGCTCGGCTTGGGCTGAAACGGGTCAGGCGAGATAGTAGCGGTTGCAACAGCTCCTGGTGGGCTCGACGAAGGCAGACGGTGGTTGGAACAGTGACGGACAGCAGCCAAGTGAGCTGCAACAGTGGCCAAGATAGCTTAGGACTTTAAGATGGTGAGTAGGAGGCGCATACGAGTGGACGTGCGCGCGGGGGACGGCGTAACTCGCGGGCAGCGTGCGGGCGCTTGACGGCGGCAGGGGCAGTCGACAGTCAAGGGGGGAGTGCTGGCTGTTCTCTGGTTCTTTGAGCTCACAAAAGGCTTAAACAATGGATAAATGAGGAGCAAGGAGGAAGAAGGAGGGCTAGCTAAAGGGGGACCACAATTTGGCCTCCAAGTCAACACAAAATATCCCAAAATGCTCATTGCTTGGCCCCCACCATCCATGGTTGTCATCCTCAGCCAATTTCCTTCATCCAAGCTTCCTTAGCAAGCCAAGAGAAGGCTAAAATGTTGCACACCCCAAGGACCTACGAATTTTGGACAATTTCCCTCCAATTTCATTCAATTTCAACTCCAATTGAGCTTAATTTGGCCCCCATAAAATCAGCCAAGGTGCCAACGTCCATCTCATGATTTTTCCTCATCAATTGAACTAACTTGACTGCCAAAAATGTGACAAAAAATGGCCCTCTAATTTTTCCGGTCCAAAAATGCCTAAATTTGATTTTTTGCCGAAATTTTGGGTTTGTAGAAAAAAATCGGAGGATGAGTTGACGTTTCTAAAATGAATCGTGACATGACAGAACTTTCAATTTCTGAAATCGGGTTTAAATTCGCGGTTAATTTCAACCGGGCACGATTTTAACATAATCTAACCTATCGGGTAGCTTTTATGAATTTTTTTGTGCAATTGACCCGTGGTCGATTATTTTCGAGCCACATTGTGTATCTTCGACTCATTGGCGACTCTCGGTTGTTGTGAAAATCTCGAGGTTTCAAATATGGGCACATGGTACAAAAATGATAGAAAAATCGATTTAGTGTCGTTCAATGAGAATTTTGCAATTAGGTGGAATCACCCAAACTTTAATCACCTACCTCGGTCAAATTGACCTATCTCCAATCTCTGATCGATTTTGACAGTGTCGTATTGACCCTTGCAAATTAGCACGGTCGAGCAGTTGATTTCTGGTCGAATTGTCAAGTCTATTACGTTAAAATCCCTTAATGGCTTCACCAGATAGACTAGTTATCTCGTGAGTGATCAGCTCAGAGAAAAAGACTATAGGCACATCGATGAAAAGCCCAACTCATTCAATTGAAAACAAAATCAGAAAATCAGGATGCCACACTTGAGCTGCCTATTTTAGCCCCATACAATGCTTTCTTCAGTTTGTAAACTTGATTTTCATGTCCTTTCTTCTCATAACCTTGTGGTTGCTCCATATATAGTTCCTCATCAAGAAAACCATTAAGAAATGCTAATTTCACATCCATTTGATGGAGTTTCCAATGGTTCTAAGCTACAAGTGCTAAGATCATTCAAATGGTATCCCTTCGTGCCATTGGAACAAATAATTCAAAATAATCAATACCGAGCTTTTGCTTGTAGCCTTTCATAACTAGTCTAGCTTTGTAACGGTCCACCTGATCATGAGTTTGTACTTTGACTGGTACACTCACTTGGCACCTGTGGGCTTCTTACTAGTTGGTAAAGAAGTTAGTACCCATGTGTCATTCTTTTCAATAAAGTGGATTTATTCATCCATTACTTGGATCCACTTTTCGCTTGCAGCTGCATCATCATAGGATACAAGGTCACAATCTACAAATAAACAAAAGTTTACCATTGTTTCATTAGTGATTTCATCACTGTCATTATTATCAACTCTTGTGATCACATAATCCTTGAATTTTATTGGCGTCTTCCGCGGTCATTGTGAACGACGAATCAACAGTTCTACAATCATTGTTGGTGAAAAGGATGAACTATTGAGTGAAAGTGATGGATCTTCAGTTGAAGATTTTATTGTCTCTTCCCCCAATGGTTCATCTTCAATAGGATATCTTTCTAGTCAATCTTTTGGTTCCACTCTTAGGCTTCATCTTCAAAAAATTGGACATCCCTACTAATAATTACCTTCTCCTTGACGGGATTATATAGCTTGTAACACTTAGTCACATCACTATAGCCGATGAAAATGCACTTCTGGCTTTTATCTCCAACTTTTTCCTCTATTCGTCTGGTATATGGGGATATGCCACACACCTAAAACTCGTAGGAATGAAACCTCTAGCTTGCTATTGCTCCAAGCCTCTTCTGGGGTCTTCCAAGAACACTCCTTGTTGGACATCTGTTTAGCACAAACACAACAAAAGCAATGGCTTCTACCTAAAAATTATTTGGTAATACTTTAGCCTTCGGCATACTTGCCATTTCAAAAATTGTTATATTCTTTCTTTCTACTAAACCATTTTGCTGAGGAGTAAAGCTAGCAGTCAACTGATGTTTCACTCCATGAATTTTGTAGTAATTGTCAAATTCATTGGAAGTAAATTCTCCACCTCTATCCGATCTCAACGTCTTTGAATTAAAGCCACTATGTTTCTCAGCATAGACTTTGAATTCTTTATATTTACCAAAAGCTTTGGATTTTTATCTCAAAAAAAATACTCATGTTTTGCTGGTAAAATCATCGACAAAAATTAGCGTGTACATTTTTTGTCCAATTGATTCCACCTCAACAAGGCTATAGATGTCTATATGAACCAACTCTAAAGGTTGCTTGGCTCTTCTAGCTTTTCCAACTAGAAAAGATTCTCCATGTTGTTTTCCAATAAGACATCCTTTACATGAGCGGTCTAGACTATCAATCAAAGGCATGCCGGTCACCATCCTTTTTTGGACTAGTATTTTTAGTACACGAAAATTTAGATGACCAAATAGAAGATACCAGAGCCACTTGCTATATTTTGTCATCGCTAGGAAACTCAATAGAGTCTTCGTCTGAAGAGATAGAGGGAACATTCTGTTCTTCATCATTTGTGTGGTAGTGATCAACTTATTATTTATACCTCGAAAGTTGCAAACTCCATTTTCAATGTTAATCTGTGGCCTTTTTTTAGAAAGTTGCCATTACTTAGCAAATTCCAGAAAAGTCTAGGCATATCAATGTTACCTTTGCCCATCACAGGAATTTTGGATTTATTCTTGAAGTTGACTTCATCATGAACTATCTCATCTAACTTTGAGAATAGCTCCTTTTGACCACACAAGTGATTACTACACCCCATATCAAGGTACCGGATTTTTGCATCCACAGTACTTGAGTCATCCGTTTTGCATTCTAATACCACGTTTTCATTGGCATCGACGGCATGTACATGTTCCGGCTGCTCGCGCCCCCATGTTTGCTTGGCATTTGGATTTGTAACATCCGAATTTGTTGCACATAAAACACTTGACTTTTTCTTTGTCCTGTGTTTTATATCTTCTAGTGGAATTCAGATTTCCACCTCTACCTCTGGCACCTCCACGAACTCAGTCACTATGACAACCTCCTCAATTTGAGTGAGTGACCCGACTTTGCAGTGCTTGCTCGGGATTCAAACCGATGGACTTCTAATTCATTCTTTGCTCATGAGAGCATAATGACCCCATCGACTGCTCCAACGTCATGGTTGATATATCTTGGGCTTCTTCAATCACCGTAACAACGTAGTCAAAGACCTCAAGATTTTTTCTACAACTCATACATCTTGGAATTCTTCACCATTAATCCTCAGTTGGTTAACAATGGTTTGCACATGATCAAAGTACGCCGAGATAGATTTGGAATCATTCATGTTTAAAGACTCAAAATTTCCTCAAAATGTTTGGAGCTGTACTCGCCTGACTCGATGATCACCTTTGTAGGATTTTTGCAATATATCCCACGCTACTTTCGCGATCCCCGCACTCGATATTTTTTCAAATATTGATTCCTCTATGGCTTGAAAGATCACATACAATGCTTTCTGATCTTTCTTTTGGGACTCCACCAACAATTCTTTCTCCTCCTTTCTCGAAGCATTGAATTGTTCAACATCAGCCACTTTAGTGTAGCCGCTCTCCTCTAGGTCCCACAAATCTTGAGATTTGAAAAGAACATTTGTTGACACCTAAATTTTGCATAAAAAATGGGTTAATTTTTACCCCAAAAAAATAGAATTAAAATTGCGTAACATATGGTTTTAGGAGCATTTATTTTATTCCATTTTTGCATTGGATCGACGGTGAGCGTGGATTTTTATACGATGTGAGATTCTTCACATATTCAAGTAATATACACTGAGGGACATATTTTTGAGCAGAAATGAAGGTTTCGGATGGAATATTAGAAAAATACAAAAGAGAATATTGCACTGGGTGCATATATTTCAACAATATATTCAGGGGGCTATGCACAAGCAAAATTGATTTTCATGAGTAGTGAAAAAGGAAATAAAATATACCATGAAGATCAAATTCTTGGCCTATAGAAGGAGCCACGTGTGGACAAAGAGGGGGGTTGGCTTTTCTCCTATGATTTTTTTTTAGTTCAAAATTCAAGAGAATTTTTTTTTTTGTGGGAAAGAAAAAAAGTCAAAAGGTTTGCTGAAGAAGGTCAGCAGAGAAAGTATGCTAGCAGAGAGAGAGAGAGAGAGAGAGCGACGTATGAGTGGATAGGTGAGGTGAGAGAGAGAGAGAGAGAAAAAAAAGCAGTGACCGTTCATCTTCTCCTTTGCACCCGCCGCCCGTCCGCGTCGTCCACCACGCCCGCACCGGCCGCCGCGCTAGCACTACCTCACGCCGACCAAAGTTTTGAGTGCGAGTTGGTTGCGACCCCGATTGCCTTAGGTTCGGATTTGGAAATTATCTTCAAATTTAGGTAAAATACTTGCGCATAATTTATTCACTACCTAATATACGTCTATTGGCATATAACATGCACGTTTATAAGTGATGGACGTATCTCCCGATTAGGGTTATTTGCCTAATTCGCAACCGCACACTGATTTTTTATTCCATCTATAAGGCTTTAGATGGAATAATTAATTGCGCGGGAATAAAATTGATATCTTGATCTTTAAGGCTTAAGATCAATTTATCGATTTTATTAGCAAGATAATCAAGTTTGATTTAGATATTATTCCTTGATCTAAACGATGTATGGTATCTTTGATGATTCTGAATGGCTTTGATGCTCGTCTCGTCTTGATTGCTCTGTTTATTTCAAACTCTATGTGAATTAGATTAGGTTCATCGCCTGCTAGGGTAATCGCATATTTAGACTAAGCATTTTATTCATTTTGGATTTTCGAAATAAAAATACCAAAAATATAAATTTAGGACATTAGATTTTCGTTTCATTAATTTAATTTGCATGTTTAGTTATTTGACCATTTTAATTTCGAATTTTATAAATCAAAACAAACAAAAAAGGAAAATCTAGAATTAGGGCATTCTTTGCACATCATTGCATATTAGGATAAAATTGCACATAATTTAATTTATTATAAGTTTAGATAAATTCTTTAGATAGATTGCATCTTAGGTTAGGGATTATCAAGTTAAGATAACGTTCTAGTTTAAATTAAGATTTGGCCTAACTTGATTCTTAATATAAATTGGATGATATCTTAATCTGGATAGATAATTTTTGCATTTTTCTAATCTTGAATTTCATGCAAAATACCAAAAATCATTTTAGAACAGGTTAATTTCATTCTCTAGGATAGATTGCATATTTATTAAGAAAACACAAAAAATAATAATATTATGTGCGCGTCATATAGAATTAGGTTCATTAAATGCATGTCATTTAGTGATTGTTGCTAGGTCCATTTAGTTAGAAATTGCCCATCATTAGAATTAGGTCATTTGGTTAGATTGCATTTGCATATAGATTAGATTTAATCAAATAAAAGAAAATCTTAAAAAATTGAGTGATTGTGTGTTTATTAGAAATCATATCTTGGATTGTTGATGTGAATTTTGATATAACATTGCAGATGCTTTCATTGCTATGAGGTAAGCCCTGCAATTCATTCGTTACTTTTTTGGGTGTTAAATTGGTGGTTGCGCATCCATATGATCACCTCACATGTTAGGGAAATAAATTAAAATCAATTCAAGCTGCCTGCAAAACTTTTTTTTTTTTGAAATAAAAGAGAAATGTACCAAAAGGGCGTTAGAAAAATTTAGTGTAATCAAGTTCTCGTACCCAAAGTTTCTAGTTCATAGGAGTAAAATAATTATCTTATTATTTGACTTAGGTGTCTAATCGACCTACCGTAAACTGATTAGTAGCGACTCCTAGCTAATAATCTTTTGCATGCTAAATATTTGAATTTAAGTCGTGAATTGGTATGGGTTTGGGAGAGCCCGAGTTAGGCTTAGACTTAGTAGTCCATTAGCCTAATCCTAGGTGGTGCACCCGAAATTTAGGTTGCGACAACCTTCATTTGGATGGACCCATTGTTGAAATTTTTTATGTTCAACTTTGGAAGTTGCAATTGAACAGAACTGATGGATGCCATTGCTAGCTCTAATACAATTGTTAGAACCAGTGGAAACTCGTGTGTAAAACATAACAAGAAAGGAGATGAATGAAAAGACCAACAATGACACAAGACAAGAAAGTGTTTAATGTATAGTTAGGTGCATTACAAAGTGAAGGAAAGCTTTTCGCTACATGTGAGAAAAGATCACTCAAAAAAATTCATGACTACTATATTTATATATATAACCACCTCGACTAAACCGCCTAGAATTAAGTTGGCTTCATGTACAAAACAAAGTTGAACTTTTAGTTTGCCGACTTCAGTGTGAATGGGATTTGCCAACTTCAAGAAAGAAACAAACAAAATTGCTTTGATGAGTCCACACCTAGATCAACTCTTCAAAGGCGGTTTGTAGAGGCCATTTAATGAAGTCGGTTTAAGGAGCAGCAACTCCACTGCAGCCCGTGTGGCTTCTTGAAGAATAATTTTCAATGGTGGTTTGCAAACCGCCATACTTCTAGCTTTCATACACTCGACCAAAAAAACTAATGAAATTAAAATTAAATATCCCTTGTCTTAAAAACAAAAACAAAAGCAATTTTACTATTTTCAAATAGCACCATGCTGGGTATTTCCATTAATAACAAGCGATTCATCTTGACGAGGTTGTTGCACAACTATGCCATTAAGATCAAAGACTCCTTGAGGATTAGACCCACCGGTTTGGGTTGTCAAAACCATTTCTCACCTTTTCAAAATCCTTATAGGTGCTAAGGGCAGTACACTTTGCCTTACAGTACCAAAACTTATCGTAGGAGGTGATGGCAAGGAGGCATACATTTTTATTATGGGAGCATGAGGCTGGGTTGATCCTATTGGGATTCGATGTTGCCTTTGAGCACATTCACGATACATGTTGATTATTAACGGCCTAATGACATCAGTTATCCATCTCATCATATAATCAGTAAAGTCATTCTGAGTTTCCTCTATAGCTCATCTCATTGACAAAAGCATGACAAATTTGATTTCTGCTGATCTCCTGGGTTCCTCTACATGTTGCTTCGATATATCTACATTCTCACCTTGAGCTTGATTCAAAGTAGGTTGACGGATGATGACTCCGCACTTGAGATATCCTCCATTGATGCAAGGGTTTGTCTGTGGCATCGTCTAGATTGTTGCGACTTCTTGTGTGTGGCATAGCATTGCCTTCAACTAACACCAAGTCCCACCAGGAGTGCCAAAAAGATGTTTTGCCGGTTTCGAATCCTGCAACAAAATGTTTTTCACAAAGTGATATATTTTGGCTTTTATTAAAGGAAACTCAGGTTTTGTGTTAGTTTTGGACATAGAGGGTCAAATGTGAACGAGACCACATATATTATATAATCCTGAATCTAAAGGAGTCACTTCACATGAGCTCAAAACCAATGATAATCAATGTCGAAATATAATCAATGATTCAATCCGAATTCACATTAACATAATAATGAAAGCCCATTAAAATTACAGTGGTTTATACAATATCGAGGATGGTTCGACAACACTGAGTATTAACAAAAGTGCCCGAAAAGCACTGCTTTTGAATAAATTCTAGGACATGACATCGGAACCCAATCAATGACATTAGACAGCTAGAAGGACACCTCGTAGACACTACTCCTATGTGGATATGAGAACACAATGTTGAAATCTAATCGACGACGCTTGACAATGTGGATAATACCTAGTAGACACTACTAGATGGATATAAGGACATAATGTTGAAACTTAATCGACAACGTTGGACAACAGTGATAACACCTAGTAAACACTGCTCCCAAATGAGTATGATGACACACCATTGGAATCTAATCAATGACACTAGATGGTAGTAACAATACCTAGCAAATAATGATCCTAGATGAGTATGAGGACACAACGTCGGAATATAATAAACGATGCTAGACGGTGGGTTAGCATTGGAATCTAATTAATAGCATTGCTTGGGATGTAGACACTTGCTGGAATTAAACTTACGACATGAATCTTAAGCTACAGCTAAGCTAGACTAAGCAAAGATAAATGGTAAGATAAAGCAGTTTTGTGTGTAGTTTAGGGAGGCTTCTCTATTGGATTGTCTATGGCATTTATAGGCCAATTTGGTAACTGTTGGTAGTCGGTTGCTTCCTCCTCTAGAGTCACTCTATGTTTTATGTGGAACTACCTTATTCACATTTGGTTACTTTCTGACTGTTTGACAATGCTCTCATGGCTTATCTAGCAAGTATTAACCGATCCTATTAAGTTTGGCGCCCTTTTAAATATTAACCATTGCCATCCAAATTTTTCGTCAATGTTATGTTTTCAACAGCGTCTCTTGGTCTGGACATGTGGCAATCAATTGCTTCATCATAGAATTATGTATCTCTGCTTGTAGGTCCATCGAAACCTAGCCTAAGGGTCCTCAAAATCCTTGGCTAACTTTCGTTTTCATGACCACTATGAGTTGGGCTGATGTAAATCACAGCCCACATGCAGCAACAAGGGTGATTTTAAAGGTTTCTATCACTTGTGACCTGCACGAGATTGCATGGGTATTTTGGGTGTCAACAATGTAAAATAAAAAAGAAGAAGAGGAAAACCGAACCGAATTGCATTTTTGGTTTAGGTCATATCCGGTTCTTGTTGCGTTTAGGTTCAGAGCAAGCACATATCCAAATGGTTTAGGTATCCTAAAAACCCGAGTCAAACTAAACTATTGACACCCCTAAATTTATGTATTTAGTTTTCGAGGGAGGATGTGTATAAGAAAGAAAGAACTCTTTTGTTTCTTCCATCCTAGGATGATTGCTTCTGTCTAACTCATACCAAAAGAGCTTACGCGCGCATTATCCCTAGCTAGAACTATTGCACAAAAAATGAAGACCATGTTTTCTAGCTGAGCTTTTTGAACCAAAATGACTACTTTCTCTGATCGGCCTAAGGAAGGATCAAACCCCTCCTAAACGTTTCACTCGAGTTACTCCCACTAGACTCTCCTTAACAGTGGAGTCCCATTCCTCTTGCGAACTCAAGCCATTCTTGAAGCAAGAGCTTTAGTTGAGATTTGCTGGAACGTCTTAAAGGCATTCGTATCTTATCCCTTTAGCGAGTAAGAAAGCTGTTTTTGAAAGGTATAAAGATGATAATGTTGAGGTGTTCTCCTCTACTGGGTTAGAACTCAGAAGTAGGGGTGAGTGGAGCAGACTACTTTGCTTATAACGGATTTTAGGCTAGGGGATTGAGTAGGATTGACTTAAAGCTCTCCTAAGAAATCTGTCCTTTTCTTGACGCACTAGACCGAATGGATTGTTGAGAAAACTCCTATAAGGTTTTGAAGTTGACAAAACTTTCCTATTCTTGTTCTTATTCTGAAGAATACTAGACTTATGTGCTATATCGTGGAACGTTGTCAAAGTCTATTTTACTACAGAAGTCTTTTCCACTCTGATGAGATCTAGATTGAAATTAAGTCCAGAATGAAGATATAATTAGACTCAAGATTATTGATCTTTTAACAAGGATTCAGTATGAATGAGACTTATTCTTGATATCTAGCTTTCTGGCAAAGAATCTCACTTACCTTTTCTCATGCCCCAAACCCCGGGCACGCGCACATCCCTCGACGGTCGATTAGAAATGCGACGTCCCAGAACGCATCGCCGACTATTTTCTTTTTATCTTTCAATTAAGCACATGCAGAAGCGAATTAAATAAAAACCCGGCCAACCATCAAACACAGGGATAGTAAAACATGCTAACGTTTTTTCATAAACCACACTTTATATTCATATCGAGTTAACCTAGGAGTTATATACAAAAGTCTGTTTAAAAAAGAACTACTGGGCCACCTACACCCCAGACCCTTCTGACTCGAGCTTCGGGTTCTCTACGACACCATTTGGTATATCGATGTCCATGGGGTGAGCTACTTCCCCATCCTCCGTCTCGACGAGAGGTCCATCAAAACCCTACAGGGGCCCTCCTGAGCCCCGTTACGATAGTTGATGAACCACGCTTTGAAGCGATGAGGTATCAAATGAAGGAGATTCTCATCAACCCAAATTGTGGTCACCATTAGCTCGCGGGTCTAGGTGATCCCAGGATTGGGGAAAAAGGTAGATTTGGACTCCATATCCCATGGGCACCCAAAATAGACGGGACACCTCTCCATACTAAGGACCTGAAAATATTTAACCACGACGGGATGAGATAAATCTCAGTGAGTCAAAATCCTGAACCCCGATTAGGACACAAATTTGCCTTGACAACGGTCCTAAACACACACCATACAAAACTCACCTCATCTTGACGCGTCCCTGCATATTAGTTCATCACATATGCATTTATAAAGATCACAAGCATACTTAATGACAGGAACACTTCATTTTCATCCATCAAACATCACATGGATCCCGATTATAAGGTAAAACCGTTATGACATGTCCTATACCGTGCCACACAATTTTGCCCCATAATCAAACATAGCTATCACAACCATTCAGGTGTGTTCCAGTTATTAGGACCTAACGTCCACGGCCAACTCAACAGTAGGCGGTCATCCGACATAACCGGGCATCGTCCCGCTCCGTCGGGCACAACAACGTCTAGCATCCTCTGCCTAGATGGCATTCCACAGAGGAGCTTTGTTCCGAAATCCATCTGCGAACGGCAACGTCTAGCATCCTCCGTCTAGATGGCATTCTCCAAAGGAGCATCGTCCCGCATAGTCATACGCATCAGGACGAGTTCCACTTAGTGACCACACGAGCACATACTTGGCCAAGAACATCGTGCTTTGCATCCAAATACCTCTTTTTCAAATAATGAACTTGTCCACTTTTTCTTCATATTAAAAATTCCCGGTGAAATAATTGTGCATGGTCACGTATTTAAATCGAACCATTAAACATAGTACACTCCCATTTCAAAATTCCATGATTTTATATAATTACATAAAAATTTAGCGTCAACCGACACTTGATATTTTTCTAATTAAATACCCATAAAATCGAGTTTTGCAATAATAATCACTAACTATCATCAAGCACTCAAATGCACATCATAGCACATATAAGTCATCAAATTCACATATCAATTCATCCATGAGAACGAGTGTAAAATTTCATTAAACGGTTAATCAGTCACAATTTACGCTCATTACGATTAATTAAATAAATTGCGATTAATTAAATAAATCCAACTTAATTAACCTACCCATGATTAATTAATCTAACCATGGTTAACTAATCTAACTAGGGTAGGCTAACCTAACTAAACTAACCACCTAACCCAACTAACCTAACTAAACTAACCAACCTAACTAGGCTAGTTACACTAACTAGGATTAACCACTAATTCTAATTAACACTAATCTAACCCCTAAGCGCAATTAACAATCTAATCAATGATTAGGAAGTTAACTCACTAGATTAGGACGGGCGGCGGGTTCACGGCGACGGCGGTGAAAACCTGAGACAACCGTGTCTCCAAGGAGGCTTAATAGTGATGGAAAGCAGCCCTACAAGGGCTCGGCCAAGGGTTGCTGGGTTTTGCTTGGTGGGCTAGTTGAACGATGGCAGCATGGCGAGATGCCACAATTGGACGAGTAGGGGTGGGCGGTTGGTGGCAGCGACGAGTTGAGCGGACAAGCTGGGGTGTCAGATGGTTTGGTGGGGCTAGCGGCTGGGCGAATGGACGAGCTGGGCTGAGGTGGTTGGCGGGCTGAGTTGGTGGTGCTAGACTGAAGACGATAGGTTGGGCTGGTCGTGTGGAGATGGGCGTGCGGGTGTGTCTGTCGTGGAGTGGTGTGTGGCAGCAACTGAATGAGGAGAAGCAGAACTAGGGGGAGGGAAATGGAAATGAAGAAGAAGAAGAAGAAGAAGCAATAGGGAGGATCGGCTGAGGAAGGGGGTGCACGCATGGAGGAAATTTGGGGGGAAAAAGAGGGAGAGAAAGGAAGTCAAAGCAAGGGCCAATGGGGAGCCTTGGCAAAATATCAAATCACTCATGACCAAAGCCTCAAAAGTCTTCAGCCCTAGAAGTCAAGAGGCCACCCAATGGGAAAATTTCTCTCATTTCACCCAATTAAGCGATTTTGGTGTAGAAAAATATGCTCTTCTTCAGCCATCCGAATTTCCATTTCTTTTTCGGATTTGTCCGAAATTGATTTTTCCACAAAATTCCAGACTCGATGAAATTTCTCCGAAAGATGAGACGACGTCCTATACATGAATTGTGACACACTCGAATGTTTCATTCTTGAAACCGAATTCAATTTCGTGGTTAAAATCGAATGAACGCAATTTTAGTACAACCTAACCTATTGAGTAGCTTTTAAGGATTTTAGTGCGTTCAACCTGTGGTCGATAATTTTCGATCCACGTTTGTGTATCTCCGACTCATAGACGACTCTCGGTTGTCGTAAAAATCGCAAGATTTCAATTACGTGTGTCGAGTACAATATCGATAGAAAATCGGGTTTTTGCCGTTCAATGCGAATATCGCAATCATGTGGAATCACCTGCAATTCAATTACGTGTTTCCATCGAATCGACTTATATCCGATCGCAATTTAATTATAACGATGTCGTATTGACCCTTGCCGATTATTATGGTCGAATAGTCGATTTCCGATTGAATTCTCTAGTCTGTCGTATTTAAATCCCTTAACGGCCTTACGTAATAGGTTAATTAACTCATGAGTGGCCAACTCAGAGTAAAATGACCATCGGCGCATCGACGAAACAACCATTTCATATAATCGAGATGGGGTCAAATTTCAGGATGTCACACCTTTTATAAATATATTGATGGAATCAATCACGAATTAATAAAATTAACCTTGAAGACAAGTTCCTTTTTGGGAAGCATCTACTTATGGAAATCTAGATTCTGATTGTATGGATGACCAGAATCATTATATTTTCATCTCAATCTTCAAACAACTATAAGATTTCCTTAATCGATTCCGTCCAATGGATTGATTGGAAGAAATTCCTTTGGAGAATGCCAACATTTTGAAAGGCATAGAGAAGTATTTAAGGAGGTCATTCAGTCCATTTGAGAGTGTGCGTGAAAATTGAAATTCCAAAGTTTGAGGCCTTTCCAATCACTTGTTCTTCGTTAACAGCGCTTGCAAATTGTTTTTTAGAGAGAAAAACACAAGAAGAGTGACTTAGTGAGAGAAAAAGAAATCCTTCACTGAGTGTTCGTACTCAAACCATTGTATTTCTTTGTTGATATCTTAGTGAATTTCAGCCAGAAGACTATTAGTATGTGACAGTGGACGTAGGCTTGATCTAAGCCGAATTACTATAAATCTCGTATTCAATTTTCTCTTCCCTTAACTCTTTTGATATGTTCGTCGTTATCTTTTTCTAAACTCCTCGAATTTCTAAACCATCTTTAATTGAGTCTGAACTTACTTCAAAAGTCTGGTGTCACTTTTAGTCAAACTTTGCTTACAAAATAACTTATTCTGCATTTATTTGCTTAATTTGTTTTTACATTGGCAAAAGATCGCTTCAAGTATCATAACTTAGCACAAAGGGACACTTAAGTGCCATAACTTACGAAAGTGACACTTAAGTGCCACATTTTAAAGAATAGTGGGACACTTGAGTGCAACCTCCGGTGAAGCCGGCCAGAAATCATACGTGGCAATTAAATATTAATATTTCTCGCTGAAGAACTAACTCAGCTCTAATTCACCCAAAATGACGTCGTTTTGGCATAATTTGAATTTTAATATAATATAAAAATTAATTAAATTAAATTTATAATAATAATAATAATAATAATAATAATAATAATAATAATAATTTATATTTAAAAAAAATGGAGGAGGAGGAGGAGGAGGAGGAGGAGGAAGGCAGCCGGCGGCTGAGGGTTCAGCTCTCGTCGCTGTCGCCTCCCCGCCGTCGCCGGAAGGTGAGGGAGGGTTGGCCGGGGTTGCCGGCCCTCGGCCAGGGCTCGATGGCCCTGGCTGACCCTCCCCCACCTCCCCGGCAACGGAGGGGAGATGGCGGTGGCGATGGCGAGTGCTGAGCCCTTAGCCGCCGGCTGCCTCCCCTCCTTCTCCTTCCCCCCTCGCCGGATCTGGGCGAGGGTCGCGGCCCAAATCGGCGAGGGCTGCGACCCTTGTTGAGGGTCACCTCAACCAGCAACAACCCTTGGCTCGGTCAGGCGAGGGCCGCGACCCTCGCCCCAGATCGGGGCAAGGGCTCGCGGGCCCTCGTCGCCAGTTGGTCGTGGTCGCCGGCCCCTGGCCAGGGCCCGGCGACCTCAGCTGACCCTCCCGACTCCGTCGCCGACCCTTGCCGACGGCGGTGGGGAGGCGGCGGGGGCTGAGGACTGAGCCCTCAGCCGACTCCCTTTTTCTTTTAATTTTTTAAGATTTTTTTAATTTTTTTAATTTTTTAATATTTGTATATTTTTTATAAATATTTTAAATAAATTTAATTAATTAATTTATATTAATTCTTTAACACGTCAACCTTAAAACGATGCCGTTTTGCACTTGCTTCGCCGGAAAATTGACACGTCAGCGTTTTGGTCGAATTTTGGCCAGATTGACACTTAAGTGATTTATTTTACTCCGATTTTTGCACTTAAGTGTCACTTTCGTAAGTTATGGCGCTGTCCCTTTGTACCAACTTATGGCACTCCAGGGGTCCGCGCGTCCACCTATTCACCCCCTTTAGGTGGTAAAACTAGCATTTTCATCGCTAAGATCTCATCATATGCATAATGTGCCACGAAGTTTATTGTTCAATTTGCTTCAAGTCAGTCAAATTTGAAAGGCCACGAAGTACATTGCGTCCATGACTCGCGAAGAGAATATGTAATATAGCATAACTCAAGCCATCACTAAACTAATTAGGAAACATGCACCTACACTAGGCTTTGATTATAACCCAAAATATGGTTCCCCCATGCACCTAGAAAATCCTATCCTCCATCTCGCGTCTAACCTTTTCTTCTTATCTCTATATGGTCATTTATCCCCGCTCATCGATGTTCTCCACATACGGAGGATGGAATAAAATCAGAAATTAAACCGGAGGCTATCGACCACCTGAGAGGAGCGATTCAGCAGCAGAATACAAGTGCGTAAATGCCTGGCCCGTGGAGGACGGACGAGACATGGCCAAAGCATCGAAACCTTCGGGATGAGCAAATGTTAAAGCGCTGGAAGAAATGCCGGCGGATGACAATTCTGGCATCGGAAGATCGCTTTCCAAGTACTGCAATACTCGACGCATGCTTGGCCTCATCGACGGACTGGGGTGGGAACACATCAACCCGAGTTTCAGCACGAACTCCATTTCTTCTTCCACAAACTCTGCCCTCAATTTCGGATCACTTGCCTCAAGAATGTCGCCTCTGTCCCAGCAAGAAAATACCCAGTCCACTAAGATCACATCCTCCGTGTCCCCTTGCTTTATTGGCCTTCTCCCGCAGGCGACCTCGAGCAAAAACACTCCGAACGCAAACACGTCGGTGCTCGTAGTGGCCTTGCCAGTTCGCATGTGCTCAGGGGCCAGATAACCGAACGTTCCCACCACATGAGTCGTTTGAGGGTCGGTTCCATGATCGTGTAGTCTCGCAAGCCCAAAGTCTCCAAGTCTTCCATTAAATTCAGCATCTAGCAAGATGTTACTCGCCTTTATATCCCTGTGGATCACCACTTGCTCCCACCCTTCATGCAGATAAAGCAGCCCAGACGCCACTCCTTTGATCACCCGTAATCTTTGCATCCAATTGAGGGTGACTTTTGGTTGGTTATAAAGGTACTTGTCGAGGCTCCCATTGGGCATGTAGTCGTAAACCAAGAGCAACTCCCCTTTCCTGCGGCAGTAACCGAGGAGCGCCACTAAGTTGCGGTGATGGAGCCGACCGATGCTAATGATCTCAGCTACAAATTCTCTCATGCCTTGTCTCGATGCATGGGAGACCCTCTTCACCGCAATCTCTATATTCGATGTGGGTAAGATTCCTCTATAGACCTGGCCGAACCCACCAGTCCCTAATAACTCTTGGTCCCGGAATCCTTTTGTCGCAATGTAAAGATCTTTGTACTTGAATCGGTGCGGGCCGTATTCCCTCTCCCAATCTTCGAGGACCTCGGCCAATTTCCTTTTCCTTCTTATCACGTAAACTACACTCAAGATCAGCATCAATACGACGAAAAGAACCATCAGTGGTAATCCGATAGTCAGTACTTTCGACGTTTCTTTCTTACGGATCTGAGAAAGCTTAGGAAGTCGGGACAGGGCAAGTGCCTGAGCCTCTCCATTCACACTGAAGCTCCAACCCAGAACATAGTGAGAAGTTAGGAGCCAATTAGTCGATGATGAGAAGCCCACATACATGTTCTCGTTGATGATTGGTGAGAGATCCCGTATAAGAGACAGAAGGGGAGTTTTCGGTCTTTTCACATTGATCGGAGCTAACGTGATTTTGATCAGTTTGTCTGTGCCATCATAGTCCACCCAAACTTGCATTGCTTGACCGCTGATTAGAGACAAGTTGTTGAACTCCCCATTATCTTGATAATAGCCCGCCGGAGCTGACATTACTGACGTCAGCCCGTTCAAGTCGATCCCGATGTGATTATCGTTAATGTCCTGAAACTCGAGGCTGAGGAATGTGTCGAGTTCTACCCCAAACACATGATTGCTGAAGTTGCCATTGTTTGTTTCATTGAACATGCCGAGATATCGGCCCGGCAGGGACCCATGGAGGCCACTCTGGGGTGCGATGACAAAGGCAAAGCCGCTGCCTCTCATACTCGCATACGGAGGTTGAATCGCGAAGACGAATGTGGTGGAGAAGGATTTGATGGAGCCATTCGGCAGGTTCTTGAACTGGACCGGGTAGGGATGAAAGGCGTGGCCCTTCTGCTGATTGGTGTCGTTGTTCAGCTTCAGGAGGCCATTGGAGGTGATCTCGGCGATCCCGTCGAGGCTCAGATTGGCCGATCTGAAACCGTTGTACACGAAACCGGTCTCTTGAGCGTAAGTCAAAACTGCTAGCAGAGAGACCAGACAAAGAATCTCGACGGACATGGCTCAAACTCACAGTCCGCTTGGCAATTGGCTGAAGAATGATGCGGTTTACCAAGGCTACAAAGAATTCCATAGTCAAGTCCCCCGCTCATACGGCAATTGGGAATTTGTGTTAACGATGACTGAATAAACCAATCCGAGTCGGAGAATGACTTTTTTGTGGAAATTAAGTCTGGTGAGAGAGATTGAAGGATGGTGGGTGGGACTAAAGTCAAAAGCCCGTCAATTTTCTTCCGATGAGAAAATTGTAACACGAAGTGTCCACGAAATTGTTTGAGGAAGGACAAAAGGCCCCGAGTCGACGACGAAAGGATAAAAAAGAAAGAGATTTGGATAATCATGATGAGCAATGCTAGCATGACGGCCACTGTCATTAGTAGGAATGACGGTGGCCTCTCGACCACAATTCTCACTTCAAGATAAGGCCACAAGCTTAGTAAGTTAAGGTCACCGTCGACTAAGAAAGGAAAAAAAAAAGCCAAATAAAGAAATAAATGATCCGTCCATTACAAAACAAGAGGAGGAGGAAAGATACTACATAGCGAGATATTTAATTTGTCTATTTGTAAATGACTTATTTAGAGTTATTTAGAATTAGACCACATCGCAAATTCTCTCGTTAATTGTCCATTTGCATGACTTATTTCTTACTGAATTGAGATAGCAAATTTGTATTCTGCTACATTAAAATCATGTTAGACATCATTTTTGTTGTAACAACAGGAAAAAAAAAAGTGTGGCATGAAATTGGTAAATCAAAGAGAGAATAAAGGACAATGCTAGCCCAATGGTGCCAAAAATACTTCAAAATAATGGTGCAATTTGAGCCTTTAGTATCACTTCAAAAGCAACGTGCTATCAAAGATTTAATTAATTAATAATTCAGCTTCACTAGTAGAAGATTGCAGGCATTTTATGGAAGAGAGAAATGAACAATTTTATTTAATTTAATAACTTAACATTGATATAAAATCTATTTCATATAAGACAAATCCAGTTAGCAAATTTGAAAAACAGATTTTAATTCTCATACAAAAAGCTAATAAAATCCAAGGCAATAAGATCTGAAAAATTCCACTCAAAATCCCAGATTTCCCAAGGAAACTGGACAAACAAGTCTTCCAGTTTCCTTGGGAAAATATGGAGTCAAGACTGAGTAATGGTGCAGTCATCTAAGCTTTTTCCAATCACGTTTGAGAAAAAAGAAAAGAGAGGGAGAGAAGAAAAGAAGGGTTGTGATTATCTAACACTATTTTTGAAAAGGTATAATGAAAGAACTTTTGTAAAGGAACCCAATCCTGCTATTTAAATAAGGAAATATAACACAAATGGTCCCTAAATTTTAGTCCAATATGCAATATGATTCTTAAATTTTTTATTTATTCAATGTGATCTATAAACTTTACCCTAATAATCAATGTGATCCCTGAGCTTTTAATTTATTTAATATGATTCTTAGACTTTTAGTATATATTCAATTTAGTCCCATAAACTCTATGAAAATGTTCACAATCAGGGACTATTAAATAAATTAAAAGTTGATGGACTACATTACATATTAGGTCAACGTTCATGAACTATTTGTATCATTTTTTCAATAAAAAACCTTGGTCGCGACCTACCCTCAGGGGGAGGGAACATGTTTAGGGGTATTGCCTAAAGGACAGGCCTAAGACCCATGATTAGGCGCGGGCTCTCCCAAGCCCAGACCCCGCATGACGTTGGGATATTCTTAAGAATTTTGCAAAAAGGAGTCGCCACTAGCCTATTGGGGCGGCTAGAAACCAAGTGAGGTATGGGAGTATACCTCACTTCCTACGCAACTAGAGAATCTAGGGTCGGTGACTTGATTACACTAATTAACCAATTAGTGCCATTTCGGTACCTAATCTTGTTCATTTTAAAAGAGAAGATTTTTGCCAAGCAGTTTGGATTGATTTTATATCTATCCACTAACATATGAGGTGATTATGCAGGTGCACAATCATTAAAGTAACAATCATAGCTACCAAGATCTTAATTGCAGTAAAATTAACACATGCCACTAAACAATTGCAAACATAACTAAACAGGTAAATTAAACATGCAATATAATCAATATACGAGCAATTAAAGGCCTAATTACACTATAAAGGCAATACATGGTCATTCCTAATCAAAACCTACATTTTTTAATTTTCGAAAATTTTTAATTAATTTTTTAAATATATTTTTAAAAATATTTTTTAATTTTTTAAATTTAATTTTTAATTTTTTTAAAACATTTTTTAATATTATAATAATATAGTATATTTAAAATGAACCAGGGCAGATCCCCGAGTTGGGTTCGACCCGGACTGAGCTGGTCCACGCAGCCCAAGGTCGGTGGAAACCTAGACGAGCTGGGCCTAATGTGCAGGCCCTGTCCGGTCTAATTTTTGTTTAAAAAGAAAGAACCCATAAGCCCACAAGTCCAAAAGTCTAAAAGCCCAAAAGCCCAAAAGCCCAAAACTAGCCTAAATAACTCAAAGACCCTACTTGGCTCGCATCTCGTGTCCGACCCGATTTTGGCTGAGACCCTAGGGTTTCTTGGCAACGTTGGCAACGGCGATATAGACGGTTGCGTTAATGGCGACGGCGACACGACGGGTGGCAGCGATGGCGACGGGTAGCAGCGCTGGCGGGTCGTCACGGGCGAAGGAGCGGCTTCGGGCAAGCACATCACGGGTAGAGCAGGGGCAGCAGCAGCTTCGTCGGGATCTCACGCGTTGCAAGTGAGGCGGAGCGCGACGACAACTGGCGAAATGGCAACGCGGCGTCCGACAGAGGTCGTAGGCAAGATGGGCTCACGGTTGAGGGGAGCTTCGGCAGTGGCGCAGGTAGAGGCGAGCGTTGACACTAGGTTAGGGCTACTGGCGTTGGCGATGGAGGCAGCAGAGGCTGAAGCGGCTCGAGTAGCAGTGAGGGGGCTCAGATGGCATTGTGTTGAGGTGGCGAGGCTCGGACGGCGTCTAGAGCTGGACAGCAGCAACAGCCAGCCTGGTGATGCGGCAAAGCTCGATCTACTCCCAGATCTGGGCCTTTGACTGACTCCCCTGCCTCGGATCTTCGGATCTGAGAGGCTCCGAGTTTGTCCTCCCTCTCCCTCTAGTCTTGACTGGCTTGGGAGCAGCGGCGATGGGTGCTGCGGCTGCTGGCGTCGGAAGCAACAGCGTCGGGTGCAGGGAGTCGGACGGCAGGAGCTTGAACGGCGTCGGGCTCGGAGGGCGGTGGTTACCGGAGGGCGGCAGGAGGAGTGCGGTGGCTCGGCTGGCGTCGAGTGAGCGGCGTCAAGCAAAGACGGTAGCAGCAAAGGAGGTGGTTGCGGAAGCTCGGGCTGCAAGCGAGTCGGGGCGCGGCGGTGGTGGGGCGGTGCTTGCGGACGAGCAGCTCCGCCGCGAGGCGACGAGCACGACGAATGCTTCGAGCGGCCACGGGGTGGAGCTGCCTCTCTCTCTCTCTCTGTTTCAGGGTTGCTCTTCTCTCTCTGTTCCCTCTTCTCACCCGTCTTCTCGGTTCTCGAGTCCTCCCCTGCCCTCCCTCAACTCCTCCCTCTATTGTTGTTTTTCTTCCCCTTTTTCTCTAGGGTTTCCAGCGCCAAGATGGAGGAGGGAGAAGGCAGAATGTGCCGAGCCAAGGCAAGATTCGGCCGGGCCCCGTCCACGTTTTTTTTTCTCTTTTTTTGTTTTGTTCTTTTTTGTTTTTCTTTTTAGTGACTAATTCCTAATTTTGTACACGATTAAGTCCTAATTAAAATTGTAAAATTTAGGTGTCAACAGTTGCCCCTCTTTGAATGGGAGCTCGAAGAGGTTCCATTCAAAGACAAAAGATACCTAAATTATTTTGGCGATAGAGAGACCCTAGGTGCATTGGCACGTATCAGCTCAACGAAAAGAACTCATAACTATGGAAGCACATTTTGTTAATAAAAGGAAGAAAAACTTCGGGCTACAGAAGCACGCCGTGTCATAGGAAGAAGGACTCCGGGCTACAAAGCTCTTCGGGCTACAAAAGCTCCCCGGGCTATAAAGCTCTCCGTGTCATAGGAAGAAGGACTCGGGGCTACAAAGCTCTCGGGGCTACAAAAGCTCTCCGGGCTACAAAGCTCTCCGAGCTACAAAATCTCTCCGCGCTACAAAACTCTCCGTGTCATAGGGAAAAGGACTCCGTGCTAAAAAGCTCTCCGAGCTACAAAAGCACTCCGAGCTACAAAGCTCTCCGTGTCATAGGAAGAAGGACTCCGGGCTACAAAAGCACTCCGGGCTACAAAGCTCTCCGTGTCATAGGAAAAAGGACTCCGGGCTACAAAGCTCTCTGTGTCATAAGAAGAAGAAGGACTCCGGGCTACAAAGCTCTCCGTGTCATGAAGAAGGACTCCGGGCTACAAAGCTCTCCGTGTCATGAAGAAGGACTCCGGGCTACAAAGCTCTCCGTGTCATGAAGAAGGACTCCGGGCTACAAAGCTCTCCGTGTCATGAAGAAGGACTCCGGGCTACAAAGCTCTTTGGGCTAAAAAAGCTCTCCGGGCTACAAAGCTCTCCAGGTCATAAGAAGGACTCCAGGTTACGGAAAGCCCACCGGGTCATAAATAAGAGGGAGAAGGACTCCGGGCTATGGAAAGCCCACCAGGTCATAAGAAGAGGGAGAAGGACTCCGGGCTAAAAGCACTCCGGGCTACAAAGCTCTCCATGTCATAAGAAGAAGAAGGACTCCAGGCTACAAAGCTCTTCGGGCTACAAAGCTCTCCGTGTCATAGGAAGAAGGACTCCGGGCTATAAAGCTCTCTGGGCTACAAAGCTCTCCGTGTCATAAGAAGAAGAAGGACTCCGGGCTACAAAACTTTCCGGGTTACAAAAGCTCTCCAGGCTACAAAGCTCTCCGGGTCATAAGAAAAAAGACTCCGGGTTACGGAAAGCCCACCGGGTCATAAAGAAGAGGGAGATGGACTCTGGGCTACGAAAAGCCCACGAGGTAATAAGAAGAGGGAGAATGACTCCGGGCTACGGAAAGCCCACGGGGTCATAAGAAGGGGGAGAAGGACTTTGGGCTACGGAAAGCCCACCGGGTCATAAGAAGGGGGGGAAGGACTTTGGACTACGGAAAGCCCACCGGGTCATAAGAAGAGGATGAATGACTCCATGCTACGAAAAGCCCACTGGGTCATAGGAAGATGGAGAAAGACTCTGGGCTACGAAAAACCCACCGGGTCATAGGAAGAGGGAGAAGGACTCCGCGTTGCGGAAAGTCCACCAGGTTATAGGAAGAGGGAGAAGGACTCCGGGCTATGGAAAGTCCACTGGGTCATAGGAAGAGGGAGAAGGACTCCGGGCTACGAAAAACCTATCGGGTCATAGGAAGAGGGAGAAGGACTCGGGGTTACGGAAAGCCCACCGGGTCATAAAAAGGGGGAGAAGGACTCCGGGTTACGAAAAGCCCACCGGGTCATAAGAAGGGGGAGAAGGACTCCAAGCTATGGAAAGCCCACCAGGTCATAAGAAAGGGGAGAAGGAAGACTCCGGGCTATAGAAACCCACCGAGTCATAAGAAGATGACATGGTTTAAGGTTGACCACGAACCTTTGTAGATTACATGGTTTAAGGCTGACCATGAACCTTTGGAGATGACATGGTTTAAGGCCGACCATGAACCTTTGGAGATGGGATGGTTTAAGGCTGACCATGAACCTTTGGTTGTTAGGGAAGCACCTGCTAACCCCTTGAAAATTGCATGGCTTCACTGAGGAATCCTGTCAAACTCAACTTGAGTGAATGTCATTAGAGACGTCATCAAGAGACATATTGGCAATATTGTAGCATTAATTGAACAAGCTAATCAAGCTAAGTTTGACTGCTTTGGAAAAACATTCGATGTCAATCAGTATCATGTGGCGCAAAATTGTCATCTTGCTTGTGGATATATCATTAATCATCAAATTCTCTAGGAGTCGAGTTCTTATCAAAACGACTACGACTCGTGAAAAAGGCTCATTAAGCATGCCAAACTAGAGCTTCTTAGTCAGAAAGGGTTTCTCACACACTCTCGATAAAATGGTTGCTTGATCCCATCCATTCATGTGGGAGATAACTGGTTGCTAAGGGTATCTCACATAACCTATGCCGAAGGCTTCAAGAAACATTCACAATGAGCATAGTCTGATCGATCACAAAGGTCTTTTGAAAGGACCACAATATGGGTTTGGTCATGGGCTTAAAAACACAAAGGGATTATTGCTTTGAGGCCAATAAAGGAACATTTGTCGCTATCTTCATTGGGTTTACAAGTCAAGAACTTGGAAGATAAGACAAGATATAATTACCTCCACTCCTTCAAGTAGTAGCTTCTTTGTGGCATTATCATTTTCACTAAAACCATCCCAATCAGAAGAGACTTCGAAAGAGGGTTGTAATATTGGCTTGGGAGAGGCTCGAAAGGCTTAAAATTTTCAAGAGGGTTTTTAAGAGTCGGTTATCATCATGGCATCGTGACTAGGTCACTCGACCTTTCGAAAGCATTTGGCTTTTGAAACATTGCATATCTCGAAAGTCCTTTGACTAATCATTTTTGCATGGGAACTTTGCTTTTTTCTCTAATTTCCTTTGCCCTTGCGATGATTTTTTCGCGCAAGCATTTTGACTTTGATAATTTTTTTTTCCACATAAGATGCAGCTTTTTGGCCTTTTTTTTTTAAATGGGCATTGGCCTTGCTTTTACCAGGCACACTGCTTTTTCATGCCCCCTAGTTTGTCAAACTTTTTGTTCTTTGAACTATTGTAGCTTTTATGACTTTCGGGATGTGTTTCACATTTTCTCAAGACTGTCAATTATATTTGGTCAATTCTTATGCCTTGCCCCAGTGAAGGGAGATGATCACCATTCGAGGTTCAGAAATGAATAATTAGGCCAAAGTTGGTTAAAGCAATGGATATCAGTGTTTGGGTAGAGAAGGAAATGCTCTTCTTCACATTGGGATGAGTTAAGATCTAATGAGAATTCCTTTGAAGCTATCACCAGAAGATTGATGCAAGTGAAAGTAATAGAATCTTTCGCAACCTTTCGCTTTACAACACGACTGTAACCTCATATGCTGCCCCAATGTAAGGTAGTTCTCGATAGGGGTACTTTGAAGAATCATCTTTATTCTGCCCAAAAGGGTAGTAAGAGATTAGTGCAATGCTTGGGATTGATGAAGGAAGCGCCTTTATCATTTCGATCTTTGCCCTCAATGCGAATGAATCCTTTGTCCTAAGAGAATCTTGTTTTTCACTCAACTCTCAAAAGTGTTTGAAGGATGTGTTTGGGAATGACTTTCATTTCTTCATCCTAAGCACTCCTTGTTTGGCATGGTTAACGACTCCATTTTACTCTGTCGAGATCATTTGAGTAGATCAATCTCCATAGGGAAATTTGATTCGAAATGAATAACCCACAAAACAAGAAAACAATTTTGAGATAAAAAGGATGCTCAAAAAGTTTGTAGAAATTTTTTCTCAATTATTCATTTTGTGCTTCTCTAGGAAAGTGCCAAAGGTTATTTTTTGTAATGGAAATTCTCCATTTTTTTTCTTTTTATTTATTCATATATATATTTTTTAAAATGAGAAGAAGGGTACTTACCTACGGCATGGTGACTCAGTAACCCTGTAAAGAATGTGAAAGAATATGTTAGTGCAAAAATCTTTAGGGATTGAAATGTTGGAAACGATACATTATTACCCTTCATTCGCTTTCATCCTTTGGGTGCTAACATCTCTTGGATTCACCTTCGTGGATATTTGGTAACTCGACAATACCCTTCCTTTGCATTCGCCTTTAAGTGTTTGACATTTTCCTGATTCCTTGGTAGAAGGCGCCGCTTCTACAGTTAATGCGCAACTTTTTTTTTTCATTTATCACCCTGTAAGAAAGGGAGATGAAACAAGTTATCTCCATTCTTAGTTAGGTTCAATTGAGGAACGATACATCATTCTTGATGAATTTGACAATGTTGTTCCAGCACACTTCTTTAGTGGGGAGATGAGAGATTTTTTTTTTTTTTTCTAAATCAAACGTTGCTCTCCCACTCTTTATTTGATAAACTTTTGTTCCGTTCGAATCCGTCCTGTATCAAAGAAAAGGACATGTCATTTTTTATACTGAAGAGAATTAAGTTTAGGAATGAGATACATCCTTTTCAAAGTCGAGCGATCAACATCCCAAGGTATCTCTTATGGAGGGACGGATAATATTGCCCCTCTATTTCATCATTTGATTTTTTCTTTGTTTAAGATGAACATGACTCAATAATGCTCCACCGCATTTGTTGGAACGTTACAAAACTTGGTACTCTTGATGTCTCCGTGACAATTAAAAGAAAGTCATGTTAGAAACAGTATCAGAAATGGATAATTGGAATCGATACAGTTTACTCTTCCTTCGAATTCGCCTTTTTAGATGCTTGGCAACTCCCTTCCTTTGTCTCATCATGCAAAGTGAACGAGATCGATGGGCTATTTTGGCACCTAAGGCATCTCCAAATAAAGAAACTTCCCAGAATGGAATTCCATTTTGTTTCACCTCTATTGGAAGATTGGCGCAGCATCGACGCATCCTTGCTCCTCGAGTTCCATGAGCCCAAGAAAATGACTACGTGAAGAGAGGGCATTAAGCAAAGTTTTCTTGAAATTCCTTTGGAAGGTAAACGTATAGGTTCACTTAAAACACTTCTGAATTTGCCCCTTTTTTTCATGTTTTTTTTTTTTTAAATGATGATTTTCATGAAACTTAATTCCATCATTAAAAATTTGAGTCGCACGATTTACAAAAGCAACAATTGGATTCGCAATCAAAACTCAAAATGGAAAACATGGTTCTTAACAAGAATAAAGACAACGATAAAATACAAGAAACTCTTGCAGAGACGAAAGTAAAAATCAACTCCTCTCCTAACTCTATAATTCACTTAAAGAAGTGGTCACCATAAGAATGTCAAGGAGTATCATGCATAACCTGCAAAAAGACGACAATATCAGTACGTGATCAATGAGGTTGCTTCTTACAACAAAATCGAGGCGACGGTACATGCCCCATAATCCTTACTACGGGATCTTTGTATTTCGCCAAGATTTTATCATAAAAGAAGACATCATTTAAATAATCAATTCACGACCATCAATCGATTGTCCACTTTTATTCCAAAAGTTCCGTATGCAAAAGTGGCATTGATTTTTTTTTTTTTGAAGAGATTAATTTTATGATTTTACTCTTGCAAAAAATGAAGTGACTTCTATTTTGAGAAATCTATACAAAATGCGATTTGCATTTTAGTCCCAAAATGTGAGAAGGAAAGAGTTTGATCAAAAAAGCAATCTCAATTTTTGTGCCCCAATATATAATTGCAACTTGCGAGCCCTTTTTTTGGCTTTTTTTTTTTTTTTAAAGAAAATGATTTTGAGCCCATAACTAGGAATTTAAATAAAATCATGTGTTCAACAGGGAAAATCAAAATATTTAGAACTTGCATTCAAATGCTCACTTGTCAAAAGTGAGTGCCAATTTTTCAGTCATAAGCCTACATCGCCGAGGGCATTCGATTGATTTCCGCGAATTTCAAGATGATAATGCAATACAAAATGAGCAAATAAAAAGGAAAATGACACTTACAATGGGTGCCGACCTTTGTCTCTTCTTTTTTTTTTTTTACATAGACATGCACATGAAATGTGGTTCAATTTCTACTCTATACGGCTCAAAATGGAGCCATGGGATCACAAGACTGAACCAACACGCTTGTGGCTAGGTCATGTTACCCATGACTCCGACTTCGTCAAAGAACCGACTCGTGTCACATGCTCGCAGACCAGGGTGGGGATCTCTAACATCAAGAAAGAAATTTCGGGGTTAAGATGGGCGACTCATACTACATGCTTGTAGTCGGAGTGGTATCCGCCTTAACACAATCCTAAGTGATCCTATGCGGCCTAGTTCCAATGGCAAGTAGTGTGTGCCATGGTGTAGTGCAATGCAGGAAATGCAGGCAAGACAATTTATAGGCAAGCAACACTTCATACAAAAAAAAAATTAACCATACATTCCTACACCCCCTGCAAAACAAAGGTGAGCAAACACTTATCCTTATACCTCCCATTCTAGAAAAACATTTAACACCTTTAATGTTATGGACATACCTGGAATCCTCGCTGCCAAAAATATATTTTTGAACAAGATTAATTTCGGCCTAAGTCCTTTAAGGTTTAAAACCAATTCCCTAGTGGAGTCGCCAAGCTGTCGCGACCTACCATCGAGGGGAGGGAACACGTTTAGGGGTATTGCCTAAAGGACAGGCCTAAGACCCATGATTAGGCGCGGGCTCTCCCAAGCCCATACCCCGCATGACGTTGGGATATTATTAAGAATTTTGCAAAACGGAGTCACCACTAGCCTATTAGGGTCGGCTAGAAACCAAGTAAGGTATGGAAGTATACCTCACTTCCTACGCAACCAGAGAATCTAGGGTCGAGGACTTGATTACACTAATTTACCAATTAGTGCCCTTTCGGTACCTACTCTTGTTTATTTTAAAAGAGAGGATTTTTGCCAAGTAGTTTGGATTGATTTTATACCTATCCGCTAACATGTGAGGTGATCATGCAGGTCCACAATCATTAAGGTAACAATCATAGCTACCAAGATCCTAATTGCAGTAAAATTAACACATGCCACTAAACAATTGCAAACATAACTAAACAAGTAAATTAAACATGCAATACAATTAATATACGATCAATTAAAGGCCTAATTACACTATAAAGGCAATACATGGTCATTCCTAAAGAAAACTTACATTTTTTAATTTTTGAAATTTTTTAATTAATTTTTGAAATTTTTTAATTAATTTTTAAAATTTTTAAAATTTTTTAAAATTTTTAAAACATTTTTTAATATTATAATAATATAATATATTTAAAACGAATTGGGTCAGATCCCCGAGTTGGGTCCGACTTGGACTGGGCTGGGACGCGTAGCCCAAGGCCGGCGGGCTAGGCCTGATGTGCAGGCCCAATCTGGTGTAATTTTTTTTAAAAAGAAAGAAGCCCATAAGCCTACAAGTCCAAAAGTCTAAAAGCCTAAAAGCCCAAAACCGGCCCAAAAAACTCAAAACCTACTCGGCTCGCGACCCGCGTCCAACCCGATTTTAGCCGAGACCCTAAGGTTTCTTGGTGACGTTGGCGACGGTGGTGACGGATGGTTGCGTTGACGGCGGCAGCGACACAACGGGTGGCAACGACGGCAATGGGTAGCAGCGTTGGCGGGTTGTCGTAGGCGGAGGAGCGGTGTTGGGCGAGCAGATCACGGGCAGAGCAGGGGCAGTAGCAGCTTCGTCGGGATCTCGCGCGTTGCAGGTGAGGCGGAGCGCAACGGCAGCTAGCGGAACGGTAACGCGGCGTCCGGCAGAGGTCGTAGCCGAGATGGGCTCGCGGTTGAGGGGAGCTTCGGCGGTGGCACAGGTAGAGGCGAGCGTCGACGCTGGGTCACGGCTACTAGCATCGGCGACGAAGGTAGTAGAGGCTGAAGTGGCTCAGGCAGCAGCGAGGGGGCTCGGACGGCGTCGGGTTGAGGTGGCGAGGCTCGGACGACGTTTGGAGCTGGATGGTGGCGACGGCCGGCCTGGTGCGGCAGAGCTCGATCTACTCCCAAATTTGGGCCTTTGGCCGACTCCCCTGCCTCGGATCTTCGGATTTGAGAGGCTCCGAGTTCGTCCTTCCTCTCTCTCTGGTCTCGGTCGGCTCGGGAGAAGCGGTGACAGGTGCTGCGGTTGCTGGCGTCGACAGCAACAATGTCGGGTGTAGGGAGTCAGATGGCAGGACCTCGAATGGTGTTGGGCTCGGAGGGTAGCGGCTGCCGAAGGGCAGTAGGAGGAGTGCGGTGGCTCAACTGGCATCGGGTGGGCGGCATAGAGCAAAAACAATAGCAGCAAAGGTGGCGGTCGCGGAAGCTCAGGTTGCAAGCAAGTCGGGGTGCTTGCAGATGAGTGGCTTTGCCGCGAGGCGGCCGACACGACGAATGCTTCAAGCGGCCGCGGGGCGGAGCCGCCTCTCTCTCTCTCTGTTTCTGGGTTGCTCTTCTCTCTCCGTTCCCTCTTCTCACCCATCTTCTCGGTTCTCCAGTCCTCCCCAACCCTTTTTCAACTCCTCCCTCTATTGTTATTTTCTTCCCCTATTCTCTAGGGTTTCTAGCACCAAGATGGAGGAGGGAGAAGGCAATATGGGCCGGGCCAAGGCAAGATCCGGCCTGTCCCCTTGCACGTTTTTTTTTTCTTTTTTTTTTTGTTTTGTTCTTTTTTGTTTTTGTTTTTGTTTGTTCTTTTTTGTGTTTGTTTTTGTTTTTGTTTTTTCTTTTTAGTGACTAATTCCTAATTTTGTAAATGATTAAGTCCTAATTAAAATTGTAAAATTTAGGTGTCAACAACCTTTGACTTTGCGCAAATTTTTAGAGATTTAAGATATTTAGTAGTAAATAAAAGCTAAAAGTAAAATAAAGGGCAAATGTTAAAGACCGGTTGAAGGACTCCACATTCAGGTTCATAGATTGCCATGCAGAAATGAGCCACCGGAGTACCAACTTTTTCTTGATGAAGTACTGAAGTTAAGATAAAAGTCACAGCTTAGATTGTATGGACTCAACAAGAAGAAAACTCACACTTCTTTAGGATAAGTTTGACCTGTCAATGGTACTTTTCACCACAAATTTCATGGAGATTAAATTGTGAAGCAATTGAAGTTTCAGAAATTAGACTAAGACATACTATGACATCCTGAATTTCGACCCCGTCTCGATAATATGAAATGGGCATTTCATCGACACACCTATGGTCCTCTTTCTCTGAGTTGGCCACTCACGAGTTAACTAATCTATTAGGTGAAGCCGTCAAAGGATATAAACGCGATGGACTCGAGAATTTGATCAAAAAACGATCGCTCGATCGTAATAATCGGCAAAGGTCAATACGACGAAAACGATTAATTGAATTGCAGATGATTCCGTGCGATTGTGAAATTCGTGTCAAATGGCACTAACATGATTTTCTGTCGATTTTGTACTCGGTACCGTAATTGAAACCTTGTGACTTTTATGACAATTGAGAGTCATCGACGAGTCGAAAATGCACAAACATGGATTGAAAATTATCGACCATGGGTCAAACGCGCTAAAATCCCTAAAAGCTACCCGGTAGGTTAAGTCGCGCTAAAATCGCATTTGGTCAATTTTAATCACGAAATTGAATTCGTTTTCGAGAATTGGACGTTCGAGCGTGTCACGATTTATTTTTAGGACGTCGTCTCATCTTTCGAAGAAATTCTGTTAAGTTCGGGATTTTTGCGAAAAATCAATTTCGGACAAGTTGGGAAAGAAGAGGAAATTCGTATGGGTTGCTGCCATGGGATTTTTGGCCACCAAATTGGCTTGTTTTGTGAAGATTTGAGAGGAAAATGCCCATTGGAGGATGCCAAGCCTTTGTTGGCTGAAGACTTTGTGGCAAATGCACTTGAGTGCATGGATATTTTCCCTTGGCTTGCTATTGGCTGCAAGCTTGACTTCTTGGCTGCCTCTCTCTCCCTCCTTCTTCCCTCTTCTTCCTTGTGCATGTAACCCCGGCCAAACCCCTCTACCTTCTACTTTACTTCCTCTTCTTCTTCTTCTTCTCCATCTTCATTTTTCCATTTCCAGCAACAACCATCGAGCGCCTTCACTAGCTGATCACCACCCCTGCCCGTTCGTCCAACACCATCACCGTGCCTCACTGTCTGCTGGTTCAGCTACCAGCGCCACCATCCCACTAGCCCCAACGCCATCAGTCCGACCACCTCAGCTAGCCACTCGACCACCAGACCGCCTCAGCTCCAGTCATCCGCCCCTCATGCCATCCCTGCGCCATCACTCTCACCATCTTCGCTTGGCCTCCTGCAAGCCGTGTCTAGCCAAGCCAAGCTGAGACCAGCCAACCCCCTCTTCAGCCGTGAGCCTTGTGGGCCATTTTCAGCCCCAGTCGGTCCTCCATTGGAGACGCGGTAGCTTCGAGTCTTGGTCACCATCACGCCGCCGCCGTCGTGAGCCCGCCGCCATTAAATTCCTGTGAGTTAACGCCCTAATCTCGAATTAGGAAGTTAATTGCACTTAGTAGGTTAGTTAGTGTTAATTAAAGATTAGTTGTTAATCTAGTTAGAGTAACTAGTTAGTTAGGATTGGTTAATTACGTAGGCTAGTTTGGTTAGGGGTTAGTTTAGTTAACCGTGGTTAGTTAACTAGGGTTAGTTAACCATGATTAGTTTAATTAAATTAGATTTATTTAATTAATTATAATTAGCGTAATTTGTGACGGGATAGCTGTTTATCAGAATTTTACGCTAATCGTCGTGGATGAATTTATATGTGAAATTGATCGTTAATTTGTGCAATTGAGTGCTTGGTGATGATAGTTGGCTATTATTACAAAAACTGATTTTTATGGGTATTTAATTAGAAAAATACTGGGTGTCGATTTTTGACACCAAAATATTTTATGTTTAATATAAAATCGTGGAATTTTGAAATGGGAGCGTATCACGTTTATTGGTCTGATTTAAATGTGTGACCACGCACAATTATTTTACCAAGAATTTTTAATACGAAGAAAATTTGCCAAGTCCATTATTTGAAATTGAGGTATTTGAGTGCAAAGCACAGTGTTCTTGGCCAAGTATGAATGTGCGTGTGGTCATTATCGGAACCCGTCCTGATGCGTATAAATACACGGGGCGATGCCTAATTAAGTTCAAATGCCCCATGTCATTGGATGCCAGTCGCAATGGAGGTTGGGCCAATGCTCCTGTGTGGAATGCTGTCTAGATGTAGACGTTACTGTGTTCGACGGAGCGAGACGACGCCCGGCTATGCCGGATGATCGTCGACTATTGAGTTAGTCGTGGCCGATGGGTCGTAATAACTAGGAGACACTTAAGTGGTTGAGATAGTTGTGCCTGATTATGGGACAAAATTGTGTGGCACGGAATGAGACGTGTCATAACGGTTTGGCCTTATAATCGAAACCCATGTGATTATTTGAAAGATGAATTGATGTGTTCCAGTTATGAAATTCGTTTGCTGTATGCATATGATATATGTGACCCACTAATGTGCAGGTGCTGAAGCGATGTAAGTTTGTTTGTGACGCCTATTTAGGCTGCCTCTAGGTGAATTTGCGTCCTAATCGGGGTTTAAGGTTTTAAATCACTAAGATTTATCTCACCCCGTCGTGGTTAAATATTTTTAGGTCCTTAAATGGAGATACGTCACGTCCGTTTTAGGTGTCCATGGGAGATGGAGTCCGAGTCTACCTTTTTCCCTATTCTCGGGACCACCTGGAACCGTGAGCTCGTGGTGACCACTATTTGGGTCGATGAGGGCCTATCTCACTTGGTACATCATCGCTTCAAAGTGTGGTTCCTTAACGAGCCTAATGGGGTTCAAGAGGGTCATTTGCCGGATTTTGACGGACCTACCGTCGAAACCGAGGATGGGGAGGTACCTCACCCCATGGACATCGATATACCAGATGGTGTCGTGGGGAACTCGGAGCCCGAGGTGGAAGGGTCTGGTGTGTAGGTGGCTTGATAGTTTCTTTTTGAACCAGACTTTTGTATATAGACCTACAGGACAAACTTAGTACATATATGTGAATAGTGGTTTGTGAAAAAGGTTGTGTTTTATTATCTCGGTGTTTGTTAGTTGTCAGAGTGTTTATTTAATTCGCTTCCGCATGTGCTTAATTGAAAGATAAACAGAAAGGGTCGGCGATGCATCCTGGGAACGTCGCATTTTAATCGACCACCAAAGGGTGTGCGTGTGCCCGGGGTTCAGGGCATGACACATACTAAGTCGCCGAATTGAAAAACAAGGCCCATCCAAATATGCGGAGGAAGTCTCCATGAAATTACTTGGACTCTAGGATAGTGAATTTTCCATTCAAGGCATAAACTAACTGAGCCTAAGCAACACTTGATTCCTCATGAGAAAGTTCCATTGGCTGGCACCACAATGGTTTGGCCCAATTCAATCTATCCAGTCCTCTAAATGGAGTACTCGTGTCATGCCTCGATCCTCCGAGCATGTGCCCATCCCTCCTTAGTCGATTAATAATGACGTCACAGGACGCATCGCCGACCCATTCATTTAATATACGCATGTGGAAGCATATGAAATCCCCAGACAATAAAATAATCGAATATGAAAGTAGGACCAATTTTTCACAAAATACCTTTTTATAAACACACAAGTCTATACACAAAAGTTTACAAAAGGGATCGGCTCCCCACAAAAGAGAATTATCCTACGACTAGCTAGCCGATCAAGATCGCCGATTCTTCAAGCTTCACCTCTTAAACTCCGGGGCTTCCAGTCCTTCACCAACACCACCTAAGGACTTGAAAATGGTTTTACAATAACCAGTGAGATAATATCTCAGTGATTTCTACCCCCTAAGACCCGATTAGGAAGCAAATGCTTCCTAAGGGCTGCCTAAGCACAATCAGGCGTCAGAGGACATACCTTGGTCTCAGTTCCTCCCTATAATTCAACACAATTCATAATCTCATTGAGTCACATCAACACATCAAATCATTCATTTAGATCGACTTATCGATCAATCAACCTCGTCGATTACATGTCAATCACACCATTCCCCGGTCATTCTAATCAATACTATACATTCTCCAAGATGGTATATCTAGTCACCGAGCCCACGTACATTCTCCAAAATGACATACCTAGTCATTGAGCCCATGTGTATTCTCCAAGATGACATACCTAATCACCGAGCCCACGTGCATTCTCCAAGATGACATACCTAGTCACCGAGCCCACGTGCATTCTCCAAGATGACATATCAAATCACTGAGCCAACGTGTATTCTCAAAGATGACATATCGAGTCACCAAGCCAATGTTCATTCTCCAAGATGATGTACTAAGTCACCGAGCTAATATAATATAAGGTCTTTCTCCGAGATGACATACCAAGTCATCGAGCCGACGTTCATTCTCTATCAATTTCTCACTTTTTATCATACCTGGTAAAAATAGCTATGTATGAGTACACAGTTGGCCTTAGCCAAAATACAGTATTTTCACCCTTGAAAATCCTACCATTTATATGGTCCACCAAAATATTTTTTGCATTGTAAACCGACGCTCAGTTATTTTCCAATCAATTACCAAAATTAATTAATTTAGGAATAAAATCCTAAAATCACAATTAAATCAATTTAGCACAAATTAGAGCTCAAATAAATAAATAAATTGCACCACAATAACCAGCATAAAATTCCGATCGCTGGCTATCTTGGTCTAATTTTCGAAAAATAATTAATTAATTAAATAATTACGACAAATATTAAATAAATGTCAATAAATCTGACTTAGACCCGTAATGCCTAATTGGATGCCAAAACAGACTCGAAAAAATTCCAAGATTCGTTAAATAAAAATTAGAACGTGTCTACTCGCTAAATGCACTAACTAACCACTTAACATGCATCGACAATTAATTAAATTCACTAATCCAATCTAATCTAACCACATAATCCATCTTAGCCTAAACTAATCGACCCTTAAATGTGATTAACCTACTAAGCGACGATTAGTAAGTTAAACTCACTTGTTCGGCGATCCGATCGGTGCAAATCGACGGGGACGTAACGGGGCTCAATTCTCTCCAAAGAGGGCCTAGCTTTCGAGGTCTGGAATGACCTCAAAACGGGCCAACACAGTACTGGAAACCCACATGGTTTTGCTTATGTTCGAGGCTGCAAAAAAGAGAAACAGGGACTGATCAAGGCAAGCAAGACCGGTAATGGGTAGGCGGAGCTTCAGTGGGGTTTCATGGCGACGGAGAGGTGGCCAGGCAGCTCCAGCGACCTCTACACAACCTTGGCAGCACCTTGGATGGCGGAACAGACAGAGAGGACTCAAATACGGACACAAGATACCAAAACAATAGAAAAATCAGTCTAGTGTTACTTGACGAGAATTTTCCAATTTAGTGGAGTCACCTACATCTAGCCACACAACTCAGTCGAACCGATCAATCTTCGATTCCTAATCGACTTATATCTGTGCCATAATGACCTTTAAAGATGAGCACGGTCGAGTAGCCGATTCCTGGTTGAATTCTCAAGTCTATTGCATTAAAATTCCTTAATGGCTTCCCCAGATAGTCTAGTTATCTCGAGAGTGATCAACTCTGAGAACAGTCCTATAGGTGCGTTGATGAAAGGCCCGATTAATTTAATTGAAAGCAGAAGTGAAAAATCCAGGATGTCACAACTCGAGTGTGATCATTCAATAAGATGACCATTTTGGAGGTGGATCTCACCCCGTGAATCTCTTCATGGCACATTCCCTAATAGGATTTGGAGCTATACAAATATAATTTCATTCACGACGGGGGATTTGAAATTCCCTTATGTTGGAGTGAAGATATGTTACGATTTGGAACTCCAAGAGAGAAAAAAATCCAAATTTGCAATGACCACATTGCGTGGATAAATACTTATCACTTATTTCAAAGGGGAGACACATCAATCCACATGTGAGGACGAATAATTTGGTAGGAGAGTAGTCCGTTTTCACTTATTTCAAAGGAGAAGATATAGCTCTTGACAAAGACCTAAACATAGATATTTAGTAAATTGATAATGTTTTCATCAGATTTTGCAATTCTTCAACTAAACTTGAGGGTCGATGATGTATGGATAGTCTGTAATTATCCTTCTCCAAAATGCTTCCAAGCATGCGGAATAGTCTGAATAAGAAAGCACCCCATTACATGCTGCATGACGGTGACAATTGTTGTCATTCGCCATGGACTAGCAGTACCTATCGAAATCTGAATCTATTGTATAATCGTATAAACACCTGAGAACATGGTCGACATTGTAATTGTATGAACTGGATGCTGAATATGTTGCTCTGTTGCATATGTCCCTTACGAGAGTGGTGTCTCGATTCCTTCTCGCGACACCGAGAATGGAAAAAACTTGCTGCGATTGGCCATTTTGCTTACTTTTAATTGTGTATCTATAGCTAATCAGCTTGGCTATGTAATGTGGTTATTCTTGAAACTGTCTCCACGAAGTTCCAAATTACTTTAGTAAGCAGATCCGAGGAGTGCTTCCTTGAAATTTATCGAAGTTCAACTTCTTATGTTCATCTTATTGTCGATCATTGGGCTGGGCAATCAGAATGATAATAATATATACTACTATTGCAGCCGAACCTTTCTAAGATCAATAAAGTTCTATCATATATAATTTTTCTAGCATAAGTAAAAAATTCGAGATGCGGATCCATGTAGTGCCATAACTTTGCACAAAAGGACACTTAAGTGCCATACCTTACGAAAGGTACACTTAAGTGCCAAAATCGAAGCAAAATGGCTCACTTGAGTGCCAATCCAGCCAAAATCTGGCCAAATTGCATACGTGGCATTTTTCCGGCAAAGCGAGTGCAAAACGACGCCGTTTTGCACGCTCACGTGGCCAAATAATGCAAAAACGGCGTCGTTTTGGGCTGACGTGGTAAAAAATAATATAAAAATTAATTAAACTAAACTTAGTTAAAATATTTTAAAATAATAATTTTAATATTAAAAAATTTTAAAAAAATTTAAAAATAAAATAAAAAATGGGGGGATGCGGCTGAGGGCCGCCTCCCCGCCGTCGCCGGGGGTCGCCGGGCCCTAGCTAGGGGCCGGCGACCTCGGTCGACCGGCGGCGAGGGCTCGTGAGTCCTCCCCCTAGATCGGGGTGAGGGTTGCAGCCCTCGCCCAGATCCGACGAGGGTTGGCGGCCCTCGCCCGGCCGGGCCAAGGGCCACCGCCCGCTGAGGCGACCCCTAGCGGTCGGCGGCCCTTGGCTCAGTTGGGCAAGGGTAGTCGACCCTCGCTGGATCTGGGCGAGGGCCGCAAGCCCTCGCCTAGATCCGGTTCGGGGGGGGGGGAGGAGGAGGAGGGGAAGCAGCCGACGGCTGAGGAGGAGTAAGAAAAAAGGGGGGGCAGAGGAGGAGGAGGGAGGCAGCTGGCGGCGAGGGCGGAGGCCGCCGAGCCCTGGCCGAGGGTTGGCGGCGAGGGCGGAGGCCGCTGAGCCCTGGCTGAGGGTCGGCGGCCCTAGCCGACCGACGGCGAGGGCCTCGTGCGCTCGCCCAGGCTGGGCTCAGTGGCCCCGGTCGACCCTCCCCTACCTTCCGGCGACGGCGGGGAGGTGGCGGCGGCGAGGGCTCAGCCCTCAGCCGTTGGCTGCCTTCCTCCTCCTCCGTTTCCGATTTTTCTAATAAATATAAATTATATTATTATTTTGTTTTAAATTTAATTTAATTAATTTTTATATTATATTAAAATTCAAATTATGCAAAAACGACGTCGTTTTTGCTAATTTGAGGGTTCTATTTTGGCCAACACCCGAAACAACGTCATTTAGGGTGAATTAGAGCTGACTCATCTCTCTGGCGAGCCACCTCAGCGAGAATTATTAATATTTAAATGCCACATATGATTTTTGGCTAGCTTTGCCAGATGTGGCACTCAGGTGTCCCACTTTTCTTCAAATGTGGCACTTAAGTGTACCTTTCATAAGTTATGGCTCTTAAGTGTCTCTTTGTGCAAAGTTATGGCACTTGTAGTGTACTTTTCTCTAGAAAATTCATATTATTATCATTTTTGTGTACTTCAAGATTTTATTAGTGAGATGAGTGGATATGCATTGAGCTTATTATTCTTTAATCTTTTGAACAATTTTTTTTATACGTAATACATCTTTAAAAAAGTTCGAGGAACAACCATATAAGTTGATAAATTACATATCAAACGTAGATAGTGTCCCCAACTCGCTCGCATGAGTAGAGATTATCGCCGCGCTCTCTAAAATGTTTTCAGTGAAAGATTAATGTTACCATCATTTTCTTGCACCAGGGAATCTTAGATGCACTACGAACGACAAGTAATTATCCCCTCTTTAATTATCCATTTCTAAATGTACATCATTTCATTACCTTTGTTGTTGTATAGATAAAAAGACTGAGAGAAGTGACCAGAGCTAGCCATCCTTTCTAGGCGTTACACACCCATTATGAAATGCTCGTTTCGAGATGTAATTACTCCGCATCACTCGTGACCTAAATGTCTCAGATTGGGGAGCCAGTCGCCATAGTCACGCCAAGATACTAGTGGTCAATGAGTCTTTCCACATGAGATATGCCGCACTTAGGCAATGCAGTACGAGCTATTAAGAGGTTGCCTTGTAACGTGCATCAAACTTGTGACCTTGTGAAAAATAGCTAATCCTTTTACTATTAAACCAATGAGGACAAATCCATATGCTCCATATTTAATGAAGAGAATAAGTTCTTTGAAAAATTCCAAATAGGGATTTGAAGTATTCTCATTTTCTCAAATAAAGACTCGAAATTTATTATGTATCAACTAAGGGCTTGAAGTAACTATGGTTGTTTCAAATAAGAGCCTAAAATGGCCATGATTATTTCAATAAGGGTCTAACATCGCCGGTTGCCGGATAGCTAAATATTTCAATCAGTCAAGGACGTTTTCTCCAATTACAATTTTAATTTTAAATTATTTTTTATTATTTTCTTTTTCTTTATCACTTTTTTTTTCTTTCTGGCAAGGGGGGCTCCGGCCACTCTCGTTGGCCACAAGAGAGGCTATGCTAGCTATATCTAGCGAGGATCGGCCTCGCTTGGGGTTAATGAGGGCTCTACAACCCCCGCCAATGTGACATTTTGATTTGCTGATTCTGTTTTCGATTGAAAAAGTTGCGCTTTTCATTGACGCACCTATAGTCTTTTTCTCTGAGCTGATCACTCACGAGATAATTAATCTATTTGGTAAAGCCGTTAAGGATTTTAACGCAATAGACTTGAGAATTGGACCGGAGATCGGAGATTGGTTGGTTCGACAGAGGTATGCGATTAAAGTGTGAGTGATTCCATATAATTGCAAAATTCTCGTTGAATGGCACTAAACTGATTTTTCGGTCATTTCTGTACCTTGTGCCCGTATTTGAAACCTCGAGATTTTCATGACAACCGAGAGTCGTCAATGAGTGAAAGATGTACAATGTGGCTCAAAAATAATCGACCACAGGTTAATTACACTAAAAATTCCTAAAAGCTACTTGGTAGGTTAGATCACGCTAAAATCACGCCGGGTTGAAATTAACCGCGAATTTAAACCTGATTTAGTTTTGCCATGTCACGATTTATTTTAGAAACATCAACTCATCCTCTAAAGATTTTTCTGCAAACCCGAGTTTTCGGTGAAATTCCAAAGTTGGGCGTTTTTGGATCGGGAATTTAAGAGGGCCATTTTTGGGTGAATGTTTGGCATCCAAGTTGGATCCTTTGGCAAGGACAAATGCCGAATTAAGTGTGGACACCTTGATTGAAAAATGCGTAGGACCAAGGGGCTGCAACATTTTGGACTGTTTAGGAAGCTTGTTCAAGAAGCCTTAGAGGGGAAAGTGGCTGAGGATGATGGCTGAGGATGGTGGGGGCAAGTGATGAGTGTTGAGATATTATTTGTGGACTTTGGAGGCCAATTGGGTCCCCCCTTCAGCTGCTGTCTTTTTCTTCTTCCTTGGCTTCACTTTATCCATTGTTGGAGTGTTTAAGAGTTCAAGAAAACCAGAGGAAGCCAGCCAAGAGCTAGCAGCCACCATCGACCGCCCTAGCCACCCGTGCACGCCCATGAGCTCAAGCCGCGTGTCCCCTCCGTCCTGCGTCTGCTCACTGGCCCTCCATCCGCCCAGGCCATCGTTACAAGTCCCCGAGCTCGCCTGGTCGCCCGTCCAAGCCACCGTCACCATCGCCTGGTCCGCCGCTACCACCTGCCGCCCACCTGGTTCATTTTCGTGCCTAGCCGCCACTCGACCAGCCTTCTCGGCCCAAGATCAGAAGCCAAAACCTCAGCCCACAACTGAGGCTTTGTGGGCCTTTTACGAGCCTATCCGGACCTCCGTTAGTGTCGCTCCAGGCTTGGTTCTCGCCCGCCTTGGCATCGCCATCGCTGTGAACTCACCGGCCTGCTAAACCAATGAGTTTACTCACTAAACCTTGTTAGAAGGTTAATGATGCTTAAGGGGAGTTTAGATTAAATTAAGATTAGATTAATGTAGTTATTAGCTTATTTAGTTAATTTAGGTTAGTTAAATTAGTGAATTAGGTGGTTAGAAATTGTAGTTAGTTAGTTTATTATGTGGCCTTGTAGTTAGAATGGTTAGGATAATTTAATTAGTCCAATAGGTGGTTAGATTAGCATTATTAGGCCTAAGTATGTATTTATTGATTTAATTTGTATTGCTTTAATTAATTTTGTAATTTATTTAATTATTTTTTAGAAATTATATTGGGATAGCCGATGACCAAAATTTCCTGTTGATTGCAGTAGTGTGCTTAGTTTATGCAATTGAGTGTTAATTTGTGTAAATTGAGTGGTGATTGTGATTTTGAGTATTTATTTCAAAATTATTAAATTTTGGTATTTAATTAGAAAATACCGGGTGTCGGGTTTTGATTTTGAAAATATTTTTAAATACTATTGTCGCGACCTACCCTCGGGGGGAGGGAGCAGGTTTAGGGGTATTACCTAAAGGACGGACCTAAGACCCATGATTAGGCGTGGGCTCTCCCAAGGCCATACCCTGCGTGACGTTGGGATATTCTTAAAAATTTTGCAAAAAGGAGTCGCCACTAGCCTATTGGGATCGGCTAGAAACCAAGTGAGGTATGTGAGTATACCTCACTTCCTATGCAACAAGAGAATCTAGGGTCGGGGACTTGATTACACTAATTATCCAATTAGTGCCCTTTCGATATCTAATCTTGTTCATTTTAAAATAAAGAATTTTCTTTTTGTCAAGCAGTTTGAATTGATTTCATTTCTATTCACTAACACATGAGGTGATCATGTAGGTGCGCAATCATTAAAGTAACAATCATTGCTATCGAGATCCTAATTACAGTAAAATTAAATACGTGCAATTAAACATAATTAGATATGCAAATAAAACATGTTACATAATTAATATACGAGCGAATAAAGGTCTCATTACACTAAAAAGGCAAAACATAGCAATTCTTAACCAAATCCCATTATTTTTGGATTTTCGAATTTTTTTAATTGTTGCTTAAATTTTTTTTATTTTCGAATTTAAAAAATAATAATAATAATAATAATAATAATAATAATAATAATAATAAAATAAGAAAAAAAAATTGGGGACCGGACCCGGGTCCAACCCGGTCAAGCCTGAGGCGCGGATGGGGGCTGGGCCGAACTGGCCCGCTTGAAAGGCAAGGCCTGACCAACCTTAGTCGGGCTTTTCCTTGGCTCGAAATGGGCCTAATAGAGGGCCCGATCTTCTGCAATAGGGCCCTGGGTGGGCTTGTGCGAAAAAGGCCGAGTGGACATGATTAAGGATTTGGCCCATCTCAGCTTGGGCTCCCCTGGTCACGACTGAGCAGTCGTAACCAGGGATGCCGCGATGGCGGCAAGCGTTGTCCGACAGCTGCGAGGTGCCGCTGCAGTCAGGCGAGGCAACGACTTCCCGGCCGATCAGTGACACCACCCCGGTGGCCAACCGGCCGGGCTGGGGCTTCACACAATAGAGGGAAAATAGGAGTTTTGGCTGGACATTTCGCCGAACAGACGGTGGGCGTCATGGGAAACAGAGGCCTCGAGCTCGGCCAAGGCACGCTGGCGAGCCTAAGGTCTAACGAAGCAAGCCAGGGTAACCGGGAACACAGCTGGGGATGGGTGGTGGCGAGAACCTGCCTGAAACGGTCAGGGGAACTCTGGCCGGCTCGGTTCTAAAAGTTGCGCACCAAGTGTTTGTTAAAATACCAACCTGAGTTCCGGGGAGATGGTGGCAGTCGGCGGCTCACGGGCGGCGAGTGGGCGTTCTGGGGGTAGCTCTCACCTCCTAGGTTTCGCTCTTCGGCCTTCTCTCTGTCTCCCCAGGCTTTGGGCTCCTGTGTTGCTGCTCTCGTCCCCTGTTCTTGCTTTTTCTATGCTACTAGGTTTCGAGGGCTACGATGGTGGTCGTCGGTCTGGAGAAGCATCGGCAGTGGCGTTGGTGGCCCAAAAACACGTCGGTGACTGAAGAATCAGGTTGCCGGCGTCACGAATTAGGGCATAGGGGATTACGACAGCAATGGTGGCGCTCAGACGGGCGATTGGCGGTCGCCCAAGCGAGAGGCTCGGAGCAGCTGTGCTTGTCGAAGGAGGGGTCTAGCACTCATAAGGCAGAGGGCAGCCACGATGTCTCCATTCTCTTCGTTTCTCCTCTTGGTGTCATTTCCGTGTTTTGTGTTTTCTCACATGTTGATTCTATTCTTCCCCCCATTCTTTGTCCTCTCCTCCGATTTTACGCTCGACTAGCAAGTGCGCATGGCCTCTGCAGCTGCCAGCTTGCTGGTCGGACTGCACCTCCGACTTGCGAATCACGCTGCTCGCCTGCCATGGTCCCCCTGCTCCACCTATTACTGTTCTGTTGCTCCTCTGCAAGTCTGCACGAAGACCAGCCAGGGGAGACGACCAGCTCGTTCGCGGGTTGGGCTGAAGGAAAAATGGGGCTAGGCTGGGCCCAACACAAGGGGAAGAGAAAAGGAAAGGGACAGGTCGGGCCAAGGTCGGATCTAGCCCGACCTAACCCCCGCATTCTTCTTTTTCTTTTTTTAAATATTTTTTATGTGCTTGAAAATTAAAATTAGGTGTCAACAACTATATTAAATAGTGGGATTTTAAAAGGAAACATATCAATTTTTAAAGTACACTATTTTAATTGAGACATTTGAGTGCAATGCACGGTGTCCTTGGTTGGAATTGAATGATCGTGTGTTGGTTAAGAAAACCCATCCCCAATGTGCGTCGAGTGGATGTTGCCCCTATATGGGATGCCCTAGCAATGGATGCCGGATCACGGTAGAGGTCGGACCGAAGCTCCTTCAGGAATGCCGTCCCTGATGTGTGTCAAGTGGATGTTGACGCGCTCAAGGGATGAGGCGAAGCCTGGCTACGCTAGAGGACCGATATGCATCGGGTAAAACTGTCTGTGCAGGTAGTAATCAATTGAAACGTGTGATTAATTGAAATAGATTCGCCGGATTATAGGACAAAATCATGTGGCACGGAATGTGACGTATCATAACGATTTGACCCTATAATCAGGACTCCTGTGATTGATTGAGGTTAAGTGAGACGTTCCAATTGATGTGTGCATTGATTATATGCATCTGTGATATGAATTGTATTAATGTGTAGGAAGGAACTGAGGCAAGGTAAGTCTTCTATTATGTGTGGTTAGATTACCTCTAGGCGTATTTTCTTCCTAAGTTGGGATTTAGGGGTGAATTTGTTGAGACATTGTCTCACCCCGTCGTGGGCTCATTCATTGGGTCTATGAGCTTGTTGTGACCATTGTCTGGGTTGATTAGAGCCTACCTCAGAGGGTACCTCATCAATTCAGGGCATGGATTCGTCATGGACTCAATGAGTACAAGGTAGGTCCCCTTCAAGGTTTTGATATCCCTGCCATTGCGGTCAATGACGCTCTAGGCGAAGTTGCAGCTAACCCTCCCGACAGGGTTGTGGAGGACCCGAAGCCCCCGAAGTTTGTGGAGGTGGAGTCCGAAGGATCGGTGAATGTGTCCGACTAGTAGGTCCTATGACAGCTTCTTTTTTAGAGCCAATCTTTTTGTAGACACGCTAGTTTGTTTATAAAAACATGTTTTGTTTATGAATTTGTTATCCTGCTTTTCTATCCCATATTTGTGTTATCCGGGGATTTGTTTATACGCTTCCGCATGTGCATAATTGATTGGGTCAGCAACACGTCCTAGGACGTCACAAGTTTTATTGACCACCGAGGGATGTTCGTGGACTCGAGGTTTGGGTCGTCACATCCCTGCCCGAAGTGGTATCAGAGTCAAGTTCGTGGTTGGAGTGATAAGGTGCGATGGATTATGGGATAGTTAGTAGCACCAACCTTTATTTTATGCCGATGCATGTGATTGATAGTTGTTTGGTAGTTTGGTTGTGTGGTCGCTCAATTTCTAATTATGTGTAGAATTGGAAAGCAGGTTCTATAAGAATCCTGCAAGATGAGCGATTAAGAGCAGAGGACTCCTAGGAAGAGGACCAGTGACTCGGGGTAGGACGTTGACAAAGGTTGGTACCTGAGGTGGTCGTGGTAGAGCGCAAGCTCAGGCCAGCGCATATGGAGTAGCACCGCATCTAGTCGATGCTGGGGTAGCAGCCCCTGGCTATCCTAGAATCGATGGGATCGTTTAGGCACTTGAGACGCTTGGAGCTTTGATGGGGCAGCAGGCCCAGTATCAAGCCGCCACCACTGCCGCTGCCGCTACAGCTGCTACTACTGCTGCTGTTGCTACCACTGCCGCACCTGCCGAAGTTCCACCTAGGAACGTGGTTGTTGAGAGAGAGAGGCCGATGTACAAGTTCGTGGAGCAGTTCTTGAAGCTGAACCCACCGAGGTTCACCGATGCAGGAGATCCTGAGGCTACAACCCTCTGGATATAAGACTTGGAGAAGGCCTTTGCACTGCTAATGTGGACTGAGGAAGAGAAGGTTGTCCTTGCAATATATCAATTGCAGGGTAACACAAGTACATGGTGTAGAGCCACCAGAGGGAGAGTGACCCTAGAAGGTGAGGTTCCAGTGTGGAACACCTTCCTTGGAGCCTTTAATGGAAAATACTTTTTTGACAACGTAAGGGGGCAGAAGATGGAGGAATTCCAATGCCTCTGTCAAGGGATGTTGACTGTGGATCAGTATGAGGCTAAATTTGCGAAGCTGTCGCAGTATGCTCCCAAACTAGTGGAAGATCCTGAAGACAGAGCTTGTAGGTTTAGGAACGGCTTCTGACCAGAGCTGAAGAATCCATTAGTACCATTCAACCAGAAGGACTACGATGATTTATATGAATGGGGGCAACTAATAGAGAGGAACCTGAGTGAGCAAGCTACTAAACCTGGGTCAAGGTTCAACTCGAACAGAGATGGGATCCGGTTTCAGAAGAAGCCCATGACCAGAGGAATGTATCCTGTCTTACCTAACAGGAAAGGTGGGGTAGGTAAGTCAGTACCGAGCTTCAGTGGATTATGTCGCTTCTGTGGAAGGCGACATGGATTAGCTCCGTGCCATTTTAGGACGGGTGCATGCTATGAGTGTGGCCAACAAGGTCACTTGGCTAGAGACTATCCCAGAAAGCTGAGGGGACCACAGTAGTTGTCGCCGCCACCACCGATGGGTCAGAATAAAGGGTACGCCCCGCAAAGTGCACATCAAGGTGGACAGAACAAGCCTTTAGCTTAGGGAAGGGTGTACGCTGTCACCAAAGGACAAGAAAAGAACTCGCTTGATGTGATCATAGGTACAGTCTCGCTAAACGACCATGCTACTTATGCTTTATTTGACCCTATGGCAACTCATTCATTTATAGCTAAGCAATTTGTTAAGTTGGTAGGATTGAATCCTGAAATGTTGAAGTCAGTGGTTAGTATATCTACACCCTTAAAGGATAAGGTGTTTTCTACGTGGGCTGTCCTGGTTGCAAGTTAGTGATTGGTGAGCAAGAGGGGAGGATAGATTTGATAGTCCCAACCATATATGATTTTGATGTGATAATTGGCTTAGACTAGCTCACCAAGCAACGAACTAAGATGGACTATTATCATAAAGCGATTCAGTTTAACCCGTTAGTGGGTGAAAGTTTCGAGTTTATTGGGAGTCGAGGAGGACCCATGATTACCTTAATCTCATTGCTTGAGGCAACCCGTTTGTTAGACGGGGGTTGTCAAGGTTACTTAGCGACTGTTGTCAATACGACAGTTGAAGAGCTAAAGGTTGAAGATATCGCAGTGGTTCAGGAGTTTCCAAACGTGTTTCCGAAGGAATTGCCAAGCTTGTCGCCAGAAAGCGAGATTGAGTTCATGATTGAGTTAGCCCCCAGAACAGAGCCAATCTCTAAGGCTCCTTACCGCATGGCGTTTTATGAGTTGAAAGAACTTAAGGTGCAGATGCAAGAGTTGTTGGATAAGGGATTCATTCGTCCCAATGCATCACCTTTAGGAACACCAGTTCTATTCGTGAAGAAGAAAGATGGTTTGTTGCGTCTGTGCGTTGACTATCATCAACTCAATCAAGTGACAATTAAGAACAAGTACCCGCTACCGAGGATCGACAACTTGTTTGACCAGTTGCAGGGAGCATCGATATTTTATAAGATCGACCTGAGAACAGGGTATCATTGGCTGAGGATCAGAAAGGAGGACATACTGAAGTCAGCGTTTTGTACTCAATACAGCCATTACGAGTTTACTGTAATGCCGTTCGGTTATGATTGCGACATCTTGTATCACCCTAGAAAGGCTAATATGGTCGTAGATACATTGAGTTGAAAGTCTTCGGTTGTGCAGATGGTGATTAAAGAGTGGGTCTTACTCAAAGGAGCTCGAGATTCGGTTTTCAAATTTGAGGTAGGCCACCTTTCAAATCTTATGGCCACCCTCAGAATTGAACCAGAAGTGCAGATTAGGATCAAGACGCTTTAGCTAATAGACCAAGAAATTCAGAAAATCCTGCAAGAGGATACCGAAAAGAGAAAGGCTAACTTTCAAATTTCTGAAGACGGAACACTGAGGTTTCGTGGATGATTATGTGTACCTGACAATGCAGAGCTTAAGGAGGAAATCTTGCCAGAAGCTCATCGTAGCAGTTACAGCATTCATCCAAGCAGTACGAAAATGTGTCAGAATCTGCGTCAACACAATCGGTGGACCGGTATGAAGGCAGATATCGTCAAGCATGTCACCAAATGTCTGACGTGTCAGCACGTGAAAGCACAGCACTGTAAGCCGGGAGGACTTCTGCAACCTCTTGAAATTCCCAAGTGGAAGTAGGAACACATCACGATGGACTTTGTGATGAGCTTACCGAGGAGTCAAAGGGGTAATGATTCTATTTGGGTTGTGCTCGATAGATTGACGAAGTCGGCTCACTTTATCGCTGTACGGAAGGACCTTGCTTTGGACAGATATGTAGAATTGTACGTGCATTAGACTATTCATCTACATGGAGTGCCGGTGACAATTACATCTGATAGAGACCCGAGATTTATAGCCGCCTTTTAGTAAAGCTTACATACGCCTTAGGAACGAAGTTGCAATTCAATACGGCTTACCATCCACAGACAGATGGCCAGTCTGAAAGGACGATTCAGACTCTTGAGAACATGTTGAAAGCGTGTGTGCTAGACTTCAAAGGAAGCTGGGAGGAACAACTTCATCTCGTCGAGTTTGCTTACAACAACAGCTACCAATAGAGTATACAAATGGCACCTTTTGAAGTGTTGTATGGCAGAGCATACAAAACGCCAATGTGTTGGGATGAAGTCGGAGAACGAAAAATCACAGGCCTAGAGTTGGTTCAGCAGTCAGTGGATGTAGTTGTAGTTATCAGGGATAGATTAAAGACCGCTCAGAGCCGCCAGAAAAGCTACGCAGATAAGTGTTGAAGACCCTTGGAATTCCAAGTTGGTGAGCACGTCTTTCTGAAGGTGTCACTGATGAGGGGTACTTCACGCTTCGGCAAGAAAGTGAAGCTGAGTCCGAGATACGTAGGTCCCTTTGAGATTCTAGAAAGGATAGGGACTCTAGCGTATTGTCTCACGTTGCCTCCGAGACTGGCGTAAGTGTACGACGTCTTCCACGTGTCGATGTTAAGAAAGTATGAGCCTGACTCAACCCATGTGTTGAATTTTGAAGAATTAGACGTGGACGACAAAGTGTCGTATGTGGAGAGACTAGATCAGATTGTGGACCGCAAGGAACAGGTTCTATGCACCAAGACAATCCTGTTAGTTAAAGTGGCCTAGCAAAACCATGGCACAAAAGGAGCAACTTGGGAAAGTGAATACTAGATGAGACGACAATACCCCCACCTTTTTGTTTAAAGATTTGTAATGATTTAAATTTCGCAAATGAAATTTTTATAAGACGAGAAGAGTTGTGACATCCTGATTTTCTGATTCTGTCTTCGATTAAATAAGTTGGGCTTTTCATCAACGCGCCTATAATCTTTTTCTCTGAGCTAATCACTCACGAGATAACCAATCTATCTGGTGAAGCCATTAAGGATTTTGACTTCATAGACTTAAGAATTCGACCAGAAATCGACTGATCGATCGTGCTAATCTACAAGGGTCAATATGGCATTGTCAAAATCGATCAAAGATCAGAGATATGTCGGTTCGACAGAGGTATGTGATTGAAGTGTGGGTGATTCCACTTAATTGCAAAATTCTCATCGAATGACACTAAACTAATTTTTCTGTCATTTCTGTACCCTGTGCCCATATTTGAAACATTGATTCACGACAACCAAGAGTAGCCAATGAGTCGAAGATGTATAATGTGGCTCGAAAATAATCAACCACAGGTCAATTGCACTAAAAATTCATAAAAGCTACCTGGTAGATTAAGTCACGCTAAAATCACGCCCGGTTGAAATTACCTGTGAATTTGAACCCGATTTCAAAAATTAAAAGTTCTATATGTCACGATTTATTTTAGGAACGTCGACTCATCATTCGAAGATTTTTATGCACACATAATTATTTTCATCGAGTGTTTTAAATACGAAGAAAATAGGTCAAGTACATTATCTTAATTGAGACATTTGAGTGCAATGCACGGTGTCCTTGGCCGAAATTGAATGGTCATGTGTTGGTTAAGAGAACCGGTCCCCAATGTGCGTTAGGTGGACTTTTCCCCTATATGTGATGCCCTAGCAATGGATGCCGGATCGCGGTAGAGGCCGGACCGAAGCTCCTTCGGGAATGCCATCCCCGATGTGTGTCGAGTGGACGTTGTCGCGCTTAAGGGATGAGGCAAAGCCTGGCTACGCTAAAAGACCGATGTGCATTGGGTAAAACTGCATGTGCGGGTTGTAACCAATTGGAACGTGTGATTAATTGAGATAGACGCACCGGATTATGGGACAAAATCGTGTGGCATGGAATGAGACGTGTCATAATGATTTAGCCCTATAATTAAGACACCTATGATTGATTGAGATTAAGTGAGACGTTCTAATTGATGTGTGCATTGATTATATGCGTCTATCATATGAATTGTACTAACGTGCAGGAAGAAACTGAGGTGAGGTAAGTCTTCTGTATGTGTGGTTAGATTACCTCTAGGCGTATTTTCTTCATGAGTCGGGGTTTAGGGGGTGAACTTGCTGAGACATTGTCTCATCCCGTCGTGGGCTCATTCTTTTCAGGTCCTTAGATGGTGGTCCTTGCGAAACATTTTGGTCAGCCTCGGGGGGTTACCGAGTGGAGCATAGACGTCCCTGTCCCTGTCCCTGGGAGTCATTGGGTCTATGAGCTTGTTGTGACCACTATCTAAGTCGATGAGGGCCTACCTCAGAGGGTACCTCATCGATTTAGGGCATGATTTCGCCATGGACTCAATGGGTATAGGGTAGGTCCCCTTCAAGGTTTTGATATCCCCGCCGTTGCGGTCAACACCGCTCTAGGCGAGGGTGCAACTGACCCTCTTGACGGGGTTATGGAGGACCCGAAGCCCCCGAAGTCTGTGGAGGTGGAGTCCGAAGGATCGGTGAATGTGTCCGAGTAGTAGGTCGTAGGACAACTTCTTTTTTAGAGCCGATCTTTTTGTAGACAGACTAGTTTGTTTTTAAAGGCGTGTTTTGTTTATGAATTTTTTGTCCTACTTTTCTATCTCATATTTGTGTTGTCTGTGAATTTGTTTATATGCTTCCACATGTGCATAATCGATTGGGTTGGCGACGCGTCCTAGGACATCATAAGTTTTATTGACTACCGAGGGATGTGCGCGCGCTCGAGGTTCAGGGCATGACAGCTAGCCACTAGCAAGGGCTTGCAAACCCTTGCCTGGGGCCAACAAGGGTAGCCTCACCCAGGGAGAAGGTTGCCACGCCAACTGCCGGTAAGGCAACCTTTGCCATTTGGTGAGGGCTAACCTTGCTGATGGCCGCAAGGGCGGCCTCCCCCAGGGCGAGACCATCCGTCACTAGTGGCTAGCCAACCACTGATGAAGAAGAAAGAAAAACTAGATAAAGGAAAAAATTCAAAAAAAGGTAAATGACAAAAATGCCCATGATCAATCGAAAAGAGACCCTTATTTGAAATAAATATAGTTACTCTGGGCACTAATTTAAAACAAGATATACTTAAGGTCCTTATTTGAGAAAATGATAGCACTTATCTTCCTTGTTTGAAATAAAGTTCACTTCATGCCCTAACTCAAGAAAATAAAGGCACTTTACATCTTTATTCATAATTTTTCCTAAGTTCTGTTCTTTTTATTTTGTTTCTTTCCTTCTTTTGTGTGACATCCTGAAATTTGACCCCGTTTCGAAAATATGATATGGCTGTTTCGTTGACGCGCTTATGGTTAATTTACTCTGAGCTGGCCACTCATGAGTTAACTAATCTATTAGGTGAGGCCGTTAAAGGATATAAACGCGACAAACTAGAGAATTCGATCGGAAATCGACTGCTCGACTATAATAATCGGCAAGGGTCAATACGACACCGTTATAATCAAATTACGATCGGATATAAGTTGATTTGAAGGAATCACGTAGTCGAATTGCGGGTGATTCCGCATGATTACAAAATTCGCGTTGAACAACAATAACCCGATTTTCTATTGATATTATACTCAAGACACGTAATTGAAACCTTGCGATTTTTATGACAACTGAGAGTCGTCTACGAGTCGGAGATGCATAAACGTGGATCGAAAATTATCAACCATGGGTCAAACGCGCTAAAATCCCTAAAAGCTACCCAATAAATTAAGTCGTACTAAAATTGCGTTCGATCGATTTTAACCGCAAAATTCAATTCGGCTTCGGGAATCGAAAGTTCGAGTGTGTCACGATTCATTTATAGGATGTCGTCTCATCTTTCGGCGAAATTTTGTCAAGTTCGGAATTTTGCGGAAAAATCGATTTTGGACAAACAAGAAATTAAGGGAAATTCGAAGGGGCTGATTTAATGGATCATTTAGCTACCCAAAAGGGTATATATGTGGGAAATTAGAGTTAATTTCTCATTTGATGGTCATTTGACCTTTAGGGCTGAAGACTTTGGGGCATTCTCATGATCATTTTGATATTTTACCAAGCTTTCTATTGGCTGCAGCTTTGACTTCCAATTTCTCCCCTCTCTCTCCAATCTCCCTCTCCCTCATGCGTTCACCCCCCCTTCTTCTTCAGCCGACCAACCCCTTTCCCCCTCAGCTCCATCTTCTCTCTTCCACCTGGTTCTACGTCCATTTTCATTTATGTTGCTACCCATTGCCCCCATCTTCCACCATGCCCACCAGCTAGCTCTCATCTGTCCTCACCCCACCAGCTCACCCCATAACTCCCCATCTTCATGCTCAGCTCCACCCCAACGCATCCAGCAAGCCTCGCATCTAACACCGCACCACCATCTTAGCCGCTGCCACCAGCTCCGCCCAGCCACCAGCCCCGCCGAACCGTCCGATGCACCCAGTTTGTCCATCGTCCAGCAGCCTCGACTAGCTCACCATCTTACACGCCCCAACACCGCCGTCTCCACACCAGACTGCTGGCACCAATTGGTCCGCCAGAACTTCACCACCTGGCCATCTCCACCAAGACCCCAGCTGCGTCCATCACTAGCCTGTTGAGCAGCCGCTAGCAACACCCTCACTAGCTCACCGCATGGTCCAGCCACCGTCCTCACCTCCACAGATCGACCTTTGGCCAAGACTTGTAGGGCTGATTTCAGCCTCCATTGGAGACATGGTAGTATCAGGTTTTCATCGCCAAAGCATTGCCATCGCCGTGAACCCGCCACCGTCCTAATCCGATGATTTAACACCATAATCCTTTATTAGGTTGTTAATTGCGCTTAGGGGTTAGATTAGTGTTAATTAGGATTAGTTAGTTAATCCTAGGTTAGTGTAACTAGCTTAGTTAAGTTAGTTTAGTTAGCTTGGTTAGCTTAGTTAGGTTAGTAGCTTAGGTTGGATTAGTTAACCATGGTTAGGTTAATTAAGTTGGACTAGCTTAATTAATCTCAATTTACCTAATTAATCGTGATTAGTGTAATCAGTGACGGATTACCCGTTTCATGAAATTTTACCCTCGTTCTCATGGAATAAATTTATATGTGAATTTGATTGTTTATATGTGCTATGATGTGCAATTAAGTGCTTGATGATAGTTAGTGATTATTATTGCAAAACTCAATTTCATGGGCATTTAAATAGAAAAAATGCTAGGTGTCGGTTTTGGACACCAAATTTTTTGTACTATATAAAATCATGGAGTTTTGAAATAGGAGCGTACCACGTTTAATGGTTCGATTTAAATAGGTACCACGCACAATTATTTATTGAGATTTTTAATATGAAGAAAAATGGCTAAGTTCATTATTTGAAAACGAGGTATTTAAACGCAAAGCATGGTGTTCTTGGCTAAATATGTGTGTTCGTATGGTCACTATCAAAACTCGTCACCCGACAAGAGTTGGGGAGGCGATGCCTGATTAAGTTCGGATGCCCCACATCAACGGATGCTGGTCGCGGTGGAGGCCGGGCCGATGCTCCTTTATGAAATGCCGTCTAAGCGGGTAGTACTAGACGTTGCCGTGTTCGACGGAGCAAGACGATGCCCAGTTACGTCGGATGACTGCCAACTATAGAGTTGACCATGGCTGATGGGTTGTAATAAGTGGAACACGCTTGAATGGTTGTGATAGCTGCACCTGATTATGGGGCAAAATTGTGTGGCATGGTATGTGATGTGTCATAACGGTTTTACCTTATAATCAGGACCCATGTGAATGTTTGATGGATGAGAATGATGTGTTCCGGTTACTAATTACGCTTGTTGAATTGATAATAGCATATGTGATGAGCTAATATGCGGGGACATATTGAGGCGAGGTGAGTTCTGTATGGGGCATGTTTAGGACCGCCTTCGAGGCGAATTTGCGTCCTAATCGGGGTTTAGGGTTTTGACTCATTGAGATTTATCTCACCCCATCGTGGTTAACATTTTTCAGGTCCTTAGTATGGAGATACGTCCTGTCTGTTTTGGGGTTCCGTGGGAGATGGACTACGAGCCCTCCTTTTTCTCTATTCCCGAGACCACCCAGACCCCCGAGTTAGTGGTGACCATAATTTGGGTCGATGAGGGCCTCCCTCACTTAGTGCCTCATCACTTCAAAGCGTGGTTCATTAACGAACATAACGGGGCTCGGAGGGTCCCTTGCAAGGTTTTGACGGACCGCCTACTGGGACGGAGGATGGGGAGGTAGCTCACCCAATAAACATCGACATATCGGGTGGTGTCATGGAGAATCCAGAGCCCGAGCCGGAGGGATCCGGGGTGTAGGTTGCCTAGGACTTCTTTTTGGAATAGACTTATGTATATAAACTTGTAGGGCTAACTTGGTCTGTCTATAAAGTGTGGGTTGTGAAAAATCCCTAGCGTGTTTTTACTATCCATGTGTTTGTTTGTTGGCCGGGTTTTTATTTAATTCGCTTCCGCATGTGCTTAATTGAAAGATAAAAAGAATGGGTCGGCGACGCATCCTGAGACGTCGCAATTTTAATCGACTGCCAAGGGATGTGCTTGTGCCCGGAGTTCGGGGTATGACATTTTGTCTCTCTCCCCTCCTCTCCCTACTATCTTCTTCTTTTTCCAAGACAATCGAAGAGCGTTTGTGTGCCGTTGCCTGCCCATTGCCATCACAAGTCAATGCCAACGTGCCTGAAACTATCGCAGCTGCCACTGCTGACCACCTCTCCGCATGCAAGTGGTGTGTGTATGCGGAGCTCGCGAGCAAACCATCGCCACGCGTCCGTAGACATTTTTGTTGGAAATTTAAATGAGTCTGTTATTGAACAGGATGGTTTCTTATCATAGTTCTTGAAAGTTTAGCTACTAACATGTCATAAATAATTTTTGATGTGAATAGCAATACGTGTAGGTTTCATTTATTTCATGAAAAATAAATATTTTACTAAATATTTTTCTAAAATTAATCAATTATATCACTCAACTAATTAGTCGATGGAAAAATATTTTCATTTATTGACAACAATTCATATCTAAATATTTTCATGAAATATGGAAATATTTTTTATTCATTCATTTTTAAAAGTGATGGTTTTTTAAAAACAGTTTCCAATTTTCGCAAAATAAACAGAACTATAATGATTAATTGTCTTAGCTTGACCTATTTGCATCAAAATGATATTTTAGTCAAAAACCTGAAAGCATATATACAATTTAAAATAGTTAATTGATCATTTTCGTCCATACATTGCTAATGAGCGGAAGTCATATTGAGTGAGTTTTCTTCACTAATGTAACTATGTTTCCGTTCTTTTGTTATCATAAAAGAATTCTTAATACCTAGCATATTATTTACTTGAGACAATATGTGTAGACTGATTTATTTCTTTTTAACTGGGATGTTGGCCGAAAAATTAACCGCGCAAAAAAATATGATCGAAGGGTAAAATTTGGTCGTGGTCTATGAGAGCTCTCCAACAATTCCCATTTTGACTCAATCAGACTGCTGGGTAATTGTATACTGCCACTTATAAGCGGGACCTGCCTTTCTAAGGAAACTCACGGTTTTCTCAAATCATGTGATGAGATCAGGCAGATTTGGCCATAAGCTCTCTAACATCGCAAGAATCACTTCAATCGCAATTTTCTCGAGAGAAATATTGTAACATTTCACCATGGCTATTCACTCGGTCAGATTCACAGAAATTCATAACTTTGACATTTTGACGAAGGTCGAGTAGCATTTCTGAGAAGTTTTGGTCGCGAGCTTTCTAACTAAGAGTTATTTTATGGTAGTGACTGCCGAGGGACACCTGCGACTCTAACGCCTTGATAGTCTTGCTCTATTTTTCACTTGATTTGATCAAACACCATTTGATGGCGGTAATGCAGAACGGTGAAAGCACAGACAAAACTAAACAACCCATACGAGAAACAAATGCAGAAAATAAATCTGACTAGGTGGATTTATGTGGCTCGGTCTGCTTATTTCAAAGGAAGAGATCGACGAAATATTCCACTTAGTCAATAAGAAGAGATCACAACTACACGAAACACACAATTCTCAAAAACTTCCCAGATTCCCCTTATAGTCGGAAAATCTCACAAACTCAAATTCAAGTGAGACAACATGTTTTTCTCACACGCTCAGATTCTTGACGGCTCCCCAAGCTCACTAGGCTTTCGTTTTATGCGGAATTAGGTTGACAACGTCTTTAGGAAACATTCCCTTTCGTGTCTAGCCTCAGAAATAGTATTTGAAGCATATAAAAGTCTCATTTAAATGAATTATTCGATTTGGAGGAGCCAGTGCGTCCGGCCGCTTGCTGGAAGAAGATCAATGTGCTTTCTTATATATGACAGAAACGAATCCCTAACAAAAAGGATACTCAAACTATCAAGTCAACACCAAGACACAAATGTAGAAACGTGCTCGAGGATTCTTGTAATACCAATTGTAAAGCACTTCACCAAGACAAACATATCTTGTTTTCCACGGATTAAATTCTGTTGCAGTCTCGAGAAGAATCAATCCTTTGATCTTTAATTGAAGAACTTAAACTGCACTTAATTGAGGGACTTTTTCCTTAAGAGTCTCACATGGTATAAAAGTTGATATCAAAACTTTTGCCAGTTTTATTGATTGTCTTATGCATACTGTTGACACCTAAATTTTGGCGATCCAGTAATTTATTTATTGCATAAAAAATTAGGGATTAATTTTTAACCTCTAAGCAAAAATATTAGAATTAAGTTGCATGTCATATAGTTTTAGGAGCATTTTTTTTTTAATTTGCATTAGGTTGGTGACAGATGGATTTGAATTGGTAGTTCTGAACTTTAATTTGGCAAGTCAGACTAAGCCCACGAAGAGAACAACATGGCCCAAGCCCATATCCTTGAGGAGATATTACGAACTCATCTTTGCAAGATTTCAAATTTGAGAAAAGTCCTATTGCAATTTTGAAAAAATCAGTGGAGGATATTGCATTCGGGAGCTGATCTTTGTGGATGTTGATTTTAAGAATGAAATAAAACCCTAGTTCACTCACCTATAAAAAGGTTGCTACGCTAAAGAAAAAAGGGAAGGCCTCGCACCATAGAATACACATACGGCCACATTGAGAGGTCGAAGAGAAGACGATCGAAAAAAAGGGGAAAAGAGAGCAGAGAGAGAATTCATTGAAGAGGGGCTCGAGATTAGAGAGTTCGGCCACAGTTGCCACGGTGCCATCACGCTTTTCTGTGGTTTGCTGCACGTAGCCATCACGCTCCCCACGATTGCTGATGTGCCGTTGTTGCTGCCACACGCCTGTTCCAAAGCCGCTTCAAGTGGAAGACGTATGTTTTGATTCCGAACTCCCACAACATCAACAACGAGAAGAGCTGCGGCGTCCCTCCTCAGCGAAATCCGATCTGATCTAAGCCCCATTGACGAAGCCTGGTGTTCCTTGAGACGAACCAAGAACATTGGCGCCAGCAATTTTCCCCCGAGACGCTTGCTGCTTCCTGACGAACCCCCGCTCAGCACAGAGACATGAAGGGAACACGACACATGCAGAACGGGATATGCGATTCACGCCTTGGCTTCTTCTTTGATTAAATCGCGCCATTTGTCTTTTATTTATTGATTTAAGCATAGTCTCATGAATGATCCCACATTTTGATCATCACCATATTGACGTCTTCTCCACTTTTGCATTCTGCAACACACGGACACATATACGTGGACATAGCAGAGGGTCTTAGTGGACAAGAGACAGCCGTGAAGAGAATTACACGGAAAAAGGCTTGCGGACAATCGTGAGGCACACCAACAAAATCCTGCCTTATCTCACCAAATTCTCACCGCGAGCCCCTCAGTGGACAACCGCCATCCACCGCCCTATTGCCCCCCTGATTGCGATCCCGATCCCGATCTGATTGCGCAAAGTCCAAATTTGGAAGCCAATATTCGGATTAGGTAAAAATTTTGTCTAATTTGATTTCTGAATATTCCGTTTCTTTATTTAAAATATCTCGATGGGCATGATCGAAGTTCATGATATATAGTCATATTTGCAACTCAAGTAGCCTTCTAAGTTGGGAAATCTTCCCAATTTCACAACGTGCATATGATCGACAGTCCGATTTCACGCTTGAAATCCGACTTGCAATCGCATGGAAAATCACAAATCCGATCTCATGCTCGAGATTCGATTTGCGGTTTTATTTAAAATTGACCAATCCGATCCCATGCACGGGATATGATTCGTCAATTTATGGATATCGATCTTATCTTGCCTGATTTGCTATCGTGTCGTTTGATCGATTTTGTTTTTCATAAAAGAAAATCCAAAAATTTTGAGTTGATTAGGTTTACTGTTTTAGGGTTATTTTGCATAGGGAATTTATTTATTTCGAATTTTTGAAAAATAAAAATCCAAAAAAAATGCATTCGTTTAGGATGTTAGTTTTTTTTTAAAATTTAAATTGCGCGTTTAATTATGTGTCGATTTTAATTTCAAATTTCGTAGAAAATAAAAAACTAAAATTAGGGCATTCTTTGCACGTCATGGCATGTTAGGATAAGATTGCATGTTTATTTTTTTAATTATTTATAAGTATAGATAATTTTTCATAGATAGATTGCATCTTAGGTTAGGGATTAACAAGTTAAGATAACATTCAAGTTTAAATTAGGGTTTAGCCTAACCTAATCCTTAATGTGAGTTGGATGATATCTTAATTTGCATAGATAACTTTCGCAATTTTCTAATTTCGAATTTCATGAAAAATACCAAGAAAATGTCTTAGAATAAATCAATTTCATTCTCTAGGATAGATTGCATGCTCATTAAGAAAACACAAAATATTTCACTTACGTCATATAGTTTAGCTCATATTGCCATGTCATATCATTTCATGTTAGATTAGTACCATGCATTGCATAAAGCATGATTCTCATTAAATAAGTGAAAAAAAAGTGATTGCGTGTTAATTAGAAATCATATCTAGGACTGTTGATGTGAATTCTGATTTAACATTGCAGACGCTTTCGTTGCCATGAGGTAAGTCCTGTAATTTATTCACTGCTTTATCTGAGTGTTAAATTGGTGGTTTATGCACCCGTATGATCACCTCACATGTTAGAGAAACAAATTAAAAACAATTCAAGCTGCTTGCCAAACATTTTTTTTTTCAAAATAAAAGATAAATGTATCGGAAGGGCATTAGAGAAATCTAGCGTAATCAAGTCCCCGAACTCATAAATCTCTAGTTTGTAGGAGTAAAGTAAATCTCCCGTTACTTTACTTGGGTTTCTAATCAACTCACCAAAAATAGATTAGTGGTGACTCTTAATTGAAAAATCATTTGCCTATTAAGAACTTGAACCTAAATCACGAATTGGTATGGGCTTGGGAGAGCCCGAGCTAAGTTTAGGCTTAATAATCCATTAGCTAAACCCTAGGTGATGCACCCGAAATTTGGTTGCGACACATACGTAGCATGAAATACTTATTACAATATTAATTCATTTCTCATTCAGAGAATGTCTTCACTTTTAATACCATACAGATGATAGTTCAGACATATCTAATGTCTAACTTGAGTTTACGTATTTACTCAAGTATTACCTCTTATGTTGTAACTTATTGCCAATCATTCGACTGCGGAATTTACTTGATAAACTAGCGGTGCACATGTGTCATCGACCCAATGAGAATAATAGTATTATTTACTACCATTTCAGCCAAACATATTTCTCATATTACTGAAGTTCTATCATGAATAAGGTTTTAATGAATAATATATATTATGTTATGCTATGTTATGTTATATTGAGGGGTACAACTGGAAGCATAATAATCTAGTGCCGACAAGATTGAAGACGGAAATTTTTTTTATTAATCCCCTCTATTTGCCTTTTGGAATTGTTGAAAGTCTAAGACAAATAGGCACTTGCCAAGATCTCCAAAAGTACAGTGGAGACCCGAAGTTCCTTTAAAGACTCTCCCAAACGCATCATAAAAGTCGAATTATCTCCATGCAATCCACCCATATGAATAACATCTATAATGGGACTCCCTGAGGGATACGGAAAATGCAATGGCATGATTTTGATAACTAGAATTGAAGTCATCTATCAATTTACCTTTTCTACGCACCAATTACTTTACCGTGCAGATAAATTCTCTTGCTAGAGAAGTTGGAACCATTCACCACATTAATCACCATGGCCCACTCATTAGGGATGGGCACAGGTCCTAGGGAATCTGTGTCCTATGAATCAACCCCATCTACACCTTAAAAAAAAGATTTTATTTCTTTTATTCCATTTCATTTATAAATATGAAATAGTAGTGGTAGTAGTGGTAATAATAGTAGTAATAATAATAATAATATTGTGACATATTGATTTTCGACCCTATTTCGATTAAATGAAATGAGCTTTTCATCGATGCGCCTATAGTTCTTTTCTCTGAGATGATCACTCACAAGATAACTAATCTATCAAGTGAAGCCGTTAAGGGATATAAACGTGACAGACTTGATAATTCGATCAGAAATTAACTGCTCGACCGTGCTAATCGGCAAAGGTCAATACGGCACCGTTAAAATCAATTAGAGATCGAAAATAGGTCTATTCGACAGAAGCACGTAATTAAATTGTGGGTGATTCCACCTTATTGCGAAATTCGCGTCGAACGGCAGTAAACCGATTTTTCTATCGATTCTATACCCGGTACCCGTAATTGAAACCTTGAGATTTTTACGACAACCGAGAGTCGCTTATGAGTCAGAGATGCACAACGTGGATCGAAAATTATCAACCACAAGTCAAATGCGCTAAAATCCCTAAAAGCTACCCGGTAAGTTAGGTCACGCTAAAATCACGTCCGGTTGATTTTAACAACGAAATTGAACTCGGTTTCAGGAATCAAAAGTTCAAGCATGTCACAATTTATTTTTAGGACATCATCTCATCCTTTAAAGAATTTTTGGTGAGCCTAGAATTTTTGGCGAAAAAATCAAATTTGGCAGGTGAAAGTTTTGACTTCATTGGAAGTCGAGGAGGATGCTCAATTACCTTAATCTCGTCGCTTGAGGTAACCCGTTTGTTAGATGGGGTTGCCAAGGTTACTTGGCAACTATTGTGGATATGACAATTGAGGAGCCGAAGATGGAAGACATTGTAGTGGTACAGGAGGTCGCAGATGTGTTTCCGAAGGAATTACCTGGTCTGCCCCCGGAAAAGGAGATCGAGTTTGTGATCGAGTTGGCCCCTAGGACGGAGCCAATCTCTAAGGCTCCTTACCATATGGCGTTATCAGAGTTGAAAGAACTGAAGGTGTAAATGCAGAAGTTGTTGGATAAGGGATTCATACGTCCCAATGCATCACCTTGGGGAGCATCAGTTATGTTCGTGAAGAAGAAAAATGGTTCGTTGCGTCTTTACATCGACTATCGGCAACTCAGCCAGGTGACGATCAAGAATAAGTACCCGCTACCGAGGATCCATGACTTGTTTGACTAGTTGTAGGGAGCATCAACATTTTCTAAGATCGACCTGAGGACATGGTGCCATCAGCTGAGGATCAGAAAGGAAGATATACCAAAGACGGCGTTTCGTATGCGTTACGGCCATTATGAGTTTACCGTAATGCCGTTTAGTTTGACGAACGCTCCAGCTGCTTTCATGGATTTGATTAATCGAGTGTTTAAGGAATATCTAGATCAGTTCGTGATAGTGTTTATCGACGACATCCTGGTGTACTCGAGAAGTTCAAAGGAGCACAAAAGACAATTGAGGACAATGCTTCAGACTCTGCGAAATCATGGACTGTACGCCAAGTTTAGTAAGTGTGAGTTTTGGTTAACTCGTGTGGCTTTCCTAGGTCACGTGATTTCAGGTTAAGAAATTTTCGTAGACCCGACTAAGATCGAAGCGGTGATCAACTGGTCAAGACCGACCACAGTGACAGAGATCAAAAGTTTCTTGGGTTTGGCATGTTATTACAGGCGATTTGTGGAATGATTTTCAACAATAGCCATGCCGATGACACGACTGCTGAAGAAGGAAGAGAAGTTTGTATGGATGGATAAGTGCGAGTGTGGTTTCCAAGAGCTTAAGCAGAAGCTGACTACCGCACCCGTACTGACAATTCTGTCTGGTCCTAGAGGATACGAGATCTTTAGTGATGCGTCATTCAGGGGATTAGGTTGCATGTTAATGCAGCATGGTAGAGTCGTTGCATACGCGTCCCGTTAGTTGAGACCTCATGAGTTGAATTACCCGACGCATGACTTAGAACTCGCAGCGATTATCTTCGCTCTGAAGATTTGGAGACATTACTTGTACGGAGAAATGTTTTAGATCTTTACAAACCATCAGAAGGAGATGAACATGAGACAATGTCGTTGGATGGAACATTTCAAGGACTATGACTGCGACATCCTGTATCATCCGGGAAAAGCTAACAAGGTTGCAAATGCGTTGAGTCGAAAGTCTTCAATAGCGCAGATGGTGATTCAAGAATGGATCTTACTCAAAGGAGCTCGAGATTCGGTTTTCATATTTGAGGTAGACCACATTTCAAGTCTTATGGCCACCCTCAAAAGTGAACTAGAAGTGCATATAAGGATTAAGATGCTGCAGTTGACAGACCTAGAGATCCAAAAGATTCTGCAGGAAGATGCAGAAAAGAGAAAACCTGACTTTCAGATTTCTGAAGACGGAACATTAAAGTTTCGTGGACGATTATGTGTATCTGACAATGCAGAGCTTAAGGAAGAGATTTTGTCAGAAGCTCATTGTAGCAGTTATAGCATTCATCCAGGCAATACGAAGATGTATCAGAATCTGTGACAACACTATTGGTGGACCGGTATAAAGGCATATATCGCCAAGCATGTTGCCAAGTGTCTAACGTGTCAGCAAGTGAAGGCATAGCATTGTAAGCCGGGAGGACTTTTGCAACCTCTTGAGATTCCCGAGTGGAAGTGGGAACATATCACAATGGATTTTGTGATGGGCTTACCAAGGAGTCGGCGAGGTAATGATTCCATATGGGTTGTTGTTAACAGATTGACAAAGTCTACTCACTTCATCACCGTACGACAGGACTTTGCCTTGGACATATATGCAGAATTGTACGTGCGACAGATAGTTCATCTACATGGAGTAATAATGACGATTACATCGGATCGGGACCTGAAGTTTACAACAGCCTTCTAGAAAAGTTTACAAACTGCCTTGGGAACGAAACTGCAGTATAGTACGGCCTATCATCCGCAGACTAATGCCTAGTCTGAGAGGATGATTCAAACCCTCGAGGACATGCTATAAGCTTGTGTACTAGACTTCAAAGGAAGCTAGGAGGAACAACTTCATCTAGTTGAGTTCGCCTACAACAATAGTTATCAGCAGAGCATTCAGATGGCACCGTTTGAAGCGTTGTATGGTAGAGCGTGCAAAACTCCAATTTGTTGGGATGAAGTCGGAGAACGGAAGATTACCAGCCTAGAGTTAGTTCAATAGTCAATTGATGCCGTCACAGTTATTCGAGAAAAACTAAAAACCGCTCAGAGTTGCTAGAAAAGTCATGCAAATAAGCGGCGAAGATCATTGGAATTCCAAGTTAGTGAACACGTCTTTCTGAAGGTGTCACTAATGAGGGGTACTTCGCGCTTCGGCAAGAAAGGGAAGCTAAGTCCGAGGTACGTCGGTCCCTTTGAGATTCTAGAAAGATTAGGGACTTTGGCGTATCATCTTGCATTGCCGCCAAGACTGACCCAAGTGCATGATGTCTTCTACGTGTCGATGTTGAGAAAGTACAAGCCTGACTCGACCCACGTGCTGAATTTTGAAGAATTAGAAGTGGACGATAGAGTGTCATACGTGAAGAGACCAGTTCAGATTATGGGTCGCAAAGAGCAAGTGCTGCGTACCAAGACGATTCCCTTGGTCAAAGTGGTCTGGCAACACCATGAAATAGAAGGAGTGACATGGGAAAGTGAAAAATTGATGAGACGATAATACCCACACCTTTTTGAAGAAGAATTGTAATGGTTTAAATTTCGAGGATAAAATTTTTATAAGAGGGGAAGAGTTGTGACATCCTGATTTTCGACCATGTTTCGATTAAATGAAATGGGCTTTTCATCGACGCGCCTATAGTCTTTTTCTCTGAGCTGATCACTCACAAGATAACTAATCTATCAAGTGAAGTCGTTAAGGGATATAAACACGACAGACTTGAGAATTCAATCAGAAATCGACTGCTCGACCGTGCTAATCGGCAAAGGTCAATACGGCACCGTTAAAATCAATTAGAGATCGAAAATAGGTCGATTTTATAGAAGCATATAATTAAATTGTGGGTGATTCCACTTGATTGCAAAATTCGCATCAAACAGTACTGAACCGATTTTTCTATCGATTCTGTACTCGGTACCCGTAATTGAAACCTTGAGATTTTTACAACATTTGAGAGTCGCATATGAGTCGGAGATGCACAATGTGGATCGAAAATTATCGACCACAGGTCAAACGCACTAAAATCCCTAAAAGCTACCCGGTAAGTTAGGTCACGCTAAAATCGCGTACAGTTGATTTTAACCACGAAATTGAACTCGGTTTCAAGAATCGAAAGGTCGAATGTGTCATGATTTATATTTAAGATATCGTCTTATCCTTTGAAGAATTTCCGGCGAGCCCGGAATTTTTGGCGAAAAAATCAAATTTGGCAAATTAAATTCAAGGAAATTCGGATGGGCACTTTGGTGTGGATTTTTGGCCTTCAAAATGGATCAAGTGGTGAAGGGAATGCAAGAAATTCGTTTAGGCTGCCCCCTTGGCATTTTTGGACACCAAATTGAATTGATTTGGTGAGTAATTGAGGTGAATGGGTGCAAATTCGTAGGGCTGCTACCAAGGGCTATTTTGGCCTTCAATTTGGGTTGCTTTGTGAAGTTTTGAAGGGAATTTGGCTTGTGGTTGAAGCTTGGACAGCAAGGGCAGTAGACTTTGAGGGTTAGACCACTTGAATGCCTTGATATTTTTCTTGCAAGCCCATTGGCTCAAGCCAAGACTTTCAAGGCTCTTTGTCCCCCCTCTCTCTTCCCTCTTGTCCCCTTCTCTTCCCCTTGGTCGACCACCCTCAACAAAAACCCCTTGTAGCTGCCTTCTTCTTCTTCTTCTTCTTCCACAAAGCTTTTTTTTCCTCCATTGTTGAAGCTGCAAACACCCAGGGCCAAGCTAGCACAGCCAGCTACATCGCCGGCCCGCCTACTCACGTCCAAGCCAGCTGCCCGCGAGCCCGTCCCTGAGCCAACGCCAGCCCGCGTCTGCTGTGTCCAACTCCAACTCCACGCCAGGCTGCCCGAGCCAACCGTCGACCACCCCGCTTGCTTGTTCATTGCTGCTTCCCACCATTCACTGTCCCTGTACGCCAGCCACCGTCCACTTCAACCCGTTTCAACCCCTACAACCCCCGAACCGTTCAGCTAAGGACCGAGCCCAGCAGCTCAAGCAGTGAGTTCCAAGGCTGTTTTCAGCCCTTTCCTGGCCTCCTTTGGTGTCGTCGTAGGCCCGAGTTTTGGTCGCCGTCGCGCCGCCGCCATGGACCCGTTAGCTCACTAAACCGGTGAGTTAACGCCCTAAACTCTGATTAGGGGGTTAATTGCATTTAGAGGAGATTAGTTTAAGCTAATAGAAGATTAGGGGAATTAGTTAGCTTTAATTAAGATTAGAGTAATTTAGTTAGGCCAGCTATTCCGTTAGTTTAGTTTAGTTAGGCCAATTGGTTAGTTAGGTGGATTAGTTAGGGTATTTAGTTAGCCTATTAGATTAAATTAGTTAGGTTAGTTAGATTAATTAGTTAGTTCAATTAAATTAGCCCAATTAGCTTATGTTAATTTAATTGAGTGTTTTAATTTAAATATTTTGTAATTTATTTAATTAAATGTAATTTATTTAGTTAATTATTAATTAGCATAAATTATACTGGGATAGCCGGTTGTCAGAATTTTACCCTGATCATCGTGGTGTAGTTGATTTGTGAATTTGAGTGCTATGTTGCGCAATTGGATGCTTGGTGATGATTTTGAATTATTATTTCCAAAATATGAATTTTTGGTATTTAATTAGAAAAATACCGGGTGTCGGGTTTTGACACCAAAAAGATTTTATATACTATATAAAATCGTGGAATTTTTAAAGGAGAGTATATCACGTTTTATGGTTCTATTTGACTGTGTCTCCAGGCACATTATTTTACCGGTTGTTTTTAATATGAAGAAAATTAGCCAAGTCCATTATTTGAAATGGAAGAATTTGAGTGCAAAGCACGATATTCTTGGCCGGACATGAATGTGCTTGTGATCGTTATAAGAACTGGTCACCCGATAAAAATCGGGGGCGATGCTCCTATATGGAATGCCCCACGTCATGTGGAGGTTAGGCCGATGCTCCTTTGGGAATGCCATCTAGATGTAGACGTTGATGTGCTTGACGAAGTGGGACGACGCCTGGTTATGCCGGATGACCGCCAACTGTTGAGTTGGCCGTGGCCATTGGGTCATAACTAATTGGATCACGCTTGAGTGATTGATATAACCACGCCTAATTATGGGACGAAATTGTGTAGCACGGAATAAGACATATTATAATGATTTGGCCTTATAATCGGGACCCATGTATTTAATTGATATATGAAATTGAAGTGTTCCAATTATCGTTTACGCTTAATGCGTTTATTAAAGATATATGAGTTGTACTAATGTGTAGGGAGGTGCTGAGGTGAAATAAGTCTTACATGGTGTACGTTTAGGTTGTCTCTAGGTAAATTATCGTCCTAATCGGGGTTTAGGGTGTAGACTTACTGAGACTTTGTCTCACCCCGTCGTGGTTTAAAATTTTTTAGGTCCTTAGATGGAGGTGCGTCATGTATGTTATGGGGTCCCGCAGGAGATGGACTTTCAGCACTCCTATTTCCCTATTCCCAGGACTAACCTAACCCGTGAGCTAGTTGAGTCCACAGTTTGGATCGAATACCTCACTGGGTACCTCATCACTTCAGAGTGTGATTCATTAACTTTTCTAACGGGGGTCGGGAGGGTCCCATACAAGGTTTTGACGGGCCCCCCGTCAGAACCGAGGAGTAGGAAATAAGGCATCCTATGGATATTAACACCCATGATGGTGTCGTGGGGAACCCGAAACCCATGACTGAAGAGCACGGAGTTTAGGTGGCTTAGTAGCTCTTTTTGATCTAGACTCATGTACATAAACCTTAGGTTTGGCTTGACTGTATATAAACCTGGGTTGTTTGTAAAGTATGTTTTGTGTTAATTGGTTGTCCTGTTTTTCTATCATATGTTTGTTTGTTGTCTAGAGTTTATTAGTTCACTTCCGCATGTGCATAAATCGATTGGGTCGGCGACACATCTTAGGAACGTCGCAATTCTATCAACCATCGAGGGATGTTCACATGCTCGAGGTTTAGAGCGTGACAAACATAACTTAAGAACATTTCTTCTCCTTACAGGCTTTGCTTTTTATTGAAGATGCAAGCTTGAAATGATAGGTACTTATTTTTCATGTTATCACCCGTTGACTAATTTGTGGAGGTTGGAGCTTGTTTGGATTTGTACAATCAACCAATAAGGCTAATCTTCTTGACCAGATCCACCCATTTGGTCCTTCTTCTTCTTCACAAAAAAAAATAATAAATAAATAAAAATGTCAAAGAGCCATCGTGGTATTATTGGTTTTTGAGAGACATTGATTCTACAGTAGTGCCCCACCAGGCCCGTGCATGTGAAGGCAAAACCATCCCTTTCCTTCCCTTGTCCTTTAATGAACCCTAAATGAAAATGCACATTCATCCTCTAATTCTTAGTATTTTATATTGGGGATAATGATACAAATAGTCCATAAATTTTGACCTGATCTATAATATTTTAGTTCTCTAAACTTTTCACACAAGTTAAATATAGCCATTGAACCATATGAAAATGTTCAATATAGTCCTTTCATTAATTCAAGATCAGGAGAAACATTGAATATTTTTATAAATCTAAAGACTAAAGTGAATATGTATCAAAAGTTTGAGCACTACATTGTGTATTTGGCTAAAGTTCATGGACCATGTTAAACACATTAAAAGTTCAAAAACCACATTACATATTGAGCTAAAATTCAAGATCATTTTATATCATTTTCTCATTTGCCATCCTTGACTCTGAATCCATGTTAATCTATCTATTCAGCTTTCAGGAGGAGGAAGGGGGTCATGAGCATAATGTGCTACGAGAAAGTTTACTGTTCCAAGAGAATATGTAAAAACATCAGAAATCAGGCAACCACTGAGCTGATTAGGGTACATGCACCTACACTACACCTTGCTTATAACCCACGTGCACCTAGAAAATTCTACCCTTTGTCACACGTCTCTCTCTTTTCTTCTTCTCTCCATACGGTTGTTTCCTTCCGCCAGCTCTTCGCGCCCATTCTTTATCTGCAACTTGAGACCATGGCCATCACCCAACACACAATCTCTCTCTCTCCCCACCAAAAGAACGAAGAAACTGAGGCGGAGTAAAGGAAAAACAGAGAGAGGGGGGGGGGGGGGGGGGAAGAAAAAATGATCTTCTTTTTCCATGTGTGATCAGGTCTATAGAGGATTAATAAGGAACACCGCTCGGTGAACTAAGTCTCGGGAGCAGCAGCCGAATGAGGCTGCCGCACCAGCAGCTAATCCGAGCCATACTAAAATTAAGAGCATGCGGTAGGTGATACTTACAATGACTAGGACCGGAATGACTCTCGGAACCTGCAAATTTTAGATCTGCACATTGTCTCGGTTCACCGGGAGGGAAGGAAGAAAAACAGAAACTACACCAGGCGGCTCATCGCCCACCTGAGAGAAGCGATTTTGTGACAGAAGATGAGTGCGCCAAAGTGTCGAAAGCTTGGCGATGAATAAATGTTAACCCCGCAGACGAGATTCCGATGGAGGACAATTCAGGCATCGGAAGATCGCCCTCCAAGTACTGCAATACTTGACGCATGCTTGGCCTCATCAACGGATCGGAGTGGGAACACATCAACCCGAGTTTCAGCACCAATTCCATTTCTTCTCCCACAAACTCCAACCCCAATTTCGGATCTCTTGCCTCGAGAATTGCACCTCTGTCCCAACAAGAAAATACCCAGTCCACTAAGATCACGTCCTCCGTGTCCCCTAGCTTTATTGGCCTTCTCCCGCAGGCGACCTCGAGCAAAAACACTCCGAACGCAAACACGTCGGTGCTCGTAGTGGCCTTGCCGGTTCGCATGTGCTCGGGGGCCAGATAACGGAACGTTCCCGTGACGTGAGTCGTTTGAGGGTCGGTTCCATGATCGTGTAGTCTCGCGAGCCCAAAATCTCCAAGTCTTGCATTAAATTCGGCGTCTAGCAAGATGTTACTAGCCTTTACATCCCTGTGGATCACCACTTGCTCCCACCCTTCATGCAGATAAAGCAGCCCGGATGCCACTCCTTTGATCACCCGTAATCTTTGCATCCAATTGAGTGTGACCTTTGGTTGGTTATAGAGGTACTTGTCGACGCCCCCATTGGGCATGTAGTCGTAAACCAAGAGCAACTCCCTTTTCCTTCGGCAGTAACCGAGGAGCGCCACTAAGTTGCGGTGACGGAGACGACTGATGCTGATTATCTCTGCTACAAATTCTCTCATGCCTTCTCTCGATTCATGAGAGACCCTCTTCACCGCAATCTCTATATTCAATGTGGATAAGATTCCTCTATAGACCTGGCTGAACCCACCAGTCCCTAATAACTGTTGGTCCCGGAATCCTTTTGTCGCAATGTAGAGATCTTTGTACATGAACCGGTGCAGGCCGTAGTCCCTCTCCCAATCTTCAAGGACCTCGGCCAATTCCCTTTTCCTTCTTATCACGTAAACTGCGCCCGAGATCAGCATTGATACAACGAAAAGAACCGTCAGTGGTAATCCGATGGTCAGTACTTTTGATGTTTCCTTCTTACGGATCTGAGAAAGCTTAGGAAGTTGGGAGAGGTCAAGTGCCTGAGCCTCTCCATTCACACTGAAGCTCCAACCCAGAACATAGTGAGAAGTTAGGAGATTTACGGTCGATGCTGAGAAGCCCACATACATGTTCTCGTTGATGATCGGTGAGAGATCCCGTCGAAGAGAAAGAAGGGGAGTCTTCGGTTTTTGCACATGGATCGGAGCCAAAGTGACATTGATCAGTTTGTCCGCACCATCATAGTCCACCCAAACTTGCATTTCTTGACCGCTGATTAGGGACAAGTTGTTGAACTCCCCATTATCTTGATAATACCCCGCCGGAGCTGACTTTACTGACGTCAGCCCGTTCAAGTCGATCCCGATGTGATTATAGTTAATGTCCCGAGACTGGACGCTGAGGAATGTGTCGAGTTCTACCCCGAACACATGATTGTTGAAGTTGCCATTGTTGGTTTCATTGAAAATGCCGAGATATCGGCCCGGCAGGGACCCAGGGAAGCCACTCTGGGGCGCGACAACAAAGGCAAAGCCGCTGCCTCTCATACTCTCATAAAGAGGTCGAATCGCGAAGACGAATGTGGTGGAGAAGGATTTGACGGAGCCGTTCGGCAAGTTCTTGAATTGGACCGGGTAGGGATGGAAGGCGTGGCCCTGCTGATTGGTGTCGTTGTTCAGCTTCAGGAGGCCATTGGAGGTGATCTCGGCGATCCCGTCAAGGCTCAGATTGGCCGATCTGAAACCGTTGTACACGAAACCGGTCCCTTGAGCGTAAGTCAAAACTGCTAGCAGAGAGACCAGAAAAAGAATCTCGACGGACATGGCTCAAACTCACAGTCCGCTTCGCAATTGGTTGAAGAATGATGCGGTTTACCCAGGCTATAAAGAATTCAATAGTCAAGTCCCCTGTTCATACGGCAATTGGGAATTTGCGGTCACGATGACTCTGAATAAACCAATCCGAGTTGGAGAATGACTTTTTTTGTGGAAATTAAGTCTGGTGAGAGAGATTGAAGGAAGGTGGGTGGGCTAAAATCAAAAGCCCGTCAATTTCTTCCGATGAGAAAATTGTAACACGTAGTGTCCACGAAATTGTTTGAGGAAGGACAAAAGGCCCCGAGTCTACGACAAAAGGAAAAAAAAAAGAAAAAAAGAAAGAGATTTGGATAATCACGATGAGCAATGCTAGCATCACGGCCACTCTCATCAGTAGGAATGACAGTGGCCTCTCAACCACAATTATCTCACGCCAAGATAGGGCCACGAGCTTAGTAAGTTAAGGTCACCGTTGACAAAGAAAGGGAAAAAAAAAAGCCAAATAAAGAAATAAATGATCCGTCCATTACTAAACAAGAGGAGGAAAGATACTAAATAGCGAGTTATTTAATTTGTCTATTTGTAGATGACTTATTTAGAGTAGTTAGAATTAGACTACATTGCAAATTCTCTCGTTAATTGTCCATTTGCATATGACTTATTTCTTACTGAATTGAGATAGCAAATTTGTATTCTGCTACATTAAAATAATGTTAGATATCATTTTTGTTGTAACGACAGGAAAAAAATTAAAGTGTGACATGAAATTGGTAAAGGAAAGAGAGAATAATAAGGACAATGCTAGCCTAATGGTACCATAAATACTTCAAAATAATGGTGCATTTTTAGCTTTTAGTATCACTTCAAAAGCAACGTGCTATCAAAGATTTGATTAATTAATAATTTGGCTTCACTAGTAGAAGATTGCAGGCATTTTATGGAAGAGAGAAATGAATAATTTTATTTAATTTAATAACTTAACATTGATATAAAATCTATTTCATATAAGACAAATCCACCTAGCAAATTTGAAAAACAGATTTTAATTCTCATACGAGAAAACTAACAAAATCCAAGGCAATAAGATCTGAAAAATTCCACTCAAAATCCCAGATTTCCCGAGGAAACCGGACAAACAAGTCTTCCGGTTTCCTTGGGAAAATATGGGGTCAAGACTGCACTAATACTCTTTGCAGGGTAATGGTGCAGTCATCTAAGCTTCTTCCAATCACGCTTGAGAAGAAAGTAAAAAGAGAGAAGGAAAGAAGGGTTGTGATTATCTAACACTATTTTTGAAAAGGTGTAATAGAACTTTTGTAAAGATACCCAGTCCTACTATTTAAATAAGGAAAAATAACACAAATTATCCCTAAATTTTAGTCCAATGTGCAATGTGATTCCTTAACTTTTAATTTATTTAATATGATCCTTAGACTTTTAGTACATATTCAATTTAGTCCCTTAAACTCTATGAAAATGTTCACAATCAGGGACTATGTTGACACCTAATTTTTATATTTAAAAAAAAAAATCAAATCAAAATCAAAATCAAAATCAAAAATCAAAATAAAAAATTTTCATTATTAATTTTCTTTAAATTAAAAAAATGAAAAAAAAAAAAAAAAAAAAAGTCTTGCGGGTTCGGGTCGGGTCGGATCCGGCCTTGGCCCGACCCAGCCCTTTTCCCCTTATTTCTCCCCGCGTGGGCCTGGGCCCAACCCTCTCCTTTCCTTTTTCTTTTTTTTCCTTTTTCCCTCGCGCGGCCCAGCCCTTTTCTTCCCTTCGGCCCGGCCCGCCTCATTGTCTTCTCCCTCAACCATTTTCTGCACGGGGAACTGGCGAAGACAAAACCAGAAAGCAGCCGTCCGCGTGGGGAAATGGCGAAGCCGAAAGCAAAGGTGGCCAGGGGCAGAGGAGACAGCAATCATCTCGCGGAGTAGGGGCATTGGAATGGAAGGAGGGTTGGTTGGCAGAGGCGGCTAAGGGGTTGAACCGAGGGCATGGGCGCGAAAAAAAAAAAAAGAAGGGAACTATCAAAAGGGGGGTGAGTTAGGAACAAGAGAAAAGGAGGACAGAGGGGGGAAAAACAGGAGAGGAAGCAGGGGCGAAAGCGAGAGCAGGGGAGGGGTAAGAGGAACGGCGGAGCCGTTGATCGCTGCTGTCAACCACCGCCTGAGTTGCCGACCGTCTCCAACTCTGCCGAAGTCCAGGAGAGCAAACAGAGAGTGAAAGAGAGAAGAAACAAGAGGAAATAGAAGAATCGGTCGCCGTCACCGCTGCTAACACGATTCCAGGTCACCATCGCCACAACAGACGAGTTCTTGAGCTGCCATTCCCGCCGGACTCAGGTTGGTATTTCATCGAACACCTGGTGCGCATTTTTGAATTCAAGTTCGCCGAGGCTCGTCCCGTCCGTTTTGGGCGAGCTTCGGCCCCCGTAACTTCCCCCTGAGGCCCCCGTTCATTGTTAGTTGTTTATGTTCGCTGCCATCGCCGCCTCGAAGCCCCATTAGGTCGGAAGCCGCTCGGTTTTGTTATGCCCATCACCTATTCGCCGTATTAACCAAGCGGGCTCCCCCTCCCCGGTTCCTCTGTGTAGAGTCCAGCTAGTCTTTTAGTCACCGGAATGTTGCCATCGTCTGTCGGAAAGTCAGACCGTGTCCCTCCAAACCGAGGCGGCACCGTCGCGACCCCAATCGGATCACCGGCCCCCTCCCTTCGCCCCTGTCTTCCCACCATTGTAGCTCCCTGGTAGCGACAGAGCAGTCGCTGACCAGGGGAGCGCGGGCCGAGCTGGGCCAGGTCTGCGACCTGGCCCGCTCCGCCTCTCCAGGCCCGTAGGCCCACTGTCCAAAATCAACCTGGACCGTGGGCCTGCGAGTGATCTTATGTTTTTTTTTTTTTAAAAAAAGACTTGGGCCCCCAGATTGGGCCCAAGTCCAGTCTGCCCTCAAGCAAGCCTGGTCGGGCGGACCCGACCCGTCTTGCTCGGGTTGAGCCCGGGTCGGGTCGAACTCGACCCGGTTCGGTCCAAAAAAAAAAAAATCATTAAAAAAAAGGGGGAAAACGATTTTGAAAAATTAAATAAATAAAATATTAAATAAATTATTTCTTTAAAAAAGTATTAATTAATTAAAAATTTTAAAATAATTAAAAAAACCAAAAAATGTAAAAAATGTAAAAATTTTACAAATTTTAAAAAAAAAAAAAAAAAATTAATTAAAAAATTAATTAAAAAAATTAAAAATTTCGAAAATCCAAAAATGATGGGGTTTGGTTAGGAATTTCTATGTTTTGCCTTTCTAGTGTAATTAGGCTTTTATTTGCTCATAATTTGATTATATTGTATGCTTAATTTGCATATCTAATTATGTTTAATTACATGTGTTTAATTTTACTGTAACTTACTTTAATGATTGCGCACCCGCATTATCACTCACATGTTAGTGGATAAGCATAAAATTAATCCAAACTGCCTGACAAAAATCATTTTGTTAAAATGAACAAGATTAGGTACCGAAAGGGCACTAATTGGTTAATTAGTGTAATCAAGTCTCCGACCCTAGATTCTCTGGTTGCGTAGAAAGTGGGGTATACTCCCATACCTCGCTTGGTTTCTAGCCGACCCCAATAGGCTAGTGGCGACTCCTTTTGTGCAAAATTCCTAAAGAATATGCCAATGTCACGCGGGGTACGGGCTTGGGAGAGCCCACGCCTAATCATGGGCCTTAGGCCCGTCTTCTAGGCAATACCCCTAAACCTGCTCCCTGCTCCCTCCCCCCGAGGGTAGGTCGCGACAGCTTGGCGACTCCGCTGGGGACTGTGGTTTTAGACTTTAGAGGACTTAGGCCAATATTAATCTTGTTCAAAAATATTTTTGTTTGGCATCGAGGATCCCAGGTATGTCCTTAACATTAAAGGTGTTAAATGTTTTTGTAGAATGGGAGGTATAAGGGGAAGTGTTTGCTCACCTTTGTCTTGCAGGGAGATGTAGGAATGTATGGTTTACTTTTTATGTATGAAGTATTGATTGCCTATAAATTGTCATGCCTGTATCTCCTGCATTGCACTACACCATGGCACACATTACCTGCCGCCGGACTTGGGCAGCATAGGATCATCTAGGATAGCGTTGAGGTGGATACCACTCCGACTACAACCATGTAGTACGAGTCGCCCATCTCAACCCCGAAAATTCCTTCTTGATGTCAAAGATCCCCCACCCTGGTCTGCGACCATGCGACACGGGTCAGTTCTTTGACAAAGCCGGAATCATAGGATAACCCGACCTAGCCACAATCTTGTTGGTTCAGTCCGGTAATCCTATGGCTCCATTTTGAGCCGTCTAGAGTAGAAATCGAACCACCGTCCATGCGCATGTCTATATCATTAGCATTGTTACCTAATGAATAGAGTAAGTTTCTCGAATTCTTTCCTGCACAATTTATTTATTCGCTTTCTTTTTGGTTGGTCCATGACAAATTAGGCTTGTCGTCATTTGGGTTGGCATACGATGGGGGTACCTGAACTTCGCATCATTTATGTTCCGAGAGCCGAGCTTCGCACATGGTGGGATAAACTGGATCTGACTGGCCGTGACTGGGTGCGATCTTACGTCGGACGATTACTCCCCCTATTGGAGATAGAGGCTCATTGCGGTGTCGTGCGAGCGTTAGCGCATGTCCGATGCCCTGCAACTTGCACGTTCATATTCGGTGATCACGAACTCACTCCAACCTTGGAGGAATACAGTATTGCCATTGGAAAGCCCTTAGTGTCGGAGTTGGTTAGCCCACCGGTAGAAACTGAACATGCATCAATTTTATATGAGTTTCTTAAAGTTAAAGGAGAGGACGTGAGAAAATTTTTGAGAGCCAATCGCAAAACCTGCCCGCTTACATTTCTAAATGAACTTTTTCAAGACGCCCCATCTTTCCAAAAAAATAGGATCTTCCTGCTAGCTTTCTTCGGGTTTGTGATATTCCCACATTGTAGGAACGCTATTAGCCCTTCCATAGCATGGACAGTTCGCGAAGTATGTATGGGAAAGGGTTTTGTTAATGCTATCTTGACTGAAACTTTTCTTTCCCTCACTCGTTTTAAAGAAAATAAAGACAAAGCTTTCCATGCTCCCCTCGAACTCTTACAAATTTGGTTCTTTTCTCACATTAAGGGTTTCGGTAGCTTGATGACCGTGAACAACATCTCCGACTCTAGCCACCCTATCCTAAAGTTTAAAGATAGAAAAATGTTTGCCCCAGATTATCATTATTCTGAGTGGTTAGTGTTCATGACCAACCCTAGACTTGAGGATTTCCAATGGCATGCCAAATGGCTCCGAGTTCAAGAAGCGCGATTCGTGTGTGGGCTTACTGGACCTATTCCTTTGTTGGGAATCACCGGAGTCACCGAATATTATCCGATCCGAGTCGCCCGTCAATTTCAAGAGGTTCAACAGCTCCCGCCGCCGATTCAGGAGGACCCGCTCAAGATAGACTTCCCTAATGGATGCCAAGATCATGAGGACTCCGTCGCGTTAGTCAAGTCAATGTGGGATATGTGCCACCCCCAAAAGCTGATTTGGCCTGAAGAGGAGTTGGAGGGGCAAGAGAAGACTCATTATGCCTCGAAGGAATACATCCTTAAGCACAAGATCCAAGAAAGCCTATGCCCGAAGATTCCTGAGGTGCCATTGAAGATCACCCACCGAGTCGAGATCAAGCGCCTTAAAAGGGAGCTCGAGGAGGCCGAGGAGCGTGCTTTGAAGTTAACCCGAGTTAGTGGAGCTGCTGCGAGTGGAAGCCGTCCTCATTAGTTAGATTGAGTCAAGTGTGATTTGTAGCAGGACCACACTCACATGCGTTATGATTTGTCTCAAGTCTCAATGTTGGGAATTAAGAGAGTGTTTTTCCGTCTTTGAAGTAGCTTCGTTGTTTAGGGGGTTTTTCTTTCATGTTTTTCTTGTATTATGTGACAACTTGGCTTTCAATGAAACGAGCAAATTGGGGCGATTAGATCCTTGTCGTGGGCCAACTGCCTAATTATTATTTGTACTTATGTATGCTTATCTACCTTTGCATCAGGTACTAACCGATCGATTGTCCTCTGCCGATCGTTGACACGGCCAAGCGAAGATCCTCGATTCGCACACGTGCAAAAGTCAGAATGGAGAACGACGACACCAATGTGCGCATGGCCAAGATGGAGGACCAGCTGGCCCAACTCACCGCAATGATGCTTGAAATAAGCCAGAAGCTTAAGGAGCCCCCCGCTATAGCTGTCACTGGAACATCCACTCCTACGTTATCAGGACACGCTTCCCCGTCAATGGGAGGCGTGCACATTTGCTGATCTCCATGGGAAAGAAACTGCCGGAGAGGCTCCTTCTGTCACGCCAATCATCGTTAATTTGGATCCTCCTCCAAAGGAAAACCCAGCACCCCGCCTAAGTGAAGAGAGTGAAAAAGGTCTGACAAAGATGGAGGAGCGACTGTGTGCCTTGCAAGGTTACGAATTGAAGGGAGCTGACAGGCTGTCTCCATACACCAAGACGAACTTCCCTAAGAACTTCCAAGAACCCGAGTTCATAAGAAAGTATGACGGAACGGGATGCCCCAAGACTCACTTTCGATACTACATGAGGAAAATGGCTCGCTACGCTGACAACGTGCCATTTCTCATACACACTTTCCAAGATAGCTTGGAAGGCATTGCCCTGACGTGGTTCATTGCGCTAGACATTGAAGAATTCACTACTTGGGAAGATTTAACCAATGAGTTCTTGCAGCAATACCGGTTTAACACTGAGCTTGCTCCCACGAGGGAAGAGTTGACCCGTATTGAGAAGAAGAAGAATGAGTCATTTAAGGCCTTTGCGCAAAGGTGGAGGACTATGGCCTCACAAGTGAAGCCGGCCTTGAATGAGAGGGAGATGAAGCAACTGTTCCTCAAGACATTGCCCTCTAAATACTTCCAAAGGTTAGTGTTCTCGGGTTGCCAGACATTTTCACAGCTAGTTGAGGTAGGTGAAGGAGTTGAATGGGCAATGGTTGAGGGAAAGACTTCAACCGGAGGCACGAAGAAATTCCCAGCAAGAAAAGATAAGGAGGCCGCAATTGAAGTAGTGCTTGTGCAAGAGCCGCATTTCCCTCGGCCGACCGCAACACCCGCGCACAAGCCTATGATGGTTCCAGGTAGTTCGTCACAAGCATACGATAATGGCAAGAGGCCCTTTCGAAAGGGATTTTCCCCACTACCACGCCCGTTGTCAAAGTTATTGCCCATGCTTGTCGAAAAGAGGATGGTCGCAAAAGAGGTACCCAGAGATAACCCCCCGAGGCCCGCCGGGTTCAATATGACCAAGACTTGCGAATACCACATGGGAGAAAGGGGGCATGATGTAGATAATTGCCACATGCTGAGATACAAAGTTCAACAGCTTCTAGACAAGAACATCTTGACTTTCAGGGAGGCTCAGCCCAACGTGCAACAGAACCCTCTACCAAATCACGTAGAGGGAGTGAACTCAATTTCCGAGGACACGCGGGCGAGTCAACGGCCTCTAGTGGTGGATGCTTCCGAGTTGTATGAGTCCCTAGTGCTAGCGGGATACTATGAAGGTCAGGAGGATGTGACCCTAGAAGAGAAATTGAACCGTGTCCACAGGATGATAGCCATAGGAGTAATCAGACGCGGAGAAGAGGAAGAGAGGGTCGTATCCATGACAATGCCATTGTCATTCCGCTCATCTTTCTGCAACTTTGCTGGTATGTCTCGGGCGAGGAAGGTTATGCTTGGAATTTCGAAGACCCCAGCTCTGTACGAGGAAGGGGTGATAGCTATGATAACCCCGATGGTGATTGAACTATCTGATGAGGAGCTCGCCGGCGATATCGAGATGGAAATCACTGAACCCACAGTGATCGACCTTATGGTCGAAGAGATGTCGGCATTCAAAGTCACGAGAGGAAATGCAACGCCAGTCACGATCGAATTGCCTCCCCAAGAGGAAGACGGAATGATAATGCTGGAGTGTCATCCCAAATTCGATCCCAAAGCTGTACCTTGGGGTTATGGAACAAATGAGATAGATGCTGTCACGCGATCAGGCCACTGTTACGCACCTGATAAGGGAGTCGAAAAGAAGGCCGTGACCGAGGAGGAGGCAAAGCAATTTTTGGCTGTAGTAAAGTCCAGTGAGTTCAACATGGTGGATCAACTGCGAAAGTTGCCGGCTCAAATTTCCCTCCTGGAACTATTCAAATCTTCTGAGAAGCATAGGGACATCTTGCTGAAAGTCCTTAATGAAGTGCACGTGCCAGAGTCAATCGATGAAGTCCAATTGGAGGAGTTCGTTGGGGCTATTCTACTGAAAGACCAAATTTCCTTTACTGATGAAGATCTCCCCCCCCCCCCGATGGTCCTAATCACACCAAAGCGCTACACATCTCAGTGAAGCATGAGAGCACTCTTGTTTACAGAGTATTGATTGATAACGGTTCGGCGCTCAATATATGCCCATTGGCTACTCTCCACCGTCTTGGCATTGACCTCGGGAGAATCCGTACTGGCAAGTCGACCGTACGAGCTTTTGACGGAATGAAGAAGGAGGTGATAGGGGAAATTGAACTTGAGCTGCTGATTGGCCTTGTACTTTTCCAAGCCCTGTTCCAAGTGTTAGATATACCAAGCGCTTTAAATTTTCTGCTAGGGAGGCCATGGATCCACACAGCGGGTGCTGTTGCCTCTAGCCTCCATCAGAAAGTACGATTTGTGGTGGACAACAGGCTTATCACGGTCCATGGAGAATCCGACTTCAAGATCTACCACGAGAGAGCCATCCCCTATGTGGAACCTAAGTGTACTGAGGAATCCAGCTTTCAAACCCTCGAGCTGGTATCCATGGTCCATGTGCCTGTAGGGTCCTTCACAAAAGCTCCTAAATTGTCTAAGCCGGCCATAGCGGCGGGAAAGATTATGCTGGCAAGCGAGTATAATCCTGGAGAAGGCCTTGGATCACACGGTCAAGGTGTGCGAAGGCCCATTGAAGCTCATAAAAACTCGAAGAGGAGAGGCTTAGGATATGTTGAGGGGCGAGAGGGTCGTAGCGAGCAAGGTGGTCGTGGCAACCGAGGGGGCCGTGGAAGGCAGAGAGGCCAAAATGCCCGAGGAGGCCGAGGTGGGTATAGAGATTGGAGTGAACGTATTGCCCAAACCAAGGAGGGTGAGGGCGATCAAGGCCCGTTTCACCCGTTGCTGGAAGAGACGTTTCCAGGACCTCCAAGGATGTTATTCGAGGAAGAAGGTGAAATCTATGGTGTGACCGAGCTATTCGAGGAAGATGTCATACGCACCATCTTGGCATGCGAAGAAGCTGAGTCCTCCGAAGTCATGGCTGTCCCTCCAGAGTAGGGCGGTTCTCGTTTAGCCTAGTCTTTCAGTTTATGTTTTCTCCCCTGCGTGGGATTTCGAAGTTTTTCTTCATTTATTTCCTGTTTATGTCATTTGTAATGTGAACTATGGTCAACCCCGATCCTGAGCCATTGATCGAGGGTGGTGTGTGTTAAAATATGGCCTTATCTTTCCTCATTCAATAAAATAGACACATGTTTTATTAAGGACATGTGGAGGCACATCGAACTAGTCCTATGATGGTCGCTGAGGCCTAGGTCTCCACATGCTCCCTTATTTGACTACCTTGCAAGGACGAGGAAATCCGAGGATATGAGGATGAGTTCTTGAAACTTTTAAAACAAAATACTTCAAAAATTCTTCGAAAACGACATGCATCATCTTTATTGTGGACATCGCTCTAACTCATCTCATCGCATCTCAGGCATTACATTATGCATAATCATGATAAGGACGCATATGACTCGGACGTGCATGAAGAAAGTCTCTCAGGTTCCGATGACACCGACGATGACGATCAGAAGGGGATCGAACGCGAATGGAATCGTCATGAAGGATCGAAGCCGTTGACAGAAGAGCGAACGATCACCATAAATTTAGGTGATGCAGAGAATGTCAGGGAAGTAAGGATCGGGGCATGTCTCTTAGAGTCAGAGGCGGAAAAGATGACTAATCTTTTGAAAGAATATCAAGATGTGTTCGCATGGACATATGCCGACATGCCGGGATTGGACCCTGAAATTGTGGAACATGCTCTGCCAACAGATCCTAATATGCCACCCAAGAAGCAAAGACTCAGGAGAACTAAACCAGAGTTGTCCAAGAAGATCGAAGAAGAAGTAATGAAGCTGCTGAAAGTAGATTTTATCGAAGTGACACGTTATCTTGATTGGGTAGCAAATAACGTGCCTGTAATGAAGAAAGATGGGCGAATCAGGGTATGTGTTGACTATCGTGACCTAAATCGAGCAAGCCCCAAGGACGATTTTCCACTCTCGCATATCGATGTCTTGGTTAACAGCACGGCGGGATTTGAGCTATTCTCCTTCATGGACGGTTTTTCTTGATATAATCAAATCCGTATGAAGAAGGAGGATAGGAGCAAAACATCATTCATAACTCCTTGGGGAACTCTCTGCAACAAAGTGATGCCTTTCGGTCTAAAGAATGCTGGGGCAACGTATCAAAGGGCCATGGTCATGTTGTTTCATGACATGATGCACAAGGAGATCGAGGTATACGTGGATGATATGATCGCAAAGTCAAGACGAGGTGAGGACCATGTTGGAGTCTTGCAAAAACTATTCAAGCGTCTTCGGAAATTCAAGCTACGCCTCAATCCCACAAAATGCGTTTTTGGGATGAGATCGGGGAAGCTGTTAGGGTTCATGGTTAGTAACAAGGGCATAGAGATTGATCCGTCAAAGGTTAAGGCTATATGTGGTTTACGATCCCCGACCACCACCAGGGAAGTCCGCAGCCTGATGGGGCGGCTCAATTATGTGGCGAGGTTCATCTGTCAGTTGTCTGAAATAGCGAAGCCGTTCTTCAAGCTCCTGAAAAAGAATGCAAAGATTGAGTGGGATATTGAGTGCCAGGGTGCCTTCGAGAAGATAAAACACTATCTCACTCATGCACCAGTATTAGTACCCCCTCTCCCTAAAATTCCCCTAATTTTGTACTTGACCATACCTGACGAATCATTGGGAGCCATGTTAGCACAGAAAAGACCAAATGACGGGAGAGAATGCGCGATATACTACTTGAGCAAGAAGTTTACTGTTTCCAAGATGAACTACACAGAAGTTGAGAGAACTTGCGTGGCCTTGAATTGGGTCTTGCACAGGCTGCAGCAATACACACTCCATCATCGAATCCTGTTGGTGACCGAAAATGATCCCATCAGATACCTCCTGGAGAAGCCGGCACTGGTTGGCAAGTTGGCCAAGTGGCAAATCTTAATTTCAAAGTTTGACGTTCAAAGCCTGGGGCAGAAGTCCGTTAAAGGTCGTGCCATAGCAGACATGTTGGCAGAAAGTTCTGAGAGGTCTAGGGCATCTGATGAGGATAGTGATGCAGATGAGCGAATTTTACTTGTATCAAGCGACAAATGGACGATGTACTTCGATGGTGCGATTAATTTAGCTGGGTCGGGTACCGGGCGGTTCTTATCTCCCCGATGGTCGCACTACCCCCGTTGCCGCTAAATTGACGTTCCCTTGCACGAATAATATTGCCGAATATGAAGCATGCATTCTCGGCCTCCAAGCTGCTATTGACATGAAGATCCGAAAGATGCAAGTTTATGGTGATTCAGCCCTTATCATCTTACAGACTAAAGGCGAATGGCGAACACAGGATTCTAAATTGATTCCGTATCATAAGTTCCTAGGGCAGTTGACGGAAGAATTCCAAGAAATAGCATTTGAATACTTGCCAAGGTCTCAAAATCAGTTCGCCGATGCCCTAGCTACCTTGTCTTCAATGTTGCAAGTAGCTGGATGCTTGGACATTGAACCATTAAGAATTGAAATCTTTAGGCGCCCAGCTTATTGCATGACGATTGAAGAAGAACCGGACGGACAGCCTTGGTATCACGATATCTTGAAGTATCTGCAGAAGGGTGAATTCCCCGAAGGAAGTGAAGCAGCAGACAGAAAGCATTTAATAAAGTTAGCATCGAAATTCTTCGCCAGTGGAGATGTCCTCTACAAAAGGTCCTTCGACTCGACATTGTTAAGGTGTGTCGACGCTAAAGAAGCTGACCGTTTAATGAAGGAGATACATGAAGGGGAGTGTGGCCCCTATATGAACGGACACTTCTTGGTGAGAAAGATCATGCGACTCGGTTATTATTGGTTGACCATGGAGTCCGACTGCATTCAGCACGTACGACGGTGTCACCAGTGCCAGATTTATGGAGACAGGATAAATGCCCCTCCAAATGAACTTCACCAAATGTCTCAACCCTGGCCCTTTTCAATGTGGGGAATTGACGTGATCGGGCCCATTAACCCCAAAGCTTCAAATGGGCATCGATTTATCATGGTGGCGATAGACTATTTTTCCAAATGGATCGAGGCCAACTCATATGATAATGTTACTGCCAAGAATGTAGCAAAGTTCATTCGTCGCGACATTGTCGCTCGTTACGGGGTGCCGCAAGCAATCATTACCGACAACGGCACTAATTTGAACAACAAAGTCATGGATGGTTTGTTTGGTGAGTTTCGAATTAAACATTTGAACTCGTCACCATACCGTCCTCAGATGAATGGAGCAGTGGAGGCAGCAAACAAGAATATAAAGAAAATCTTATCAAAGACCGCTGAAAATTATCGGGATTGGCACGATAGACTCCCTTATGCGCTAATGGCATACCGAACTTCTATCCACACCTCCACGGGGGCAACTCCTTTTTCACTCGTATACGGGATGGAGGCAGTCTTATCGAAATTGAAGTCCCTTCTCTAAGGGTCCTTTCCCAATCTACGCTTGATGAGGCTGAGTGGACGCGACAGAGACATGAACAGTTAAACATGATCGATGAAAAGAGATTGCAGGCTGTATGTCATGGTCAGTGCTATCAGAAGCGAGTCGCAAAGGCCTTCAATCGAAGAGTGCGTCCTAGACATTTTGAAGTCAACAACCTGGTGCTGAGGAAGGTGCTTCCGATTATACCAGACCCCCATGGAAAATTCACCCCGAACTATGAAGGGCCATATGTCATTAAGAAGATTCTGCCGGGTGGTGCTTTGATTTTAGTTGAGATGGATGGCAGTGAATTGCCTAGACCTGTAAACACCGATGCGGTCAATAAATATTTTCCATGATTGAAATCAAGGTCGAGGAGCCACTTCATGCATAATCTGAGTCACATGGCATCATGCATAGCATTATAGATATCATGCATATATCACATACACGCATATCTATTTGTGTTTCAGGCACCTTGCCGTTCGATGAGGAAATGGCCGAGGGAAAATTCGATTCAAGGACCCATCAAGTCCCCACATGAACGGTTGAATATCAATTTTTTTTTTCTTTCTCTTTTACTCTCTCTCGTAAAAAAAAAAACAAAAGATGAAAAAAAAGAAAAGGGGCATGGCGTCATTCGTACAACCTATTTCTAGTGTCACTATACATGCTTCATATCGGTGATCTCAAAGAGGGGAGCTTGTAAAAATGATTTTATTCGAATAAAAAGGTGAAACGTTGATCATGCCAAGCAATGGGTGCTTAGGATGAAGAAAGGTAAGCCATTTCCAAACACATCCTTTAAACACTTTTAAGAGTTGAGTGAAAAACAACCTTCTCTTAGGATGAATGATCCATTCGCACTGAGCGCAAAGATCGAAGTGATAAAGGCATTTCCTCGATCAATCCCAAGCACCGAGCTGACATATTGCTAGCCCTTTGGGCCAAATAGAGATGATCCTCTAAAGTACTCTTGTCGAGAGCGACCCTACAAGGGGCGGCATATAGGAGGCTACAGTCGTATTGTGGAGCGAATGATTGGGAAAGATCCTATTACTTTCACTTGCATCAATCTTCTAGTGATAGCTTCAAAGGAATTCTCATTAGATCTCAACTTATCCCAAAGTGAAGAAGAGCATTTCCTTCTCTACCCAAACACTGATATCCATTGCTTTAACCAATTTGGGCCTGATTATTCGTTTCTGAACCTCAAGCGGTGATCATCTCCCTTCACTGGGGCAAGGCATAAGAATTGACCAAATGCAATTGAGAGTCACGAGAAAATGTGAAAAGCATCTCGAAAGTCATAAGAGCTCCAAAAGTTCACAAAGCAAAAAGTTCGACAAACTAAGGGACATGAAAAAAGCAGTGTGCCTGGTAAAAGCAAGGCCGATGCCCGTCAAGAAAAAGAGCCAAAAGGCTGCATCTTATGTGAAAGAAAAATTATTATCAAAGTCCAAGTGCCTGTGTAAAAAATCATCTCGAGTGCAAAAGAAATTAGAGAAAGGAGTAAAGCTCCCATGCAGAGATGATTAATCAAGGGACTTTCGAGATGCGTTATATTTCAAAAGCCAAATGATTTGGAAAGATCGAGTGACCTGGTCATGATGTCATGATGATCACCAACTCTTAAAGACCCTATTGAAAGTTTTAAGCCTTTCGAGCCTTTCCCGAGCCAACATTATAACCCTTTTTCAAAGCCTCTTCTGATTGGGATAATTTGAGTGAAAATGAGAATACCACAAAGAAGCTACTGCTTGAAGGAGTGGAAGTAATTCTATCTTGTCTTATCTTCCAAGCTCTCGACTTGTAAACCCGATGAAGATAGTGACAAATGTTCCTTTATTGGCCTCAAAGCAATAATTCCTTTGTATAAGCCCTAACCGAGCCTATATTACGATCCTTTCAAAAGACCTTTTTGATCGATCAGATTGTGCTCATTGTAAATGTTTCTGGAAGCCTTCGACGTAGGTTATGTGAGATACCTTCGGCAACCAATTATCTCCCACATGAATAGATGGGATCAAGTAGCCATTTTATTGAGAGTGCAAGAGAAACCCTTTCTGACTAAGAAGCTCTAGTTTGGCATGCTTAATGAACCTTTTTCTCGAGTCGTAGCCATTCTGATGAGAACTTGTCTCCTAGAGAATTTGATGGCTAGTGATATATCTACGAGCAAGATGACAGTTTTGCGCCACATGATGCTGATGGACATCTAATGTTTTTCTAAAGCAGTCGGACTTAACTTGATTATTTTGTTCAATTAATGCTGCAATATTGCCAATACGTCTCTTGATGACGTCTCTAATGATATTTGCTCAAGTTGAGTTTGACAGGATTCGTCAGTGAAGCCATGCAGTTTTCTATGGGGTTGGCGGGTGCTTTCCTAAAAACCAAAGGTTCATGGTCAACCTTAATCCATGTCATCTTCAAAGGTTTATGGTTAACCTTAAACCATGTCGTTTCCAAGATTGGCTGGTTCATCCGTAAACCACGCTTGTTCGCCTCCCAGTCGAAACCCGTTCATACACGTTGAGATTATCATACCTGATCAAAACTTGTCTTTTACACGATGAGACCTCAGTCATTCCCCACTTTTTTATGACCCAGAGAACTTTGTATCCTAGAGTCTTCCTCCCTTCTTATGACCCGGAGAGCCGCTTCTTATGACCCGGAGAGCGTCGTATCCTGGAGTCTTCCTCGCTTCATATGACTCGGAGAGCCTCGTATCCTGGAGTCTTCCTCCCTTCTTATGACCCGGAGAGCCTCGTATCCTAGAGTCTTCCTCCCTTCTTATGACCCGGAGAGCCTCGTATCCTGGAGTCTTCCTCACTTTTTATGACTCGGTGGGCTTCGATAGCCCGGAATCCTTCTTCATCTTATTGACAAGACTCGTTTCCATAGTTATGAGTCCTTTTCGTCGACCTAATACGTGCATATGCACCTAGGGTATTTCTATCGCCAAAATAATTTATGTGTCTTCTATCTTTGATTGCAACCTCTTCGAGGCTACATTCAAAGAGGGGTAGCTGTTGACACCTAATTTTTATATTTAAAAATCAAATCAAATCAAAATCAAAATCAAAATCAAAATCAAAAATCAAAATAAAAATTTCAATTATTAATTTTCTTTAAATTAAAAAAAATGACAAAAAAAAAAAGGAAAAGTCTTACGGGTTCGGGTCGGGTCGAATCCGGCCTTGGCCCGACCCGGCCCTTTTCCCCTTATTTCTCCCCGCGTGGGCCTGGGCCCAACCCTCTCCTTTCCTTTTTCTTTTTTTTTCTCCTTTTTCCCTCGCGCGGCCCAGCCCTTTTCTTCCCTTCGGCCCGGCCCGCCTCGTTGTCTTCTCCCTAGACCGTTTTCTGCACGGGAACTGGCGAAGACGAAAGCAGAAAGCAGCTGTCCGCGTGGGGAAATGGCGAAGCCAAAAGCAGGGGCGGCTAGGGGCAGAGGAGACAGCAATCATCTCGCGGAGTAGGGGCGTTGGAATGGAAGGAGGGTCGGCTGGCAGAGGCGGCTAAGGGGTTGAACCGAGGGCACGGGCGCAAAAAAAAAAAAAAAAAAAAAAGGGAACGATCGAAAGGGGGGGTGAGTTAGGAACAAGAGAAAAGGAGGACAGAGGGGGGAAAACAGGAGAGGAAGCAGGGGCGAAAGCAAGAGCAAGGGAGGGGTAAGAGGAACGGCGGAGCCGTCGATCGCTGCTGTCAACCACCGCCTGAGTTGCCGACCGTCTCCAACTCCGCCGAAGTCCAGGAGAGCAAACAGAGAGTGAAAGAGAGAAGAAACAAGAGGAAATAGAAGAATCGGTCACCGTCACCGCTGCTAACACGATTCCAGGTCACCATCATCACAACAGACGCGTCCTCGAGCTGCCATTCCCGCCAGACTCAGGTTGGTATTTCATCGAACACCTGGTGCGCATTTTTGAATTCAAGTTCACCGAGGCTTGTCCCGTCCGTTTTGGGCGAGCTTCGGCCCCCGTAACTTCCCCCTGAGGCCCCCGTTCACTGTTAGTTGTTTATGTTTGCTGCCGTCGCCGCCTCGAAGTCCCATTAGGTCGGAAGCCGCTCGGTTTTGTTATGCCCATCACCTGTTCGCCGTATTGACCAAGCGGGCTCTCCCTCCCCGGTTCCTCTATGTAGAGTCCAGCTAGTCTTTTAGTCATCGGAATGTTGCCGTCGTCTGCCGGAAAGTCAGACCGTGTCCCTCCAAACCGAGGCAGCACCGTCGCGACCCCAATCGGATCACCGGCCCCCTCCCTTCGCCCCAGTCTTCCCGCCATTGCAGCTCCCTGGTAGCGACGAGCGTCGGCGACCGGGGAGCGTGGGCGAGCCGGGCCGTGCCGCGACCCGGCCCGCTCGGCCTCTCTCCAGCCCGTAGGCCCACCGTCCAAAATCAACCTGGACCGTGGGCCTGCGAGTGATCTTGTGTTTTTTTTTTAAAAAAAAAAAAAAGACTTGGGCCCCGGATTGGGCCCAAGTCCGTCTGCCCCTCAAGTAGGCACAGTCGGGCGGGACCCCGACCGGTTCGATCCAAAAAAAAAAGGGGGAAAACGATTTTGAAAAATTAAAAAAATAAAATATTAAATAAACTATTTCTTTAAAAAAAGTATTAATTAATTAAAAAATTAAAAAAACTAATTAAAAAATTATTTAAAAAAATTAATTAAAAAAAATTAAAAATTTCGAAAATCCAAAAATGATGGGGTTTGGTTAGGAATTGCTATGTTTTGCCTTTCTAGTGTAATTAGGCTTTTATTTGCTCATATTTTGATTATATTGTATGCTTAATTTGCATATCTAATTATGTTTAATTACATGTGTTTAATTTTACTACAACTTACTTTAATGATTGCACACCCGCATTATCACTCACATGTTAGTGGATAAGCATAAAATTAATCCAAACTGCCTGACAAAAATCATTTTGTTAAAATGAACAAGATTAGGTACCGAAAGGGCACTAATTGGTTAATTAGTGTAATCAAGTCCCCGACCCTAGATTCTTTGGTTGCGTAGGAAGTGAGGTATACTCCCATACCTCGCTTGGTTTCTAGCCAACCCCAATAGGCTAGTGGCGACTCCTTTTGTGCAAAATTCCTAAAGAATATGCCAATGTCATGCGGGGTACGGGCTTGGGAGAGCCCACGCCTAATCATGGGCTTTAGGCCCGTCTTCTAGGCAATACCCCTAAACTTGCTCCCTCCCCCCGAGGGTAGGTCGCGACAGACTATTAGATAAATAAAAAGTTCATGGACCATATTATATACTAGGTCAACATTCATGGACTATTTGTGTCATTTTTTCAATAAATAACCTTTAACCTTGCGGAAATTTTTAGAGATTTAAGATATTTAGTAGTAAATAAAAGCTAAAAGTAAAATAAAGGGCAAATGTTAAAGACCAGTTGCAGGACTCGGCATTCAGGTTCGTAGATTGCCATGCAGCAATGGGCCACTGGAGCACCAACTTTTTCTCGATGAAGTACTGAAGTTAAGATAAAAGTCACAATTTAAATTGTATGGACTCAACAAGAAGAAAACTCGCACTTCTTTAGGACAAGTTTGACCTGTCAATGGTACTTTTCACCACAAATTTCATGGAAAGCACTTGAAGTTTCAGAAATTAGACTAAGACATAATAAGTCGCCAAATTTAAAAACGAGGCCCGTCCAAACATGTGGAGGAAGTCTCCATGAAATCACTTGGACTTTAGGATAGTGAATTTTCATTCAAGGCTAAGCAACACTTGATTCCTCATGAGAAAGTTCCATTGGTTGGCACATTAATGGTTTGGCCCGATTCAATCGATCCAGCCCTCTAAATGGAGTACTCAGAGTGTGATCATTCAATAAGATGACCATTTGGAGGTGGATCTCACCCCGTGAATCTCTTCATGGCACATTCCCTAATCGAAGTAGGATTTGGAGCTATTCAAATATTATTTCATTCACGACAGGGGATTTGAAATTCCCTTATGTTGAAGTCAAGAATATGTTACGATTTGGAACTCCAAGAGAGAAAAAAATCTAAATTTGCAATGACCATATTGCATGGATAAATACTTATCACTTATTTCAAAGGGGAGACACATCCATCCACATGTGAGGATGACAAATTTGGTAGGAGAGTAGTCCGTTTTCACTTATTTCAAAGGAGAAGATAAAGCTCTTGACAAAGAAGTAAATATAGCTATTCAGTAAATGGATAATGTTTTTATCAGATTTTGCAATTCTTTAATTGAACTCGAGGCTCGATGCTGTATGGACAGTCCGTAATTATCCTCTCCAAAATGCTTCCAAGCATGCGGAGCAGTCTGAATAAGAAAGCACCCCATTACATGCTGCATGACCGTGACAATTTTCGTCATTCGCCATGGACTAGCAGGACCTATCGAAATCCGAATCTATCGTATAATCATATAAACACCTGAGAACATGGTCGACGTTGTAATTGTATGAACTGGATGCGGAATAGGTTGCTCTGTTGCATATTTCCCTCACGAGAGTGGTGTCTCGATTCCTTCTCGCGACACCGAGAATGGAAAAAATCTTGCTGCGATCCTTTGAAATGTGGCCATTTTGCTGACTTTTAACTGTGTATATATAGCTAATCAGCTTGGCTATATAATGGAATTATTCTTGAAATTGTCTCCACGAATTTTCAAATTACTTTAGTCAGCAGATCCGAGGAGTGCTTCCTCGAAATTTATCGAAGTTCAACTTCTTATGCTCATCTTATTGTCGATCATTGGGCTGGGCAATCAGAATGATAATAATATATACTACTATTGGAGCCGAACCTTTTCTAAGATTAGTAAAGCTCTGTCATATATAATTTTTCTAGCATAAGTAAAATATTCATATTATTATCATTTTTGTGTACTTCAAGATTTTATTAGTGAGATGAGTGGACATGCATTGAACATATTATTCTTTAATCTTTCGAACAATTTTTTTTATACGTAATGAATCTTTAAAAAAGTTCGAGGGACAACCATATAAGTTGATAAGTTACAGATCAAACGTGGATAGTGTCGCCAATTCTATCGCATGAGTAGAGATTATCGCCGCGCTGTGGTCAGTGAAAGATTAATGTTACCATCATTTTCTTGCACTAGGGAATCTTAGATGCACTACGAACGACGAGTAATTATCCCCTCTTTAATTATCCATTCCTAATTGTACATCATTTATTACCTTTGTTGCTGTATAAATAAAAAGACTGAGAGGAGTGACCAGAGCTAGCCATCCTCTCTAGGCGTTACACACCCATTATGAAATGTTCATTACGAGGTGTAGTTACTCCGCATCACTCGTGACCTAAATGTCTTAGATTAGGGAGCCCATCGCCGCGGCCACACCAAGATACTAGCGGTTAATAAGTCTTTCCACACAAGATATGCCGCACTTAGGCAATGTAGTAGGAGCTGTTAAGAGGTTGCCTTGTAATGTGCATCAAACTTGTGACCTTGTGAAAAATAGCTAATCCTTTTATTATTGAACCAATGAGGACAAATCCATATGCTCGATATTTAATGAAAAGAATAAGTTCTTGGAAAAATTCCAAATAGGGGTTTGAGGTATTCTCATTTTCTCAAATAAAGACTCAAAATTGATTGTGTATTAAATAAGGGCCTAAAGTAATTATGGTTGTTTTAAATAAGGGCCTAAAATGGCCATGGTTATTTCAAATAAGGGCCTAACATTGCCAATTTCTGACTAAGTAAATATTTCAACTAGTCAAGGACGTTTTCTCCAATTACAATTTTAATTTTAAATTATTTTTTATTATTTTCTTTTTCTTTTTCACTTTTCTTTTCTTTTCTTTTTTTCTTTTTGGCAAGGGGGGCTTGACCACTCTCACTAGCCACGAGAGAGGCTATGCTCACTACATCTAGCGAGGGTCGGCCTCTCTTGGGGTTGATGAGGGTCCGCCAACCCCCGCTAGCCACTAGCAAGGACCTGCAAACCCTGGCCTAGGGCCGACAAAGGTGGCCTCACCCGAGGTGAGGGTCGCCGTGCCAATTGCCAATAAGGCAACCCTCACCTAGATTTGGCGAGGGCCGACCTTGCTGATGGCCGCAATGGCAGCCTCCCCCAGGGTGAGTCCATCCCTCGCCAATGGCCAATTAACCACCAACGAAGAAGAAATAAAAACTAGAAAAAGGAAAAAATTCAAAAAAAGGTAAATGACAAAAATGTCCCTAATCAGTTGGAAAGTTGCCCTTATTTGAAATAAATATAGTCACTCTGTGCTCTTATTTAAAACAAGATATACTTAAGGTCTTTATTTGAGAAAATGATAGCACTTCTGGTTCTTGTTTGAAATAAAATTCACTTTATGCTCTAATTTGAGAAAATAAAGGTACTTCATATTCTTATTCATAATTTTTTGGAAGTTCTTTTCTTTTTATTTTGTTTCTTTCCTTCTTTTGTCTTTTCCCCCCTCTCTTCCTACTATCTTCTTCTTTTTCCAAGACATTCGAAGAGAGTTTGTGTGCCGCTGCCTGCCCATTGCCATCACAAGTCGATGCCAACGTGCCTTAAACTATCGCAGCTGCCACTGCTGACCACCTCGCCGCGTACAAGTGGTGTGTGTATGCGGAGCGCGCGAGCAAACCATCGCCACGCGTCCGTAGACATTTTTGTTGGAAATTTAAATGAGTCTGTTATTGAACAGGATGGTTTCTTATCATAGTTCTTGAAAGTTTAGCTAGTAACATGTCATATATAATATTTTATATGAATAGCAATGCGTATAGGTTTCATTTATTTCACGAAAAATAATTTTTTTGCTAAATATTTTTCTAAAATTAATCACTTGTATTGCTTAACTAATTAATCGATGAAAAAATATTTTCTTTTATTGACAAAAATTCATGTCTAAATATTTTCGTGGATTATGGAAATATTTTTTATTCATTCATTTTTAAAAGTGATGATTTTTTAAAAACAGTTTCCGAATCATTCATTTTTCGCAAAATAAACAAAATTATAATGATTAATTATCTTAGCTTGACTTATTTGCATCAAAATGATATTTTAGTCAAAAACCTGAAAGCAAAAATACAATTTTAAATAGTTAATTGATCATTTTCGTCCATAAATTGCTAATGAGTGGAAGTCATTTTGAGTGAGTTTTCTTCACTAATGTAACTATGTTTCCGTTCTTTTGTTATCATAAAAGAATTCTTAATACCATGGATATTATTCACTTGAGACAATATGTGTAGACTGATTTTTTTTTTTTTTTAACCGGGATGTTGACCAAAAAATTAACCGCGCAAAAAAAGTATGATCAAAGGGTAAAGTTTGGTCGTGATCTATAAGAGCTCTCCAACAATTCCCATTTTGACTCAATCAGACTGTTGGGTAATTGTATATTGCCACTTATAAGCGGGACCTGCCTTTCTAAGGAAACTCACGGTTTTCCCAAATCATGTGATGAGATCAGGCAGATTTGGCCATAAGCTCTCTAACATCGCAAGAATCACTTCAATCGCAATTTTCTCGAGAGAAATATTGTAACATTTCACCATGGCTATTCACTCGGTCAGATTCACAGAAATTCATAACCTTGACATTTTGCCGAAGGTCGAGTAGCATTTCTGGGAAGATTTGGTCGCGAGCTTTCTAACTAAGAGTTATTTTATGGTAGTGACTGCCGAGGGACACCTGCGACTCTAATGCCTTGATAGTCTTGCTCTATTTTTCACTTGATTTGATCAAACACCATTTGATGGCGGTAATGCAGAACGGTGAAAGCACAGACAAAACGAAACAACCCATGCGAGAAATAAATGCAGAAAATAAATCTGACTAGGTGGATTTTTGTGGCTTGGTCTGCTTATTTCAAAGAGAGATCGACGAAATATTCCACTTAGTCAATAAGAAGAGATCACAACTACACGAAAAACACAATTCTCAAAAACTTCCCAAATTCCCCTTACAGTCGAAAAATCTCACAAACTCAAATTCAAGTGAGACAACATGTTTCTCTCACACGCTCAGATTCTTGACTTCTCCCCAAGCTCACTAGGCTTTCGTTTTATGCGGAATTAGGTTGACAACGTCTTTAGGAAACATTCCCTTTCGTGTCCAGCCTCAGAAATAGTACTTGAAGCATATACAAGTCTCATTTAAATGAGTTATTCGATTTGGAGGAGCCAATGCATCCGGCCGCTTGCTGGAAGAAGATCAATGTGCTTTCTTATATATGACAGAAATGAATTCCTAAGAAAAAGGATACTCAAACTATTGAGTTAACACTAAAACACAAATGTAGAAACGTGCTCGAGGATTCTTGTAATACCGATTGTAAAGTACATCACCAAGACAAACATATCTTGTTTTCCACGAATTAAATGCTATTGCAGTCTTGAGAGGAATCGATCCTTCGATCGTCAATCAAAGAACTTAAACTACACTGATTTGAGGAACTCTTTTTCTTAAGAGTCTCACACAATATAAAAGTTAAGAATAAAACTTTTGCCAATCTTATTGGTCGTCTCATGCATAAGTAGTATGAAATATTTATTACAGTATTAATTCATTTCCCATGGAACGAATGTCTTCACTTTTTTAATATCGTACAGATGATAGTTCAAACATATCAAATATCTAACTTGAGTTCACATATTTACTCTTTCTAAGAATCCATCAGAACTTAGATATGTTATCAAAGACATATAAAGTAAAATATGTGAATTATTTTACTTTCAAACATAATAAATTTTATGTCCTCATCTTAACACCCAGTTAAGGCGACATCTATATTTTAAGCTTGAGCTCTCGATTATCACCTAGATAATAACCTTAAAAAATTGGTTTATCTCTATTTATCATACAGTAAATAAAGGTGAATATCCGTGTGAGTAACCTAATCTCTTATCTGTTCAACATACTTTCTCAATTTTATAATTCGCTAAGCATTAAGATGCATAAACGTCAAATAAAATTCATAGGCATTAATAATGGAAGATAACTTTATTAAATGTAAACACTTAGGGAAATTACAATATTCAATACATTAGCCTCTACGCAATCTTAGATGTTTTCTGTGGTCATATTTTACATGACCACAGAAAACATCTCTAGGTATTGCCTTGGTCATAGGATCTATTATAATTTTATGCATAAGTTCATATCTTTTCTTGCAATCATATCCTTGATAAAGTTGTACTCGGTATCAATATGTTTAGTCTTGTCATGATATTTCGGATCCTTGGTATACGCTATTGCTACTTGACTATCGCAGTTAACCAACAATGATTTTGTAGCACTCTTAGCAATGCCTAAATGATCCCAAAATCACTTAAGCCAAACTCCCTCTTGTACAGCTACTGATAATGCCATAAACTCAGTAGTACTAGCGTAAGGAACACATTACATTTGTTTTTTCTCTTGTGGAGTCTTTAGATACAATCTATGGTTCAATCTTTCACCATTTGCAATTGAAATATCTATGGATTTGCAGTCTTGCATACAAAATCGTTCAAAAACCTTGTTTATATATGTTTCTTGCGAAAGAGATAATGATATATTTGAACAATCTCTTGAAATCTTAAATCCAAGAATATATGCAGCCTTACCCATGTCTTTTATCTCAAAGTTGGAAGATAACTAACTTTTAACAGTATTAAAAAATTTCATATTACTTCCGACAATTAGTATATCATCAACATATATTGATATGATCATAAATTGATCATTGAATTTTTTAATATATATGCAATTATCCTCTTCAATCCTTATAAAATCATATGCTATTATGGCATTATGGAAATATATATTATTGTCTCGATGACTACTTATGGCTATATATTAATCTCAAAAGTCGACATACATTTTGAAATGAAACCAACGAGTTGTTCTATATAAATTTATTCTTCTAATTCTCTATTAAGAAAAGTATTCTCTACATCCATTTGATATACTTCAATATCCATACTAGCCACTATTGCTAAAATAAGGAGAATTGAGATAAATCTCACTATAGGAGAAAAGATTTTATCATAATCAATTCTTTCATGTTGATTATATCCCTTTGCTACAATGCGAGCCTTATATCTCTCTATTGAGCCATTAGTTTTATGCTTTATATTGAGAACCTATTTGTTCCCAATAGCTTTGCTTCATTTTGGAAAATCAACCAGTTCTCAAATATGGTTTAACTTCATTGACTTCATTTCCTCTTCTATTGCACGTATCCATTTTTCCTTATTAGGGCAATTTAGAGCATCATTTATATTCATTAGCTCATTTTCATTTTATGGAGCGATCATGAAAGTTTCCCCTTTAACGTCAAAAAGTCGACATGGAATATTTTTGTAACTTGTTCGTCGTACGGGAAAGTATATACTTTGCACATTATTATCTATTATGCTCTCACTCGAATTAGATAATGACGATGTCACATCATCATGTGATTGTAATTGAGACTAAATCAAACTTAATTCCTCACTTTTCACATTGCTCCCACTTGGACGAACTCTATTAAGTTTATTATCTTGATCTAAAGTTTCAAATAGGGGGTGGTCATCACTTATTTCGCCCTTTTTTAGAAAATGAATTTTCTAAAAATACAATATCTCATGATTCAAATTCAGTTATACTATCATTTTCTTGCTTACATATAAATACATATTCTTTCAAGTACTCTAAATATCTTATGAAAATACTCTTCTTACTTTTGGGATCCAATTTCTCATACTTGTGAGAGGGTTCGTGTAATACAACCCTACAGTTTAAAAAAAAAAAAAAACTTAAGTTAAGTTTTCTACCTATCCAAAACTCATATGAAATGGAAGTAACTGATTTGGAAGGCATACGGTTAAGTATATAGGCAACAATTAACAAAGCATCACCCCCAAAAAGTGATAAATAAGTTAACATGCGTTACTATAGACCTAACCATTTCTAATAAAACTATATTTCTCCTTTTTGCAATATCGTTTTATTGAGAAGTATAGGGAATAGACAACTATCTTTCTATTTATTTCTTATCACATAAATTTATAAACTTATCAGATAAATATTCTCAACATAGATCGGATCTCAATGTTTTATTTTCTTATCTAATTGATTTTCTATCAAGATCATAAACTTCTTAAAACAACTTAATACCTCAAATTTATGAGAAATCAAATAAACATGTTTGAATCCAATAGAATCATTCATAAACGTGATGAAAATAAACAAACCATGCCTTACTCTCACATTCATTAGATCACAGTGTCAAAATTGATTAAATGCAAATGAAATTCAGCTTTTGTTCATTTTATAAATAGTTTCCTAGTTGTTTTCCCTAGTAGGCAATACTCGCATATGGGCAAATTGAGTTTTTCATTAATGCCCAATAAGTCTTCTTTGACTAATCTATTAATTTTTTGTTGGCTAATACAATCAAGTCTAGCATGTCATACATTCATATCATTATCATACAAATTAGGAGACGTGAAGAGGGAATAACAAATATTAATATTACTATAGTCAACATCTAACACAATAAAACTATTTAGAAAGTAACCACAACCAAAGTAATTTGTCCTCAAATTGAAATCCACATAATGATTATAGAAGTTTAAATTAAAACCAAGTTTAACCAACATTATCACAGACACTAAATTCCGACGAATCTCCGGAGCATATAATACATCGTATGAGAACAAGATACGTCAACAACGCATATTTAATTGGCAAGTGCCAATGTCTTTAATATCAGCTCTAGAATTATAAAGAAGATATTTGCCGTATAATTCTCGGGAACAACCAAAGAGCTAAGGTTGGTGTGGTGAATTTTGCTCACCAAGCGCCACATGGGTTATTACGCGGCCAAGAAATTGTCGACTCATAAGATGATATCAGAGTAGGATCCCTCTAGTGAGGGGGTTGAGTTAAGGAAACCTATGGTCTACCTGATCCTACGAGGATGGAAAGTGAATCATCGGGGCAAAAGATGCTCGGATAAAGCGCAACTCTCAACTAGCTTCTAGAATGCAGTGGGGGCACTAGAAAGATTCGATTCCTCACTAATTAGGGAAAATGTTCCTGGATTAATTGGTGAATCTCAAGAAGAGGTCTGCTGCCATGTTTTCAACAAGGAAAGAAACCTTTATTGGTATGCTAGGATGAAGAAGCTTAGTAGGCAAAATATAGTGCTGCCAAAAGGTGTAGTTGACGAAAAATGCCACAAATGCCATGAAAGCATAGGTGACCAAAGGGGCTGAACAACTACGATCAAAAGAAGCTACGAATGGAGTGACTTGTTTTGTTGAACATTGCCATCAAATGTATAATCTAAAGTGGGCATCAATGGTTAAGGAAATGCAGGGAAGCGGCAGAACAGCCCGCAACATAGGCATTGAGTGGGGGAGAATGTCACAGTCCATGATTCTCCCGTACTTGTGACACTTGTGAGTGGAGCTTGGGCTTATCAAGTGAAAAGTGAATGATGTAAAGGGAATGAATACAACTCATCCATGGGAGTGGCATCAAGACAATTGGTTCTACGAGTTCTAGAATAGAAAGATTATAGCAAAAGTACAACGCAAGTGCCAAAACTTGTGCCAAGGGACACTTAAGTACCAAAAGTTTCGAAAAATACACTTAAGTGCTATTTTTTTTAAAAAAAAAGACATTTAAGTACCAACTCCGGCAAAAGGTGTTGGAAATTTAACGTGGCTTATTTTTAATAATATAAGTCACCTACGTGGCTCGCCAAAAAAGGTAAATCAGTAAAGAAGAGCCAAAACAACGTCATTTTTCTTTTTAATTAAATTTTAATATAAATATTAATTAAATTAAATTTAAAACTAAGTTATATATATAAGGAGGGTTGCAGCACTTGTTTGGCGTGGGCTGTGCAAGCCCTCATTGCTGCTACCCCACTGTCATAGGGAAGGGTTGGCGACGGTGGGGGGAGGTCAACCGAGGTCATTGGGCATAACCAGGAGCCGACAACCCTGGCCAATCAACAACGAGAGCCTACAAGCCCTCGTCCAAATCTGAGGCCAGGGTCTCGGCAACCCCTAGCGGGCGACAGCCCTTGGCCTGATTGGTTACTAGCTGGATATGTAGGAGGGCTGGCAACAATGGAGAGGCAGCAGTGAAGGCTTGCACAACCCTTGATGAACAAGCATTGCAATCCTTTTATAAAAAATAGTTATAAATTTAATTTAATTAATATCTATATTAAAATTTGAATTCGAGGCAAACGGCGTTGTCTTTGGCTTATCTAGCCATGTCAACATGTAAAACGATATCATTTTATTTTTGTCTCGCCAAAAAAATGTCAAGCCGATATTTTGGCTGAAATTTCTTGTTGTTAACACTTAAGTGATCTATTTTTCTCCGATTTTGACACTTTAAGTGTACATTTTCAAACTTTAGGCACTTAAGTGTCCTCTATACTAAGTTTTGATGCTTAAGTGTCTAGCACTCAAAAGATTATATTATTTAGGAGTTCTGAAGGCGGAGTTGGCCTCTCGTGCACAAACCGATCGGGAGCTGATGCTTCTCTCCTAATGAGATCATGGTAGGCCAAAACCAATTGTCGAACCTAGAAGGATCCGTCATCTCGCTCAATGGATTAGTGCCCAACCTCAACTGGCCGTGATACAATCTCATATAAGGAAGTTATTCGTCATATGATTCTCTAACACAACTAAATAACAAAGGCTGGCCTGGTGAATTCCTTTTTTCAGGCACCGCATGAGTTATTATGTGGCCACTGTTGACCTACAATAAGCGACTTTGGGAGGGGGTTGCAATAGTTGTTTGAAGAAGTAAAGAATACAATCGTCACGGGGAGATGTGATGTAGTAAGCCTTCAAGCAAACTTTGATGCTGTAAAGGGACAAATCCAGAGGAATAGAAGAAGCTGCTGTCCTTGAAGTCGTAGCCTTTCGAGGGGGTGGGGCCAGTTGCGAAGGATCTTTTGTTTGTTCTTAGATAAATAATATCCTTTTCAAAAGTTTAACAACAATATTAACTTCTTCTTAACTCAATTATATTTTAACTTCTTGACAAATCTTTAGGCTTGTTTGTTTACATTTCGAGGAAAAAGTTTTCTTTTTCCTTTCCTCATCAAATTTAGATGTTATTGTAATTTTAGGAAATTATGGAGAAATCATATATGAACAAGGTATCAACATTTGAGAATTCTGAGATGGTTCGGGCTTTCTCCTTCTCACGAAAGGGAGGAGTTTGAATCCCCTCTTGATCGCTTGGGGTCTTAAGCGTGACGTCAAGGTGGTAGGTCCTCCGCTAGTGTCACCCTAGATTTGCTCTACAGCTATCGACTTACGGGGGTTCCTGGGTCATTAAAAAAAAAAAAACATTTGAGAATTCTGAAAGTCTGGAAAGCTATAGGCTAGTAAAAGACAGTGAATGATTTGCATGATATAGATTAAACAAAGAATTAATACTCTGAAAAAGCCCAAACTAGTACAAGGGTGACAAATTTATCCCAAACTAATTTTTTTTTATCATGAAAAGCCGTAAATTAGTATACTTGTGATAAATTTACACTAACCGACCATAAATAAATAAATAAATAAATAAATAAAACCTCAAACTGGTATACTTGTAATAAATTTACCCTAAACTAATTTATTCGACCACCAAAAATCCTAAACTGGTATATTTGTGACAAATATACCCTCTGTTAAATTGGATTAATATCATAAAAAATCACAAAAATTGTATAACTGTGACAAACAAAGAGTAAAATTGCAAATTGGTACACTAGTTAACTATCACGTGTCATTCAACTTAGTAATTTGATAGTAAAATTTGATGGAAACTAACATAGGGTAAATTTATCATAAGTGTACAAGTTTTGGGTAAATTTATCAAAAGTGTACTAGTTTGTAGTTTTTGGTGGTCAAAAAATTAGTTTTGGATAAATTTGTCATAGGTGTACTAGTTTTGGATTTTTTAGGATATTAACCCTTAAATAAAAAATAGAAAGTAAAAGTCATGTGAGTTTAGTTTTCTATTGGATCAATACCACAAAAAACAAAAAAAACAAAACAAAACAAAACAAAACAAAACCGGTATATCGGTGACGAATTTACATCAAATTAAAGACAAATTTGCCCTATGTTAATTTTCGTTAATTTTAATAGTCAAATTGCTAAGTTGGAAAACTTCATGTTTGGGGTCTTACTCTTCATTTACAACAGGTGTACTAGTTTTAATCCAATTTAACGAAAACTAGCGGAGGATGTATTTTTCACAAATATGCCAATTTGAAGTTTTTGGTAATTAAAAAATTAGTTTAACTTAAATTTGTTATAGGTGTACTAGATTGGGGTTTTTAGTGGTAAAAAATTAGTCTAGAATAAATTTGTAAAAAACGTATTAATTTTGGGATTTTTTGCGATATTAACCATTTTCTATTTTGTCTTCTCATCTATCATGAGGAGGCATTCTCTTTTTGCTCCTTAAATCGTTAGAAGTCATGAACCGTGTGAGGAAAGTTAACATAATTTATCAATATGGAAATTTCAATTTTACCATCTAAATTGTAGCTTAAAATAACCATCCGTATGGAGTCTCTATAAATTAATTCAGTCAAGGAATTACTTATATGTTCCACCATTCTATATCTTCTTATATGGGCATTACAATTACTTTCCAAGAGAGCAATTCATTTTATGTCCCCAAAATATAGAAGAGATTTACATCAATTTAATGATGTGGCAACTTGCTATAAGATATTAAATATGATACGCCTGTTAGATGGCCACTAACATTCTAGTCTCGATACATTTAATAGTGCTTGAATACTAATGTCTAAAACAAACTTCATATAAAGGTTTACCACAATTTTATTGAGGACTAAATTGTATAGCACTTGAAGCTTCAGAAATTAGACCAAGGCATGCTAAGTTGCCAAAACGAAATACAGGGCCCATCAAAACATTTGAAGAAGGTCTCATGAGATCACTTGGACCTTTAGATAATGTAATTTCCATTAGGGCATCGACTAATTGAACCTAAGGAACCCTTCACTCTACTTGGGAAAAGTTTCATTATTTGGTATTGTAACGATTGGAACTGACGGCCCAATCTCATAAAAACTACAGACAAGTACTTATCACTTATTTCAAAGGGGAGATATAGCGGTCCCCATGTGAGTATAGATAATCGGGACGGATGAGAGCTTTGGAGCTCTTTACAAAGAAGCAAATATGGCTGTTCAGTGAATGGTAATGTTCGTACCGGACTCTGCCGTCCGTAGGCTCAAGTCGAACCCCGATGATCCAATGACACTCATCCTCTACCCTTTGCAACGCTACTTGCAGGCATAAGGTGCAATCTGAAGGAGAAAGCGCCCCGTCGCATGCCGCATGGCCATAACAATCGTCATCTTAGTCTGCGCATTGGCAGTACATATTAAAACCTGAATCTGCCGTAGTCTGATATAAACACCGGAAAACATTGTCGACGTTGAAACTGTATTGACTGAATGGCGAAAATATTCGTCCGTTGCATGTTTTGCTCACCGGAGTTACTTCTGGATCACCCCTTGCAACACCGAGAATGAAGAAAAGCTGCTATGACTCCTGCTGCAACTCTTTGGAAAGTGGCCATTTTGCTAAGTTTTGATCTTGTGTCTATAGGTAAATCAGCTTGGCTTTATCAAGGGGTTCTTGAAATTATATCCACAAATTTTCAAATTACTTTAACCAGCAAATACGAGAAATCCTTCCTTGACTTTATCGAAGTATTACTTCTTATGCTGAACTTATTGCCAATCATTCGGCTGCAGAATTTAGTTGATAAACTAGCGGTGCACGTGTGTCGTCAACCCAATGAAAATAATAGTAATATTTACTACCATTTCAGCCAAATATATTTCTCAGATTGCTGAAGTTCTGTCATGAATAAGGTTTTTATGAAAAATTATATTATATTATATTATATTATATTATATTATATGTTATGTTATGTTATGTTGTGTTGTGTTGTGTCATATTGAGGGGTACAACTGGCAGCGTAATAATCTAGTGCGGACAAGATTGAAGGCGGAAATTGCTTTTTGTTAATCCCCTCTATCTGCCTTTCGGAATTGTTGAAAGTCTAAGGTAGATAGGCGCTTGTCATGAGCTTTGGGCTCCATCAAGGCAACGTTCAATCCAAATTGTTTAGAAAAAAAAAAATTACTAAACATAATATTCTACTCCAAAAGTACATTGGAGACCCAAATTTGCTTTAAAGACTCCCAAACACATCGTAAAAGTTGAATTATCTTCATGCAGTCCATCCATACGAACAAAGTCTATAATGGGACTTCATGAGAGACAGAAAATACAATGGCATGCTTTTGATACCTAGAATTGAAGTCCTCCATCAATTTACCTTTCCTACGCCTTCATCGTGCAGATAAATTCACTTGCTATAGAAGTCGAAACCATTCACCACACTTATCACAGCGTAGGGAATCTGTCCCGTGAATCAACCCTATCTACACCTTCAAAAATAAAAAAGATTTTATATATTTTATTCCATTTCATTTATAAATATGAAATAGTAATAATAATAATAATAATAACAACAACATAACTTAAAGAACAATTTCTTCTCCTTACAGGCTTTGCTTTTTATTGAAGATGCAAGCTTGGGAAGACCGGTATTTTTTATTCATATCATCACCCGTTGACTAATTTGTGGAGGTTGGAGCTTATTTGGTTTTGTACAATCAACCAATAAGGCTGATCTTTTTTACCAGATCCACTCATTAGCTCCTTCTTCTTCTTAATAAAAAATAAAAAATAAAGAAAAATATCAAAAAGCCATAGCGGTATTAGTGGTTTTTGAGAGTAACATTAACTCTACGGCAGTGGCCCGGCTGGCCCATTGCCATGTGAAGGCAAAACCATCCCTTTCCTTCCCTTGTCCTTTGGTGAACCCTAAACGAAAACGCGCATTCATCCTCAAATTCTTAGTATTTTATATCGGAGATAATGACACAAATAATCCATTTTTGACCATATATGTAATATAGTCCTTAAACTTTTAATTCGTTCACTTTAGTTCCCTGAACTTTTCACACAAGTTAAATGTAGTATTTGAACTTTATGAAAATTATCAATATAGTCATTCCATTAATTCAAGATCGAGAACAATATTGAACATTTTCATATGGTCTAAGGACTAAATTGAACATGTATAAAAAGTTTGGAGACTACATTACTTATTTGGCTAAAGTTCATATACCACATTAAACAAATTAAAAATTCAAAAACATTATATATCGAGTCCAAGTTGAGAACCATTTTGTATCATTTTCTCATTTGCCATCTAAGACCATGTTAATCTATCTATTCAGCTTTCAGGAGGAGGAAGTGGGTCATAAGCATAATGTGCCACGAGAAACTTTAGGCTCTATCACACGTCTTTCTTTTCTTCTTCTCTCTATAGGGTCGTTTCCTTCCTCCACCTCTTCGCCTCCATTCTTGATCTGCAACTTGAGACCATGGCCACCACCCCACACACAATCCCTCTCTTTCCCCACCAAAAGAACGAAGAAGAAGAAACAGAGAAGGAGTAAAGTAAAAACAGAGGGAGAGGAAGGAAAAACATGATATTTTTCCATGTGGTGTGATTAGGTCTATAGAGTAATAACAAGGAACACCACTGCGCGAACAAAGTCCGGAAAGCGGCAGCCGAACAAGGCTGCTGCGCCAGCAGCTAATTTGTGCCATTGCAAAAATAAGAGCGTGCAGTAGGCGATACTTACACCGACTAGTACCAGAAAATGACTCACGGACCCTGCAGATTTTACATCTGCACATTATCTCGGTTTACCATGAGGTAAGGAAGAAAATCAGAAACTACGCCAGGAGGCTCATTGCCCACCTGAGAGAAGCGATTCTGCGACAGAAGATGAGAGCATCAAACTGTCGGAACCTTCACGATAAGCAAATGTTAACCTGGCAGATGAAATGCCGATGGACGACGATTCAGGCATCAGAAGATCGCCATCCAAGTACTGCAATACTTGACGCATGCTTGGCCTCATCAACGGATTGGCGTGGGAACACATCAACCCGAGTTTCAGCACCAACTCCATCTCTTCTTCCACTATCCCCACCCCCAATTTCGGATCTCTTGCCTCAAGAATGTCACCTCTGTCCCAGCAGGAAAATACCCAGTCCACTAATATCACGTCCTCCGTGTCCCCTTGCTTTATCGGCCTTCTCCCGCAGGCGACCTCGAGCAAAAACGCTCCAAACGCAAACACGTCGGTGCTCCTAGTGGCCTTGCCGGTTCGCACATGCTCGGGGGCGAGATAACCAACCGTTCCTGCAATGTGAGTCGTTTGAGGGTCGTCTCCATGATCGTGTAGTCTCGCGAGCCCAAAATCTCCGAGTCTCCCATTAAATTCAGCGTCTAGCAAGACGTTGCTAGCCTTTATATCCCTGTGGATCACCACTTGCTCCCACCCTTCATGCAGATAAAGCAGCCCAGATGCCACTCCTTTGATCACCCCTAATCTTTGCATCCAATTGAGGATGACCTTTGGTTGGTTGTAGAGGTACTTGTCAAGGCTCCCATTGGGCATGTAGTCGTAAACCAAGAGCAATTCCCTTTTCCGGCGGCAGTAACCGTGGAGCGCCACTAAGTTGCGGTGACGGAGCCGACCAATGCTGATGATCTCCGCTACAAATTCTCTCATGCCTTGTCTCGATTCATGGGAGACCCTCTTCACTGCGATCTCTACATTCGATGTGGGTAAGATTCCTCTATAGACCCGGCCGAACCCACCAGCCCCTAATAGCTCTTGGTCCCGGAATCCTTTCGTTGCAATGTAAAGATCTTTGTACCTGAACCGGTGCGGGCCGTAGTCCCTCTCCCAATCTTCGAGGACCTCAGCAAATTTCCTTTTCCTTCTGATCACATAAACTACGCCCAAGATCAGCATCGATACGACCAAAAGAACCGTCAGTGGTAACACGATAGTCAGTACTTTTAACGCCTCCTCTTTCTTTTTATCTGGCGACGATTTCGCTGTGGAACAAAAAGAGAGCGTTCCATCATATGGTGCTTGGTGGACGGCGGGGACTGACGCGGCTGCGAGAGATGGCGGGGACGAGCTACCGTGATGGGTCTCGATTTTTTAACAGAGGGGAGGGACAAGATAGAGGGAGTAAAGGAAAAACAGGTGATATGTGGAATTATCTGGTGTCATTAGGTCTACAGAAAAATAATAAGGAGCACCAATCGGTGACCGGCAACTAATTTGAGCCATATAAAGCCGTGTATTGTAGCGATACTTACATACCGATCTCTGTTTACTAGCACTACTAATTGATTTATAATATGAATTTCCATAATGTCGTTTGCATGAAAGAAAATGCCAAACTACGAACGGTGTCGACACAACTTTTTAGGGAAAGAATCTTGGACTCACCTGATTAACATAACGAATATTCCGATTTATATCTATAGAACAACTCTCGGATGGGCAATTAACACAACGGAAAACGAGGACTAGAAATCGAGTAAATGGGTTAAATTCTCAATTGGTCAAAAAAGTCAACGATTATAAAACCCTCCAACTAACCTCTCTGGCAGCCGGTGCCGGCCAAGAACCCATCGCCGCGGAACCCGTCCCTGCACTTGCACCGGAACCCATTTCCGCCGCCGTTGGGCAGCCCCGAGAGCGAAACGCAGTCCGAATCCTGGGAGCACTCACACTCGTCGCCATTCACCCACCACTCCAGCTGCAAGATCTGGACGCCCAGCGACACCGCCACGTTGTTCAGCTCCTCTTCCGACAACGACGACAGAAAGTACTTGCAGCCAAGGGCAAAGAGCCTCGTGCGGTTGAGAAATTTCGTGTTGTAGTCGTTCGCCTGCTCGGAGTAGCAGCTCATGCTGTTGTTGGTCTTGTTGCTAGGCTTGCAGAGGGACTGGAACTGGGCCTTGATGACCTGCGTATTGGGCACATCGCATGGGTTGATCTGCGTGCAATTGTCGAGGACGACGGAGTTCTTTCCCATCGGGGCATAGTTGCGACCGTAGAGCTGGTCGATGGAACCGAACGGGCGGTCGCACATGGCCTCGATGGTGATGGTGATGGTGCCTGGGGACACGGACTGCACCAGGAACTCCCCGATGAGGGCGTTCCCATCCTCAGTGCAGTTGAGCCGGATTGGGCAGCCCGGTGAGAACCCGAACGGGTATGTCAGGTTCTGCTTCGCCGGCATGCCGGTGCGACAGGTCTGGCTGCAGGGTGGGTGGACGGCTTTACGCGCTCCAGCCTCAAGGATCGGCAAGACCACGCCAGCCAAGAGGAGGAGGGTGGACAGATCAGTCTTCGGCATCGTCAGGCACATCAACCCAACGTCGAGTGATGAATATCTGAGAGTGCGTAGAAAGATAAGTTTCTCTTCACACTCGAGAGATGAAATATAACCCAAGAAAAATGATTTAGTGACCGTGTTTAATATATCGTGAGAATAATAATTTATTATAAATCATAAAAAATTAAATAATAAATTATTACAAATTATTACATAACTCGCTTCTTTTAAAAATTAAGGAAGAGTCCTAAATGAGCCAGCAATCAAACAATTCTCTAGTAATAACAATTTTTTTCCCTTTTTAGGTAAATCGTACTAAACGTATTTCTATTCTTTTTCCAATAAAAATCTTATATAATTACCAAACACATTCTTTTTATTGAGAAATTATTCCGGGGAATAAAAATAGAAAAAAAACTATTTTTGAAAATAAATTATTCCTCAAAATATAGGAGCGTGTTAGGCGTGTCATTGCACCCTTTCTTGAGACAATGAAGGACCTATCAGAAATCTGAACATGAGAAAAAGGATGAATGAAGAATGATAGCTAAGATTAGGGTTTCTAGATAAAGTAAAACTTGACCCATCAACCAAGGCAATAATGCCCCGAAATAGAATGATTACTAAACAAATCCTAAACGCCCATGGAGGTCCCCAAACCAAGCAACGCTGACCCTTGACGGCGGGCTAAATGGAGTGATGATTTGTCGTGTTAGGCGCGGCATAGCGCTCTTTCCTGAGACAATAAAGGATCTATCAAAAATCTGATCATGAGAAGAAGGATGAATGAAGAATGATAACTAAGATTAAGGTTTCCAGAGATAAAGTAAAACTTCACCCATCAATCAAGGCAATAATGCCCCATCACTTCGGACACGGCATCATCTTTTCTTTCTTGGATTCATGAGTCTAATTCTAAATCTTTTTTGTCGGCCTATAGCGATCGTCGTGCCAAAGAATTCAGAGGAGTGTAAAATGATAATACTCAAAATTAGGCTTGTTCCCAACAAGTTCGCCTCTATATAAAAAACACTGTCCATTTATTTCTTCTACTTCTACTCCTCACGGTTATTTGATATGCACCCTCCTCCTGCACCTGCCAAGTCAAGATTACGCTATGAATTAGATTAGCTAATAACCATGATACGTACATTGCGTTTCCACATATGAGAATACATCACCCTTTCTCATTACCATTTAAAATATAGGGATAAATGCTTAAAGGTCTTAAAACTTGTCATGAAAGTACAATTGAATCTTAAAACTTATAAGAAATATAATCAAATCATAAAACTTGTCAAATTGATTTTATTGAATCCTTCCATGAACTCCGTCTAAATTAATTAACGAAAAATAATAACATGACTTTTTCTATTATTTTATTATCCTACATGGTGATGGCGTGGCTGAAACGATTTCATTAAGCTAAATTTAATGCAGCCCTTGCTGTCACTGCCCACCATCGCCGGGAAGGTTTGGCAAGGGTGCGAGATGGCCAACGACCCTCGCTCAACCTGGGTAAGGACATGCAAGCCGTTGATTGTGGTTGAGCCTTCCCAATGATGGTGAGGCGGTAGCAAGAAGGGCTAGTTTCTCCTTAAAATATATCATATTTACCTTATTTTTAAAATATAATTTAAATAAAATTCGTATTAAGAATCAAATTTGGACAAAACTGACATTGTTTTATTGTTATATTCCATGATTTAGCCACGTCATCATTACGTAGGAGAGAGATAATATTAAAAAAACCAAATCAACATTTTCTATCAACCATTAGATGAAGTTAATGGAAAAATTTGATTGTATCAATTTGACAAATTTGAGGACTTGATTGCACCTCTTGTAAGTTTTATGACTCAATTACAGTTTTGAAATAAGTTTTAAGATTTCTGATGTATTTATCCCTAAAATTTAATATAAGCAAGTCACAAATTTAAAATTCAGGATAAAATATATCAAATGGCTGACAATTACATCATAACCAAATAAAATAGTTAAGAATGAGAACTTTCTAAATGAATCCATTATTGGGTAGTAATATAGGTGAAAATTCATGACGCCTTGAAAAGAGTCATACTTAACAGGCAAAATCCATCCATCTGTAGAGTGAAATCAAGTATTTTACGCTTCTATCATTATCATTTTATTTAGAGGAAATAAGAAAATAAGAAAAGAAAAAAATACGTAACTCTAAACAAATGCAGTTTATCTATCTACAATCATGTTGGATGATGTAACAAGAACTGTAATAACCCATACACTCAACAAGTAGTAAAACTATGATAATGTCTCATAAAAGACTCTTTGTAATCAAGTTTTAGCCGTCTCTTCAAATTATCAGCATATCTTATCTGAATGACAAGATCTCGAGTGAACATGATGTTATAAGTCATCAGCATTTAAATGCTTCATCTGATCCTTTGTTGGTATTTGGTTCATTTCCTAATTTTTCCCTCTTATAAATCTTGATAGGCTTGAGTATTTTCAAATTATTTTGTGCTTGAGAGTCTTGAAGTTTATGTCATATATGTTTTTCTAGGCGTAATCTCTTCGGCTAAATTTGATCAAATTTCTAGCTGCAAGAGAAATAACAGGAGATGTGTTCTAGTAGCTTGATTCATCAAATTTTTTAGTAATTTCTTATTGCTATTTTTTTATGTTTTATCTATTTTTAATTGGTTAAGTTTTATTTTTTTCTTTCCATATACTATTTTCCATATTGAAGAGAAAAAATTGCTAATAATTAGAGTCCAAATCATGTTGGGTATAGGTTGTGAATTGGTCGAATCAAGTACAGGTCGCTAAATGATATTACGTATTAATTGGCCAATATGGATTAAATGAGTCAACTTAGGTCAAACTCGTTTTTTGACCGATCTAAACTTGACTTGATCCACCCGTTTCACAAATCTAATTTTATTGCTTCTCTTCTTCATAAATGGGGCTACTCTTTAATGTTGCATCCTTTAGTTAGATGGAAGTAATACTAATCCTTCCTTTTCTTAAGGCTCTCATACCTTCTAAACCCGTGAAGTCACACCTTGAGAGGAGCATCTAATATGAATAGCAGACAGAGAAGCTTCAACCTCTTTGTTCTCTCATTGGGCGCCTCAAACATCCCAATCGCAAATCCACGTGAAAAAAAAAAAAAAAAAAAAAAATCGGTTTGAAACCTTATACCCCGATGCTTCAAAGCCTGAGATTCATGAGATGCCATAAGAGGTACTTTGCCGGTAAAAAAAATCTTCATCCAGTAATACATGTAGCAAATGCAACACTAGATGCGGTCGATCTCTGATAGTTATCGTGCAAAAGTATTGAATTCACATGTGTCGGGTGCACGCAACACTAGCCAAAACGATTTTGCATCCTTTACAATTAAAATCATTGCTTCTTCTTTGCCAATTAAAAGCCAATACTTCGTACATTAAAATATAATGTCGAACATAAATATTACACTTAGAAATAAGTTTGGCACTGCTATTTCATTTATATGTTTTTGTTTTTCTTTGAAAATACCACTGCCACTATTTTAATTTCCAACCATCCTAATTCACAAAACCTTAATGCTTAGCAATTTCCTCCCTTCCCTATGCTCATCGCGGCCACAAGCCTAGTTGCACGCCCAGGCAACGGAACTCGCGGCCCCCTCCACCACCATGTTAGTGCCATCACTAATTTACGGCCCCTCCTCTACCTCTCAGCAACCCAAAACTCAGCGAAACCCGACCCATGACACCTGAATCAAGAGGTCTTGGAAGACTTGATGTCCAAGTTATCCGACCTCAATCGAGGTTGTACATTGGATTAGATTAAGGAGTAAAACGCATTGGGCTCACGTGCACTCAAATCACCTAAGAATTATGTGAGATGACTACAATATATGCTCACACTCCTCGACGGCTCCCCAAGCTATCACTTGAGCGTAGACTTTTGTTGTATACTGCACAAGGTTAATTACGTAGATAGTACTTCAGCATATTCAAGTGCCATTCACATGATATATTCGATTTGTAATAGTGGGTCAGCACATGGCCTCGTGCGGGAAGAAACTCAGTGCTTTCTATGTCGAAGTAGAGGATTGTGCTGCAGTAATATGTTTGTACACGACAAAAAACCACCACATTTGGAGAAAGTCAATACATTAGGACGCAATCAATTTCTACAAAAACCATTAGCGTTCTACGATAATGAATATAAGTGTCCTGATAAGGATGTGAAAATCCTCATCGCCTAATCATTTTTTTCTTTATTTTAGAAATTTTAATCAAAAAGCGTAAAGTCGAACGCAAACCAAATTAAGAATAACACATGAAATTCAACGTATAGAAATAAATTGAGGTATAAACTACCTCCAATTCCTTATTAGAAACTTTTACCCAAACTCTTAAACTAAGAGGTGGGGGAGACCACATTTATATAAAGAGCATATAAACCACATAGCTGAGCAACGTGGGATATTTCAATACTATTTTTGAAAGGGTATAACAAAATAACTTTCCGAAAGGAACCCGGTTCTATTATTTAAATAGCTTAGGAAGTTGGGACAGGGCAAGTGCCTGAGCCTCTCCATTCACGCTGAAGCTCCAACCCAGAAAATAGTAAGAAGTTACGAGCGAACCAGCCAATGCTGAGAAGCCCACATACATGTTCTCGTTGATGATTGGTGAGAGATCCCGTCGAAGAGACAGAAGGGGAGTCTTCGGTTTTTGCACGTGGATCGGAGCCAATGTGACATTGATCAGTTTGTCCGCACCATCATAGTCCACCCAAACTTGCATTTCTTGACCGCTCATTAGGGACAAGTTGTTGAACTCCCCATTATCTTGATAATACCCCGCCGGAGCTGCCATTACTGACGTCAGCCCGTTCAAGTCGATCCCGATGTGATTATCGTTAATGTCTTCAAACTCGGAGCTGCGGATCGTGTCGACTTCTACCCCGAACACATGATTGCTAGACTTGCCATGAGATATCGGCCCGGCAGGGACCCGGGGAGGCCTCTCTGGGGTGCGACAACAAAGGCAAAGCCGTTGACTCTCACACTCGCATACGGAGGTCGAACCGCGAAGACGAACGTGGTGGAGAAGGATTTGACAGTGCCGTTCGGCAAGTTCTTGAACTGGACCGGGTAGGGATGGAAGGCCTGGCCCTCCTGCTCCTGATTGGTGTCGTTGTTCAGCTTCAGGAGGCCATTGGAGGTGATCCCGGCGATCCCGTCGAGGCTCAGATTGGCCGATCTGAAACCGTTGTACACGAAACCGGTCTCTTGAGCGTAAGTCAAAACAGCTAGCAGAGAGACCAGAAAAAGAATCTCGACGGACATGGCTCAAACTCAAAGTTCGCTTAGCAATTAGGTGAAGAATGATGCGGATTACCAAGGCTATGAAGAATCCAAAAGAATCTTCATCTTACGACATCAAACGAATGTCGCAAATTTCAAAAATGTCTGCTCAACGTGAGACGAATTGTTCAATATCCTGGACTTTTTCAATGGGCGAATGCGACAGTCCCCGTTCATAAGTCAATTAGGAATTTTCAATCACGATGACTCTGAATAAACAAATCCGAGTCGGAGAATGACTTTTTTGTCGAAATTAGGTCTGGTGACAGAGATTGAAGGAACATGGGCGGGCTAAAATCAAAAGCCCCTCAATTTTCTTCCGATGAGAAAACCAAAAGGTAATCGTGCCACTCGTGTTATGACATGCTTTTGATCCTTTGATCCCAAGAATTGAAGTCTGTCCATCAATCTACCTTTCCTACATGCACCAGTTAGTTCACTGTGCAGATGAATTTTCTTGCCAGAGAAGTCAAAACCATTCACCAAACCATTCACCGTACTGATCATATCCTGATCACATCGGCCCTACTTATTAGGGATGGGCACGAGTCGCAGGGAATCTATGTCCAGTGAATCAAATCCCATCTACACCTTTAGAAAAAAAAAATATCTTTTAGTCCATTTCATTTATAAGTATGAAATAACTAAAAAACAGTTTCTTCTCCTTACAGGCTTTGCTTTTTACTGAAGATGCAAGCTTGGAAAAACCGGTATTCCATTTTCATATTGTCCCCCAGTGACTATTCTTTTTGACCAAAAAAAACATAAAATTTTATCTTTTAGTCCATTTCACTTATAAATATGAAATAACTAAAAAAAAGCTTCTTCTCCTTACAGGCTTTGCTTTTTATTGAAGATGCAAGCTTCGAAAAACCGGTATTCCATTTTCATATTGTCCCCCAGTGACTAATTTGTGAAGGTTGGAGCTTGTTTTTGTACAATCAACAAATAAGGCTATTCTTTTTTACCAAATGCACTCATTAGGTCCTTCTTCTTCTTCATAAAAAATAAAAAATAAAGAAAAATGTCTATGAGCCATCATGGTATTAGTGGTTTTTGAGTGAAACGATTAAATCTATGGCAGTGCCCCGCGGCCCCGTTGCCCTGGGAGGGCAAAACCATCCGGGCGCCCACCCCTAAATTTTATTAAGAAACTTTACTACCCTTGTCCTTTAATAAACCCTAAACCAAAACGCGCATTCATCTTCTAATTCTTGATAGTTTATATCAAATTTATTGACATAAAGAGTCCATAAATTTTAATTTAATGTGTAATATAGTGTGGTTCGTAAACTTTTAATTTATTCAATTTGATTCACGAAATTTTCATACAAGTTAAATGTAGTCCCTGAACTATATGAAAATATTTAATGTGGCCCATTCACTAATTCAAGATCAAGGACAATATTGAACATTTTCATATACCAATAGTTCAGGAAATATATTGAACAAATTAAAATTTTAAGAACTACATTACATATTGAGTTAAATTTCAGGGACCATATTGAATAAATTAAACGTTCAAAGACCAGATTGCACATTGGACCAAAGTGTAGGGATCATTTGTATCAATTTCTCATTTATGTCGTAAGTTCGGTTTTTTAATTTTAAATTGACAAGACTTCTGTTGCATGCCATTCTTGACTCTGAGGCCATGTTAATCTATCTATTTAGCTTTCCAGGGGAGGAAGTGGGTCATAAGCATATTGTCCCAAGAGAAAGTTACTGTTCACTTGCTTCAAGCCAGCCAAATTCGACGAGAATATGTAAAAACATCATAAATCAAGCGACCACTGAACTGATTAAGGTACATGCACCTACACAGCACCTTGATTATAACCCACGTGTACCTAGAAAATTCTACACTCTATCACACGTCTCTCTCTTTTCTACTCTATACAGTTGTTTCCTTCCTCAACCTCCTTCGCCTCCATTCTTGATTTGCAACTTGAGACCATGGTCACCACCCCACACACAATCTCTCTCTCTTCTCTCTATATGGCCATTTCTCTTTTCTTCTTCTAAAGATGCTGCAAAGGCCCTTACTCATTATCTGTGCTTTACAATGGTTTCCAGGACAAGTTTTCCATCTCCAGTCGCTCATTCAAGATGTTCGCCAGGAACACCGTGCGCTTTGTTATTGGTCTCCAGCGATGGAGATTCGGGGGCATCATCCCAATGTATGTCTAATCAAAGTCGCTGTTTGTTCGAGTGTGACTAAGTAAAGATCAAGGTGGTGGAGCAATCACCGACTTGATGAGGTAGGTATATCTCCTCCTCCTTGTTACGATACACAAGTAAATTGTGTTAGAAAAATCTCACATCAGATAATCGGTATAGTGTTGAGCAGTTAATATATCTTAATTAGCTTATGACTTATTGGTTTAAGTTTTTGAGTCAAAGTAAATCCATCTGGATATATCAACAGGCTTAGACTTAGGCTCCCTTTTGCTGATCTCCCCAAATGAAAAGTATCGGGCTAGGTGGGCCTTGTGATGTAGCAACAAGGCAAGCTGACTTCTTAATTCGGTTCGGAAAAAGAGACAAAGGATGGAGTTGGGTAGCTGGGTTCAGAAAGAAAGACCAAGGCCAGCAGCCTTCATGGTTCGGTTCGGAAAAATTGAGATAAGTTAATGCAAAAAGATACTTGCAAGAGCTCTATGAGGATTTCTTGGGAGGCATGCATGACTTTGAGAGAGGGTCGCAATAATTGTTCAAAGAAATAAAAAATACGATCGTCGCGGGGAGATATGATGCTGCAAGCCTTGAAGTCGTAGCCTTGAGGTACATGCACGTTGGAGATCTGAAATTGGTCAGAAACTCTGCTGGAGATGGTAACCTTGTTTTCATTAAGTACCTCTTCTATTGCTGATTCTGGCGTAGGGTGGGCTGGGGGGTGATCTTTTGTTTGTTCTTAGATAAATAATATTCTTTTCAAAAGTTTAACAACAATAGTAACTTCTTCTTAACTCAAATATATTTTGAATAATTGAAAAATCTTTAGGCCCGTTTGTTTGCATTTCGAGGAAAAAGTTTTTTTTTCCTTTCCCATCAAATTTAGGTGTATTGTAAGTTTAGGAAACTTTGAAGAAATCATTTATGAACAAGGTATCAACATTTGAAAAATTCTGAAAGTTTCGAAAGCTATAGACTAGAAAGGGACAGTTTATGATTTGCAAGATTTAAATTAAGTAAAAAGTAGAAAGTAAAAGTCATGTGAGTTTAGTTTTCTATTAGGTTAATACTACCAAAAAAAAAAAAAAAACCTAAGCTAGTATATATGTGACAAATTTACCCTTCATTAGTTTTCGTCAAATTTTACTGTCAAATTGTTGAGTTGAATAACACGTAACAATTGATGAGTGAACCAATTTAAGGTTTTACTATTCGTTTGTCATAGGTATGCATTCAATTTAACGGAAACTAACGGAGGATATATTTGTCACAAATCTACCAATTTGATATTTTCGGTGGTCAAAAATTTAGTTTGAGGTAAATTTGTCATAAGGGTACCAATTTGGAGTTTTTGGTGGTCAAAAAATTAGTTGGACTAAATTTGTCTCCTCATCTATCAAGATAGGGCATTCTTTATTTTCTACTTAAATTGTTAGAGGTCATTAAACCATGTGAGAAAGGTTAACATAGTTTATCAATATGGAAATCTCAGTCCTATTATCTAAATTGTAGCTTAAAATAATCATTCGTCTAGAGTTTCTATAAATTAATTCAGTCAAGGGATTACTTATATGTTCTACCATTCTATATCTTATTATATGGCACAATTTTCATGAGGTCTAAATCATATAGCACTTGAAGGGGAAAGGTGCCAAAAAAGACAAACATTTTTCATTTGTGTCAATTTAGTCCTAAACCTTTTTTTGATGCCAATTAAGTCCTAAACATTTTTACGTTGTGTCAATTCAGTCCTTTTCGGCCAATTTTGGCCGAATTTTGCTGCCTGGACGCCAGCCGGCTGACGGGGCCTGATCGGCGCTAACGTAGACAACTTTTAATAATTTTTATATTTTTGAATTTTTTTTCTTTTTCTTTTTTCTTTTTTCTTCTCCTCTTTTTCCTTGACAGTGGAGTCCCATACCTCTCGCGAGCTCAAGCCATTCTTGAAGCAAGAGCTTTAGCTGAGATTGCTGGAACATTTTAAAGGCATTCTTATGTTATCCCCTTAGCGAGTAGGAAAGCTGCTTTCGAAAGGTATGAAGATGATAATGTTGAGGGGTTCTCCTCTACCAGGTTAGAACTCAGAAGTAGGGGTGAGTGGAGCAGAATGCTCTGCTCATACCGGATTTTAGGCTAGGGGACCGGGTAGGATTGACTTAAAGCTCTCCTAAGAAATCTGTCCTTTTCCAGACGTACTGGACTGAATGGCTAAGATCTCATCATATACATAATGTGCCACGAGAAGTTTATTGTTCAATTTGCTACAAGCCAGTCATATTTGAAGGGCCGCGAAGTACGTTGCGTCCATGACTCGCGAAGAGAATATGTAAAATATCAGAACTCATGCCATCACTGAACTAATAAGGAAACATGCACCTAAACTATGATTGTAATCCAAAATATGGTTCCGACATGCACCTAGAAAATCCATATAAGGAGAATGGAATAAAATAAGAAATTAAACCGGAGGCTCATCGACCACCTGAGGTGAGCGATTCAGCGACAGAAGACAAGTGCGAAAATGCCTTGCTTGTGGAGGACGGATAAGACATGGCCAATTCATCCAAACCTTCGCGATGAGCGAATGTTAAACCGCTGGAGGAAATGCCGGTGGACGACAATTCTGGCATCGGAAGATCGCCCTCCAAGTACTGCAATACTTGACGCATGCTTGGCCTCATCGACGGATTGGGGTGGGAACACATCAACCCGAGTTTCAGCACCAACTCCATTTCCTCTTCCACAAACTCCGCCCTCAATTTCGGATCACTTGCCTCAAGAATGTCGCCTCTGTCCCCGCAAGATAATACCCAGTCCACCAAGATCACGTCCTCCGTGTCCCCTTGCTTTATTGGCTTTCTCCCGCAGGTGACCTCCAGCAAAAACACTCCGAAAGCAAACACGTCGGTGCTCGTAGTGGCCTTGCCAGTACGCATTTGCTCGGGGGCCAGATAACCGAACGTTCCCACGACATGAGTCGTTTGAGGGTCGGTTCCATGGTCGTATAGTTTCGCAAGCCCAAAATCTCCGAGTCTTCCATTAAATTCAGCGTCTAGCAAGATGTTACTTGCCTTTATATCCCTGTGGATCACCACTTGCTCCCACCCTTCATGCAGATAAAGCAGCCCAGATGCCACTCCTTTTATCACCCTTAATCTTTTCATCCAATTGAGGGTGACCTTTGGTTGGTTATAGAGGTACTTGTCGAGGCTCCCATTGGGCATGTAGTCATAAACCAAGAGCAACTCCCCTTTCCGGCGGCAGTAACCAAGGAGCGCCACTAGGTTGCGGTGACGGAGCCTACCGATGCTGATGATCTCCGCTACAAATTCTCTTATGCCTTGTCTTGATTCATGGGACACCATCTTCACCGCAATCTCTATATTCGATGTGGGTAAGATTCCTCTATAGACCCGACCGAACCCGCCGACCCCTAATAACTCTTGGTCATGGAATCCTTTTGTTGCAATGTAAAGATCTTTGTACTTGAACCGGTGCGGGCCGTAGTCCCTCTCCCAATCTTCAAGGACCTCGGCCAATTTCCTTTTCCTTCTTATCACGTAAACTGCGCCCAAGATCAGCACCGATACAACGAAAAGAACCATCAGTGGTAACCCGATAGTCATTACTTTCGATGTCTCCTTACCGATCTGAGGAAGCTTAGGAAGTCGGGACAGGTCAAGTGCCTGAGCATCTCCATTCACACTGAAGCTCCAACCCAGAACATAGTAAGAAGTTACGAGCGAACCAGCCGATGCTGAGAAGCCCACATACATGTTCTCGTTGATGATTGGTGAGAGATCCCGTCGAAGAGACAGAAGGGGAGTCTTCGGTTTTTGCACGTGGATCGGAGCCAATGTGACATTGATCAGTTTGTCCGCACCATCATAGTCCACCCAAACTTGCATTTCTTGACCGCTCATTAGGGACAAGTTGTTGAACTCCCCATTATCTTGATAATACCCCGCCGGAGCTGCCTTTTCTGACATCAGCCCGTTCAAGTCGATCCCGATGTGATTATTGTCAATGTCCTGAAACTCGGAGCTGAGGATCGTGTCGAGTTCTACCCCGAACACATGATTGCTAGACTTGCCATTGTTGGTTTCATTGAACATGCCGAGATATCGGCCCGGCAGGGACCCGGGGAGGCCGCTCTGGGGTGCGACAACAAAGGCAAAGCCGTTGACTCTCACACTCGCATACGGAGGTCGAACCGCGAAGACGAACGTGGTGGAGAAGGATTTGACGGTGCCGTTCGGCAAGTTCTTGAACTGGACCGGGTAGGGATGGAAGGCCTGGCCCTCCTGCTCCTGATTGGTGTCGTTGTTCAGCTTCAGGAGGCCATTGGAGGTGATCCCGGCGATCCCGTCGAGGCTCAGATTGGCCGATCTGAAACCGTTGTACACGAAACCGGTCTCTTGAGCGTAAGTCAAAACAGCTAGCAGAGAGACCAGAAAAAGAATCTCGACGGACATGGCTCAAACTCAAAGTTCGCTTAGCAATTAGGTGAAGAATGATGCGGATTACCAAGGCTATGAAGAATCCAAAAGAATCTTCATCTTACGGCATCAAACGAATGTCGCAAATTTCAAAAATGTCTGCTCAACGTGAGACGAATTGTTCAATGTCCTGGACTTTTTAAATGGGCGAATGCGACAGTCCCTGTTTATAAGTCAATTAGGAATTTTCAATCACGATGACTCTGAATAAACAAATCCAAGTCGGAGAATGACTTTTTTGCCGAAATTAAGTCTGGTGAGAGAGATTGAAGGAACATGGGCGGGCTAAAATCAAAAGCCCCTCAATTTTCTTCCGATGAGAAAACCAAAAGGTAATCGTGCCACTCGTAACACGAGTGGCAATGACATGCTTTTGATCCCTTGATCCCAAGAATTAAAGTCTGTCCATCAATCTACCTTTCCTACATGCACCAGTTAGTTCACTGTGCAGATGAATTTTCTTGCAGAGAAGTCGAAACCATTCACCGTACTGATCACATCGGCCCTACTTATTAGGGATGGGCACGAGTTGCATGGGAATCTATATCCGGTGAATCAAATCCCATCTACACCTTTAGAAAACAAAAACATAAAATTTTATCTTTTAGTCCATTTCATTTATAAGTATGAAATAACTAAAAAAACAGTTTCTTCTCCTTACAGGCTTTGCTTTTTACTGCAAATGCAAGCTTGGAAAAACCGGTATTCCATTTTCATATTGTCCCCCAGTGACTATTCTTTTTTACCAAAAACAAACATAAAATTTTATCTTTTAGTCCATTTCGCTTATAAATATGAAATAACTAAAAAACAGTTTCTTCTCCTTACAGGCTTTGCTTTTTATTGAAGATGCAAGCTTGGAAAAACCGGTATTCCATTTTCATGTTGTCCCCCAGTGACTAATTTGTGAAGGTTGGAGCTTGTTTCGCATTGTACACTCAATAAATAAGGCTGGGTCCAGCCTAAGGACCTTAAAGAAAGGCTCCGGTTATCGAAATTCCCATTCCGGGTCACAAAAACGGAAGGATAAACCCTATTCTTTTTTACCAAATGCACTCATTAGGTCCTTCTTCTTCTTCTTCATAAAAAATAAAAAATAACGAAAAATGTCAATGAGCCGTCATGGTATTAGTGGTTTTTGAGTGAAACAATTAATTCTATGGCAGTGCCCCGTGGCCCCATTGCCCTGGGAAGGCAAAACTATCCGGGCGCCCACCCCTAAATTTTATTAAGAAACTTTACTACCCTTGTCCTTTGTTAAACCATCAACCAAAACGCGCATTCATCTTCTAATTCTTGATCGTTTATATCAAATTTATTGACATAAATAGTCCATATATTTTAATTTAATGTGTAATATAGTGTGGTTCGTAAACTTTTAATTTATTCAATTTGATTCAAGAACTTTTCATACAAGTGAAATGTAGTCTTTGAACTATATGAAAATATTTAATGTGGCCCATTTACTAATTCAAAATCAATGACAACATTGAACATTTTCATATACCAATAGTTCGGGAAATATATTGAACAAATTAAAATTTTAGGAATTACATTACGTATTGAGCTAAATTTCAGGGATCATATTGAATAAATTAAACAATCAAAGACCATATTGCACATTGGATCAAAGTGTAGGGATCATTTGTATCAATTTCTCATTTATGTCATAAGTTCGGTTTTTTAATTTTAAATTGCCAAGACTTTTGCCGCATGCCATTCTTGACTCTAAGGCCGTGTTAATCTATCTATTTAGCTTTCCGAGGGAGGAAGTGGGTCATAAGCATATTGTCCCATGAGAAAATTACTGTTCACTTGCTTCAAGCCAGCCAAATTTGACGAGAATATGTAAAAACATCATAAATCAGGCGACCATTGAACTAATTAGGGTACATGTAACATCCTGAATTTTGACCCTATCTCGAATAAATAAAATTGGCATTTCATCGACGCGTCTATGGTCCTTTTTCTCTGAGCTGATCACTCACAAGTTAACTAACCTATTAGGTGAAGCCGTTACGAGATATAAACGTGGTAGACTTGAGAATTCGATCGGAAATCGATTGCTCGACCGTGATAATCGTCAGGGGTCAATACAACACCGTTATAATTAATCTGTGATCGGATATAGCTCGATTCGACGAAACCATGTAATTGAATTGCGGGTGTCTGCTTGATTGCAAAATTCGCGTCGAATGGCATTAACCCGTTTTTCTATCGATTTTATACCCGGTGCCTATAATTGAAATATTGCGATTTTTACGACAATCGAGAGTCGCCTATGAGTCGAAGATGCACAAACGTTGATAAAAAATTATCGACCACGAGTCAAACGTATTGAAATCCCTAAAAGCTATCCGGAAGGTTAAGTTGTACTAAAATCGTGTCCGACCGATTTTAACCATGAAATTGGATTCGATTTCAGGAATCGAGCATTTGAGTGAGTCATGATTTATTTTTAAGACCTCGTCTCATATTTTGGGAAAATTCTGTCGAGCCCGGAATTTTACGGGAAAATCAAATTCGGAAAAGAAATAGGAGGAAATTCGTATGGCTGCTGAAGGGGACTATTTTGGTCACTAATTTGGTTTGTCTTGTGAAGAAATTGAGAAGAAATCAACCATTAGAGGGCCTATAGACTTTGTGGGCAGAAGACTTTGGGGCAATTGCACTCAAGTGCATGAGATATTTGTGCTTGGTACCCATTGGCTGCAAGCTTGACTATTTAGCCTTCCTCTCTCCCTCCTTGTGCGCATCCCCCCCCCCCCAGCCGAACCTTGCTGCTTCTGCTTTCTTCTTCTTCTACACTTCTTCTTCTCCATTTCCTTCTTCACACTCAAACTTCAGCCATCTTCACTGCCGATCCAGCAGAGCCGCCAGGATTCCAGCAACTGCAGCCAGCACTGCTCAACTGTTCCACTGCTAGCCGCGCCGACCCTCGCGTCCAGTACCTGCGGACGAGCTGCCAGTCGCGTCCGCCAGTCTGTCCGCTGGCTCAGCTCGCCACCGCCCCCAATTCTAGTCCCGTCCGCCTAGCTTCACCGTCACCATCGAGCAGCCACCGTCTTAGCCGCCACCTGCTCATCCGATGTCCGCAACCGAGCAACCAGCTCACCGTCTCCTCAACCAGCCCAACTAGCCCCTCAACCAAAACCGAAACCCCCCCTTTAGCCATGAGCCTTGTATGCTTTTTCAGCCTCTTCCGGACCTCCGTTGGAGACGTTGTAGTCATGGGACCTCACCACTGTCACGCCGCTGTCGCCATGAACTCGTCGCCTCGTTAATCCGGTGAGTTAATATCCTAATCTTGGATTAGTTTGGTCTTAATTAGGATTAAGGGTTAATTTAGTTAGTGTAACTAGTTAGTTGGTTAGTTAGTTAGATGAACTACTTAGTTAAATTAGTTTGGTTAGGGGTTAGTTTGGTTAGGTTCCTACCCTAGGTTAGTTAGTCAACTAGGGTTAGTTAGTTAACTAGGGTTGGTTAGTTAACCGTGGTTAGTTAACCAAGGTTAGTTTATTTAATCCTGTTTAAGTTAATTAAATTAAATTAAATCATTTAATTTTCCCGATATTTATTTAATTAATTATAATTAGAGTAAATTGTGCCGGGATAGCCGGTTAGTGAAATTCTATGCTGATCGTCGTGAATGAGTTTAAATGTGAAATTGATTGCTTAATTATTCAATTGAGTGCTTGATGATGCTTTGTGATTATTATTGCAAAAATTGGATTTATGGTATTTAAATAAAAAAATACCGGGTATCGGTTTTTTACACTAAAAATATTTTATGTACTATATAAAATTGTGGAATTTCAAAATGGGAGAGTATCACGTTTTATGATTCGATTTGAATGTGTGATCACACACAATTATTTTACCGAAAATTTTTAATATGAAGAAAATTGGCCAAGTTCATTATTTGAAATTGAGGCATTTGAGTGCAAAGCACGATATTCTTGGCCGAGTATGGATGTGTGTGTGGTCACTATCGGAACCCATCTCCCAACGAGAGTTTGGGGACGATGCCCAATTTTATTGGATGCCCGGCGAGGGCTTGGAAGCCGGTTGCGATGGAGGCCGAACCGATGCCCATTTTTGGGATGCCATTTAGACTGGGGTTCTAGACGTTGCCGTGCCCGACGGAGCGGGACGACGCCCAATTATACCGAATAACCGCCGACTGTTGAGTTGGTCATGGCCGATGGGTCGTAATAACTAGGACATGCCTGAGTGATTGAGATAACCACGCATTATTATGGAGCAAAATTGTGTGGTACGGAATGGGACGTGTCATAACAATTTTACCTTTTAATTGGGACCCATGTGCTTGTTTGAGATATGAAATGATATGTTCCAGTTATTGATTACTCATGATGCGTTGATAAATGTATATGTGGCGCACTAATATGCAGGGACATACTGAGGCGAGGTAAGTTTATGTGTGATGCCTATTTCAACTGCCTCTAAGTGAATTCTCGTCCTAATTGAGGTTTAGGGTTTTGACTCGCTGAGATTTTTATCTCACCCCATCATGGTTAAATATTTTCAGGTCCCTAAAATGGAGAACCCGAAGCCAGAGGCGGAATGGTCCGAAGTGTAGGTGGCCTGATAGTTTCTTTTTGAAGCAAACTTATGTGAATAAACCTGTAAGACTAACTTGGCGTGTATATAAAGTGTGTTTTATAAAAAGGGTGTTAGCATGTTTTGACTATCCCTGTGTCGATGATTCTTCGGGTGTTTGTTTATTTCGCTTCCGCATGTGCATAATTGAAAGATAAAAAGAAATGGGTCGGCGACACGTCCTGGGACGTCGTAATTTTAGTCGACCACTGAGGGATGTGCGCATGCCTGGGGTTCGGGCATAACAGTACATGCACCTACACAGCACCTTGATTATAACCCATGTGCACCTAGAAAATTCTACCCTCTATCACACGTCTCTCTCTTTTATGCTATATATACGGTCGTTTCCTTCCTCAACCTCCTTCGCCTCCATTCTTGATCTACAACTTGAGACCATGGCCACCACCCCACACACAATCTCTCTCTCTTCTCTCTATATGGTCATTTCTCTTTTCTTCTTATAAAGATGCTACAAAGGCCCTTACTCATTCTCTGTGCGTTACAATGGTTTCCAAGACAAGTTTTCCATCTCCAGTCGCTCATTCAAGATGTTCGCCAAGAACACCGTGCACTTTGTTATTGGTCCCTAGCGATGGAGATTCGGGGCATCATCCAATGTATGTCTAAGCAAAGTCACTATTCGTTCGAGTGCGACTAAGTAAAGATCAAGGCGGTAGAGCAATCACCGACTTGAGGAGGTAGGTATATCTCCTCCATGTTACGATACACAAGTAAATTGTGTGAAAGAAATCTCACGTCAGATAATCAGTGTAATGTGGAGCAGTTAATATATTATAGTTAGCTTATAACTTATTGGTTTAAATTTTTGAGTCAAAGTAAGTCATCTGGATATATCAACAGGCTTAGACTTAGGCTCCCTTTTGCTGATCTCCCCAAACGAAAAGTATCGGGTTAGGTGGGCCTTGTGATGTAGCAACAAGGCAAGCAAACTTCATAATTTGGTTTGGAAAAAGAGACTAAGGATGAAGTTGGGTAGCTGGGTTCAAAAAGAAAGACCAAGGCCAATAGACTTCATGGTTCGGTTCGGAAAATTTGACATAAGTTAATGCAAAAAGATACCTGCAAGAGCTCTATGAGGATTCCTTGGAAGGCATGCATGACTTTGAGAGAGGGTTGTAGCAATTGCTTTTTTTTTCTTTGTCGTTCCTACTCTACGACTATTCTAACTCGTTTTGCCCTACCTCCTTGCAGAGTGTGGGAGTCGAAATCCACTCTTGAAACTAATTCATCCACACCTCAAACCCCCCTAAGAATGTGGGGATTTGAACCCCCGACCTCTCCCTTCTATATTGGAAGGGTGGCCACTGGGGTAAACCCCAGTGGTTGGTTGCGACAATTGTTCAAAGGAGAAAATTGTCCAAAAAATCCTAAACCTATTACAGTTTTGCCAATTCAGTCCTAAACTTTTTAACTTTGCCAATTAAGTCATAAACCTTTTCAGTTTTTGCCGATTCAGTCCATCCAGCCAAAATTGGCCGAAAAAAGCTGACGTGGACGCCGGTGGTGCCACGTAGGACGCCGGCGCTAACGTGGACAATTTTTAATAATATTTTAATATTTTAAAAAAAAAAATTGAATTTTTTGAATTTTTTATTTTTTTATTTTCTGTTTTTTCCTTCTTCTTCTTTTTTTTTTTTTTTCTTTTTGGCTTTTTCCGATGGCCAGCCGTCGCCTGTGGCCGGTGGCCGGTGCGATGGCCGGCCACCAGAAAAAGCCAAAAAAAAAAAAAAGAAGAAAAAAACAGAAAATTCAAAAATTCAAAAAAAAATTCAAAATTTTTTTTAAAATATTAAAATATTATTAAAAATTGTCCACATCAGCGCTGGCAGTCCTACGTGGCACCGCCGGCATCCACATCAGCATTTTCCGGCCAAAATTGGCCGAATGGACTGAATCGGTAAGAAGTGAAAAGGTTTAGGACTGAATTGACAAAATTAAAAAATACGATCATCGCGGGGAGATATGATGCTGCAAGCCTTGAAGTCGTAGCCTTGAGGTACATGCATGTTGGAGATCTGAAATTGGTCAAAAACTCTGCTGGAGATGGTAACCTTGTTTCCATTAAGTACCTCTTCTATTGCTGATTCTGGCGTAGGGTGGGCTGAGGGGTGATCTTTTGTTTGTTTTTAGATAAATAATATTCTTTTCAAAAGTTTAACAACAATAGTAACTTCTTCTTAAGTCAAATATATTTTGAATCATTGAAAAATCTTTAGGCCCATTTGTTTACATTTTGAGGATTTTTTTTTTTTTTTTTTTTTTGCCTTTCCTACCAAATTTAGGTGTTATTGTAATTTTAGGAAACTTTGAAGATATCATTTATGAACAAGGTATCGACATTTGAAAAATTCTGAAAGTTTCGAAAGCTATACTAGAAAGGGACTGTTTATGATTTGCAAGATTTAATTTAAGTAAAAAGTAGAAAGTAAAATCATGTGAGTTTAGTTTTCTATTAGGTTAATACTACAAAAAAAAACCCTAAACTAGTATATATGTAACAAATTTATCCCAAATTAATAACAAATTTACCCTTCATTAGTTTCCGTCAAATTTTACTGTCAAATTGCTGAGTTGAATAACATGTAACAATTGACGAGTGAACCAATTTAATATTTTACCATTCATTTGTCACAGGTATGCTAGTTTTCATCCAATTTAACGGAAACTAACGGAGGATATATTTATCACAAATCTACTAGTTTGAGATTTTTGGTATTCAAAAATTTAGTTTGAGTTAAATTTGTCATAGGCGTACCAATTTTGAGTTTTTAGTGGTCAAAAAATTATTTTGAATAAATTTGTCATAAGCGTACTAGTTTGGAGTTTTTCTTGATATTAACCATTTTCCATTTTGTCTCCTCATCTATCAAGATAGGGCATTCTCTATTTTCTCCTTAAATTGTTAGAGGTCATTAAACCATGTGAGAAAGGTTAACATAGTTTATCAATATGGAAATCTCAATTCTACCATCTAAATTGTAGCTTAAAATAATCTTTCGTCTAGAGTTTCTATAAATTAATTCAATCAAGGGCTACCATTCTATATCTTATTATATGGCACAATTTTCATGAGGTCTAAATCGTATAGCACTTGGAAGTATCACAAATTAGACCAAGACATGCTAAGTTGCCAAAATGAAATACAAGGACCGTCGAAACATTTGAAGAAAGTCTCCATGAAATCATATGGACTTCTAAATTCATCGTGGGAAAAGTTTCATCATTTGGTATTATAACAATTGGACCCGATGGCCCAATCTCACAACACACAAGTACTTGTCACTTATTTCAAAGGGGAGATATAGTGATCTCCATGTGAGTATAAAAATTTGGAAAGGAGGAGAGCATTGGAGCTCTTTACAAAGAAGTAAATATGGCCATTTAGTGAATAAATAATGTTCATACCGAACTCTACAGTCTATAAGCTCACGTCGAGCCTTGATGCTCCAATGACACTCATCCTCTACCCTTTCTACCCCTACTTGTAGGCACTAGGTGCAATCTGGAGGAGAAAGCACCCTGTTGCATACCACATGGCTGTATCAGTCCTCGTCATAGTCTGTGCATTGGCAGTACTTATTGAAACCCGAATCCGCCGTATTGTGATATAAACACTGGAAAACATTGTCAACATAGAAACTGTATTAACTGAACGGCGAGTAAGTCTCTCCATTGCATGTTTTGCTCACCGGAGTTACGTCTGGATCACCCCTTGCAGCACTGAGAATTAAGAGAAGGGCAGCTATGACTGCTGCTGCAATTTTTTGAAAAGTGGCCATTTTGCTGAGTTTTGATCTCTTGTCTATAGATAATTAGCTTGGCTTTATCAAGGGGTTGTACTTGAAATTATCTCCACAAATTTCCAAATTACTTTAACCAGTAGATCCAAGGGATGCTTCCTTGACTTTGTCGAAGTATTACTTCAGTTGCGGAATATACTTGATAAACTAGCAGTGTGTCACGACCTACCCCTCGGGGGGAGGGAATAGGTCTAGGGTATTGCCTAAAGATTGGGCCTACAACCCATGATCAAGCACAGGCTCTCCCAAGCCCATACCTTGCATGACATTTGAGGATTTATAAGAATTTTGTAACAACAAGTCGCCACTAGCCTATTAGGATCGGCTAAAAATCAAGTGAGGCATTTGAGTATACCTCACTTCCTACGCAACCAGAGAATCTAGATTCGGGGACTTGATTATACTAATTAACCAATTAGTATCATTTCGGTACATAATCTTGTTCATTTTTTTTAAAAAAAGATGTTTTTGTCAAGTAACGTGAATTGATTTTATACATATCCACTAATATGTGAGGTAATCATACGGGTGCACAATCATTAAAATAATAATTAGCAATCAAGGAAAGCGATTAAATAAATTGCATGGAAGAGCAAAAATTTAACATCAAAGAAAAAATAAATACTAATCCTAACTAGATTAAAGGGAAGCCAAAATCAACATACTTAAATTGCACAATCAATGGCATTTGTCCTTAAGGACAATTAAAACTCTAAGGTAAAAAAGGCTTAGCCAAATTTAAGCATAATTCTAAATTGAAATACTTCCATTTTTTAGGAGAAAATAACCCAAGAGATTGATTTTAACCTTTTTGAAGATTTTTTAATTTTTTAGATTTTTTTAAAATTTTAATATTTTTCTTTCTTTTTCTCTCTTTTTGTCTTTTTCCCACCTTTGTCTTTTTCAGCTGCTTCATCTTCTCCTCACGCATTGCACCTCTTTTCCTCCTTTTTGTTTTTTGCTTTTTTATTTTTTTATATTTTGCTTTTGCTGCACTTTTTCTCTTACTTTTCCTTTTGTTTTTCTCCTCCCCTTTGTCTACCCCCCTACACGTTCTCTTCTTCGGGCGTCGTCTTCTTCCCCGACGCCTTCCTTCTCTGCAACTTCATCTTTTTTTTTTTTCTTTGTTTTTTTTTAAACCCACATAACCAGACACTAAACCATCCTTTACGAACACCGCACCGCTCCACCATCGCTCCGGCCAACAGCACCCAACTCCGGCCAACAACACCCAACCTCGGCGACCACAACAACCAAAGAAAATAACCATGCCGAAACTAACATTTTCGATCCCAGGTTTTCGCCAAACAAAAAAGGTACACTAAAATGGGAAAAAGTGCCGACTAGGACGGCCTTAAATCACAGGACCCGCCAGAGATGGAAGGTAGTTCCGCTGGAGGTCCTTCCCGCGATAGCTCAAAAAGATGGTAGACATGCCACGGAATCACAATAAAATATACCCAAAAAAAAAGTGGCAGCAGACATAGTTCAACAATACAAAGGCAAACAATCATCAAACTGGATTATTGAACATCAAGGACTTCGGCCATTCACTCAGGCATTTTATCGAACATCTAGTAGGTACTACTGAAACGACACATTTTGACTCGATCAAGACTCAAACACACAGCAGAGCATAACCCTAACACACAATAGAGTCAACGGAGGATCAACGGGACTGAAACTCGTGCGAACTGATCACCGTGAGCTCCAGCCCGACACCTCTCAAAACGGAGCACCCATGGGTCGAAGGACTTACCAGTTCGGACAGCGAGCCACGAGCGGACCTCAAGCGACAGCGACACTCTCTCGATTTCACTCTCTCTAGCTCCCTCTCACTTGCTCAGAAACTCTCTCCCGTGGACTCACGCTCTTGTTGGTCCCTCTCGGCCAAAACCAACGTCGGAGGACATGGAAGAAGGGGGGGAATCGTGAGCTCAGTTGCACCGGTTTGCGCCGAGGACCGCTGGATGACGCCCACCCGGGGCTAAATTTCAGCCCTCTCGCTCTCTCGGTTGCTCTCGCTCGAACTCCCTCAAGCTCTTTCCCTCTCTGTCTCTAGCGCTCTCCCTCTCTCCGCGAACAAATCCCCCTCCAGAAAAGCCCCCTTTCCGTCCCCTTTTGAGGGCATCGGCCAGTGCGCATCCTTCTGCCATCACCAGCTCGCTGGTCGGTCTGGCCCTCTGCCGCTCGCCATCCGTTTCGTCTCTCTGACCTGTGCTCCTCTTTTTTGCAGAGCGTGACCCGCATGAGGAGGAAGAAGACTAGCACGCGGGCTGGGCTTAGAGAAAAGTAAATGAAGCTGGGCTTGGCCCAAGCGAAAAGACATACAAAAGAGAGGAGAAAAGAGAAGGACCGGACCAAGCCCGGTCCGCCTTTTTTTTTTTACATTTTTAGATTTACTAATTAGTGATAGTTATGTAAATGCTCCTAATATCTACGCGTAATGGGTTTTAAAGAAAACATACGTGATGCATTTTAATGAAAGCTATTTATTTTACTCTTTGCTTCCTCATTTTTTTTTAGCGGTTAATTCTTAATATTGTATGCGATTAAATCCTAAATAAAATTGTAAAAAAATTTAGGTGTCAACACAGTGCACGTATGTTGTCAACCCAATGAGAATAATAGTAATATTTACTACCATTTCAGCCATATATATTCCTCAAATTACTGAAGTTTTATCTAGAATAAGGTTTTTGTGAATATATTATATTATATTAAATTGAGGGGTTGGGGTGTCACACCCCAAATCCTACAGGGATGGGGGTAACACGGCCGTCCTTCCACCCGAAGGACGCAGCCTCAAACCATACCCAAAGTCCACTTCTAAATGTCCCCATCGATAGCACTCTTTGACCTATTAGTTGCTAACCAAAGGACCTGAAAAGGTTTGGAAATAGAGGGGTGAGCAACCACAAGCTCAGTAAATAATACATATCTTCTAAGGCAGACCGAGCAACCACTATGCATATATATAAGTATAGAGCACTATCGAAAAATCATAATCAAACTCATTAAATATACATATCAAATCAAGAACGAATCGTTCATTTCAACAAAACTTTATACAAGTTGGAAATACACATTTAAATCCACCATCACGATTCAAATATCAATAGTCAAGTCCATTAATTAAAAACTACATCAATGGTCTATCCATTGATTCATCTCATATCAAAACACACATTGATGGTCCATCCATCGACTAATCTTTTGCTCAATACCTAACTATGGTCACGACACAACGCCTTGTGACAAGGTGACCAGGATTCCCCCCCCTTGGCAAGGTCTCCACCTACAAAGCCGGTGGCTTGGCCCAAAAGGATATCTTAAACCCAATATGCATACCCAAAAAACCCCTCACTGGATTCACAGTCATATTGAGCATAAAAAACCATTCTCCAATATCAGAAATCCAATTCAGAAATCAATATCGTAAACCAAGCAAATAACCTTTTGCAGCATAACCGATTATCGATTTCCTATCCATTTCTCTAATTATCATAAACTTTTCCATAAATCAGTCGCAAAGCAATTTCATATATATTTCTCCACAAACTTTGTATAAAACGCTTTTCAAATATTCATAATCAACCAAAGAGTAGCAATTGCTCGATCCGGCTTTTATGCAATAAAAATGCTCTCCTCAATTCAATATATATAAATAAATACTTTAAGACATGATTTTACAAAACCAAAGAAGATATAGATAGTACCATTCACCTCGTCGTCTACGATCAAATGACCAACGATACTCGTATCGTCAAACTCAAGGCCCTATCAAATAACCAAGGAATGATGTTAAAATCAAAATAAAACTCTATCTCAACTACGAAACGACTAAACTACGCTTTAACTCTAACAAAAGACTCGCACGCACTAACAAATCGCATAACCAAAGCAATTGTTCAAGCCGTTCGCAACACGGAGTTTAAGTGCAAAACTTGATCGTGCCTTAACTTTCTCCTCCGAACGCCGATCCGAACGTACTTATAGTCAATAGAAAGCCCTTTAAACATACTACAAGAATCCCAACTTGGCCGCCTCAAAATCAAGCTGAAAAAATGACAAAATACGGGCCCAAAGTTCTTGGACGAGTACTATTCACTGCGAGCGAGAAATTTCGAAATTTTATTTCGGACTCACCATAAGCTAAAATCACAATCCGTAAAATCATATGGCTCCACAACACCCTAAACTATGATTTCTATAAAAATACATGGCTCAACGACTCCAAAATCAAACTTCACCACTCGATTTTCCCAAAATTCCAAATTTCAAGCCCTAAGTCCGAAACTACTCTGATTGGAAGAATGAAGGGCACGATCACTTACCGGGTGTTGCAAATAAGCTTAGTGAGGCGCCCGCAGCATGAATTTCTTCTTCTTCTTCTTCCTTCTTTCTTCTTTTCTCCTCTTTTCTTATGCCTGACCTTGTGCCCGAATGTGGGCTTTCTTTTCCTTTTTATCTCTTCCCCTTTTTTTCTTTTGCTTTCTTTATTTAAAGTGGGTCCGACCACATTTTCTTTGACTTTTTCAAAAATCTCAAATATTACATGGGGTACAACTAGAAGCATAATATTCTAGTGAGGACAAGATCAAAGGCGGAAACCTTTTTTGTTAATCTCCTCTATTTGCCACTCGGAATTGTTGAAAGTCTAACACAAATGGGCACTTACCCTGAGATTTGGGCTCTATCAAGGCAACATTCAGTCCAAATCGTTTTAAAAAGAATAAAGAAAATTTTTTACCAAACCCAACATTCAATTGCAAGAGTACATTGGAGACACGAAGTTGCTTTAAAGACTCTCACAAACGCGTCATGAAAGTTGAATTATCTCCATGCAGTCTTTCCACACAAAAAAAGTCTATGATGGGACTCCCGAGAGATACACAAAATGTAATGGCATGCTTTTGATACCCAGAATTGAAGTTGTCCATCCATTTACCTTTCCTATACACTAGTTAGTTCACCGTGTAAATAAATTCTCTTGCTAGAGAAGTCAAAACCATTCATCGCATTGATCACCACGGCCCTACTCATTAGGGATGTGCACAGGTCTCGTGAATTAACCTCATGTACACCTTTAGAAAAAAAAAAAATCTTTTATTCCAATTCATTTATAAATACGACATTAGAATAATAATAATAATAATAATAATAATAATAATAATAATTATTATTATTATTATTATTATTATTATTATTATTATTATTATTATTATTATTATTATTATTATTATTATTATTATTATTATTATTATTATTATTATTATTATTATTATTATATGAAGAAACTTCCATTATCCTTAACCTTTAATGAACCTTAAATCAATTCGTGCATTCATCTTCTAAGAAGTGACAAAACACAAATTTCACTGGAGTTTCTCGATTCTACAATCCCCACCGAGTTTTTGACACAAAAATCGAGCGCTACATCAAAAATCGCCTAGATCAAAAGAGCCCTAAGAGCTGGTGAACTAGGTCATCGCCTTGGTGCTGTCCGCCACAACATGCTTGGCGAGCCGGGAAGCACAAGCTGGACGGCCGTCTACATCTCCCATGAGGTGATGGTCGGCTTTTGGTTGTAGCGCATGAGCCACAACGACTCCTGGGCCAGCGTATTGAAGATGAAGCTACTCATGATGCCCATGGCCTTACTCGAGATGCCAATGTCCTGGTGGACCGGCTTCAGCATCTTGAAGATGTAGATCTTGTATGTCTCAACGCTCCTCTTCGCCCACTTCTTGTCGCCGGCCCCCTCATTCGGGAGCTTCTGCTCGACCCTTGACTTCTTCTCCGCCATCCCCCTCCGACTACACTGCTGCATCGGACTTCTCAGCCACCACTTTCCCCTTGTACTCGAGGAAGCTTGCTTCTTCCGGGGGTAAGGGTGGGAGGGAAGGAGATATATATATATATATATATATATATATATATATATATATATATATCGAAAGAGTCTTTTGAAAGGACCGCAATATAGGCTTGGTTATAGGCTTACACAAAGGGATTATTGCTTTGAGGCCAATAAATGAACATTTGTCACTATCTTCATCGGGTTTACCAGTCGAGAACTTGGAAAACAAGACAAAATAGAATTACTTCCACTCCTTCAAGCAGTAGCTTCTTTGTAGCATTCTCATTTTCACTCAAACCATCTCAATTAGAAGAAACTTCAGAAGAGGGTTGTAATGTTGGCTTGGGAGAGGCTCAAAAGGCTTAAAATTTTCAAGAAAGTTTTTAAGAGTCGATGATCATCATGGCATCGTGACCAGGTCACTCGATCTTTTGAAATCATTTGGCTTTTGGAACACAGTGCATCTCAAAAGTTCCTTAACTAATCATTTCTGCATGGAAGCTTTGCTCCTCTCTCTAATTTCCTTTGCTCCTCTCTCTAATTTCCTTTGCTCTTGCGATGATTTTTTTTTTTTTTTTTTACAAGCACTTGGACTTTGATAATTTTTCTTTCACATAAGATGCAGCATTTTTAGCTCTTTTTCTTGACGGGCATTAGCCTTGCTTTTATCAAGCACACTGCTTTTTCATGCCCCCTAATTTTGTCGAACTTTTTGTTCTTTGAACTTTTGGAGCTCTTATGACTTTCGAGATGTTTTTCATGTTTTCTTGTAAATGCCAATTGTATGTGGTCAATCCTTATGCCTTGCCCCAGTGAAGGGAGATGATCATCACTCAGGGTTCAGAAATGAATAATCATGCCCAAATTGGTTAAAGCAATGAGTATCAATGTTTGGGTAGAGAAGGAAATGCTCTTTTTCACCTTAGGATGAGTCAAGCTCTAATGAGAATTCCTCGGAAGCTATCACCAGAAGATTGATGCAAGTAAAAGTAATAGAATCTTTCTCAATCCTTCGCTCTACAACACAATCGTAACCTCCTATGCTGCCCCAAAGTAGGGTTGTTCTCGATATGAGTACTTTGAAGGATCATCTTTATTCGGCCCAAAAGGGTAGCAAGATGTCAGCTCGGTGCTTAGGATTGATGAAGGAAATGCCTTTATCATTTCGATCTTTGTGCTCAACGCGAATGAATCCTTTGCCTAAGAAAATGTTATTTTTCACTCAACTCTCAAAAGTGTATGAAGGATGTGTTTAGAAATGGCTTGCATTTCCTCATCCTAAGTATCCTCTGCTTGGCATGATTAACATCTCCATTTCACTCTGCTGAGATCATCTAAGTAGATTAATCTCCATAGGGAATTTTGATTCAAAATGAATAATCCCCAAAACGAGAAAACAATTTTGAGATAAAAATGATATTCAAAAAGCTTGTAGAAAGTTTTTTTTTTTCAATTATTCATTTTTTTGCTTGTCTCTAAGAAAGTACAAAAGGTTCTTTTTTTTGTAATGGAAATTCTCCAAATTTTTTTTTTTTTAATTTTGAGAATGAGGGTACTTACCTGCGGCATGGTGACCCGATAACCCTATAAAGAATGTGAAAGAATATGTTAGTGCAAAAATCTTTAGGGATTGAAATGTTGGAAACGATACATTATTACCCTTCATTCGCTTTCATCATTTGAGCGCTAACATCTCTTGGATTCACCTTTGTGGATATTTGGTAACTCAATAATAGCCTTCCCTTGCATTTGCCTTTAAGTGTTTGATGTCTTCCTATCAAAGGAAAGAAAGAATCATGTCAGAGATGCTATCAAAATGAGCAATTAGAATTGACACCATTTACCCTTCACGTGTTTCCATTCTTCAGGTATGAACTTTGCCTATAGTGACTAGAATTGATTGACAAATGGCTATGAGGCTTTGATTTTATCCATGAAAAGGTTCAAGATCTTGCTTTGAAAGGAGAGGGATTGCTCATTGTTTCCACATTTGGGGAGATTGTTCTTTAGATGCTTTGCCCATTTATTGCATAACACGCTTGCATATATGAGTGTATAAATCCATTTTCATCCTAATTCTAAAGTCAACTTCTTGGCATGATTAAGCGAGCAAAGTCAAGAAGTGTCATCACGCATGACCTGCGAAAAGAAGACAATGTTAGTGTGTGAATGAAAAATTGACCTTTCAATGAGGTCACCTCTTACAGCAAAATCATGATGACAATACATGCCCCATAGTCCCTATTATGAGATTTTGGTATTTCACCAAGATTTTATCATAAGAGAAGGGGCATCATTAAAAGATCGATCGACAGCTATCAATCGAATGTCCACTCTTATTCTAAAAGTTTCATATGCAAAAGTGGCATTGATTTTTTTTTTTTTTTAAAGATTGATTTTACGATTTTACTCATGCAAAAAATGAAGCAACTTCTATTTTGAGAAATCTATACACAAAATGGAGAGAATTTGATTAAAAAAAGCAATTTCAATTTTTGTGCCCTAATGTATAATCGCAACTTGAATTTTTTTTTTCAAGATGTGATTTTGAGCCCTTAACTAGAAAGTTAAACAAAACCATGTGTTCAACAGGGCCAAAACAAAATGTTTAAAACTTGCATTCAAAGTTTACTTATCAAGAGTGATTGCCAATTTTTTTACTCATAAGCCTACAACCCCGAGGGCATTTGATTAATTTCCGCAAATTTCAAGATGAAAATTCAATTAAAAAAAGCGAATAAAAAAGAAGAATGATACTTACAGTGGGGGACAACTTTTCTCTCTCATTTTTTTTTTTAATTACATAGACATGCACATGAGATGTGGTTCAATTTCTACTCTATATGGCTCAAAATAGAGCCATAGGATCACCGGACCAAACCAACAAGGTCGCAACTGGGTTGGGTTGCCCATGACTCCGACTTCGTCAAAGAACCAACCCGTGTCGCGCGGTTGCAGACCAGGGTGGGTACCTTCGACATGAAGAAAAAAATTTCGGGATAGAGATGGGCAACTCGTACTACATGGTTGTAGATGGAGTAGTATCCATCTCAACACCATCCTAAGTGATCCTATGTAGCCTAGGTCCGACGATAGGTAGTGTGTGCCATGATGTAGCGCAATGCAGGAAACACAGGCATGACAATTTATAAGCAAGCAGCACTTCATAAATTCAAAACATAAACATTCATTCACAACTCCACTCCTACAAGACAAGGGGTTAACAATCACTCCTCCCCTTATAACTCCCAACTGCAAAAACATTTAACACCCGCATTAGACTGCCAAACAAAACTTATTTTTTGAACAAGATAGATTTAGGCCTAAGTCCTCTAAGGTCTAAAACCGAGTCCCAAGCGGAGTCGCCAAGCTTTCGCAACCTACCCTTGGCAGGAGGGAGTAGGTTTAGGGGTATTGCCTAAGGCCCATGATTAGGCGCGGGCTCTCCCAAGCCCATACCTCGCGTGACATCGAGGTATTTTTAAGAATTTCGCAAAAAGGAGCCGCCACTAGCCTATTGGAGTCGGCTAGAAACCAAATGAGACACAGGAGTATGTCACACTTCCTACGCAACCAAAGAATCTAGGGTCGAGGACTTGATTACACCAATTGACCAATTAGTGTCATTTCGGTACCTAATCTTGTTCATTTTAGAAAAAACAAAAAAAAAAATTGTCAGGTAGTTTGGATTGATTTTATACCTATCCACTAACATGTGAGATGATCATGCGGGTGTACAATCATTAAAGTAATAATCATAGCTACCAAGATCCTAACTGCAGTAAAATTAAGTACGTGCAATTAAACATAATTAAATATGCAAATTAAACTCGCGATATAATCAATGGACAAGCAAATAAATGCCCAATTACACTAAGAAAGCAAGACATGACAATTCCTAACCAAACCCTACACTTTTTTAAATTTTCAAAAATTATAAAAAATTATAAAATAATATTATTTTTATTAATTTGCTTTCGCCAAGCTAGGTCCGGTCTGGTCTAACCCGACCCGGGTTCGGCCCGGTCAGCGCGGATCGGGTTCGGTCCGGCTGGGAAGGCAGGTCGGTTGGCCCGCTCCGAAAAGAAACTAGGCCCAACTAGAGGTGGTCGAGCCATCTCTCAAATGGAGTTGGGCCCATCAATGGGCCCAACCCCCTTTGCAAAATAAACTCCCCTCGTAGGCGCAGTCCGGTCTAATATATATATATTTAAAAAGAAGCCCACAAGCCTAAAAGGCCACATGCAAAAACAACCCAAATCTGGCCCGAATTGCTCAAAAACCCTATCCGGTTTGCGACTCGCGCCCAACCTGGTTTTGGGCCGAAACCCTACCCGGCCGCGACCAATGGACGTCCCTCTCCTTGCTCGCAGCTGAGACGTTGCTGGGCGAACGAACGGCGGCGGCGGCGGCGACGGCGACGACGACATTGACTCAGCGATGATTAGGACGCAGCGGGAGACGGCATGGTGGTGGAATAGCAGCGACGGGCGACAGCGAACGCGGGTTTTGCAGGTGGAGGCATGGCGGAGCAAAGGCAGAGGCACAGCGGCTCAGATGGCGTTAGGTTGTTGCGGGCGAAGGCGGGTGGCGATACGTGGCGGTGTCGACTCCTCCGTCACTCTCCTCCTCCAGATCTACGAAACCGATCATCTCCTTCTCTCTCTCGCTCAATCCGTTGCTCGAGCAGCACGAAACCGAGGCGAAGGGAGGCGTCGAGGTCGTCGCGGCTGCAGTAGGCGCAGAAGCAGCGACTTCTGGCATCGAGGTGAAGCACGGCGGTGGCTCGGGCTGCTAGGGACGGCGTTCGAAGGGCAGCGGCTCAGACGGCGTCAGGTTGAGGCGGCGAGGAGAGAAGCGATGGCATTGCAGCTTTGGGCTGCAGGGGATGGTGTTCAGAGGGCAGTGGCTCAAACGGCGTCGGGTTGAGGCGGCGAGGAGGGAAGCGGTGGCGTCGCAGCTTCGAGCTGCAGGGGACAGCATTCGAAGGGTAGCGGCTTAGACGACGTCGGGTTGAGGAAGCGAGCTCAAATGGTGACAGGCCGCGACCGCCGCTACCCTCCTCCCCTCTGTTCCTTCTCTCTCTTCTCTTCTCTCCCTCTACTCCTCTTGTTGCTTCTTCACACGGCGCCATTGCTCCAAATCTAGGTTCCGGGGGAGACAGCGGCGGTCGTAGTTCGTCGAGCGATAGCGACGGCAGGAACAGCGACATCGAGTCTTCCCCAGCTCCCTCTCTCTCTCTCTCTCTCTCTCTCTCTCTCTCTCTCTCTCTCCTTGCCTCTCTCTCGAGCTTTCTCTCCGGCTTTTTCTCTCTCATGTGTCTCTGGTTTCCCCCCCCCCTTTCTATGTTGCTGTCTCTCTCTCGTTTTGCAGGTGGACGCGAAGGAGGAAGATTGCTGGGCATGGGCTGGGCCAAAGGAGGAAGGAGCTGGGCCGGGCCCCGTGCGCAAGAGAGAGGGGAAAAGAGGAGGGCCGGGTTGGGCCAAGGCCAGATTTGGCTCGACCCGACCCCTCATGTGTCCTCCCCCCCTTTTCTTTTTGTATTTTTGTTTTGTTTTGTGTTTTTTTTTTTGCTTTGTTTTTTTTTGTTTTTTTTAGCGACTAATTCCTAATTTTGTATGCCATTAAGTTTTAAGTAGAATCATAAAATTTAGGTGTCAATAGCAGAGGCTGTGTCAGTGTCGGTGTCGGAGTTGGGGGCGACAGAGGCAACTGGCAGAGGCGGAGGTGGAGGGCCATCAGCGTCGCATTTCGCTAGAAGAGAGGCATGACTTCGCGGAGGGGGGAGAGAGAGAGAGAGAGAGAGTAGAGCGGATGTCGTGAGAGGGAGGCGGAGGAGCATCGGCGGCGTCAGCATCAGGGAGGGGGGCAATGGAAGCAACTGGCGGGGGCGGAGGGGAGAATAGGGACAAAGACAAAGAGGAGAGAGAGGAGAGAGAGGAGAGAGATGGCCTGCAGAGGAGAGCAGAGCAGAGGAGAGGAGAGAGACGGTCTGCAGAGGAGAGCGGAGAAGAGAGGAGAGAGAGTGTAGGTGGGTCAGGGCCTATGAAAGAGAGAGCAGAGGAGTGCGTGACGGCATGGACCTGACACGGACACGTGTCACACTCTGAATGGTTCAGAGTAAAAATGATATGGAGCTTTTAGGGTATGTAATATTTTCTCGGCACGCATTTAATGAGGCGGAAGAGATGAGTGATAATAGTCAAACAAACGTGTGTCTATAATCCTTGAAGATAACCGTGAAATGAGGTGGGCCGCCGTCTTTGAATTTCTTGTTCCTGGAGAGAAGCAAGCGTTATAGGAGTCTTCTTCATGCATTTGCAGCAGGTTGTGGGTCCCTTTATTTAATGTAGAAAATTGCGGATGCCTTCCTTTTCGGCTGAAGAAAATGTCTCCTCTGACTTCGCTTGCCTGCTTGAAAGTCAAAGAATTTAAAGCACTCATGCGGCTTTCTTTGGCTTCTTCCTTCTACGCATGGAGATAGGATTAATGCCGGAACAAAATCCAAAGACATCACAAAGTCTCCCCTAAACTTTGTTTATTCGGCCAGACTTTGTGCATTTATCTAACGGGCTCAAACTCGAGACATAATTTAATATGCATAATATGCCCCAAGAAGTTTATTGTTCAATTTGCTTCAAGCCAATCAAATTTGAAGGGCTGCGAAGTACATTAAGTCCATGACTCGCGAAGAGAATATGTAAAATATCAGAACTCATGCCATCACTGAACTAATAAAGAAACATGCACCTACACTATGCTTTGATTATAACCCAAAATATGATTCCGACATGCACCTAGAAAATCCATATAACGAGGATGGAATAAAATAAGAAATTAAACCGGAGGCTCATCGACCACCTGAGATGAATGATTCAGTGACAGAAGACAAGCGCGAAAATGCCTTGCCTGTGGAGGACGGATAAGACATGGCCAAATCATCCAAACCTTCGCGATGAGCGAATGTTAAACGGCTGGTGGAAATGCTGGTGGACGACAATTCTGGCATCGGAACATCGCCCTCCAAGTACTGCAATGCTTGACGTATGCTTGGCCTCATCGACGGATTGGGGTGGGAACACATCAACCCGAGTTTCAGCACCAACTCCATTTCCTCTTCCACAAACTCCGCCCTCAATTTCGGATCACTTGCCTCAAGAATGTCGCCTCTGTCCCAGCAAGAAAATACCCAGTCCACTAAGGTCACGTCCTCCGTGTCCCCTTGCTTTATTGGCCTTCTCCCGCAGGTGACCTCAAGCAAAAACACTCCGAAAGCAAACACGTCGGTGCTCGTAGTGGCCTTGCCAGTACGCATTTGCTCGGGGGCCAGATAACCGAACGTTCCCACGACATGAGTCGTTTGAGGGTCGGTTCCATGGTCGTATAGTCTCGCAAGCCCAAAATCTCCAAGTCTTCCATTAAATTCAGCATCTAGCAAGATGTTACTCGCCTTTATATCCCTGTGGATCACCACTTGCTCCCACCCTTCATGCAGATAAAGCAGCCCAGATGCCACTCCTTTGATCACCCTTAATCTTTGCATCCAATTGAGGGTGACCTTTGGTTGGTTATAGAGGAACTTGTCGAGGCTCCCATTGGGCATGTAGTCATAAACCAAGAGCAACTTCCTTTTCCTGCGGCAGTAACCGAGGAGCGCCACTAGGTTGCGGTGACGGAGCCTACCGATGCTGATGATCTCCGCTACAAATTCTCTCATGCCTTGTCTCGATTCATGGGACACCATCTTCACCGCAATCTCTATATTCGATGTGGGTAAGATTCCTCTATAGACCCGGCCGAACCCGCCGACCCCTAATAACTCTTGGTCATGGAATCCTTTTGTCGCAATGTAAAGATCTTTGTACTTGAACCGGTGCGGGCCGTAGTCCCTCTCCCAATCTTCAAGGACCTCGGCCAATTTCCTTTTCCTTCTTATCACGTAAACTGCGCCCAAGATCAGCACCGATACAACGAAAAGAACCACCAGTGGTAACCCGATAGTCATTACTTTCGATGTCTCCTTACCGATCTGAGGAAGCTTAGGAAGTCGGGACAGGTCAAGTGCCTGAGCCTCTTCATTCACACTGAAGCTCCAACCCAGAACATAGTAAGAAGCTACGAGCGAACCAGTCGATGCTGAGAAGCCCACAAACATGTTATCGTTGATGATTGGTGAGAGATCCCGTAGAAGAGACAGAAGGGGAGTCTTCGGTTTTTGCACATGGATCGGAGCCAATGTGACATTGATCAGTTTGTCCGCACCATCATAGTCCACCCAAACTTGCATTTCTTGACCGCTGATTAGGGACAAGTTGTTGAACTCCCCATTATCTTGATAATACCCCGCTGGAGCTGCCGTTTCTGACTTCAGCCCGTTCAAGTCGATCCCAATGTGATTATCGTTTATGTCCTGAAACTCTGAGCTGAGGATCGTGTCCAGTTCTACCCCGAACACATGATTGCTAGACTTGCCATTATTGGTTTCATTGAACATGCCGAGATACCGGCCCGGCAGGGACCCAGGGAGGCCTCTCTGGGGTGCGACAACAAAGGCAAAGCCGTTGACTCTCACACTCACATACGGAGGTCGAACCGCGAAGACGAACGTGGTGGAGAAGGATTTGACGGTGCCGTTCGGCAAGTTCTTGAACTGGACCGGGTAGGGATGGAAGGCTTGGCCCTCCTGCTCCTGATTGGTGTCGTTGTTCAGCTTCAGGAGGCCATTGGAGGTGATCCCGGCGATCCCGTCGAGGCTCAGATTGGCCGATCTGAAATCGTTGTACACGAAATCGGTCTCTTGAGCGTAAGTCAAAACTGCTAGCAGAGAGACCAGAAAAAGAATCTCGACGGACATGGCTCAAACTCAATGTCCGCTTAGCAGTTAGGTGAAGAATGATGCGGATTACCAAGGCTATGAAGAATCCAAAAGAATCTTCATCTGAGGCATCAAACGAATGTCGCAAACTTCAAAAATGTCTGCTCTACGTGAGACGCATTGTTCAATGTCTTGGACTTTTTCAATGGGCGAATGCAACAGTCCTTTGTTCATAAGGCAATTAGGAATTTGCGGTCACGATGACTCTCAATAAACAAATCCGAGTCGGAGAATGACTTTTTTGTCGAAATTAAGTCTGGTGAGAGAGATTGAAGGGACATGGGAGGGCTAAAATCAAAAGCCCCTCAATTTTTTTCCGATGAGAAAAACAAAAGTTGATCGTGCCACTCGTAACACGAAGTGTCCACGAAATTGTTTGAGGAAGGACAGGAGGCCACGAGTCCACGACAAAAGGACAAAAAAAAAAAAAGAAGAGAGAAAGGAGAAAGAGAGAGAAATTTGGATAATTACGAGTGACAAAAAAAAACAGAGAAAAGAAAAAAAAAAAAAGGCCGTGACTGTCTAACACCATTTTTGAAAAGGTATAATAAAAGAACTTTCATAAAGGAACTAGGGGTGAGCGGTTCTTCGCTTCTACGGCTTCCGCTTGGAGCCCGGAGCATCTGCTCGATCTGAGTTCCCATTTTTGGAACCCTAACCTCCCGTCGAGCACAAGAACACTAACCTACTGCCTTACGGGTTAAGGGTCGGTTCCAGGTTCCAACAGGTTTTTTTTTTTTTTTTTTTTTTTTCATTTTTAGTTGAAATAAATGGAAATGAATGCAGCAATAATAAACAAACTTGTCATTCATCAAAGAGAATATAACACGAACACAATCTATAATACTCATAAGCGTTTACTATTCTAGAATGTGAACTATTTCTCTTTTGCAAAGTCCAGCGGTTCACTTCACAAAGTTCAGCCTTACCTCGGCAACAACCCTGCACCAAAATAAAGCCATATCCCTCATTGTTTTACAGCTTCCAATGACTTCAGCAACTTTAGTAACAAAGCTTTCAGGTGGAGCCGCATGAGTATCTCTTGGCAATGTTGCAGCAATGGTTTCTGAACCAGAACCGATCTTTCTCTAAGAAACTTTCCCTCTGCAAATATCTTGCAGATATTACAACAGAAGTAAAAGATCATCATAGGATAATTTTAAAAAAGAACCGATAAAGTTTTTATAATGGATGAGTATTATTTCATGGACTAGTAAATTTGATAATCTGATTATTGATTTATCTACATCAAACAGCAAACTAACCAAAGAATAGAGCTTCACTTCATCTGGAAACTCGAATATGTTATCTTCCTTTTCACAAAGCACAAGCGACCTCATAGCAGAGAGACTTAGTCCTGCGCCTTTCATGATCCATGAATCTTGATAGATGGCAATTCGGGAGGATGTGGCTAATCAAATTTGCCCATAGATTAGCAAGTTTGAGAAAATACTGCTCGTCCTAGAAAATCATCTTCATACCGGCTCAACAACGGCAAAACAGCATTTTAGAAGCAAAATTAAGGTTCCAAGCAAAAGGTTCAACGTATATAGCCAGCCAAAGATGCCATGTTGCCACAAAAGAGAATAAAAAGAGACAACCTAAGACTAGGGAAAATACTTGGGAATCCCATTTGAGAACTTTTATTTTTAAAACAGCCTTCGATGCAATAGATAACCTTAGCAGATCAAGTACTTGCATGACTAAAGTTACAACTCTGTGATAACGATGATCTTGTACCAGAACGAACCCCCTGATGGATAAAAAACAGATTGATCTTTAGTATTAACATACTCGGCACAGTTCCTGGATTTAACAGAAACAAATGGCAAACAGGTTCTTCACAAGAAAAAATAGCCTTCTAGAGTACACCTGTATTGAGAGTGTAAACATGCTTGATAAACTCCAATAAAGCCTTGACTCTGTCCTCATATTGGAACTCTAGCGGATCAGATATGTTTTGAAGAGCTTCTTCAAGGCCTGAACTGGACCATATAGTAGTACATTCATCTAAAAAAGTAGATGCGGCAGAGAAATCTCTATAATTAAGAAGAATCCATGGTTTGTATAACATGGCTGAGGCCCCAAGAACTCCAACTGCTCTGTAAACTTCTCCCAGGGCAAGTACATACTGCTTGCCTAAATGATGTGAAAACAACAGCACATCAAATTCGAGGCCCAAAGAAACTCTAGTCATCACTATTTTTATCGTTCTTGGTAACAATAACATACCTTCTTTTTCAAATAATATTTGACTAGAAACATTCTTCTCTAGAGCTTGCTTCCATATTGAGGCTCCATGCTTTAGCTCTTGAGCACAAGCAGAGATCATTTCGGACCATGTGGAAACATAATTAAATTGTGCCTCAGCTGATCCTAATTTTAAAATTTTCAGTACCAAGGCTACGTGTCTCAAGAGTTCAACCAATGACTTTGAATGTCTCTCTACCTGTAGACAAGCAAGGCACTCCTACTGTTAAGTTCAAGAGCCAAACAACTGCCCAGTTGGACGTCAACCTTTCATATCAGAACCAACTTAAGATATATAGATTTTTGACTCTAAAATTAAGCGGACTGTTCAGACAGACAAATAAACAAAGAAAAAAGGGAGAAGTTTATCCATTTTTCACCACTACATTTGCAGAACAATTGCATCAGCAGCCTTGTCCACAAATCTCATACCAGGGACTCTATCTTGGATTACTCGCAAGGCAAATAACTACAATGAAAGTAAAGCAAATGAGAGTTCAGTAAGTTGCAGAACCTAAGGGAAGTTTTCGTAGTGCGACGGCGACGAAGACACGAGTCTCACGGCACCAACGGCGGCACGGACGGCGCGGCGAAGACGGCGGTGGTCGCGGCTCAACCCACGGCCAAGGGGGCAAGAGCTCGGTTCTGGCGGAGGCGGTGGCAGTTCGGAGCAACAGCGGCCCGGACGATCGAGCGAGCGGCGGCAAGAGGTGGTGACGATGGTTTGGGGACAGCGGCAGTGGCACACGGCGGCGAGGGGCGGCGTGGACGGCGCGACAGCTCGTCGGACTCAACGGCGAGACAGATCGTCGAATGAGCGGTGGGTGGTGGTGGTCGGTGGCCAAGAGGTGGTGGTGAATAGGGCGTGGGGCAGCGGTGTGTGGTGGGTGAAGCAGCAGCCAGCGAGAGGAAGGAAGAAGAGGAAGAAGAAGAAGAGCAGGAGAAGAAGGGGGGGTTTGGACAAGAGAGAGGGAAAGAGAAAAGAAAGAGAGAGAGAGAAGAAAAGAAAAAAATTGGGGGGAGGGGACAGGAAGTGATGTGAGGAGAGGAAAAAGGGGTGAAAAGAAAGGGGAAGGGGGAAAGAATCGGCAGAAGGAGGGGGGAAAATCACGTGGGGGGAAGAGAGGAGAGAGAGGAGAGAGAGAGAGAAATCTAGGGTTTTTTTTTTTTAAAAACTCTGACCGGTTCCGGTTCCGCCGGTTCCGGTTCCTATGGGAACCGGTTCCGGTTCCGCCGGTTCCGGTTCCTATGGGAACCGGAACCGGAACCGGTCTCTTTAGAACCGGGAACCGAACCGGACCCTCTGGTTCGGTTCTTCGGTTCCCGGTTCTACCCGGGAACCACACTCACCCCTAAAAGGAACCCAGTCCTACTATTTAAATAAGAGAAAATAATACAAACGATCTATAAATTTTGACCCAATAGACAATATAATTCTTGAACTTTAGCCTAATGATCAATATTGTTTATGAACTTTTGATTTGTTCAAGGTGACCCCTCAACTATTGGTACATGTTTAATGTAATTCCCAAATCATATGAAAATATAATACAATCTTTCCATTAATTTAAGATCCGGGACAATAATGAACATTTTCATATAGTCCATTGACTAAAATGAACATGTATCAAAAGTTTAGAAATTGCATTATACAAATTAAATGTTCATGTATCACATTGCGTATTTGGCCAAAATTTATGGACAACTTATTTAATTTTTCCAATAAATAACTTTTAAAAATTGATTTCGAAAAATTATAGAAAAAATTTGATATGGTCTTTGTGACATCCTGAAATTCTTCAACCTGTTTTCTACTGAATTTATCGGGCATTTCATTGACGCGCCTATAGGGCTATTCTCATAACTGATCATTCATGAGATAACTAGACTATCTGGGGAAACTATTAAGGAATTTTAAGGCAATAGACTTGAGAACTCGATCAGGAATCGGTTTGTCGACCGTATCCATCTTTAGAGGCCATTACGGCACAGTTAAAAATCGATTTGAAATCAGAGATAAACTGGATCAACATAGATGTGTGGTTAATCGTGGGTGACACTACTAAATTAGAAAATTCTCGTCGACCGGCTCTAGACTGATTTTCTTATTGTTTTGGTACCCTGTGTCCGTATTTGGATCCTCGGGATTTTCACGACAATCGAGAGTCGCCAATGAGTCGAGTGGATTCATAGTGGCTCGAAGAAAATCGACCACGGGTCAATTGCACTAAAAATATCTGAAAGTTACCCAGTAGCCTAGGTCATGCTAAAAACGCGTCGAATAGAAATTAACCGCCAATTCGAGCCCGATTTCAGAAATTTAAGTTTCTGTCATGTCACAATAAATTCTAGGAGTGTCGACTCAGTCTCAGAAGATTTTTCGGAGATCCCGAGATTTTTTACAGAAAATCGGTTCGAACGTCGCGGAAAATCAACAGAAATTCGAATGCGCTCAATTAAAGGAAATTTCGACTTCCAAGCCGAGCTTTTGTGTGTTGGAGACTAGCAGAAAACGGCATGGGATTTTCCTTCGGCGAAATCGGACCTCAATTTGGGAAATTGAGTGAAGAATTGAAGCTAAATTAAATGAAATTCGGAATTATGCTTGGACAGCATTTTTTTGATTTCATTTTGATTTAGTTTGTGGAATTTAAATTTATAGAAAGTATTAGAGGCTAAAGGATAAGGTTGAAAGCTAAAGTGGGGACCAAGCATTAAATTTTGAAGATATTTTGGGGTTGATATTTTTTCTCTCCAATCTTCGGACGAGTCTCAGTCACCCCTGAATCCTTCGCAGCTCCTACTTCTGGTTTAGCTTTCATTTTCCTCTCTACCGCGTACGTTTGCTTCTCCATTTGCTGCCCTCTCTCACGCCCACGTCTCGGTCAAATTCTCCACTGAGCGATCTGGCCAACAGCAAGCTTGAAGAAGCCCACAAAGCCTCAAATTGAAGCTGCTGCCGTTCGTTGCTTCTCCAGCGAAAATCCCACCGAAGCAAAGTCAATCCAAGCCAACATCTTCAGCTCGGTCAGCCCAACGGTGTTAGCGACTATTGTTACTCCAGCTGCCAGCCTCCACCGAGTTGAAGCCCTCGAAGACCCAAGCTAGAAGAGCCCACGTTTCACCGAGCCTTCGTTGCATCCGCAACACCAACGCCACACGTCCGAGTCTCCTCCAGCAGCAACGTGCCTGCACTGATTTTTTTGGTCGGCCATCTTCACGGTTCTTCATCAACCCGCGTGTCTTCAGCTGAGCGACGCTAGCTTTCAACGTCGTGGAGTCCAGCCGCTTGAAGACTTTAGTGGCGTCGATCGTTATTTCCAAAGGCCTCAGTCCACCGAAAGCAACTTGCTGGCCCAGTGAAGGGACTTCTCGGTCCAGCAATCCGTTTCCTCCAGCAGCCGTAATTCTAGCAAGGCTAGCCCACGGTTAGGCCCTCCTTCAGCACACGTGATAGCAGCTCCTTTGGGCCAAGTCTTCAGCCCAATTCAGCAGGGCCCAATTCCAACAAGTCAATTGAAGCCAGCCCAAGAATTTCAGCAGGCCCAAGCTCAAGAGTGAGCCCATTCCAGTGCAAGAACAAATCTCATTTGGGCTGAGATTTGTTGGGCCAAGCTTAAGGCCCAGCCCAAGCCCGCCGGTGTTGTCGAAAACCCGATTTCGGCCACCGTCGCGTCGCCGTCGTGGTGATTCAGTCTCCGCTTTTACCAAGTGATTTTTACTCACTAATGCTTTCTTAGTTTGCTAATTATGCTTAAGGGTTGGTTAGATTTAATTAAGTGCAATTAGGTGGTTAGATTAGTTTAGAATAATTTAATTAGTGACTTAATAATGTATGTTAGGTGGTTAGACTTAGTCATTAGCAAGTAGAGATGTACTATTATTTATTGAATGCATCTCGGGATTTTTCCCGACCCGTTTCGGGCTCCAATCAAGCAATACGGGCCTAAATTGGATTTTTTATTATTTATTTATTTATTTTTCGAAATTAATTATTTTTCCAGAAATTCAACCAGGATGGCTGGTGATCGGAATTTCGTGCTGATTGTCGTGGTGCAGTCCGTTTATTTAATTGAGCTTTAATTTATATGGAATTGATTTAAATTGTGAAATTTGAGGAATAGTCCTAAATTGTTTGTTATGATGGCCGAGTATGGGTATATAGCGCCAGTACGTTGATGGGCTATATAGTAGGGAGAATGGTGAGAGCTAACTGAGAACATTATTGGCTGAGACCAATCAGGTACAATATTATTGGACATACGTGGTTCGGTGATTGGAGGATATCACTAGCGAAAACGGCACCTTAAAGAACGCATGTGAATGACTTATAGACAAACGTGGTTTGGTGATTAAGGAAATATCACTTGTGAAAACGACGCCTTAAAAAACTCACGATGTTGTCTATTGCCGATGTCACCTTGGTGAAAACGGCACCCTAGAAAGAACACGTGGTTCGGTGATCGAGGATATCACTGGTGAAAACGGCGCCTTAATGAATGCACGGTGTCGGTGATCGGTATGTCATTGGCGAAAACGACGCCCGAGAAACACATGTGATCTAGTGAAGGGGTATACCATTAGGGAATTATGGTATGAGTGGAAATGACCTAGAGGGGTTCGAATGACATGTAATCGACTAAGTCGATTGACCGATGCTTGATCGGATGTTGTGAATTGTTTGAATATCTGTGTTTAGCCTTGAATTGCAGGTTGGAAATGAGGCTAAGGTAAGTCCTCTGACTCATGTTGTGCTTAGGCAACCGTTTGGCGTATTAGTTTACTAATCGGGTCTCAGGGGGTAAAACTCGCTGAGACGTGGTCTCATTGGTTATTGAATAACCATTTCAGGACCCTGAGAAGAAGCCGAGGAAGAGGAACCTGAGGAGGAGAAAGATTTTTGACGAAGAAGAAGATGATCCAGAGAGGGATCTTGAGTACAACCCGGATGTGGATTGAGATCCCATCCCTTTTGTGAACCCTGTCTTAGTGTAGATAGGTGTGAGACTTGTTTGCTGTAAATAGTATTGTAAATATACTATGAGTTGTATTATTAATAAAAGTGTGGTTGTGAATTTCAATATGAAAAATATGGCCTACTTTTCTATCCCATTGTTTTATTGTCTGGGGATTCATAACTACTTCCGCATGCGTAATAAAAAGAAAGGGTCGGCGATACTTAGTCCTAGGATATCGCACTTTAAAATCAACCAAGGCAAGGGATTGGTGCGTGCCCGAGGATCAGGGCATGACGTCCCATTTTTTGTGGTATTAGAGCGAAGTTCAAGATTGGAGTGATAAGGAGCGTTGACCATGCGATAGTTGGTAGGAAAGGCCTTTAAATTCATGCTGGTGCATGTCTGTGTTAGCTGAGTGCCAAAATTGTTTTTTGTTTGAATCGCTCTGTTTCTAATTCGGTGTTGAATTGGAAACAGGTGTCAGTTGTTTAAAGTGACACTATGAGCGATTAGGAGCCAAGGACTCCTGCTAAGAGGGCCAATAGGGCTGTGACTTGTGGTAGAGAGCCGACTAGAGTCGGTACTTGAGGAGGCCGTGGTCGAGCGCCAGCACAGGCTAGCGCGAGTGGAATGGTTCCACCTGTTGTAGATGCTAGAGTAGCACCACCTCCCGTTGGTGCTGGGGTAGCAATCCCGGGTGACAAGGAACTGTCGGAATCAACCAGGCTCTAGATGCTATGCGGGAGATGATGGGGCAATAGGCCCGAGATCAAGCTGCCGCCTTGACCGCCACTGTTGAAGCCGCCGCCACTGCCGCGGCCAATGCAGCCGTTGCTACCGCACCTGTCGCTGCACCTGCCGCAACACAAGCTGAAGGTCCACCCGGAATAGTGGTCGCGGACAAACCAATTCATCAGCTAGTGGAACAATTCCTAAAACTGAAACCACCTCAGTTTACCGAGTGCGGAGACCCTGAAGCTGCTTCTTCATGGATCTAGAAATTGGAGAAAGCCTTTGCACTGCTAATGTGCAATGAGACTGAAAAGGTAGTACTTGCAACTTACCAACTAGAAGAAGTTGCAGATACTTGGTGGAAGACGACTCGAGGAACCATATTCCCAAAAGGCGTTGTTCCGGAGTGGAACGCCTTTCTAGAGACCTTTAATGTCAAATATTTTTCAGAAACTACCAGAGAGGTGAAGATGGCAGAATTTCAACGTCTTCGCCAGGGTTCCCTAACCGTCGATCAATATGAGGCGAAGTTTGCTAAACTTTCGCAGTATGCTCCTGAATTAATTGCGAATCCAGTAAACCGAGTGAGGAGGTTCAGAGAGGGATTCAAGCCAGACTTAAGAAGTACATTGATTTCCCTGAACCTGAGGACTTATAATGACCTTTATGAGAGGGCTCAGATGATCGAGAGAGATCAGAATGACCGAGCAACCTCATCTGGGTCGAGGTTTAACTCTCACCGAGAGAATATTCATCAGGGAAAAAGACCCATGCCCGGAGGTAGATCCCATGCCCCACCCTTCATAAGAAGCGGATTCAATAGACAGATGTCCAATAACATGGGTATATGTCACTTTTGTGGAAGGCGACACGGGACAGCTCCGTGCCCAACCAAGACAAGAGCCTGTTTCGAGTGTGGCCAACAGGGCCACATCGCAAGGTATTCTCCAAAGAAGCAGAGAGGACAACCTCAATTACCACCACCACCACCACCGAGAGGACAGATAAGAGGGTATGCCCCTCAGAACATGCCACAAGGAGGACAGCAGAGACCTCCAGCTTAAGGCATGATTTATGCAATCACACAAGGTCAGGCGGAAGCTGCGCCTAACGTGATAACAGGTATGGTTTCGCTCAACGACCAACCTGCTTATGCTTTGTTTGATCTGGGAGCAACCACTCATTTATTGCTGAGCAGTATGTTAAGTTGATAGGAGTTAGTCCTATATTATTGAAGTCGACAATGTGCATATCTACACCCTTGAAAGATAAAGTTATTACTGCTTTGGGTTGTTCGGGGTGCAAGTTAGTGATTGGTGAGCGAGAGGGGAAAATAGATCTTTTAGTCCTAGCCATGTATGAATTTGATTTAATAATTGGCATGGACTGGCTCACCAAGCAAAGAGCTAAAATGGACTGTTATCGTAAAGCGATTCAGTTTGACCCGATAGAGGGTGAGAGCTTCGAGTTTGTAGGAAGTCAAGAAGGACCCTCGATTGTCCTAATCTCGTCGCAAGAGACAGCTCATTTGTTAGACGAGGGTTGTCAAGGGTACCTGGCAACTGTCGTGGATACGACAATTCAGGAACTGAAAGTGGAGGACATTTCAGTTGTGCAAGAATTTCTAGATGTCTTTCTAAAGGAATTACCAGGGTTACCGCCAGAAAGGGAGATTGAGTTTGTAATTGAGTTAGCACCAGGGACAGAACCAATCTCAAAGGCACCTTATAGAATGGCGTTGTCAGAGTTGAAAGAACTGAAGGTGCAGATGTAAGAATTATTAGACAAGGGGTTTATTCGTCCTAGTGCATCGCCTTAGGGAGCACCAGTTCTATTTGTTAAGAAGAAAGATGGATCGTTGCGCCTGTGCATCGACTACCAACAGCTCAACCAGGTAACCATTAAGAACAAGTATCCCCTCCCAAGGATCGATGATCTGCTCGATCAGTTGCAAGGAGCATCAATATTCTCGAAGATTGACTTAAGAACGGGATATCATCAGCTAAGAATTAAGAAAGAGGATATTCCTAAGTCAGCATTTCGTACTCGGTATGGTCACTATGAGTTCACAGTGATGCCATTCGGGTTGACGAATGCTCCAGCTGCTTTCATGGATATGATGAACCGGATATTCAAGGAATATTTAGATCAGTTTGTGATCGTGTTCATTGATGATATCTTGGTCTATTCAAGAAGTGATGAAGAGCATGAAAATCACCTGAGATTAGTACTCCAGACTTTAAGGACGCATCAATTGTATGCTAAGTTTAGCAAATGCGAGTTTTGGTTGACTCGTGTTGCATTCTTAGGTCATGTGATTTCCGGAGAAGAAATCTCCGTCGACCCGAGCAAGATAGAAGCCGTGATCAATTGGCAGAGACCGACTACAGTGACAGAGATCAGAAGTTTTCTGGGATTGGCAGGTTATTACAGACAGTTTGTAGAAGGTTTCTCAGCGCTAGCATCGCCTCTAACTAAGTTCACGAAGAAAGAAGAGAAATTTGTATGGTCAGACAAGTGCGAGCGTAGTTTTCAAGAACTAAAGGAAAAGCTGACTACCGCACTTGTACTGACAATTCCATCTGGTCCTAAAGGATTCGAGATCTACAGTGATGCGTCATTTAGAGGGTTGGGTTGCGTGCTGATGCAACATGGTAGGGTTGTTGCGTACACCTCCCGTCAGTTGAGACCTCATGAACAGAATTATTCGACGCATGACTTAGAGCTCGCGGCGATTATCTTTGCCCTGAAGATTTGGAGACATTATCTGTGTGAGGAAAAATTTCAGATCTTCACGGACCATCAGAGTCTCAAGTATCTGTTCTCTCAAAAGGAGTTGAACATGAGACAGCACCGATGGATGGAATTGCTGAAGGACTACGACTGTGATATTCTATATCACCCAGGAAAGGCGAACAAGGTCGCCGATGCATTGAGTCGGAAGTCTTCAGTGGCACAAATCTTGGTTAAGGAGTGGAACTTAATCGAGAGAGCTCGGGATTCGGAATTCAAATTTGAGGTAGGCCACATTTCAAGTTTTATGACCACCCTTAGAATTGAACCAGATGTCCAGGTCAGAATCAAACAACTCCAACCGACAGACCCAGATGTACAGAAGATTCTTCAAGAGGACACTGAGAAAAGAAAGGCTGATTTTCAGATTTCTGATGACGGGACACTAAGGTTCCAAGGACGTTTCGTTGTACCTGACGATGTAGAGCTTAGAGAAGAGATTTTATCTGAAGCACATCGTAGTAGTTACAGCATTCATCCTGGAAGCACTAAGATGTATCAAAATCTGCATCAACACTATTGGTGGTCAGGTATGAAGGCGCACATCGCAAAGCATGTCGCCAAGTGTTTGACGTGTCAACAAGTAAAAGCTCAACATTGCAAGCCAGGAGGATTTCTACAACCTTTCGCGATCCCAGAATGGAAATGAGAGCATATCACGATGGACTTCATGACTGGACTACCAAGAAGTCAGAGAGGGAATGATTCAATCTGGGTAGTAGTCGACAAACTGACAAAGTCGGCTCACTTCATTGCAGTTCGAAAGGACCTCAGTCTAGATAGGCACGCAGACCTGTACGTGCGTTAGGTGGTTCAAATGCATGAAGTGCCGGTTACGATAACGTCAGTTAGAGACCCAAGGTTTACAGCCGCTTTTTGGAAAAGCTTGCAGAGTACTCTTGGTACAAAGCTTCAGTACAGTACGGCATATCATCCTTAGACGGATGGCCAGTCCGAGAGGACAATTCAGACTCTCGAGGACATGCTGAGAGCTTGTGTAATAGACTTCAAAGGAAGTTGGGAAGATCAGCTTCATCTGGTAGAATTCGCCTACAACAATAGTTACCAGCAGAGTATCCAGATGGCTCCATTCGAAGCGTTGTATGGCAGAGCATGCAGAACACTAGTGTGTTGGGATGAAGTTGGGGAAAGGAAGATAACAGGCCCAGAGTTGGTTCAGCAGTTAGTGGATGCTATGGTAATGATCAGAAACAGATTAAAGACAGCACAAAGCAGATAGAAAAGTTACGCAAATAACCGCCGGAGGTCTTTGGAATTCCAAATTAGTGATCACATTTTTCTGAAAGTATCACCAATGAGGGGAACTTCGTGCTTTGGTAAGAAAGGCAAATTGAGTCCGAGGTACGTAGGTCCGTTTGAGATTCTTGAAAGAATCGGGAACCTAGCGTATCGTCTTGCATTACCGCCAAGATTGGCACAAGTGCATGACGTCTTTCACGTGTCGATGTTAAGGAAGTACGAGCCTGACCTGACCCACGTGCTCAATTTCGAGGAATTGGACGTGGATGACCGTGTGTCATATGTTGAAAGCCCGGTTCAAATTGTCGATCGCAAAGAGCAAGTTTTGCGTACAAAGATCATCCCATTGGTCAAAGTGGTCTGGCAACACCACAGTACAGAAAGAGCAACATGGGAGACTGAGGAGTCAATGAGAGAATTGTACCCCCACCTTTTTGATCAAAATGTGTAGGGTTTAAATTTCGAGGACGAAATTTTTATAAGAGCCGAAGAGTTGTGACATCCTGAAATTCTTCAACCTGTTTTCTACTGAATTTATCGGGCATTTCATTGACGCGCCTATAGGGCTATTCTCATAACTGATCATTCTTGAGATAACTAGACTATCCTCGTAACTATTAAGGAATTTTAAGGCAATAGACTTGATAACTCGATCGTGAATCGGTTTACCGACCGTGTCCATCTTTAGAGGCCATTACGTACGATTAAAAATCGATTTGAAATCGAGATAAACCGGATCGACAGAGATGTGTGGCGAATCGTGGGTGACACCACTAAATTAGAAAATTCTCGTCGACCGACTCTAGACTGATTTTCTTATTGTTTTGGTACCCTGTGTCCGTATTTGGATCCTCAGAATTTTCACGACAATCGAGAGTCGCCAATGAGTCGAGTGGATTCATAGTGGCTCGAAGAAAATCGACCACGGGTCAATTGCACTAAAAATATCTGAAAGTTACCTAGTAGCCTTGGTCACGCTAAAAACGTGTCGAATAGAGATTAACTGCCAATTCGAGTCCGATTTCAGAAATTTAAGTTTCTGTCAGGTCACAATAAATTCTAGGAGTGTCGACTCAATCACAGAAGATTTTTCGGAGATCCCGAGATTTTTACGGAAAATCGATTCGGACGTCGCGGAAAATCAACAGAAATTCGAATGGGCTCAATTAAAGGAAATTTCGACTTCCAAGCCGAGCTTTTGTGTGTTGGAAACTAGCAGAAAATGGTATGGGATTTTCCTTCGGCAAAATCAGACCTCAATTTGCGAAATTGAGTGAAGAATTGAAGCTAAATTAAATGAAATTCGGAATTATGCTTGGACAGCATTTTTTTGACTTCATTTTGATTTAGTTTGTGGAATTTAAATTTATAGAAAGTATTAGAGGCTAAAGGATAAGGTGGAAAGCTAAAGTGGGGACCAAGCATTAAATTTTGAAGATATTTTGGGCTTTGATATTTTTTCTCTCCAATCTTCGGACGACTCTCAGCCGCCCCTGAATCCTTCACAGCTCCTACTTCTGGTTTAGCTTTCATTTTCCTCTCTACCGCGTACGTTTGCTTCTCCATTTGCTACCCTCTCTCACGCCCACGTCTCGATCAAATTCTCCACTGAGCGATCTGGCCAACAGCAAGCTTGAAGAAGCCCACGAAGCCTCAAATTGAAGCTGCTGCCGTTCGTTGCTTCTCCAGCGAAGATCCCACTGAAGCAAAGTCAATCCAAGCCAACATCTTCAGCTTGGTCAACCCAACGGTGTCAGCGACTGTTGTTACTCCAGCTGCCAGCCTCCACCGAGTTGAAGCCCTCGAAGACCGAAGCTAGAGGAGCCCACGTTTCACCGAGCCTTCGTTGCGTCCGCAACACCAATGCCACACGTCCGAGTCTCCTCCAGCAGCAACGTGCCTGCACTGATTTTTTTGGTCAGCCATCTTCACGGTTCTTCATCAACCCGCGTGTCTTCAGCTGAGCGACGCTAGCCTTCAACGTCATGGAGTCCAGCCGCTTGAAGACTTCAGTGGCGTCGATCGTTATTTCCAGAGGCCTCAGTCCACCGAAAGCAACTTGCTGGCCCAGTGAAGGGACTTCTCGGCCCAGCAATCCGTTTCCTCCAGCAGCCGTTATTCCAGCAAGGCTAGCCCACGGTTAGGCCCTCCTTCAGCACACGTGATAGCAGCTCCTTTGGGCCAAGTCTTCAGCCCAATTCAGCAGGGCCCAATTCCAACAAGTCAATTGAAGCCAGCCCAAGAATTTCAGCAGGCCCAACCCCAAGAGTGAGCCCATTCCAGTGCAAGAACAAATCTCATTTGGGCTGAGATTTGTTGGGCCAAGCTTAAGGCCCAGCCCAAGCCCGCCGGTGTTGTCAAAAGCCCGATTTCGGCCACCGTCGCGTCGCCGTCGCGGTGATTCAGTCTCCGCTTTTACCAAGTGATTTTTACTCACTAATGCTTTCTTAGTTTGCTAATTATGCTTAAGGGTTGGTTAGATTTAATTAAGTGCAATTAGGTGGTTAGATTAGTTTAGAGTAATTTAATTCGTGACTTAATAATGCATGTTAGGTGGTTAGACTTAGTCATTAGCAAGTAGAGATGTACTATTATTTATTGAATGCATCTCGGGATTTTTCCCGACCCGTTTCGGGCTCCAATCAGGCAATATGGGCCTAAATTGGATTTTTTAATATTTATTTATTTATTTTTCAAAATTAATTATTTTTCCGGAAATTCAACCATCGTGCTGATTGTCGTGGTACAGTCCGTTTATTTAATTGAGCTTTAATTTATATGGAATTGATTTAAATTGTGAAATTTGAGGAATAGTCCTAAATTGTTTGTTATGATGGCCGAGTATGGGTATATAGCGCCAGTACATTGATGGGCTATATAGTAGGGAGAATGGTGAAAGTTAACTGAGAACATTATTGGCTGAGATCAATCAGGTACGATATTATTGGACATACGTGGTTCGGTGATTAAGGAAATATCACTTGTGAAAACGACACCTTATAAAACTCACGATGTTGTCTATTGCCGATGTCACCTTGGTGAAAACGGCGCCCTAGAAAGGACACGTGGTTTGGTGATCGAGGATATCACTGGTGAAAACGGCGCCTTAATGAACGCACGGTGTCGGTGATCGGTATGTCATTGGCGAAAACGACGCCCGAGAAACACATGTGATCTGGTGAAGGGGTATACCATTAGGGAATTATGGTATGAGTGGAAATGACCTAGAGGGGTTCGAATGACATGTAATCGATTAAGTCGATTGACCGATGCTTGATCGGATGTTGTGAATTGTTTGAATATCTGTGTTTAACCTTGAATTGCAGGTTGGAAATGAGGCTAAGGTAAGTCCTCTGACTCATGTTGTGCTTAGGCAACCGTTTGGCGTATTAGTTTACTAATCGGGTCTTAGGGGGTAGAACTCGCTGAGACGTGGTCTCATTGGTTATTAAATAACCATTTCAGGACCCTGAGGAGAAGCCAAGGAGGAGGAACCTGAGGAGGAGAAAGATTTTTGAAGAAGAAGAAGATGATCCAGAGAGGGATCTTGAGTACAACCCGGATGTGGATTGAGATCCCATCCCTTTTGTGAACCCTGTCTTAGTGTAGATAGGTGTGAGACTTGTTTGCTGTAAATAGTATTGTAAATATACTATGAGTTATACTGTTAATAAAAGTGTGGTTGTGAATTTCAATATGAAAAATATGGCCTACTTTTCTATCCCATTGTTTTATTGTCTAGGGAATCATAACTGCTTCCGCATGCATAATAAAAAGAAAGGGTCGGCGATACTTAGTGCTGGGATATCGCACTTTAAAATCGATCAAGGCAAGGGATGGGTGCGTGCCCGAGGATCGGGGCGTGACATCCCCTTTTTGTGGTATCAGAGCGAAGTTCAAGATTGGAGTGATAAGGAGCGTTGACCATGGGATAGTTGGTAGGAAAGGCCTTTAAATTCATGCTGGTGCATGTCTATGTTAGTTGAGTGCTAAAATTCATGCTGGGGTAAGAGGCAATAACGGCTTGTCAGGAAATATAACACCTATTGGTGACTGATGATCGAGGACAGTGGAAGGCATACGACTTATGAGATAATATGCGGTAAGGACAGCATCACTCCAAATTGATTTTGGCACACGCATATGAAATAAGAGTGAACGAGCAACTTCTAAAAGGTGACAGTACTTTCTCTCGGCCACACCATTCAACTAAGGGTTATGAGTACAACTTGTTGATGTATAATGCCAAGATTAGAACAAAACAAAGAAATTGATTTCTGTGTATTTTCTAGAGCATTATCTATTCACAAAATTTTAAGGGATGTATTAAACTTATTAGTAACTTCACGATGAAATAATTGGAAAACATGTAAAAATTCAGAACGTCATGAAGCATATAGAGCCATGTTAAACGAGAATAATCATCCACAAAAGTAACAAAGTACTTAAAACCATTTCTACTAACAATACAGGAAGGTCCCCAGATGTCCAAATGAACAAATTCAAGTAAAGTAGATGCACGAGAATCATTACGACTAGGAAAAGAATTACGATGATGTTTCCCAAGTTCACAAGCTTCACACTCAAGGGTAGAAATTGATTTACACTCGGGAATTATTTGTTGTAACTTAAATAAAGATAAATGCCCTAAACTAGAATGTCATAATAGGGGATTAATAGAACTAGCAGCTAGACCATTAGCGTCAACAGTAGAGACACTATTTAGATAGTAGAGTCCATCACATTCATGCCCTCCACCAATCATCTTCTTTGTTTGAAGTTCCTGAAAAAAAGCAATAAGATGGGTAAAATGTAACTGAACAACTAAGAGTTTTAGTTAACTAACTAACAGAGGACAAAGATAAGGAAGGTGTAAGTGAAACAGTCCCCGATCCAACCACTTGAGTCGAGGAACCATTAGCTAAAATAACTTCTAATGAAGGACTAGAGTTATGGTGGGAAGAAAATATTTCTTGATTACCCGTCATATGACTAAAAGCTCCCAAGTCAATGACCCAGGAGGTGCTAGGAGACAAAGTAGAGAAAGATGCCATGTTACCTATACGTGCAAGAGTGGTAGTGGATGAGAAATTGGAAGCCTCTAGTTGTTGGACACGCTTAATGAGTTGTGCAACCATATCATCTCTAGTCGTAGACTCAGAAGAACTACCCTCAAGTGAGATAGATGGGTTCATGTCGCTGTAAGACACATTTCCAGCACTCCCTTCAGATACAACAACATTTGCAGTAATTAATCGTTGAGCCCACTCAGGCTTGCCATGCTTGGCCCAACAGGTGTCAACAATATGACCGAATTTGCCGCAGTATATACACTGACGGCTATCTCGATTAGAACTTTGTCCACTACATCCATCACCACGTCTACAACCTCCCTCAAAACCACGACCTCTATTGGAAAAACCACCACTACTAGCCACAAATGCTTAATTGTCTTTAGATGAAGTAGAAGATGGAGGAACAATGCGTTGAATTCAACAAAATGCTTCATTCAAAGAAGGAACTCTCTCTCTCTCTCTCTCTCTCTCTCTCTCTCTCTCTCTCTCTCTCTCTCTCTCCAGCAAGAAGCTGATTCTTCATAGGATGTAAGTTGGCATTCAAGCCAGATAAAAACTTGGTCACTTGAAATTCAGCTCGTTGTGTCTTAAGTCTCTCAAGATCAGTAGTGATGGGATGATAAAGATTAAGTTCTTCCCACATACCTTTCAAAACACTATAATACTCTCCAATAGACTTGTCTTCCTGTTTAAAATTAAAGATCTTCTCATATAGTTCATAAACTATAAACATATTTTTGTCTTGTGAGTAACTCTCCATAAGATCATCCCACACTCCCTTAGCAGTTGTGTGGAACATGACATTAGCAGTGATGGATGGTTCCATGCTATTCCATAACCACACCAAAAGTGTATCATTCTCTCTCATCTAATCACTATAGTCTTTAGAATTTTCAGCAGGAGGGTCTGTAGTAAGATAATGGAGTTTGCCTTTGGCATTAATATAGACCTTCATAGCTTGGGCCCATAACAAGTAATTGGAAGATCCATTTAATTTAATAGTGGTAATTTGAACATTGACACTATCTATAGAAGCCTTAGTATCACTCATGATGATAGTCTCAATATAAATATATCTACCACTTAATCAAGAAGGCTAAAACTTTAGTGCAAGAAACAAAACAACAACGCTAATGTATAATCAGATGTAATTGGCTCCATCAGTTAACCAAAGGGATGCTGAAATCTCATAAATATAGACTTATGTATAGAAGAAAATATCTGACCAGAAATCTTGATTCAAATAATTTTATGTTTGACGGAAACCCAGCAAGATCAATCAACCATAATCAATGAAGTACTCTGATTCTTGAATCTGCTGATCAGTAAGTGTTGTAATCCATGTTCACAAACCGAAACTGATGAATTTGATATCTTATAATCTCATTGTATCGAGACTCAAAGAGAAAACCGATAAAAATTGCAGCTTTAGGTGGCTGCACACCAGAGAAAAAGTAGGATTACTAGGAGACTCTCAAACCAGCAATAAGATCAAGTAATCAAGTAGTTAGATCTGCTCTGATACCATGTCACAAAGCTGATCAGAGAACCCACAGCAAGTAGAAAGAGAGAAAGAAGGAAGAGAGAAGGAATAGAGAGGACGAGGAGAAGAAGAACGTAAAAGAAACAAAGAGAGGACTATAGTTTTCTGTGTAACAGAAACCCTACACCCATTGTGTTTATATTAAATATAAATTGTATATGATCATAATACCCTTATGTAAGTAAAAGAGAAATAAAACTCTAAAAATTAAAAATAACTCAATTAAAGTAACTTAACAAAGACCATGGCCACCACCCCACACACAATCTCTCTCTTCTCTCTATATGGTCGTTTCTCTTTTCTTCTTCCAAAGATGCTGCAAAGGCCCTTACTCATTCTTTGTGCTTTACAATGGTTTCCAGGACAAGTTTCCCATCTCCAATTGCTCATTGAAGATGTTTGCCAGGAACACCGCACTTTGTTATTGGTCTCCAGTGATGGAGATTCGGGGGCATCATCCAACATATGTGTCACGCCCCGAAACCCCGAGCACGCGAACAACCCGCCATGGTCATGCAAATGCGACATTCCTAGGTAGTGTCGCCGACCCCATTCATTTATTATTGTGCAAGCGGAACGTATTATAAAACCACTGACAAAAACTCACGGGATAGGAAAAGTAAGAAACCAACTCATTCATAAACAAACATGCTTTCAAAGATAAACGTCAGAGATTACATATATACCAAAAAGGGGCAATCTACCAAAAGGGGATCAGTCCACCAAAAAGAAGGAACAGTCCTATGACCACTAGTCAGACTCGTTCTTCGATCCCACTTCTGACTGATCAGCCTCTGGGGGTTTCGCCATCTACAGTCCTAAAATTTTGGCCCACAACGGGGTGAGACATTGTCTCAGCAAGTTCAACCCCCTAAACCCTTATTAGAAAGAAAATACACCCAAGGGTGGCCTAGCCACATCACACAGAAGACTTACCTCGCCTTATTTCCTTCCTGCAGGTTAGTACAGCTCAAATCATTAAATCACAGGTAACCATAAGAACTTAAACAATTGGGACGCAATCACTTTCATATCATCAATAACCACACTCAGCACACGTTCCAATTTTCGTTTATCACCACACATGAACATAGCCTACTCGTAGTTCAGCTATCTAATGGCATATAGCCAGGCATCGTCTCCCCACCTTGGAGCACTACTTCGTCACTACGTCGACGGCGTTCCCAAAGGAGCATGGGCCCAAAATCTACGACGACCCGCATCCGTTGTAAAGGGCATCCCATATAGGAGCAAGTCCGGCTCAACAGCCCAGAACGATCTCCTCTTAATTATCACACAACAATTCATATTCGGCCCGGGACACTTTGCATTTCACTCAATGCTTCCACTTAAAATAGTGATCCCGGCCATTTTTCTTCATATTAGAAATATTCCAGAAATTATTCACGTGTGTAGGGGCATGTTAATTTCGAACCAGAAAGCCAATATCTCACTTTTTCAAACCCCACTATTTAATATAATCCTTAAAATCCAATTTGGTATCAAAACCCGACACTTGGAATTTTCTGAGTAAAATCCATATTTTTCACAATTAATACTCAATTTGCAATATCCAATCATCAAATTAAAAATCTGAATATACAGCAACGATCAGCGTGAACTTCTAAGAAAATAAGGTCATAAATAATTTTTTGAATTTTTTTAAATAATAATATTTTAATAATTTTCGTAATATAATATATTATTAAATAATCTAATAATTTCGAAACATTTATTTAAATCAGAAATAAATTCCTTTAAGTCACATCAAGGCTTATATTAAAATAAATCTACTTAGCTTTAAATTAAACACAGTTTGATTTAATTAAACACCTTAATCTAATCCACAACTAAATAAACTAATCTAACCACCTAAACTTACTCAACTTAAACTAAGAACACCCCAAACATCATTAACCCTCTAATCAAGGTTTAGTGAGCTAAACTCAACCGATTAGCGAGCCGAGTGGTTCCAAACAACGAGGACGCAACAGGGATCGACTTTCCTCAAGGCGGGCCGAGCTTTCAAGGTCGAGAGGCCGGCCAAAACGGGCTAAAACTGAGCTGGAATACCAATTTTTCCAGCTACTGTTTTGGGCCCGAGAAGGGCAGATCCGGTGTTGGTTAGGCGAAGGAACGGTAGAGGAAAGGGACAGCAACTCGGGCGGTGGTTCACGGCAGCCTGGTGGGGCCTACGGCAGCCTTGGCGACGACGAACGAGCGGCTCGACAGTCAGACAACGACGTTGGGCGATGGACGAAGGTGGAGCTGCAGCTGGCGAGCGGCGAGCTGGTCAGGCGCGCGGGTGAGTGGCGACGGCGAGGACCTCCGATGGTGGCTAGCGACCAGGAACAGTAGCGAACAAAGGAGAGACGACAGCTGGAGGCTCGGGCGGAGATGGCGCGACGGCTGGCCGACGAGGCGCGCGCGAACGGGCGACGACCGCGACGGCGACGACGACCACAACAAGCGGCGGCAACGGCGACGGCGACGAGCGGCGGCGACGGCGATGTGCAATGGCGACGGCGACGTGCGATGGCGAGCTGGCAATCGAGCAGGCGAAGGGGCGGCGTCGGGCTAGCTGAACCGATCAACCTCTTCTCTCTCTCTCTCCTCCAATTCAAAAACAAAAACCAAGGAAGAAGATGATGGAGATGGGTGAAGTAATGTCCCACCTTTCCAAGAGCCAATATCCATCCTCCACTTGTCAAGATCCTAGCCACACAAGCCCCACCATGACATCACTTGATGATGTCACACCCCACTATCTCAATCTCCCACAACCTTATTCCAATGGGTACAATTTCATTTTCCATCGTGGCATGAATTCCCCAAAATCTTATACAACACATTTCATTCAATCCACTTCCAATTGAGCCAAATTGAAGTCCATAAAATTAATCCAATGTCACCACACTTCAATTCACAATTTTACGTAACCATAGAACCATCTTGAGTCCCAAAAGCATGACCAAAAGTGGACCTACTAATCTCTCGAGCCAAATTAACCATTCTTTGACTAATTTGCTGAAAAACTCTGATTGCATGAAAAATCTTCCGAAGATGAGTTAATGATCCTAAAATGGTTTGTGACACACCAGGGCTTCCAATTTCTGAATTCGTTTTCAATTTCACGGTTAATTTTACCTGACACGATATTAGCGCGTCATAATCTACCAGGTAGCTTTTAGAAATTTTCATGCATTTGACATGTGGTTGATCAATTCAAGCCACAATGTACATCTTTGACACATTGGCGACTCTCAGTTGTCGTGGTAATCTCAAGGTTTCAAATACGGACATCGGGTACCCAAATAAACCAAAAAGTCGGTTCAGTGCCGATCGACAATAATTGTGCAATCTGGTGAAATCACCCACACTTGATCACATGTCTCTGTCGAGTCGACCTATCCCCGTTCTCTAGTCGATTTTTAATTGTGCTGTAATAACCTTTGCAGATTAGCTTGGTCGAAAGGTCATTTCCTGGTCAAATTCTCGAGTCTGATGCATTAGAATCTCTTAACGGCTTCACCTAATAGACTAGTTTTCATATGAGTGGCCAACTCAAGGAAAAGAACTATATGGGCAAAGATGAAATGCCCATCTCAATTTACTGAAAAATATAATTGGAAAAATCAGGATATCACAACTCTTCCCCTCTTATAAAAATTTCGTTCTCGAAATTTAAACCATTACAAATCATAAACAAAAAGGTAGGGGTACAATTGTCTCATCGAATCTTCTCTTTCCCTGGTTGCTCTTTTTGTACTGCGGTAATGCTAGATCACTTCCAAACTTGTCTAAACCATTACTGATTCAAAATGCTGAACACTTGCCCACTTTTGCAAAAATAAAAGCTACAAAATTTGGTTCTTTTTCTTTTTATTTTTCCATTTTTCCACTGAGCGACTAACTGCCACGTCGAGGTTTCGAACTTCCGACTTCGAACCTCTTTCTTCATTCCTGGGTACCACTCGGCTAACAGTGCCGACAGTGTCTCGAATTGCTTTCTTTATCCATTTAAAGCCAAAATCCTTCTTTGAACCCAATTTTTTTTTTCAAAGGATTCTGATGAAAGTACCGTTTCAACTTTCCTTTCTTAACAAAACGCGATGTCCCTATCATAAGCGACATCCATGGAAAATATACTTCCCTACTTGAAATTCCAAAGGTCTTCGACACAAAATCAGCGAAGCTGAACTGGCGATTCTGAGCGGTCTTTATTCTGTCTCTGATAACTGCAACTGAATCACTAATTTCTGAACCAACTCTGGACCTGCAATTTTCTGATCTCTGACCTCAACTCAACCAACTGAAGTTCTATACATTCTGCTCTGCTATGCTTCAAAAGGAACCATCTAAAAACTCGGCTGGCAACTGTTGCTGTAAGTGAACTCAATAAGAAAGAGTTGTTCTTTTCCACTTCCTTTGAAAACCAACCCACATGCTCTCAACCTGTCCTCAAAGGTCTGAATTATCCTTTAAGACTAGTCATCCGTCTGAGGATGATAATCCGTACTGTACTGCAGCTTCATTCCCAAAACACTCTGCAACTTTTCCAGAAGATAGCCACGAATTTCGGTCTCGATCTGAAGAAATCATCACCAGCACTCCAAATAGACGAACTCTCTGACGCACGTACAACTCAGCGTGCTTGTCCAAATCAAGGTCCTTTCGTACTGTGATAAAGTGAGTCAACTTCGTCAAACTATCAACCACTATCCAAATGTAATCATTTCCTTTCTGACTCTTCGGTATGCCTATCACAAAGTCCATTGGGAAGTACTCCCATTTCCACTCGGAAATCTCGAGAGGTTACAGAAATCCTCCTAGTTTACAGTGCTGGGCTTTGACCTGCTGACACATCCAACACTTGGCGACATGTTTGGCGATGTCTGCCTTCATATCAGACCACCAATAGTGTTGACGCAGATTCTGATACATCTTGGTACTACCAGGATGAATGCTGTAACTACTACGATGGGCTTTTGATAAGATTTCCTCTCTAAGCTCCACATCGTCAAGTACAACCAATCGTCCTCGGAACTTCAATGTTCCATCTTCAAAAATCTGAAAGTCAGCTTTCCTTTTTCTCTGTATCCTCTTGCAGGATTTCCTGAACATCCGGATTTGTCTGCTGAAGCATTCTGATTCTGACCTGCACTTCCGGCTTAATTCTGAGGGTGGCCATAAGATTGGTAAGGTGGCCTACCTCAAATTTGAAACCCAAATCTCATGCTCTCAAGTAGACTCCATTCCTTGAGTACCATCTGCACTACTTAAGACTTCCTACTCGGTGCATTGGCAACCTTGTTTGCCTTTCTCGGGATGATACAAAATCTCACAAGTCATAGTCCTTCAGAGTTCCATCCATTAACGATGTCTCATATTCAACTCCTTCTAAGAGAATAAGTACTTAAGACTCGATAGTCGGTGAAGATCTAGAATGTTTCTCCGCATAAATAATGCCTCCAAATCTTTAGGGCAAAGATGATCGTCGCTAGTTCTAGGTCATGCGTCGGATATTTCAACTCGTGAGTTCTCAACTGACGGGACGCATATGCAATGACCCTACCATGCTGCATTAATATGCAACTCAGTCCTTTATATGACGCATCACTGTAGATCTCAAACCCTCCTGGACCAGATGGAATAGTAAGCACAGGTGCAGTAGTTAGCTTCTGCTTAAACTCTTGGAAACTACTTTCGCACTTATCTGACCACACAAACTTTTCTTCCTTCTTCAGCAATCTTATCATCGGTGATGCTAACACTGAAAACCTTTCTACAAACCGTCTGTAATACCCCCGCCAAACCTAGGAAACTTCGATCTCTGTCACTATAGTCGGTCTTGGCTAGTTGATTACTGCTTCAATCTTAGCTGGGTCCACTGAGATCCCTTCTCCGGAGATGACGTGACCTAGGAAAGCCATACGAGTTAACCAAAACTCGCATTTATTGAACTTGGCATACATCTCGTGATCTCTCAAAGTCTAGAGCACTATCCTTAGGTGCTTTTCATGATCCTCCGTACTCCTTGAGTATACTAAGATGTTGTCGATGAAAACAATTACAAACCGATCCAAGTACTCCCTAAACACACGGTTCATCAGATCCATGAAAGCAGCTGGGGCATTCGTCAACCCAAACGGCATCACAGTGAACTCATAGTGACCGTATTGAGTGCGAAACGCCAACTTCGGTATGTCTTCCTTCTTGATCCTTAACTGATAATACCCTGTTCTCAAGTCGATCTTAGAAAATATCGACGCTCCTTGAAGCTGATCAAACAAGTCATCGATCCTCGACAATGGATACTTGTTCTTGATCGTCACCTAGTTGAGTTGTCGATAGTCGATGCACAAGCATAAAGAACCATCCTTCTTCTTCACGAACAGAACTGGTGCTCCCCAAGGTGATGCACTAGGACGGATAAATCCTTTATCCAACAACTCCTACATCTGCACCTTCAATTCCTTAAGTTCTAACAAAGCCATCTGGTAAGGAGCCTCAGAGATTGGCTTAGTTTCAGGTACTAACTCAATCACAAACTCTATTTCTCTTTCTAACAACAAACCTGGCAATTATTCAGGAAACACCTCAGAAAACTTTCTGTGCCATGATTATGTTCTCCATATTCGGCTCCTCAACTGACGTATCCACTATAGTTGTCTTATAGATTTGGCAACTTACAACCAGAACCAAGTCATCTTCAGTGACGAATAACAGGGATCGAAGATCCTTTCAAACTTTCAATAATTCAAAACTTTCATACGCTAACTGAATAAACTGAATTACATCACTACCACGATTCATAACTGCAGAAAGCTCCTTGAGCCAAACCTTTTTCGTATATGACTTCCAAGTCATATTTAAGCAAACCCTTCAAGTACAACTATAGCCAGAGATTCATCTTTCTATTACTTTATTACAACCACGAAAACTCCACAACATTCACTCAAAATCCTGCTGCGATACTCTGATAAAAACATCTCAAAACATTCTTTCCTTGATCGATACATGGTCGATCCCTTCATGTTCCTCTAGCCATCCTAGTGGTGTCTTATCTACAGTAATGGTGCTTACGCTCTCCTGGACCTACGCGGACAGTCCTGGTACTGGTGGCCATGCTGGCCACATTCAAAGCATGCTCCCGTTATACTCTGACACTGGGCTGACTCATGACTCTTTCTTTCACAAACTTGGCACACAATTAGTGAGTCCTCTAACTCCTGTCGAGTGACAACAGGCACTCCTTCTTGTACTGGAGGCCTGTTCCAAAAATCCCACGGTGCATTCTATGGCTCACTCCTTTCAATCTGTCCCATCGGCTTTCTAACACCGTTTATGGCAGGGTAACCCTGTTGGTCACACTCAGAACAAGCACATGTCTTACCAAGACATAGGGCTGATCCATGTCGGCTTTCGTCAGCACGACACACTCCATTCTGATTCATTGTTGACCTAACCATCCCACATTTCCAGTTGGACGGAAACGGGATACTTTTCTCCAATCATAAGCTCCTTCCCAAACTGATTTCCATCTCTACTGAACTGAACTTTGACTCAGATACGGTGGCTTGTTCCTCGATCACAACTCCAGATTGGGCCTCAACAAGCGCAGCAACAACAATGGTTACAACACTGGCGGCGGTAGAAAAAGCGGTGGCTCAATCCTGAGCTTACTAGCTCAACAAGTTCCCAAGGGACATAGCGCCTGAACAATCCCATCGAACTTAGGATCGCTCAGTGCTGCTACACTAGTACCGACCTGCAGCGGTACTTTTACACTCGCACTAGTCTAAGTCAGACTCTACCTTAGGTATCGACTCTTATCAATGTCCTACCCCGAGGTACAGTCCTACCGACCTCCTTTAAGGAGTTCTCCACTCCTGGTCACTCATCCTACGTGCTCTTTATAGACACCCATTTTCCCAATTCCAACACCAGGTTAGAATCTGAGTGATCCCACAACAAGTTATCAAACAACTATCAACCACATGCATTTAGCATATTAAAAGCCTTTCCTACTAACTATCCCATGACCCATCGCACCTTATCACTCCATACACAAGCCTTGCTCTGATACCACTTAAACAGGGTTGTCACGCCCCGAAACACCGAGCACGCGAACAACCCGCCATGGTCATGCAAATGCGACATTCCCAGGTAGTGTCGCTGACCCCATTCATTTATTATTGCGCAAGCAGAACGTATTATAAAACCCCTGACAAAAACTCATGGGATAGGAAAAGCAGGAAACCAACTCGTTCATAAACAAACACGCTTTTAAAGATAAACGTCAAAGATTACATATATACCAAAAAGGGGCAGTCTATAAAAAGGGGATCAGTCCACCAAAAAGAAGGAACAGTCCTATGACCACTAGTCGGACTCGTTCTTCGATCCCACTTCTGACTGATCAGCCTCTGGGGGTTTCGCAATCTACGGTCCTAAAATTTTGGCCCACAACGGGGTGAGACATTGTCTCAGCAAGTTCAACCCCCTAAACCCCTATTAGAAAGAAAATACGCCCAAGGGTGGCCTAGCCACATCACACGGAAGACTTATCTCGCCTTATTTCCTTCCTGCAAGTTAGTACAGCTCAAATCACTAAATCACAGGTAATCATAAGAACTTAAACAATTGGAACGCAATCACTTTCACATCATCAATAACCACACTCAGCACACGTTCCAATTTTCGTTTATCACCACATATGAACATAGCCTACTCGCAGTTCAGCTATCTAATGGCATATAGCCAGGCATCGTCTCCCCACCTTGGAGCACGGCTTCGTCACTACGTCGACGGCGTTCCCAAAGAAGCATGGGCCCAGAATCTACCGCGACTCGCATCCATTGTAAGGGGCATCCCATATAGGGGCAAGTCCAGCTCAACAACCCGGGACGATTTACTCTTAATTATCACACAACAATTCATATTCGGCCAGAGACACTTTGCATTTCACTCAATGCTTCCACTTAAAATAGTGATCCTGGCCATTTTTCTTCATATTAGAAATATTCTAGAAATTATTCACATGTGTAGGGGCACGTTAATTTCGAACCAGAAAGCCAATATCTCACTTTTTCAAACCCCACTATTTAATATAATCCTTAAAATCCAATTTTGGTATCAAAACCCGACACCCGGAATTTTCTCGAGTAAAATCCATATTTTTCACAATCAATCAATTTGCAATATCCAATCATCAAATTAAAAATCTGAATACACAAGCAACAATCAGCACAAAATTCTGAGAAAATAATGTCGAAATAATTTTTCGAATTTTTTTAAATAATAATATTTTAATAATTTTCGTAATATAATATATCATTAAATAATCCAATCATTTCGAAACATTTATTTAAATCAAAAATAAATTCCTTTAAGTCATATCAAGACTTATATTAAAATAAACCTACTTAGCTTTAAGCTAAACACACTTTAACTTAATTAAACACCTTAATCTAATCCACAATTAAATAAACTAATCTAACCACCTAAACTTACTTAACTTAAACTAAGAACACCCTAAGCATCATTAACCCTCTAATCAAAGTTTAGTGAGCTAAACTCACCCGATTAGCGAGCCGAGCGGTTCCAAACAACGAGGACGCAACAGGGATCGACTTTCCTCAAGGCGGGCTGAGCTTTCGAGGTTGAGAGGCCGGCCAAAACGGGCTAAAACCGAACTGGAATACCTATTTTTCCAACTACTGTTTTGGGGCCGAGAAGGGCAGATCCGGTGCTAGTTGGGCGGAGGAATGGCAGAGGAGAGGGGCGGCAGCTCAAGCGGTGGCTCACCGCGGCCTGGTAGGGCCTCCGGTGGCCTTGGCAATGACAAAAACAGGCGGCTGGACGGTCGAATGGCGACGCTGGGCGGCGGACGAAGGTGGAGCTGTAGTTAGCGAGCGACGAGCTGGTCATGTGCACGGGTGAGCGGCAGCGGCAACGGCGACAGCAAGGACCTCCGGCGGTGACTGGCGACTAGGAACAACGGTGGACAAGGGAGAGGCGACGGCTGGAGGCTTGTGTGGAGACGGCGCGACGGCTAGCCAGCGAGGCACGAGCGGGCCTTCGCGCGCGGACAGGTGACGATGGCGACAGTGACGGGCGACAGTGACGACGACGTTTGGCGGCGAGCTGGCAACCAAGCGGGCGAAGGGGTGGCGTCGGGCTGGCTGAACCGATCGGCCTCTTCTCTCTCTCTCCTCCAATTCAAAAACAAAAACCAAGGAAGAAGATGATGGAGATGGGTGAAATGATGTCCCACCTTTCCAAGAGCCAATATCCATCCTCCACTTGTCAAGATCCTAGCCACACAAGCCCCACCATGACATCACTTGATGATGTCACACCCCCACTATCTCAATCTCCCACAACTTTATTCCAATGGGTGCAATTTCATTTTCCATCGTGGCATGAATTCCCCAAAATCTTGTACAACACATTTCATTCAATCCACTTCCAATTGAGCCAAATTGAAGTCCATAAAATTAATCCAATGTCACCACACTTCAATTCACAATTTAACGTAACCATAGAACCATCGTGAGTCCCAAAAGCACGACCAAAAGCGGGCCTACTAATTTCTCGAGCCAAATTAGCTATTCTTTGATTAATTTGCTGAAAAACTCTGATTGCATGAAAAATCTTCCGAAGATGAGTCAATGATCCTAAAATGGTTTATGACACACTAGGGCTTCCAATTTCTGAATTCGCTTTCAATTTCACGGTTAATTTCACTTTGGCACGATATTAGCGCGTCCTGATCTACTAGGTAGCTTTTAGAAATTTTCATGCATTTGACCTGTGGTTGATCAATTCAAGCCACAATGTACATCTTTGACACATTGGCGACTCTCGGTTGTCGTGATAATCTCAAGATTTCAAATACGGACACAGGGTACACAAATCGACAGAAAAGTCGGTCCAGTGCCGATTGACAAGAATTGTGCAATCTGGTGGAATCACCCACACTTGATCACATGTTTCTATCGAGTCGACCTATCTCCGGTCTCTAGTCGATTTTTAATTGTGCCGTAATGACCCTTGCAGATTAGCTTAGTCGAAAGGTCACTTCCTGGTCAAATTCTCAAGTCTAATGCATTAGACTTAACGGCTTCATCTGATAGACTAGTTTTCACATGAGTGGCCAACTCAAGGAAAAGAACTATATGTGCAAAAATGAAATGCCCATCTCAATTTACTGAAAATAGAATCGGAAAAATCAGGATGTCACAGTATGTCTAAGCAAAGTCGCTGTTTGTTCGAGTGCGACTGAGTAAAGATCAAGGCGGTGGAGCAATCACCGACTTGAGGAGGCAGGGTATATCTCCTCCTCTTTGTTACGATACACAAGTAAATTGTGTTAGAGAAATCTCACATCAGATAATCAATGTAGTGTGAAGCAGTTAATATATCCTAATTAGCTTATAACTTATTGGTTTAAGTTTTTGAGTCAAAGTAAGTCCATCTGGATATATCAACGGGCTTGGACTTAAGCTCCCTTTTGCTGATCTCCCCAAACAAAAAGTATCGGGCTAGGTGGGCCTTGTGATGTAGCAACAAGGCAAGTAGACTTCATAATTCGGTTCGGAAAAAGAGACTAAGGATGAAGTTGAATAGCTGGGTTCGGAAAGAAAGACTAAGGCTAGCAAACTTCATGGTTCGGTTCAAGAAAATTGAGATAAGTTAATGCAAAAAGATACTTGCAACAGCTCTATGAGGATTCCTTGGGAGGCATGCATGACTTTGAGAGGGGGTTGCAGCAGTTGTTCAAAGAAGTAAAAAATACGATCGTCGCGGAGAAATATGATGCTGCAAGCCTTGAAGTCGTAGCCTTGAGGTACATGCACGTTGGAGATCTGAAATTGGTCAGAAACTCTGCTAGAAATGGTAACCTTGTTTCCATTGAGTACCTCTTCTATTTCTGATTCTGGCGTAGGGTGGGCTGGGGGTGATCTTTTGTTTGTTCTTAGATAAATAATATTATATTTAAAAGTTTAAATACAATAGTAACTTCTTCTTAACTCAAATATATTTTGAATCATTACCTTACCAAAAAAAATATATTTTGAATCATTGAAAAATCTTTAGGCCGCATTTGTTTACATTTCGAGGAAAAAGTTTCTGTTTTTTTGCCTTTCCCGTCAAATTTAGGTGTTATTGTCATTTTAGGAAACTTTGAAGAAATCATTTATGAACAAGGTATCAACATTTGAAAAATTCTGAAAGTTACGAAAGCTATAGACTGGAAAGGAGGAGAGCTCTGGAGCTCTTTACAAAGAAGTAAATATGGCTATTCAGTGAATGGATAATGTCCATACCGAACTCTGCAGTCTATAAGCTCATGTCGAGCCCCGATGCTCCAATGACACTCATCCTCTACCCTTTCTACCCCTACATGCAGGCACAAGGTGCAATCTGGAGGAGAAAGCGCCCCGTTACATACCGCATGGCCGTATCAGTCCTCGTCATAGTCCGTGCATTGGCAGTACTTATTGAAACCCGATCCGCCGTATTGTGATATAAACACTGGAAAACATTGTCGACGTAGAAACTGTATTGACTGAATGGCGAGTATGTCTCTCCGTTGCATGTTTTGCTCACCGGAGTTACGTCTGGATCACCCCTTGCAGAACCGAGAATTAAGAGAAGCGCAGCTATGAGTGCTGCTGCAATTTTTTGAAAAGTGGCCATTTTGCTGAGTTTTGATCTCGTGTCTATAGATAATCAGCTTGGCTTTATCAAGGGGTTGTACTTGAAATTATCTCCACAAATTTCCAAATTACTTTAACCAGCATATCCGAGGGATGCTTCCTTGACTTCGTCAAAGTATTACTTCTTATGCTGAACTTATGCCGATTATTCAGCTGCAGAATTTACTTGATAAACTAGCGGTGCACGTGTGTCGTCGACCCAATGAGAATAATAGTAATATTTACTACCAAATCAGCCATATATATTCCTCATATTACAGAAGTTTTATCTAGAATAAGGTTTTCGTGAATATATTATATTATATTATATTATATTATATTATATTGAGGGGTTGGGGTACAACTGGACGGATAATAATCTAGTGAGGACAAGATCGAAGGCAGAAACTTTTTTTGTTAATCTCCTCTATTTGCCACTCGGAATTGTTGAAAGTCTAAGACAAATGCGCACTTACCCTGAGATTTGGGCTCTATCAAGGCAGCGTTCAGTCCAAATCGTTTTAAAAAGAATAAAAAAAAAATTTACCAAACCTAACATTCGACTGCATAAGTAACATTAGAGACACGAAGTTGCTTTAAAGACTCACAAACGCGTCATAAAAGTTGAATTATCTCCATGCAGTCTTTCCACACAAATGGGACTCCCTGATAGATACAGAAAATGTAATGGCATGCTTTTGATACCAAGAATTGAAGTTGTCCATCCATTTACCTTTCTTATACACTAGTTAGTTCACTGTGTAAATAAATTATCTTGCTAGAGAAGTCAAAACCATTCGTCGCATTGATTGATCACCATAGCCCTACTTATTAGGGATGTGCACGGGTCATAGGGAATTTGTGTCCCATGAATTAACCTCATGTACACCTTAAGAAAAATATTTTTTTTTTAAAAATCTTTTATTCCATTTCATTTACAAATATGACATTAGAATAAGAATCTAATAATGATGATGACGATGATGATGATGATGATGATGATGATGATCGCCTAGATCAAAAGAGCCCTAAGAGCTGGTGAACTAGGTCATCGCCTTGGTGCTGTCCGCCACAACATGCTTGGCGAGCCGGAAAGCACAAGCTGGACGGCCGTCTAGATCTCCCATGAGGTGATGGTCGGCTCTTGGTTGTAGCGCATGAGCCACAACGACCCCTGGGCCAGCGTATTGAAGATGAAGCTATTCATGATGCCCATGGCCTTACTCGAGATGCCAATGTCCTGGTGGACCGGCTTCAGCATCTTGAAGATGTAGATCTTGTATGTCTCAACGCTCCTCTTCGCCCACTTCTTGTCGCCGGCCCCCTCATTCGGGAGCTTCCGCTCGACCCTTGACTTCTTCTCCGCCATCCCCCTCCGACTACACTGCTGCATCGGACTTCTCAGCCACCACTTCCACACATCCAAATGGTTCGGGCCAAATCAAACTGAACTAAACCATTGATACCCCTAAATCTATGTATTCAGTTTTCAGGGGAGGAAGTGTTTAAGAAAAAAAAAGAACTCTTATTTCTTCCGTCCTAGGAAGATTGCTTCTGTCCAACTCACACGGAAAGAGCTTACGCGCGCGTTATCCCTGGCTAGAACTATTGCACAAAATATGAAGACCATGTTTTCTAGCTGAGCTTTCTGAATCAAAATGACTATTTTCTTTGATCGGCCTAAGGATGGATCAAACCCTACCAAACGTTTCACTCAAGTTACTCCTGCCAGACTCTCCTTGACAGTGGAGTCCCATACCTCTTGCGAGCTCAAGCCATTCTTGAAGCAAGAGCTTTAGCTGAGATTGCTGGAACATTTTAAAGGCATTCTTATCTTATCCCCTTAGCGAGTAAGAAAAAGCTGCTTTCGAAAGGTATGAAGATGATAATGTTGAGGGGTTCTCCTCTACCGGGTTAGAACTCAGAAGTAGGGGTGAGTGGAGCAGGCTGCTTTGCTCATACCGGATTTTAGGCTAGGGGACCGGGTAGGATTGTCTTAAAGCTCTCCTAAGAAATCTGTCCTTTTCCTGACGTACTGGACTGAATGGCTAAGATCTCATCATATGCATAATGTGCCACGAGAAGTTTATTGTTCAATTTGCTTCAAGCCAGTCAAATTGGAAGGCCCGCAAAGTACATTGCGTCCATGACTCGCGAAGAGAATATGTAAAATATCAGAACTCATGCCATCACTGAACTAATAAGGAAACATGCACCTACACTATGCTTTGATTATAACCCAAAATATGGTTCCGACATGCACCTAGAAAATCCATATAAGGAGGATGGAATAAAATAAGAAATTAAACCGGAGGCTCATCGACCACCTGAGGTGAGCGATTCAGCGACAGAAGACAAGTGCGAAAATGCCTTGCTTGTGGAGGACGGATAAGACATGGCCAAATCATCCAAACCTTCGCGATGAGAGAATGTTAAACCGCTGGAGGAAATGCGGGTGGACGACGATTCTGGCATCGGAAGATCGCCCTCCAAGTACTGCAATACTTGATGCATACTTGGCCTCATCGACGGATTGGGGTGGGAACACATCAACCCGAGTTTCAGCAGCAACTCCATTTCCTCTTCCACAAACTCCGCCCTCAATTTCGGATCACTTGCCTCAAGAATGTCGCCTCTGTTCCAGCAAGAAAATACCCAGTCCACTAAGATCACGTCCTCCGTGTCCCCTTGCTTTATTGGCCTTCTCCCGCAGGTGACCTCGAGCAAAAACACTCCGAAAGCAAACAGGTCGGTGCTCGTAGTGGCCTTGCCAGTACGCACGTGCTCGGGGGCCAGATAACCAAACGTTCCCACGACATGAGTCGTTTGAGGGTCAGTTCCATGGTCGTATAGTCTCGCAAGCCCAAAATCTCCGAGTCTTCCATTAAATTCAGCATCTAGCAAGATGTTACTCGCCTTTATATCCCTGTGGATCACCACTTGCTCCCACCCTTCATGCAGATAAAGCAGCCCAGATGCCACTCCTCTGATCACCCTTAATCTTTGCATCCAATTGAGGGTGACCTTTGGTTGGTTATAGAGGTACTTGTCGAGGCTCCCATTGGGCATGTAGTCGTAAACCAAGAGCAACTTCCTTTTCCAGCGGCAGTAACCGAGGAGCGCCACTAGGTTGCGGTGACGGAGCCTACCTATGCTGATGATCTCCGCTACAAATTCTCTCATGCCTTGTCTCGATTCATGGGAGACCATCTTCACCGCAATCTCTATATTCGATGTGGGTAAGATTCCTCTATAGACCCGGCCGAACCCCCCGACCCCTAATAACTCTTGGTCCTGGAATCCTTTTGTCGCAATGTAAAGATCTCTGTACTTGAACCGGTACGGGCCGTAGTCCCTCTCCCAATCTTCAAGGACCTCGGCCAATTTCCTTTTCCTTCTTATCACGTAAACTGCGCCCAAGATCAGCACCGATACAACGAAAAGAACCATCAGTGGTAACCCGATAGTCATTACTTTCGATGTCTGCTTCTCACCGATCTGAGGAAGCTTAGGAAGTTGGGACAGGGCAAGTGCCTGAGCCTCTCCATTCACACTGAAGCTCCAACCCAGAACATAGTAAGAAGCTACGAGCGAACCAGTCGATGCTGAGAAGCCCACATACATGTTATCGTTGATGATTGATGAGAGATCCCGTAGAAGAGACAGAAGGGGAGTCTTCGGTTTTTGCACATGGATCGGAGCCAATGTGACATTGATCAGTTTGTCCGCACCATCATAGTCCACCCAAACTTGCATTTCTTGACCGCTGATTAGGGACAAGTTGTTGAACTCCCCATTATCTTGATAATACCCCGCTGGAGCTGCCGTTTCTGACTTCAGCCCGTTCAAGTCGATCCCAATGTGATTATCGTTTATGTCCTGAAACTCGGAGCTGAGGATCTTGTCCAGTTCTACCCCGAACACATGATTGCTAGACTTGCCATTGTTGGTTTCATTGAACATGCCGAGATACCGGCCCGGCAGGGACCCAGGGAGGCCGCTCTGGGGTGCGACAACAAAGGCAAAGCCGTTGACTCTCACACTCGCATACGGAGGTCGAACCGCGAAGACGAACGTGGTGGAGAAGGAATTGACGGTGCCGTTCAGCAAGTTCTTGAACTGGACCGGGTAGGGATGGAAGGCGTGGCCCTCCTGCTCCCGATTGGTGTCGTTGTTCAGCTTCAGGAGGCCATTGGAGGTGATCCCGACGATCCCGTCGAGGCTCAGATTGGCCGATCTGAAACCGTTGTACACGAAATCGGTCTCTTGAGCGTAAGTCAAAACTGCAAGCAGAGAGACCAGAAAAAGAATCTCGACGGACATGGCTCAAACTCAATGTCCGCTTAGCAGTTGGGTGAAGAATGATGCGGATTACCAAGGCTATGAAGAATCCAAAAGAATCTTCATCTGACGGCATCAAACGAATGTCGCAAATTTCAAAAATGGCTGCTCTACGTGAGACGCATTGTTCAATGTCTTGGACCTTTTCATGGGCGAATGCAACAGTCCCTGTTCATAAGTCAATTAAGAATTTTCAATAACGATGACTCTGAATAAACAAATCCGAGTCGGAGAATGACTTTTTTGTCGAAATTAAGTCTGGTGAGAGAGATTGAAGGAACATGGGCGGGCTAAAATCAAAAGCCCCTCAATTTTCTTCCGATGAGAAAAACAAAAGTTCATCGTGCCACGCGTAACACGAAGTGTCCACGAAATTGTTTGAGGAAGGACAAAAGGCCACGAGTCCACGACAAAACGACAAAAAAAAAAAGAGAAAGGACAAATAGAGAGAAATTTGGATAAATACGAGTGACAAAAAAAAAAAACAGAGAAAAGAAAAGAAGGGCCATGACTGTCTAACACCATTTTTGAAAAGGTATAATAAAAGAACTTTCATAAAGGAACCCAGTCCTACTATTTAAATAAGAGAAAATAATACAAATGATCCATAAATTTTGACCAAATATGCAATATAATTCTTGAACTTTAGCCTAATGATCAATGTGGTCTATGAAATTTTGATTTGTTCAACGTGACTCCTGAACTATTGGTACATGTTTAATGTAGTTCCCAAATTATATGAAAATATTTAATATAATATTTCCATTAATTTAAGATTCGGGACAATAATGCACATTTTCATATAATATATTGACTAAAATGAACATGTATCAAAAGTTCATAAATTGCATTATATAAATTAAATGTTCATGTATCACATTGCATAGTTGGCGAAAATTTATGGACAACTTGTTTCATTTTTCCAATAAATAACTTTAGAAAATCGATTTCGAAAAATTATAGGAAAAAATTGATATGGTCTTAAATGACCTTACGTAAATTTTTAGAGATTTAAGATATTTAATAGCAAATAAAAGCTGAAAGTAAGAGTAAAGGCCAAATGGTGAGACAGTTGAAGGCTCGGCATTCAGGTTTGTAGATGGCCATGCAGCAAAAATTGTTGTTAACTTTGTCTTGTTATTTTGAATTTTCTTTTTCTTTTTTTATATTGGAACTTACATATTATTTATATTTAATTATTCATTTAATTTTATTATCCTAAGAAATTTGCTATCCGAGAAAAATAGGCTTTATATCACGAATATAAAAAATTCTTATTCACTTTTATTCCACCCCTCACATCGGATATTTCTATTTGGGTCATATCCCTCTTAATCTAGTCTTACCCTATCTTGGACATGATCCAAACACAGAATAAAATAAAATTTAACTTGTCTCGACTTTTGTACTGATCATCAAATGTAGCCTAAGTTTTGATGTGCTCATCAAGCAACAAACTTCCAAAATGCATTTTCTAAATCAAGTAAGCGCAAACATCTAAAGCCTCATCTATATCATTAGGTTACACAACCGCCTAGCAATAGGATTAAGAGACATCATCAATCAAGAGAAGACATTGTCAGTCTTTAACTCCAAGGGAAAGAATCTCTTGGTAGAATAGAATAAAAGATCCCTGGCTAGCTATTTTTATGGTGAAGAAACGAAGATACCCATGTGCTTTCCTAAAAGACGACCCCATAATTTAACTGGAAGAGCGTGATTTTTTGCCTTTGAAGTTAGATCCCCACACGCTAATCCTTTCATAATGACTTCTATTAAGGAACTGTGGATCGACAATCAATCGTTTCGAAAGACCTAAAGTCGTTCCTTCGCGTTGATTATAAGTCATTAACGTTGTTGTCATCTGCGAAAGCTGTTTTGTAGCTTTCCCACGAAAAGAAACGAGGGAACTGCTTTTGCAATCGCCATGACTCTTTGAGATGTTGAGATGTCTGCTTTCTCTCAGCTAAAGACAGTTGCGTGGCATTGAATATGTGACCCGACACAACATTTATTATGGGGATTCGAAATGTTTTTTACTTTAAGTTGCTCGATATCATGAGGTTATAAGAACCCACAATCGTTTCTCACACAGGACATCAAACATGAGATTAGATCGGATATTTAAATAATTAGATTCATGCGGACTTGATAGTTGGTTTATTACTAATCTTATTGAGTCATTTAGTAAATGAATAGAGCGAGAATTTACGGTTCATTAGATCGAGATCCCGTTGTATTCAAGGAGTCGAGGGTTTTGCCAAGAATTATAGATCGAAGAAGAGGTAGATCAAAATATGGTGTGGAAAAAACCTAAATCAAGATACAATAGAAGATGCTTTAAAGATCCTGCTTCAGTAATAAGCACTCGGTCAACTAATTGTTAGTAGAAAGCTAAAAATAGCAAAATCTGCAGAAAAGCGGAGGAGCAAACATGAAAAAGACACGAGGAAACTTATGAATGAGTAAGCTCAGTTTTTGTTTTTGGGGATCAAATACTTCTTTTTCCCTCACGATGCTTACATACTTCTTCTTTTTTCCTTCTTAAGATAGCATGGGAACACCTTATGTTACGAAAAACGAGCGATCAAACAATAATATAGACAAAAGAAGAAAATAAATCGAACACCACCACCGGCCGTGGTGGCTCCGCTAGGTAGGCTTCAGTCATCCTCTGCGAGGGAGGGGAGAGGTTCGCAAGGGTGCTGGCAAGAGTTACTTGACGTCTTAAGTGTGCTACCGAGGGTGGTGAGTCCTCCCGCTTAAGGCACCTAGGGGTTTACGCTTCGGCTACCGACTGAGGCGGTTCCTCCAGCACCAAAATAAAAAAATAAAATAAAAAAAAAATAAATCGGACACCAAATTTACGTGTTTCAGTCATAAAGACCTACGTCCACGGGGAGAACAATAGTGAATTTCACTATAGATCAAGCAATACAATGAGATTACACACTCAAGTCATTCAAACACTCACTCAGTGTTTCTCAATCCCCAATTACATCCAATATACCAATCTTTCTTGGATGTAAATCACGAATAAGTTTTGCCACACGAGAAACACGAAGACCCGCTATCAAGCACCCAGAGTCTACAGGACGTCTCTCACAAATAGAACACCCACGGCACTCCGAGTAAACGGCGCTTTAATATGTGGCTTCGCTCAACTCGTACGCAGGCTTCGGCGGCGTCTTTACGTAGGGTTTCAGTCAGCAACTAACCGAAGGAAAGAAGACCTGCAAAAGAATTCTATTTTAACACGTATGTGTGTGTGCCCAAGGTCAAACTTTTGACCTTGGGCCCACCACTTTCCTTTTTGGTTCCAAGCGGCAGAGTTGGACCCTTTTTTTTCTTTTTTAATTATTTCAAAATTCAGCTTGGCTTAAATTTGAGACATATTTTAACACCTTCAATGATCCTCTAAGAAGAACTTAATGTGGGGATGATTTGGACTCCACGGGAAGAAAACTCGTACTTCTTTCGGATAAGTTTGACCTGTCAATGGTACTTTTCACCACAAATTTCATGGAGATTAAATTGTGGAGCACTTAAAAGTTTCAGAAATTAGACTAAGACATACAAAGTCAATAAATTGAAAAACAAGGCCCGTCCAAACATTTGGAGGAAGTATCCATAAAATTACTTGGACTTTAGGATAGTGGATTTTCCATTCAAGGCATTGACAAACTGAGCCCAAGCAACACTTGATTCCTCATGAGAGAGTTTCGCTGCTTGGCACTGTAATGGCTTGGCCCTATTCAATCGATCCAGTCCACTAAATGGAGTATTCGAGTGTGATCATTCAATAAGATGACCATTTAGAGGAGGATCTCACCCCATGAATCTCTTCATGGCACATTTCCTAATCGAAGTAGGATTTGGAGCTATACCAATATAATTTCATTCACGACAGGGGATTTGAAATTCCCTTATGTGGGAGTAAAGAATATATGAAGATTTGGAACTCCAAGAGAGAAAAAAATCCAAATTTGCAATGATCAGTTTGTGAGGATAAATACTTATCGCTTTTTTCTAGGAGGAGACGCAGCAATATACATGGGAGGATCAATAATTTAATAGGAGGAGAGTCCGTTTTCACTTATTTCAGAGGAGAAGACATAGCTCTTTACAAAGAACTTAGCTCTTTACAAAGAAGTATATATAGCTATTCAGTGAATGAATAATGTTTGTATCAGATTTTGCAATTCCTTAATTGAACTTGAGCCTCGATGCTGTATGGACAGTCCGTAATTATCCTTCTCCAAAATGCTTCCAAGCACGCATAGCAGTTTGAATGAGAAAGCACCCCATTACATGTTGCATGACCGTAACAATTGTCGTCATTCTCCGTGGACCGGCAGTACCTATCGAAATCCGAATCTGTCGTCTAATCATATAAACAACCGAGAACATGGCTGACGTTGTAATCGTATGAACTAGACGGCGAATATGTTGCTCCATTGCATATTTCGTTCACAAGAATATGTTGCTCCATTGCATATTTCGTTCATGAGAGTGGTGTCTCGATTCCTTCTTGCGACAGTGAAAATAGAAAAAATCTTGCTGCGATCCTTTGAAAAGTGGCCAAGTTGCTGACTTTTAATTGTGTATCTATAGCTAATCAGCTTGGGTATATAATGGGGTTATTCTTGAAATTATCTCCACAAATTTCCAGATTTCTTTAGTCAGCAGATCCGAGGAGTGCTTCCTCGAAATTGATCGAAGTTCAACTTCTTATGCTAATCTTATTGTCGATCATTCTGCTGGGCAATGAGAATGATAATAATATAAACTACTATTGCAGCCAAACCTTTTCTAAGATTAGTAAAGTTCTATCGTAAAAAAACTAGTATAAGTAAAAAATTCATATTATTATCATGTTTGTGTACTTCAAGATTTTATTAGCGAGATGAGTGGACATGCATTATATTATTCTTTAATCTTTTGAACAAAAAAAAAAGATTTATACGTAATGCATTTTTAAAAAAGTTCGAGGAACAACCATATAAAGTGATATGTTACATATTAAACGTAGATGGTGTCCCAATTCTCTCGCATGAGTAGAGATTATCGCCACGCTCTCTAAAATGGGGTCAGTGAAAGGCTAATGTTACCATCATTTTCTTGGACTGGGGAATCTTAGATGAACGACAAGTATTTATCCCCTCTTTAATTATCCATTTCTAACTGTACATTATTTCACTACCTTTGTTGTTATATAAATAAAAAGACTAGGAGAGGTGGCCAGAGCTAGCCATCCTTTTTAGGCGTTATGCAGCCATTATATAATGTTCATTTTGAGGTGTAGTTACTCCGCACTACTTGAGGCCCAAAGGTCTCAGATTAGGGAGTCCGTCGCCGTGGTCACGCGAAGATGCTAGCGGTCAATAAGTCTTTCTACACAAGATATGTTGTACTTAGGCAATGCAGTAGGAGTTATTAAGAGGTTGCCTTGTAACGTGAATTGAACTTGTGACTTTGTGAAAAATAGGTAATTCTTTTATTATTGAACCAATGAGGACAAATCCGTATGCTCAATATTTAATGAAGAGAATAAGTTCTTCGGAAAATTCCAAATAAAAGCTTGAAGTGTTTTCAATTTCTTAAATAAGGATCCGAAATGAATCTTGTATCAAATAAGGGTCTGAAATAACTATGATTGTTTCAAAAAAAAGCCTAAAATGGCCATGATTGTTTCAAATAAAATCCTAACCTCACCGGTCGCCGATCGACTAAATATTTCAACAGATCAAGGGCATTTTCATCCAATTACAATTTAATTTCAAATTATTATTATCCTTTTCTTTTCCTTTATCACTTTTCTTTTTTTTTCTTTCGTGCAAGGGCTAGCGGCGGCCGGTGAGGGCTAGCGGCGGCTAGCGAGGGCTCAGCCACCCTTGCAAGCCATTGATAAGGGCTAGCAAAGGCCTATAAGCCCTTGTCGATCGCAAGAGAGGCCACCCTCGCTAGCTGCTAGCAAGGACAGCCTCACCCAGGGTAAGGGCAACCTCCCCCAAGGCAAGGCCATCCCTCGCCGGATGTTGGCATGGTGACCCTCGCCTAGCCCTTTTCGACATTGCCGATGGTCGACAGGCCACCATCAAAGAAGAAAGAAAAGCTAGAAAAATGGAAAAAATAAAGAAAAAATAAAATAAAAATAAAAATAAGTAAAATGCCCTTAATTAGTCAAAAAGTCAAGTCCTTATATAAAATAAGATCAACTTCAAACCTTCATTTGAAATAGTCTATTTCAAACCCTAATTTAAGAAAATGAAGGCACTTTAGCCTCTTATTTGAAATTTTTCCAAAGTTCTTTATTTTGTTTCTTTCCTTCATTTTTCTTTTTTCCCCCTCTCTTCCTTCTCTCTTCTTCCTTTTCCAAGACAATCGAAGTGCCCTTGTGGGCCGCTGCCAGCCCATTGTCATCACAAGTCGATGCCAATGTGTCTGAAAATATCGCAACTGCCACCACTGTCCACCTTGCAGCGTGCAAGTGTGTGTATGTGGAATTGTTGAAAGTCTAAGACAAATAGGCACTTGCCATGAGCTTTGGGCTCTATCAAGGCAGCGTTTGGTCCAACTTGTTTATAAAAAAAATTAACAAACATAATATTCAACTCCAAAAGTACATTAGAGAGCCCAAGTTGCTTTAAAGACTTTCCTAAACGCATCATAAAAGTCAAATTATCTCCATGCAGTCCATCCAGACTAAGAAAGTCTATAATGGGACTCCCTTAGAGATACAGAAAATGCAATGGCATGCTTTTGATACGTAAAATTGAAGTCGTCCATCAATTTACCTTTCCTATGCATCAGTTAATTGACCATGCAGATGAATTCTCTTGCTAGAGAAGTCGAAATCATTCACCACACTAATGACCATGGCCCCACGCATTAGGGATGGGCATGGGTCGTAAGTAGAGTGTCAATTCGGTTCGGTTCGGTTTTTAAACCGAACCAACCGAACCGTTAGAAAAAATTTCCGAACCGAACCGTTAGAAAAAATTTCCGAACCGAACCGAATGAGTCCCGAACCGAACCGAAATTTCGGTTCGGTTTTTCGATTTTTGGTTTTTGGTTTTTTTTTCGTTTTTTGGTTTCGTTTTTCTGTTCGGTTTTTTTTTAGACGGACCTCTTCTTTCTTCTCTTGGGGGCTTCTTTCTCCTCAGGCTTCTTCTCTTCTGGAGCAGGTGGCTTCGGAATAGGGGAGAGAAGCTCCACTATTCACAAATCCACGCAGACCTAAAAAGAATCAGCGCACTAAACCCACGAAGCAAAGCGAAGGCAGAGCTTTGAAAGCGAAGAAGAAGACCTCTCCCATTGGGGTTGTTCTGTTTAACTCTGGTTCAGAAGAAAAGACTTGAAGAAGAAGAAGGGTACGGAGACACTTGGGGTTAGGGTGTAGATAAGATTTGAGGCTCTCTCTCTCTCCTGGGTGTTGCTGCAGTGGCTACCAGAAATTGCTCAGGACCATTAGATCTCGCTCGCAACTCCCACCACCATCACCAGCACCACGAACACCACCAACATCAGCATCCGAGCTCGAGAGCCAAGCTCAGTAACCGAGCTCTCTCCACCTCCTACGAGCCCCAATCCGCCATGGAATCTCGACCCGCTCGGAGCGAATCGATCGATCGATGGATGATGCAAGAGCCAGAGTCAAATAGAATCGAATCGATGTTCTCTCGGAGGAGACGGGAGAGAATAACCGAACAGTTTGGTTAATGGTTTATTTTATCAGTTTGTGGTTCGGTTCGGTTCGGTTAACCGATAAAAACCGAACCGATAACAAAAATTTCGGTTTTTAATGAGAACCGAACCGAAAAAACCGAATTTTTCGGTTCGGTTCGATTTTCGGTTTGGTTCTTGACACCCCTAGTCGTAAGGAATCCGTGTCTCGTGAATCAACCCCATCTACACCTTCAAAAAAAAAAAAAAAAAAAAGGTTTTATTTCTTTTATTCCATTTCATTTATAAATATGAAATGGTAATAATAATAATAATAATAATAATAATAATAATAATAATAATAATAATAAGGGTAAATACCCCGAAAAAACCCAAACCCAGTACACACAAATTTACCCCAAACTATTTTTTTGACCACCAAAAACCCAAAACTAAGTATATCTTTGACAAATTTACCCCAAACTAATACATTTGTGACAAATTTACCCTCTGTTTGTTTTCGTTAAATTTTACTATTAAACTATTAAATTAAATAATACGTGACGGTTGACTAGTATACCAATTTGAGATTTTACGCTCCATTTATCACAATTTACAATTTTTGTAATTTTTTTGTGGTATTCATCCAATTTAGCGAATGATATATTTGTCATAAATTTATCAATTTTGGGTTTTTTTGCAGTTGAATAAATTAGTTTTTGGTAAATTTATCGTAAATGTATCAGTTTAGGGTTTTTTATGATTAGTCGGAATAAATTTGTCACAGGTGTATCAGTTTGGGATTTTTCATGGTTAAAAAAATAATTTGGGGTAAATTTGTCACATGTGTACCAATTTAGAGTTTTTCAGGGTATTTAATAATAATAACATAACTTAAGAACAATTTCCTCTCCTTACAGGCTTTGCTCGGAGATCAATTTGTATTATTTTCTCATTTGCCATCCTTGACTTTGAGACCACGTTAATCTATCTATTCAGCTTTCAGAGGGAGGAAGTGGGTCATAAGCATAACGTGCCATGAGAAAGTTTACTGTTCGAAGAGAATATTTGAAAACATTTAGAAATCAGGCGACCACTGGACTGATTAGGGTACATGCCCACGTGCACCTAGAAAATTCTACCCCCTATCACACGTCTCTCTCTTTTCTTCTTCTCTCTATACGGTCGTTTCCTTCCTTCACCCCTTCGCCTCCATTCTTGATCTGCAACTTGAGACCATGGCCACCGCCCCACACACAATCTCTCTCTTTCCCCACCAAAAGAACGAAGGAGAAGAAACTGAGAGGGAGTAAAGGAAAAACAGAGGGGGAGGAAGAAAGAAATGATGTTTTTCCATGTGGCGCGATTAGGTCTATAGAGGAATAATAAGGAACACCACTCGGCGAACGAAGTCCGGAAAGCAGCAGCCGAACAAGGCTGCCGCGCCAGCAGCTAATTTGCGCCATTGTAAAAATAAGAGCGTGCAGTAGGCAATACTTACACCGACTAGTACCAGAATGACTCACGGAGCCTGCAGATTTTACGTCTGCACATTATCTCGGTTTACCATGAGGTAAGGAAGAAAATCAGAAACTAAACCAGGAGTCTCATCGCCCACCTGAGAGAAGCGATTCTGCAACAGAAGATGAGTACGCCAAATTGTCGAAACCTTCACGATGAGCAACTGTTGACCCGGCAGACGAAATGCCGATGGACGATGATTCAGGCATCGGAAGATCGCCCTCCAAGTACTGCAATACTTGACGCATGCTTGGCCTCATCAACGGATTGGCGTGGGAACACATCAACCCGAGTTGCAGCACCAACTCCATCTCTTCTTCCACAAACTCCAACCCCAATTTCGGATCTCTTGCCTCGAGAATTGCACCTCTGTCCCAGCAAGAAAATACCCAGTCCACTAAGATCACGTCCTCCGTGTCCCCATGCTTAATCGGCCTTCTCCCGCAGGCGACCTCGAGCAAAAACACTCCAAACGCAAACACGTCGGTCCTCCTAGTGGGCTTGCCGGTCCGCATGTGCTCAGGGGCAAGATAACCGAGCGTTCCCGCAATGTGAGTAGTTTGAGGGTCGATTCCATGGTCGTGTAGTCTCGCGAGCCCAAAATCTCCAAGTCTTCCATTAAATTCAGCGTCTAGCAAGATGTTGCCCGCCTTTATATCCCTGTGGATCACCACTTGCTCCCACCCTTCATGCAGATAAAGCAGCCCAGATGACACTCCTTTGATTACCCTTAGTCTTTGCATCCAATTGAGGGTGACCTTTGGTTGGTTATAGAGGTATTTGTCGAGGCTTCCATTGGGCATGTAGTCGTAAACCAAGAGCAACTCCCTTTTCCGGCGGCAGTAACCGAGGAGCGCCACCAAGTTGCGATGACGGAGCCGACCAATGCTAATGATCTCGGCTACAAATTCTCTCATGCCTTGTCTCGATTCATGGGAGACCCTCTTCACCGCAATCTCTATATTCGATGTGGGTAAGATTCCTCTATAGACCTGGCCGAACCCGCCAGCCCCTAATAACTCTTGGTCCCGGAATCCTTTAGTTGCAGTGTAAAGATCTTTGTACTTGAACCGGTGCGGGCCGTAGTCCCTCTCCCAATCTTCGAGGACCTCAGCAAATTTCCTTTTCCTTCTGATCACATAAACGACGCCCAAGATCAGCATCGATACGACCAAAAGAACTATCAGTGGTAACACCATAGTCAGTACTTTCAACGTCTCCTCTTTCTTTCTCCCTGGCGACGATTCTGCTGTGGAACAAAAAGAGAGAGCATTCCATCATATGGTGCTTGGTGGACGAGGGCGAGAGATGGCGAGGACGAGCTATTGTGATGGGACTCGATTTTGTAACAGAGGGGAGAGACGAGATAGGGGCAGTGCGGCCAAGAAGATGAAGAAACAGAGAGAGAGTAAAAGGAAAAACGTGTGACCTGTGGAATTATGTGTTGTGATTAGGTCTACAGAAAAATAATAAGGAGCACCAAACGGTGACCGGCTGCTAATTTGAACCATATAAAGAATAAGTGCGTGTATTTTAGCGATACTTGAACCGATCTCAGCTTACTAGTACTACTAATTGATTTATGATATGAATTCCTATAATGCCGTTTGCATGAAAGAAAATACCAAACTATAAAAGGTGTCGACACAACTTAATAAGGATTTGACCCAAAAAAAAAAAACTTTATAAGGAAAGTAATAATTTTGGACTCGCCTGATTAAGATAGCGAACATTCCACTTTATAGAACTACTCTAGGATGTGCAATTAACACCACGGTGAACTAAGACTAGAAGTTGAGTGAATGGGTCATATTCTTAATTGGTCATAATAGTGAACGATGATAAAACCCTCCAACTTACCTCTCTGGCAGCCGGTGCCGGCCAAGAACCCGTCGCCTAGGAACCCGTCCCTGCACTTGCATCGGAACCCATTTCCGCCCCCGTTGGGCAGCCGTGAGAGCCTAACACAGTCCGCATCCTGTGAGCACTCACACTCGTCGCCATTCACCCACCACGCCAGCTGTAACATCTGGACGCCCAGCGACACCGACACGTTGTTCAGCTTCTCTGCCGACATCGACGACAGAAAGAACTTGCAGCCAAGGGCGAAGAGCCTCGAGCGGTTGAGAAATTTGGTGCTGTAGTCGTCCGCCTCCTCGGAGTAGCAGGACATCCTGGTGTTGGTAGTTTCGCAGAGGGACTCGTATTGGGCCTGGATTACCTGCGTATTGGGCACATCGCATGGGGAGATCTGCGTACAATTGTTGAGAAGAAGGGCGTTCTTCCCAATCGGGGCATAGTTGCGGCCGTAGAGATTGGCTATGGCTTTGAACGGGCGGTCGCACTCGGCCTCAATGATGATGGCGACGGTGTCTGGGGACGCGGACTGCACCCGGAACTCCCCGATGAGGGCGTCCCCATCATCGGTGCAGTTGAGCTGGATTGGGCAGCCCGGTGAGAACCCGAACGGGTACGTCAGGTTCTGCTTCGTAGACTTGCTATCGCGACAGGTCTGGCTGCAGGGCAGGTCGACAGCTTTGTGTGCTCCAGCCGCGAGGATCGGCAAGACCATGCCAGGCAAGAGGAGGAGCATGGACAGAGCGGTCTTCGGCATCATTGGGCACATCGATCCGACTTCGTCGCAGCCTCGAGTGAAGAGAAGTTGATAGAGAGATTGTTGTTATTATCAACGAGAAGCATGAGGAAGGACCAGTAACTGGCCGACGGCCCGAGAGAGCAAGTTTTCCTTCAGTTTCCCTCTTCAGCGGATTAGGTTTAGTTTTAGTGGGGAATCATGTTGGGAAGAGAGGGAGAGTCAGAAGAAGGACGTGATGAATTTCTGAGAGCGCCACAGTGCTTAGAAAAAGTCCTGATTGAGCAAGCAAGCGATCAATACTCTGGTCTTTTTTTATATATTTATTTTATTTTCTTGGGGATTATGTTTTTTTTTTTTTTTTTGGTAAGATTTTTGGGGATTATGTTATATCACCCAAGAGATATTTTCTCCGATTTGTCTGTCATCTTTGCTTTTTTTGATTCCGTGTGTCCCAGCGTCTAAAACACTTCCGTTGTCCAATAGGGGTCGTGCTAAGAATTCAAAGGTCGTGAAATGATAAGAGTCAAAAGTTTGGCTTGTTCCCAGCAAGTTCGCTCTATATTAAAACGCGCTCCATTTATTTCTTCTACCTGTACTTCTCACTGTGCACTGATATGCACAGTTATCTTGCACCTTCTAAGTCAAGATTACATCATGAAGTAGATTAGCTAATAGCTAATAATCATGATATGTACATTGTGTGCTTTCCAGATCATTAATAACTCAGGACTAATTTGGATATGAGTATTCATCACCCTCTCTCGTTACCATTTGAAATTTAAGATAAGCGAGTCGCAAATTTGGAATTTAGGATAACATATATCAAACGGCTTATGATTACATCATAACCAAATAATAGAGTTTTTATTGAGAATTTTGCAAATTAAACCACTACTGGGTAGAAATATAGGTAAAATTTCAAAAATTATATTTTAATCTCCTTGAAGAGAGTTACACATAACAGGCAAAATTTCATCCATCCATAGAGTGACAATTAGGTATTTAAATCCTTTTTTTCAGAAAATATGAAAAATAAGACAGAAAATGTAAGTAAATCTATACAAATGTAGCTAATTTATCTACAATCACGTTGGATGATGTAGCAAGAACTTAAATCACCTATACAATCAACAAGTAGTAAACCTATAATAATGTCTAACAAAAGTCCCTTTTGAGTCAATTTTAACCGTCTTTTCGAAATAGCAACTCATTTTATCTGAATGACAAGATATCAAGTGACATTATAAGTAATCAGCATTTACATGCTGCATCTGGTCCTTTGTTGGCATTTGGTGCATTTCCTAATTTTCCCTCTTGATATCATAAATCTTGATAGGCTTGAGTATTTTCCAAAAAAAAAAAAATTGTGCTTTTGAGAATAGAAGTTTATGTCATATATATCTTTTCAGACACGGTTTCTTTTACTAAATTAGATCAAATTTCTAGCAGCAAGAGAAATAATAGAGAATATGTTATAGTTGCATTCATCAAATTCTTTAGTAATTTCTTATTGCTAACTTTTTTCACGTTTTACTTTTTTTAATGAGTTAGTTTTTTCAAGTATACTATTTTTCATATTGAAAGGAAAAAATTGCTAAGAATTAGAGTACAAGTTGAGTTGGGCATGGGTTACGTCCATGTTAGATTGGGTATGAGTTGCTTAATGATATTACATATTAATAGGTCAGTATGGATTAAACAATTCAACTTACGTCAGACTCATTTTGGACCAATCTAAATCCAACTTGACCCACTCGTTTGACGGATCTAGTTATGATGTGGTTCTTCTTCATAAATGGGGCAACTCTTTGATGTTACATCCTTCCAGACCAATCTAAATCTGACTTGGCCCACTCGTTTGACAGATCTAGTTATGCTTTGGCTCGTCTTCATAAATGGGGCAACTCTTTGATGTTACATCCTTCCGTTAGATGGAAATACTACTAATCCTTCATTTTATTAAGGCTCTCATGTCTTTTAAACCGGTGAAGTCACGCCTTGAGAGGAGCATCTAATATGAATAGCATACAAAGAAGCTTTAACCTCTTTTTCTCTCATTCGGCACCCCAAAAATTCCAATCGCTAATCCACATGAAAAAGTTCAGTTTGAAACCTTATACCTCGATGCATTAAAGCCCGAGATTCATGAGATGCTATAGGAGGTACTTTACCGGTAAAAAAATCTTCATCCAGCAATACATGTAGCAACTACAACACTAGATGTGGTCGGTCTCAGATTGTTATAATGCGACTAGTATTGGATTCACATGTGTCAGGTGCATGCCACTCTACCTCCCCATTAATCAAATCAGTTGCATCAAAACGATTTTGCATCCTTTACATTTAAAATCATTGCTTCTTATTTGCCAGTTAAAACCCAATACTTCATATGTTGAATTTATTGTCAAACGTAAAAATTACACTCAGAAATAAGTTGGCACTGTTATTTCATTTTCACATTTTTGTTTTTCTTTGAATATACCTCTACCACCATTTTAATTCCCAACCATCCTAACTCACAACATCTTAATCCTTAGCAGCTTTCCTCCCTTCCCTAAGTTATCCGATCTCAATCGGGGTTGTGAGAGAGAGAGAGAGAGAGAGAGAGAGAGAGAGAGAGAGGAGGAGGAGGAGATAACGGGGGAAGGGGTTGACGATGACCATCGTCATCGGCACGGATTGTAGCCCTCATGGGGAAAGATATAGGAAGGAGTGATGACTTTGGGTGCGTTTGGTAACATTTCGTTTAAAAATTGTTTTAAAAGGAACGAAAATAGAAAAAAAGTATTTCGCCGGGGAACAATTTTTGAACAAAAAAACGCGTTTGGTAAATCTGTTTTAAAATATAAAAAGAATATAAACACGTTTGGTAAATTTGTATAATTTTTTTATTTCTTTTAATTTTTTAATATTTTTATTTTTATTTTTCTATTTTCTTTCTTATTTTTTTTTTTTTCTTATTTATTTTTCCTTTTTTTCTTTTTTCTTTTTCCTTTTTTCTTTTTTCTTCTTTTGGCCGGTCGCCGGCCTCGGCCATGGCCGGCGACCGGCCGACGAGGGCCGGCGGCCTCGCCCAGCCACGGCGAGGCTCGCCGGCCCCCGGCGAGGCCGAGCCTCGCCGAAGCTGGGCGAGGCTTGGCCTCGCCTTGGCTGGGCGAGCTCGATCTCGCCCAGCCCGGCGCGAGGTCGGCCTCGCCTTGGCCGGGCGAGCTCGAGCTCGCCCAGTCGGCGAGGCCGAGCTCGCCCGGCCGGCGAGGCTCGGCCTCGCCGGCCACCGCCCGCGCCGACTGGCCGCGAGGTCGCCGGCCCTCAACGGCGTCGCCGGCGACCGGCCAAAGAAAAAGAAAGAAAAAGAAGAAGAAAAAGAGAGAAGAAAATGGAAGAGAGAGAAAAAATGTTCCTAAATTTTGTTCCAAAACGAGAAACAACTTTTTTTTGTTTTTGTTTTTAGATGTGTTTCGGGAACAAAAAATAATTTTGGAACAAAAACGCGACCAAACGCGCTTTTGTTCCTTTTTGTTCCCGGGAACAAAAAAACAGAAATTTTTGTTCCGGGAACGAAATAATTTTTACCAAACAGAGCCTTTGCCTCCTCTAAGAGTATAACGTGAGTGAAGGTCGAAGAGGGTTTTTGGTACATAGAAAAGAACATGTTCATTGAACGGCAATTTTTTATTTTTTTCGTTTTTGGCTAAAAGAAGCAATTGGCATATCAAAATCATATTCAGTTAATAAAACCCCGACTGCGTATCTTCTGAATTTGACAACTTGATTTAATAAAAAAAACAAAAAACAAAAATTGTAACATGTCGGCCAAAAAAACATATTTGAAATGATCGGGATGCTCCTCTTGTTTCCTTTGTTCTTTTTTTCCTTTATAAACTTTCGCTTTGTGAGGGGGTAAAATAAAGAAAATGAATCTTCACCAAAAAAAAAAAAAAAAAGAAAATGAATTTTGCTAGAAACTTTATTAAATCGGTCTCACGACGTACATTCATTCTCATGTAAAGACAGAAGTCCATCTTCAACTAAGTTTTAGTCAGGACGTCTGCGTGGGAGCTTGACTAAGTTTTAGTCAGGACATCTGCGTGGGAGCTTGACTTTGACATCGACCGGCAAAGGATTCAAGGACTCGATCAACCGGGTCTTGGAGTCTACAAGATGCATGCGAATATAGTGGCATGCCAGCTTTTAGATCACTTAATTTCCATATAAGACTCATTTACTTTGAGGAGTCGGATGCATTGAATTCACATGCACTCAAATCACCTAAGAATTATTATTGTTTATTGTTCCATTTAGTGTTCCTCATCTTGGATCACTCTAGAAGTAAAAGTTGATTAATAATTGCAAGTTTAATGGTCTTTCTACAATGTTGCTTCCATAAGGCTACTTAAAGTCTTTTGTTTGATTTTTTAACACTCCATTAGTTCATTTGAATATCTTGACTACTGAGTCGCATATGAGCAGATATATTTTCTTGAAACAAAAAGAAAATATTAAATTGCTATATACTTTCTTGGAACAAAAAGAAAATATTGAATCAATATTTATGTTTCTTACATATGTTTTCCCACCTTACTAGCATATCAGGAATTTTCTGATATTCAAATCCTTTCGGTATAAAACTCTTAACACTTCAACTTTTAGAATCGAATAAATATTCAATTATGAATACAACAATGCTAGATTTATTAAAATTGATTTTTGGGTCAATATCAAACGTATTCACTGATGAAAAACAAACTAGGATGTTGATACCAGAAAATGTCCCAAGTGTTAAAACAAAAATCCATGACGAAGAAAATTGATTTTGCTAGAAACTTTATGCAATGAATGTCTAGCCCCTTGAGAAAGACTTCTTAACGAAAGACTAAAGTCGGTATTGGCAATTGTGAAGAATAGGAAAATTCTACAATTTCAATTATAAACTTATTGTACGAATTCTAATTCAGTCATTAAACTTTTCAAAAAATTGATATATTTCGACACTATTGACTGAAAATAAAATCAAGTCCTTCCAACCAAATCTCACTTGAAATTATTAACATGATGGTCGACTATCCTATATATCATGACTAGCGTTATGATGTGGATAACTTTACTCAAAACGGCACCATTTTACTTGTTTCTGATTTTCTTTTCTTTCTTTTTTCTGATTGATATTATTCATCGTCTTCTTTGTGATTTGATGTTTGGGAAATTAATCGTGCTATCTCTCCATGGATTTGACCTCATCCGAGAAATTGTGTCTAATAACACAATAGTGAAAATAGTAAATTCCGTATGAATCTGCAATTCAAAATCGAGAATCTCGAGCGTTATGTATTTCTTGGATCCACATCTTTGCTTGTTCAATTAAATGTCTGTAAAATATTTTTGTTAGAGCGCATTCTTCAACTTATTTTCACTTCTGATTACAGAATTGTCTAACAAAAGAAAAAATTGTGTATCTTATCTAGGTTTCAACAAATGAATAGAAACTATATATCGTTCTACATGTCCAAATTTGAATATTTTGAGTGGTTTCATTTAGTATTTCGAACCAAATAAAAGTCGAAAACTGAGCTCCACAAAATTTACATAAGAGTCAAGAGTTGGAAACGTTGAATAATAGATGTTAATAAACGTGTTAAGGTGGGAGGTTACCTTTTCACAGAAATAACTCGGGTGATGCCCAATCCCTGTAAATAAGATAACCGGTTGCCCCGTGTGACAAAGAGGACTCAAATACAGAGAGCTTGGGAAAATCTATCGCTTCACCAGCGATGTTAATAAACTTGTGAGTTAGGTTTGTGTGTTTGCACAGAGAGAGATGGCAAATTACAATCGTGAAGAAATTTCAGTTGCATTATCTCCTGATGATAAGGACAACAATGGCGTGGCAACGAGTCCTATATCTACAACTGATGAGCGACACCCCTAGCATAGTACTGCATCGTCATCGCCCCTCAAACTCAGAACTATAAGTTTATAGTTTATACCAAGGGATAATAAAAAACCCAACAAAGAAAAAGGAAGGGGGAAGGTTCAGAACCTATGGTTTTCTCTTGTAAATGCATAAAACACAAAACTTCAAAATCCCAATGCATCATTACTTCGAAACAAATTGGAATTGCTCAAGCTAACACGGCATCAAAGTATTCAAAGCACAGCTTTACCTAGCCAAAAAGATGGCGGTAGGATTTCCGGGAGATGGCGGATTCTGTTGCAGTAGCGAGGCAAGATTACCAGCCATTGTTAGAGCATTGGGGTCCGTCGCCGACAAAACTTCCACTTCTTCAAGACCGAGCTGCCTTCTAATTAAGTCCAGGTTTTCTTGAAGAACTTCAATCTCTCCAAAGGGGAGCTTCAGATCCAGAGCTTGAGCCCCAAGAGTCATTGCTTCATCTTTCTTGAACTTCATAAAGGGCATGCAAAGCTTTTGGATTTTCTTGAAATCGCTGGACTGGCCTACACTGCTCTGCTTCAAAGCTTCCATTATCTCGCTATCGGGTACAAAGGAACGCATTGTCCTGTTGTACTTGTTCTGCAGTATCCTTAGACACTCAGCTTTCCATCCATCATATTGTTCGTTTACATAAATCAAACCTCTCAGCTTTTCCTCACTCAGTGAGGTAACTGGGGCTCCCTTATTTGCCTTCTTCGAGCCAAAAATCTGTTTCTGAAGCAGCTTCCTCATCAAGACAATTGAATCTTGCAAATACTTATTGGCACTCTTGAGGGTTAGATCTGGAGACTCAGATAGAGGCCAGCCTGCTTTTACCACAAAACCATCCTTTTTGAGAAGTACCCTCCACACATACTCTGCATAATGAGGACAAATAGGAGTAATAAGCCTTGTTTGCACATCCATAAACCTCCACAGCAGATCTCGGTTCATGCCACCAGTACCACACGACAGTCTGTATTCATCTCTAGCAGCCTGAAGATCATAAAAGCCAGTCTTGAGAGCTTCACGGAACATACAATCCTGGTAATTCTGTTCAGTCAGTTTGACAGCAAAATTCATTTCATTAGCAAACACTCTATCTGCATAAGTAGACGGCGGACCAGTTCTCAAAGAGGACTCTGCTTCCAGAACTTCTTCCATCCATGAAAGTTCCTTTGTGAGCCTCAAAATTGCAGCATTTGCAGTCTCAGATACAAAGTTGGCATCATCAACACCGTCACCAGCATCAGCCAGAGAAAATCGTGTGGCATCTGCAGAAAATTCCTCAATGGACTGGCGCAATGTTTTGAAATTCCCAGTAGACTTCGACATCTTTTCAGAATTGAGCATGAGGTGGCCATTGCACCTGAATCCACGAGGCCAATGTCGCTTAGCCATGACTGCCGTGTGATTGTAAATGGAGAATGTCAAATGATTCTGGATGAGGTCCTTGCCAGATACTCTTAGATCAAAAGGATACCAATATTCAAACTCCTGCTTCATGTGGTTAAGCACAGATGATGGAATATCAGATGACTGAGGATAGGGACCACCACAGAAAACAAAATCCCACACCTCATCGGTCATTTGTTCAGGTTTCATCGAACTGCTAGAACCGTACATGTCATTTTTATGCAAGAGGTGGGCTATCGTGTAGTAAGCCATGTAAATAGTAGAGTCGGATAATGACTCCACAAGGAATTGCTCGTCCCAAGGGATGCGAGTGCCAAGGCCAAATGATCGTGAGCAAGCCCACTGGTTAAGCCAGCTCAATGTATGCTCAAAGCCATGTCGTGTCTCATCAGAATACAGATTCATGTTAGATAGGCATTCCTCAGCCAGTTTCTTCCATTCAGCTTCCCCATAAGTGATGTACCACTGATCTGTAAGAGCAACAACACATTCATCACCTGACCTTGACATAACCCTTTTTTCAGGTTCACTGTACATAATAGCCTGTCCAGTCTCTATAAGCATGCTTCTGATCAATGGCTTCGCTTCTTGCACTTTCATCCCTGCAAATTCCCCCACGAGCATAGTTCCTTCAGTAAATCCTTTCAAGTATGTCTTCTGCTTTGCTTCTGCAAGCTTATCTTTTTCATTCTGACTCTTAATTTTCATATCTTTGCAGACTTTTTCCGCAGCTTTATCTCCAAATTCTGGAATATTAATGATTGGCACAATCTCGAAGGGCAATACCCAGTCATCCTTCACACCAAACTTTTCCCTGAGACCTGGCTTTGCTTTCAAATCATGCAATGCCATGTAGTCATCAGGAGCATCGCTGGGTACACTAGTCACAATCCCAGTTCCTTTGTCCATAAGGATGGTCAACATGGGTAGAGCATAAATAATCTCATTAAATGAAAGTGGTGACTTCAAGGGAAGACCAATAAGATCATGACCAGTCAGCTCCACCAAGCAAGTAGGCTTCTCTGGTATCTTGGAGAATCTCTGGTAGGCCAGGTTGAGGGCTGCCCTGTGAGCAATAATGAACACATCGGTATCGTTGATCTCAAAAGCTCCATATTTGCCATCTGGCAACACCCATGCATTTGTTTGCCCGTACATGGTCTCAGGTCTCAAAGTTGCAGCAGCCAAGAACACTCTCTTCCCTTCCAAAACTCCCATTTTTGGTGGAAATGGTGAAACTACCTCCATCTTTATGAGAGTGTAGTCCTGAGGCTGAACTCCTTCACCACTTGCCCGGTCATGATCTGCACATGGTTGGCCATCTAGAGGAGAGTAAATTGTGTACCGCAGATCTTTCACAATTTTACCCATGGACTTCAGCTTCCTCATTTGCCACCTCACAAAGGAGTCAAAAAATGGGTTCATTTCAGTGGTGATGAAGGAACGTCTCCAGTCACAACCCAATCCAAAAACCTTGAGATCATCCATCGCCAATGGAGGAAAGAAACTCAACCAGTTGTAAGGATCCTGAAATTTTGATATTTCACCATCCGAGAGGCCAAGACTGCGCATAATCTCCCACTGATACATCTGCCCACCTGATTTTGAAGCAGCCTTAGATTTCTTCCCCTTGAACTTGTCTTTCATGGCTGGTTCAGATGCATTTTGGTCCTTTGGTTCCAATTCTTGATTTACCTGATTCTCCTGTTCACTTGGAAATACTGGAGGATCACCAAACTGTTGGATCTCCCTGGCCAGTTTGTCAGCCGATGCCTTGATGGGCATACCAGTGCAGTGAAAAGCAAATGGCAAGAGCACATTTGCCCCTCTTAGTCTGTGATAGGCTGCGGCAAATTCAAGCTTGGAAAGCGAAAATGCATGTCCAAGATGCAAAAACCCATTCATATATGGAAATGGAAAGTTGCCAAAAAACTTTTCACCCTGTTCAGGAGGTTTTTCACAAGATTCAGCATTGAAAATGTCTTTTTCTGTCCACCAGGTTCGCGCCGTAGCCTCAATCTCCAACAGACGATCCGTCTTGCGAAGCTTTTCCCTCCCTCAGTCGTCATCCCAATAAAACGAGAGAACCTACAGAGTTTAAATGCGCAACTAGATTAAGTACTTCAGGTTCTAAAGTGCAACTACCAATGGCAAACACAAGGTAGCCTGGTAGTCCACAAGAATCAGGCATAATGTAGAAACAGAAAAAACACGTCAACTTGAAAAGCAGAAAGAGAGACAATTGATAATTGGAAAAGAACAGTGGCTAGTACATGGTGCTCTAGTAATGCGACTATATTTGTGCCCGAGAGAGAGAGAGAGAGAGATCCATTACAGACTGGATAAACCAAAGAGAAAATGCAACACAAACAATTTGGCATCAGCAACCATTGGAGTGATTTTATTACAACTTAGGTATCTAGGGAATAGTCGCTTCAAAATATACAACATAAAAAATAAAAGGAATAACATTACACAGATTGGACAAACAAAATCAAAAAAGCGACACAATTAATTTAGCATTATTAACCATGAGAGTGATTTTCAAAATACACAACATAAAAAAAAAAAAAAAGAAACATTGCCAAAGAGCTAAAGCTAAAAGAGCTTTGCGCTTTCCTGTCAACCTATTCTATACCAGATAAGACATATCGACTTGGAAATACATTTAGAGATTAATATCCTTTAAGAAAACACCACACATATTATCATCACCACTCAATTCCTCAATATTAAAAGCTTAAAACAAAAGACAGACTGAAGATACAATAGAAGATGGTGAGTCAAGAAAGTCCATCTCTTAGGTGAAAAATGAAGAGAAATATAAGGAAAGTGGTGAGGGAAGGAAGACGAAGAATAGATATACAGGAAGGAAAGATAACCTTTATAGGTCTTCATAACAGCTTAGTCATCTTTTGTTAAGGCATCTTCAGTTTGATGCTCATTTATTTTGTAGTGGCCTTCCAATTTTGTTTCCTTTAAAGATGAATACTTGTGGAAGGCAGACTACATCTACGTCTAATGGGCTTTGATGACTTTTACATGGGGTTTGATATCATGTAGTGTTGTTATTCAGCAAATTCCATTATTAATCTTAGCCAACAAGATTACATCTCGTACCATGATATGAGCATTCAAAAAGAGTAAATGTATCATCATCCAAAACCATACGATCAGATGCAAAAGAAAGAAAGAAAAAGAAAAAGAAAAGAAAAGAACATGAAACAACTCACCGAAAATATATACGAGGAGAGAAAACGATAGGGGTCCTTTTATAATGCATGTAATTCCCAAACCCACTCTACCATCTTCTCCTAGAATAACAAAAATGGAAGGAAGGAAAAACATCTTATATGACTATTATAATAAAATGAACAAAAAACAATTGCCGAAGCACAAAATCAACTCATCATCAACAATCAACCTCGATCTTGAGTGAAGAGAGAGGCTTGAAGCTAAGGAATGTAGATTATCAATAATTGAAAGAGAGATTTACTGCAGTTGAGGAAGAAAACAAGAAATTCTCTAAAGTAGAAATTGTGTTGGAGAATGAAAAGATAATTTGGCAATCACTATGATTAATTACTCAACCCTCATATGAAGACTTGACAACAACTTGAAAAAAAGTAAACTCTATGGAAGCATCTTGCAGCATCTCAATGAGTCACTTAGACTAGCTACGGCTGGGAGGCATTGATGCCAGAGAAAAAAGTATAGCACTTCTCAGAGGTTCGACGAAAAGTGTTAAGATTGAAAACTTTGCATCTGAAAAAGATTATATTCCCTTCAGTGGAGTATTTTGACCAATACCAAATAGCCAGTGCATCAAGCTCTATATGAGATCCACTAGACTACCTTATATAAGAAAAAGCACTCTATCGCGTTAGGAATGAACAGTTCCCACGAGTGACAAAAGAAGAACAAATTATGCTACAACGAATGAGTTGGGTACATAGTATCTACACATCAAATATCCATGCATAGTGGCTATATATTTTACTGAAAAAGGTTTGAACAGTCAGACAAACCCACTCATTCGGTTATGAAAATGCTGAACTTCTTCCAGCCGGCTCAAGGATTTAGAAGCAGAAAAATTTGAACTTGATAAATAGATCAGCAGGAAAAAATAAAAAACCAATGATCTGAAAATTGAACCGGTTATTGAACTGAAAAGACAGTATGAATGAGGACAAAATGCTGCCTCAACAGAGCAAGGTGACTCCAATATAACACTTAGCAAACCCTGCGATAAAATTTACAAAAAGTGGGAATTTGCAAAAGTGACTCGGCGTTTCTAATTCACAGCAAAATTCAAATTTTTTCGACATAACCGCAGCCGTAAAAAGACCAAGAACGCAAACCACTTTCGAATTTTCTTCCACATATGAACATCTATCGTAGCGATAACCCACAGCTTCATTCGATCTCGAATCGAACGGGCTCCGTTTCAACCAAACCCGTTTTCGACCAGAACCATCGGCAGTAGCTCGTCTCAGACCGAATCGCAAATCGAACGGCACTAACAATTTCTTCCGCTCGCCGCCTAACACTCGACCTCTAACGGCAGTAAGCTCGAACGGCAGATTTTGCAGAGGGATAGCAATTCGAACTATTACCTGACAGCCCTCTACAGCGACAGGCTCCACGCACCTCGCGGCACCAGCCTCGCAACTTCCCAACGACGCTGAAGATTCTTCGACCGGCCGCGGCTTCTTCCCCTACACCCAAGAACGGCGCGAAGCTCGTCAATCTCGAGCCACAGCTCGACGCTTAACCCGAAAGGGGGAGCGAAAACAGAGGGGCAGGACCTACCGGCGACTTCGCCCGCTCGTCTGCCGCTCGGTCGGCGGCGGCGGCGGCGGAGCGAGAGAAAGGACGGGCGGCGGCGGAGGCGAAATCGGGAACGATATGCCGATGAAGATTTTTTTTTGCGTCAAGCGAACGGCCGAGAAGGAAAGACGGGAGATGCTTGCGAGAAGGACGCGAGAAAGAGGAAACCCTGCGGGCTGGAATGGAACCCGATCCGACGGCTGGTAGAACGCGGGGGTACAGCAAGTGGACGCTGCAGATTGGACGGCCCATTGGTTTGGAGTTTTTTTTTTTTTTAGGTGACCCAGGGAATCCTGTAAGTCGATAGCCGGCGAGCAAACCCTGGGGGAGCAACTGCAGGACCCACCACCACAGTACTCCATGTAAGAATCCTAACGATGCCTCTGGGATTCGAACTTCTCCTCATCGTGAGGGGGAGAGAGTTCAAGCCAGTTGTGCCGCTGCGGGTGGTGGTTTTGATTTGGAGTTTTCACGCGATTCGAACTTCTCCCCTTCGTAAGAGGGAGAGAACCCAAGCTAGCTACGCTGCTGCGGGGCGGTGGTTTTGGTTTGGAGTTTTCACTCAATTCGAACTTCTCCCCTTCGTGAGAGGGAGAGAACCCAAGCGGCGCAGCGGTGGTTTTGGTTTGGAGTTTTCACGCAGAGAATATCCCCAAAATACCTCCCCACAAACTAGTACATTTGTGATAAATTTACCTTAAATTAATTTTTTAACCACCAAAAATCTCAAATTAATATACATTTAATAAATTTACTCCAAACCGGTACATCTATGACAAATTTACCCTATGTTAGTTTCCGTTAAATTTTATTATCAATTACAAAGTTAAATGATACGTGATAGTTGATTGGCGTACAAATTTACTATTTTACTCTCATTTTGTTACAGTTATACAATTTTTGTGATATTAATCTAATTTAACGAAAGATATATTCGGTTTTTGGCAATTTTTTTTTTGTCGGTCTTACTCTATTCCTACTCTAACGCTAACTCTCAGACTTTTGCCCTACCTCCTTGCAGGGCGTGGGAGTCGAAACCCACTCCTAAAACTATATCGTCCCCACCCCAATCCCTTGAGAATGTGGGGATTCGAACCCTCCACTTCCCCCTTCCATGTTGGAAGGGTGGTCACTGGGGTTAAATAAATTAGTTTTGAGTAAATTTATCACAAGTGTATTAGTTTGGATTTTTTATGGTCAATTTGGGTAAATTTGTCATAGATATACTAGTTTTGGGTTTTTTATACTCAAAAAATTAATTTGGCGTAAATTTATTACGCGTGTACCTGTTTGGAGTTTTTCAAGGTATTAATCCGTTTTTATCCCCAAAAAATTTTATTTTATTTCCATTTTGTTCCTTCAAATTTCTTTTTTCTTTTTGGCCAAAACTTAATTTCTCCAATTTATTTTTGAGAAATTTTCAAATAGGAATTTGAAGTGAATTTTATTATAAATAAAGGCCTAAAGTAGTTTCATTATTAAATTAGGATTATGTTAATTTTAAAGCACTTAACTTTTCAATTGGTCAAGACAATTTCATCCTTTACCTTTTTTGAGTTTTTTTCTTTTTATTTTTTCTTTCCTTTATTTTCTAGTTATCATTTTCCTCTTCACTAGTAGCCAACTATCAGCAAGGGCCTGAACAAGGTGGCTCTCGCCAACGATCGGCGAGGCTTGCAAGCCCTCATCCAATAGCCAACGAGGCCACTAGAAAAAAATAAAAAAGAAAAAGAAAATGTAAATATAAATTATTTAAAAATAAAATTGTTTTTTGACGAAAATGCCTTTGTCCAACCTGAAAAATTCAATTGGCCGCACAACTGCCAAAGTTAGGCCGTTTTTGAAACTATCTATCATAGCTACTTCAAGTCATTATTTAAGATTAACATAACCACTTTACGTCTCTATTGACATAAAATCCACTTGAGACCCTTACTTATTGCACTTCCGGCTTTTATTAAAAATATTCCCTTTATTTTTTTGGATCGAGAAGAAACATTTCTGTTCATTAACCAATTGTATTTGAACAACACATGAGCTTAGGAACACAAAATATTTCATTGAAATTTGCGTTTGGGTTGAACTTGGAGAAAATGCAAAGCCAAGCATCTTTGGCTCAAGCTTTATTTGATTAAAGCAAATACCGTTTGATTGCTTTAGCTTCACCAATTCCTTGGGCTAATCACCACTAGCAGTAGCCCCCAGGTCGGCTGAATTGACGACCCTTGGTCGGCTTAGCTTTTAGCAGAAATGTCGAGGAGCGGCTTGGCTTTTGGCAGAAATGTCGATGAACTAAGGAAGGAGGGGCCGAGAAGAACGTCGATGAGCAGAGCAACACCACGTCCGCAGCCGAGGGCCTCAACCCAGATCCTGTGCCTGAGATGAAGTCCAAGTCGTACGAGGTCCAGAGTTCTGTCGGAGGACGTGGTCGGACCTCGGCAACCGCGGCTGAAAAGCCAAATTTGGGTCGTCAAATAGGATGCGCGCTTGGAGACCAAGTTGATGCCGTACAAGGGCCAGATCTGTGCCGGAGGAGGTCCTCAAACCTCCACAACCGCCGTTAAAGGGCCACGACGATCGGCATAATCCTTTAGACAACAAGCCAAATCTAGACTCTAGCATCGAGCAGACTAGACAACCGATTTGGACTCTGACGTTGCACAAGCGAGGTGACAGGTCGCCAAAGCTGTACAACCCCGACCACAACGCAACACTAGTGTTGCACCCAAGTCGACCCATTACCAGCATCTGTCCAACTCCTCCATCTCCAGAAACTTCAGATCTGCAAAGAGAATAGGAATAGTCGTGAGAGTAAAATCGAAATATGAAATTATCAGCGGAGGTAATTTGGGTAAAATTTTATATTTTATCTGAAACCTAACATAGATTTTTATCATCTTTAGAAGGCCTAAGACTTCGTCCAACACCTTAACTTTTTGGCAATGCTAAAATGTGCCTTTTGGAAATGCTAAAGCCCTTACCTTGCGCGTTAAGCTTTGCCAATGCTAGCATTTTTCCAAAGTGGCCGAATAAATTATTGCCAGACATCTTAACTTTTCTAAACAAATCTTAAAGACCCAAAGTTCATTAAGAATGTTGAACCAAATGTACCTTAAAATTCTCATAAATTTCCATGCCAAATAGAGTTGGAAATTGTGCCATAAGAGCCCTTTAATTAAATTCTTCAAGAAGGAAAAAAAGAGATTGGATACTTAGTTGCAATTCAAGTGATTAGTCATTACGGTTCAACAAAGAATATAAGTTATGACATATTTTAAAATGCATGCACCTTAATAGATATTCTATAAAATCTCCCACGATGTTTTTTTGCTTTTTTTCACTTTAATTAATTTGTAAACTAATCTCTGACATAGTGCATAAATTGATGAAAAAATTCCAAATAAGGATATAAAGTATCTTTATTTTCTCAAATAAAACTTGAAGAGAACTTTATTTCAAATAGGGACTTGAAGTGCTCTTATTTTTTTCAAATAAAGGCTTGAAGTAAATTTTGCTCCAAATAAGGGCATGATACGGTTATGTTAATATCAAAAAGGGGCCCTGATTTTCTAATTGATCAATGGAATTTTTATCATTTACCTTTTTTTAATTTCTTTCTTTCTTTTTTTTCCTTTTTTCTACTTTTCTTTTTCTTCTTCACGATGGCTAGTCTCAAGTGATAGCCAAATACAACAATGCCTAGAGAGGGTTGGGCGAGACCTCACCCACAGTCATAAGGGTGTGGACAAGGTGATCTCGCCGTGGCCAGCAAGGGCTTGCAAGCCCTAGTCGGCGCTTGCTAGGAAAAAAAAAAAAAAAAGGTAAAAGAAAAATAATTTAAAGATTAAAATTGTCTTTTGACGAAAATGCCATTGATCAACCAAAAAATCTAGCCAACCGGTGATCGGCGAGGTCAAACCTTTATTTAAAATTATTATGACCATTTCAAGTTTTTATTTGAAACCAAGACATACTACTTCAACCTTTTATTTGACATAAAATTCACTTCGAACCCCCATTTGAGAAAATAAAAGTGCATAAAGCTTATTTAGAATTTCCCCTAAATTAATTGATTTTTTTTCTGTGAATTTGAAAAGATGCGCTCTATTAAAACTTGTGTCGGACGCTAATCCTCCCGCATGCAAAAAGGGACGTGGAGAGCAAACCTACTTGAAAATAATCAAGTATATAATAACTACTACTGCGCATTTAAAAATGCATAGTTTCGCGGCACACGGATTCTAAAGTTCAAAATGCGAAACAAGTCAGCAGCAAGTCGCATATATCTAAAGGACGTTGCACATTGACGTATGCTGAACAGGTTCGAGGTGCAGCCCGAGCGAATCCATTTGCTTAGAGTCCCCGAAAGGATCAGAATCAACGGGCGTGTGCTAGTACAGATGCTGTCGTTGTCGAACCTTGATCTGCTGGTCTTGTCTTTGTTTTGTCCTCCAAATCAGGAGGAGCATCGAAGAGGATCCTGGTTGGCGCACCGGGTTCGCATGTGGAAATGCTTTGTCCCGAGCATCCTAGAGATTCTTCGTGGGCGCACCGAATTCGCATCCGGAATGCTTTTCCCCGACATTACAAATGTACGCGTTGTTAAAAGATTTCATCCGGATACTTGATATTGAAGTCTTCGTCCAAAGACGGCTCCAATGCTGGGGAAATTATCAAAAAGTTCCCAAACATATGATGCTCGTGTCAATTCAAATATAAACTGATTTGGTTAATTTGATCCTAAAGCTTTTGATAATATATCAATTTAATTCTAAACATTTCAATTGTATCAAATTAACTCTAAGCATTTTGATGATTTACCAATTTAGTCCTAAACTTTTTTAACAATTTACCAATTTAGTTCTTTGAACCAATTTTGATTGGAAAAATACTAATGTGGTAGTTTGATTAGCACCGATCATCTGCATTAAACGACCAGGTGATACGTGATAAATTTTTTATAATTTTTTTTAAATTAATTTTTCAGAATTTTTTATTTTTTATTTCTCTTCTTTTTATTTTTTTTTTTTTTTTTCTTTTTTTTCAGCTCTTGGCCGGCAAGGAGTTGGTTAAAAAAAAAGAAAAGAAAAAAAAATTAAAAATTACAAAAAAAAAAATTTAGAAAAATTTAAAAATTGTCCAAGTGGCCGCCGTTTCATGTCAGATGCCCAATGTTGGCTAAACCACTATGTTAGCATGTTTTGCCCAAGAGAGGAGATTTAGACAGCCTCTCATTTCACAAAATCAAACGTACAAATAGCACCGCTTGCGCACGCTCAAAAGATGCGGGACGAAGTCCCGGAGGTTGATGAAGATCGATTCATCACATGGGTATATCCTCAGTTTTAGTAAAACATGGACACAAGTTTTGAGCTGGCTTAGGCAGGTTAGGCATTCTGCAGTCATTTGGTTTAAATTCCTAGGTTCATTTAGAGAAACATGACTGAGTTACTGCGAATCAAGAGAAACATAAGCATGGCTTGTCTACAACTCAACTCACGTTATTCATGGCCGGCAGCACATGCACGTACACGGACACACTTTGAAATCAGATCCGATGTTAGAAAGTCGCGCGCTTATTCCGAGAATGGATAATCCTCGTATCTGATCCGGCAATCCTTAAGTTGAAGCCGAACACCCGTGGTCCGTTCACATAGCTTCACAATATAGTAAAAAGTCTCTTTCAAGCAAGCACCGCAATCCGTAACATGGACCACCGTCCATGGTAGATTGACATCCCGAAGTCGCCATCCTGTCCCGCAAATCATATAGGACATCGTAGTGATTATCATGCATTCCTCCTCAACCTCATCATCAATTTCTACTTCTTTTTGAGCTTCCATTTGATCATCTCCACCGTCTCTATTATAGTCTGGACATCGTCTCTTTTGGCAACCTCATCATTTTGATCATTCTCGGCTTCTTCTTTATGCTCCTTCATCAACAGAATTTTCTGATGAGTCTAAAAACTCCAAGCCAAGTCAACTAGCTCTTCCGCCACATTTGAAGTTTCCCATGCTTCTTAAAGTCTTTGATAGTGTGATTCTCAAAGAACGCCACATCTCTACTTCTCGAAACATCTTCTTGCTTCGGGATCCAAATCTATAGCCAAAATCCTCGTGAGCATATACTAAGAATTTGCACTCCTTTGCATTTCCATCTAGCTTTGTTCGTTTCGTCTCTTGATATGTGTGCAAATGCCTTACAACCAAACATTCCCAAGTGACTATAGGATGAATTCTTACCATTCCATACACTTGTAAAGTCTCGTCTTAGAGTGGAATCGAATGTGATAGATTTAACAAAATCACTACCATCCTTATTACCTCTCCAAAAAGAGTTTGACGGCTTCGCATGGGAGAGCATACACATTATTCTCTCATTTATTGTTTGATTCATTCTCTCAGCAACACCATTGTGCTATGAAGCCTTATGCAATGAGCTTTGTAGTAATCCTTAAATGGCCATGATATTCCCCACCATTGTTAGTCCTCACTTGCTTCATTTTTATACCGATCTCCCTTTCTAATTTCACATGCAAATCCTTGAAGATATCAAGAACTTGATTTTCGCCTTTAATGCAATACTCCATACCTTCCTTAAAAAAACATTTCTGAAAGTAACATAATAGGAAGTACCATGCACGCGAAGTCATATCACAAACAACAATATGTAATAAATCAAAATGATTAGTCTTTTTCAATGGTGGAATAGATTTAAAGGCAGCTCTATTATTTTTTTCCTACAATGGAGTCTTTGCACAGGTTTTAAGAGGTACTTTTTATGTTTGGAAGTAATTTCTTCAATGTAACAACCTTCATTCAATTCTCACTCATATGTCCAAGCCTTTTGTGTCAAAGCTTGGTAGATACCTCCCTTGCTGCATTAACATCTCCGCCACATAATTTTGCTTGTGTGGTATAGAGCAAGATGTTTTTCACTCCTCTCACTACTGCAAGGCTGCACTTGATTAACTTCAACTTTTTTTCACTGAAGTAACTCACATAACCATCATCATTTAGCTTTCCTGTGGAGATCAGGTTAAAGCGAATATTTGGGACACGCCTCACCTATTTCAAGGTCAGCTTACATCCATTATTGGTCTTGATCTCCACCTTCTTATGCCAACAATACCCATCCTCACAAGACCCAAGTCTCTAACTATATATAAAGAGAAAAATTCTCTTTTGGGGACTACACGAAATCCAAGATCAACTAGCAAAATGGTGTCCTAGCATATAATTAATGCTCTCATTAGTGCAAATAACCATCATGTCTTCAAAAAACTGTAGTGACATTTACAACCGGTGCTTCAACTTGCTTCTTGGCGGCCTCTTGATAATCTCTAATGGGATGCTTGGTTTTTCCACAACAAAAACAAGCTTTCTTCTCAGTCTTTGGCCTTGAGGTTGGACGACCTTTAGATCCAGGTCTTTGCTTCTCCCACAATCTACTTTCTTCTCTTGTTCATTGATTACAAGAATTCTATCACCATGGTTGTTGTAACCATCATCTTTGTACTTTTGCTCTTCACTCAACAATTTGTCCTTCATTGACTATACGATCAATGTTCCATCATGTGTGGAATTGTGAATCGACGCAACTAATGGGTTGCAAATTTTTGGCATAAAAAACTGTTAGGAAGTGTGCATGTAAGTTCGGATTGCATCAATTTGATTCACTAGACCTCCCATAGTGCCTATGTATTTACTTACAATTGTTTCATTTTTGTACTCCATACGTGACACCTTCTTTATCAAAAAGTTTGCTATGTTTTAAGATGTATTTATTGTGTATGTCCAGTCCAGATTTCTCCACAAATCATAACCGTTGTCTTCTTGGGTGAAGTTCAGCCACTTTCTAATGGTGCCAACTCTTCTTTTGTTAAGAATAGTCTTCTCATCCTCCACCTCCTCTTCTTCTATTGCTAGTTTCAGGGCTTTTGAGGAGTCTTCTCCTCCCTCTCCAACTATTGCTGATTTAGTAGTGCCAGAGTCTTTGCCAAGCTCTTTGGAGGTATTCTTGTCTTGATTGGCTTGGGCAAGCCTTTAATGTAAAGATGATCCTCCATCTTGCACCTCCATATTGCATAATTCGTAGCTGTGAGCTTGATCATGTTGACATCTTGCTCTGATTCCATTTTGTTGTAAATTAAGTTGGATCGTGTTGGCCTTGTTTTCTGACATCTTGCTCTAATACCACTTTGTTGTAAATTAAGTCAAATCGCAACCAATTACAATGGCATTCTAATGTCAAAATTGTGCAATATGCGACCATATATTCTCTTTGCCAAAAAAAAAAAGACGTAAATAGCACAACTAACAAGAACAAAAGAACAATACACTAGAATTTTTGCATAGAAACCTAATGTGAGAAAAACCACAAAATCACTTATTCAAGAATTGCTACACTATTATCAAATGATTATGATTAACGCTAACACTGTTTTCTCAAAATAGATTTTCACAATTGTCACAAAACATATAATCACTTGATGAATCCTCAAGATCTCTGGTCTTTATATACATATTGTTCAAAACTCTTGTAATCTCTCTAGCGTTTTTTTTGGTGCACACATAAACCTCCACTTAAGCCCTTCTGTTTATAGTAGTAGACCTACACCCAAGTTAGGAATCCTCTTTAATTGATTGATAATCACATACTAATTAGAAATCTCCTCGATTGATAAAAATTTGTTTAATTGAGTAATCATCAAAATTGATTCAATTTTGGTGTTATTCCTAATTAAGCCTTCTTATTTAGACCTCTCCATTTCAGCGTCCTATCATAATAGGACTCCTTCCTATTAGGCATTCTTAACAAGCAATTGTCAGAATATTTCAAATCAACCTCGAAGCATGTTGGGCCGCTCCCAACACGGGCTACCGTTAAGCTATATCCTTGTTACAAATTTCCTTTAAAGACCATCTCGAATTTGAAGAAAGACAGAGGGAAGAAAGCAAAAACTCCATGAATTTTATTGTTTTTTCGGTCGGACAAAACCCCCATGAATTGAAACCTCCAGTTTTGTAGCAGAAGGAAGAAACCGGAGTTCCTTAAAGTTCATCAGATTCGGAGACACCCATGTTCCATTTTGTCTCGTGAAGCCCTGCTTCACGTTAAAGGTTTCTTCAACTCGCTCCACACAAACCGATTCACTCCGCCTGCTGCTCCGATTTTCCTCGACCTTGTCGAAATCTCGAGCGTTCAAGTCTCCTACCTCGTCAATTCTTGTGGGTTGTCTCCAGAATCGGCTCTCTCCGCTTCCAAGCTCCTCCAAATTCCAAACCCCAGCAAGACCGGACGCAGTCATCGGCGTCTTCAAGAACCGAGGTTTCACTCCAGGCTCCAAATCTCCAGATCATCGCGAGGTTCCCCACGTTGCTTTCGTTGGACCCAGATAAGATTCTCTCGCCAAATTCGATTTTTTGCGCTCCAGAGGGATCTCCGACCTCGAATTAGCCAAGCTCGTGGTTGTGATCCCGTGGATTTTGGGCAGGAGCCTAGAGCACCATTTGGTACCCACTTTTCGTTACATTAGTAATTTGTTACAATCCGATGAGAAGGCCATCGCAGCCGTCAAACGTGCTCCTCGATTATTGTATGATAATCCTCAAGTTGAACTTGTTCCTGAAGTCACGGCTTTGAGGAATGCCCGAATGCCGGAGGGAACATCCGGCATTTAGTCCTGTACCACGGGCATATGTTTCCGGTGCCGGTCCTTCCAATTGAGGAGAACATGAATAGGGTGAAGGCAATGGGTTTTGACCCTTCCAAAGTGAGTTTTGTCATGGCTCTGCGCGTGCTTATGGGCACCGTAGGTGAGTCGGTGTGGAGGAGGAAAATTGATGTGTATGGCAAGTGGGGTTGGTCCGAGGAGGTGGTTATTTTAGCTTTCAGAAGGTATCCATTGTGCATGATGTTGTCGGAGAGCAAAATTACTGCCACAATGGACTTCTTTGTCAATGTTATTAGGGCTTGATCCTTTGGTTATCTCCCAACGTCCACTAGCCATCACATTTAGCTTAGGGAAGAGAATTGTTCCTCGGGGTTCAGTCTTTCAAGTTCTACTGTCTAAAGGTTTGCTTAAACCCTGTAGCCTGTCTACATTGTTGACTATTTCGGAGCAGAAGTTCCTGGAAAGTATGTGACTACTTATTTGCGGGAAGCACCACAGTTGTTGGCTCTCTATAATGAGAAGATGGGTCTTGCATGCTAGTTTGGAATTTTTGGTACTTGCTCGGTTAATCTAGGATAGGATGCTAGTAAAACCGAACAAAAATTCGGCTCTTCTTTTTGTCTTTTGTCTCCGTGCTACTTGATAAATTTAAATTCTCCATTTGTGAGGTTATTGTTTCATCCCTCCATGTTTAATATTTAATCCTCCTATCTTCTGTGCAATATCTCCAATACCAAAACTAAATTGGAACTTGAGGAAAAATCGAACGATAGTGGTTCTTCCTTCTTTTGACAATATTAATTTTCCTTCCTGTAAATTCTCTTTGCCTATCTGTGTTCCCCTCATAATTATTCTTGCAATGTGTCCCTGTAATAATGAAACTATTGGCTGTGCTCGAACCTAAGGTACTGAACTGACTTAAGGCAACTCCTAATTAGTTTACTTTATTTTTACTATTAACTTAGCTTTGTTCCCTGTCACCTGGTGCCATGCTAGTAGTTCATGTTCAGATAAATATTCTATTTTTGCCAGGTTTGGAGATATCATGATGAAATGCTCTGATTAGTAATTTGTACTTTCATAGATAATGACAAATATTACTTGTTTACAGTTTTGTCTAGACTCAAATATGAAGTGGATATGTTCCCTGGAGGAGTTAGATTCAAATTTACCAGTATAAAAGGCAACTGTGTTTTGAGCCTCTGATGGGGTTTAATCATGGATTTCAGTATAATTAGGGCAACAAATGACTTGAGACAGGGGTGGAAATCAATGCATGCTGCAAGTCAGTTGATCCGAAGGCAAAATCTGTTTTTAAATTTAAAGGAGTCATCTGAGAGTGATATTGCAGCAGCGATGAACTTTTTGTCAACATCTTTATCACTCCAAAATTCCATGAAGATGCTGTCCAACAGTTTGGCTGGAGAGACTGTAGCTTGCTCATATGCGATTGTTTCACCCAATTTCATGAGGAATTTTTGACTGCTAGTGGGGGATGGTCCTCACTCATTTTGAACTATGCAGAGAAGATGTGTCTCACATGCTTGATTGGAACTTGAGGTACTTGGTGGGAAATTAGAATGTTCATAAACAAAAGGAAAATTCTCCTTCTCTTGCTTGGATTTTTGCTGCTTGGTGAAGCTTGTTTCGTCATTTAGTATCTTATTCATTTCATTCTTCTGGCTTTAAAACTTAATCCAATCTTCATTGCAATTTATTGGATACTAGAAAGGAAAGTTCAGGCCTAGCAGGGAGTTGAGCGGTTATGCATTCTCTTTGCAGCTGTTTAAATCTCAACCTTTCTACACAAGGAATTGTTTTTTGTAATTTCTAATGGTGAAACTTCTGGTTTTCACTTGAAACTCTTGTCCTATACTTTAGTTTTTAGGAAAGTTGACACTTTGTCCTTACATCTATATCTTTCTTTGTTATCCAATGCAACTGGTGCTTCATAAACAAGTTCCTTTATGCTCTTAAATCTTACTTGGGAATATTTCATGGAGATTAATTTATCCATTAGCTTGTTATATCCCTGGATCTTTTTTTTTCCAGAAGCCGCGGCTGGTCAATGGACATGCTTCTCCCTCATTACTTGTCCTGAGGCCTTGGAAAATTTAGAATGACAGTAATAACACATACCTAAATTGTGAGTGCGAGATCGTGATGGTTTTTAAGATTGATATTTTTATGTGCTTGTTGCTTTGAATTGAGCTCCATGCAAGTTCTTTCAGCCGTGTGGTTGGAAGGAAGTGACTTTCCGGTTGATTGGTGCTTCTATCATGTATGTAAATTCTTTTCCTTCTCAGCATCATACAGCATCACACTGAGTTGAATATTTCAATCTTCATCTGTTTTTTGGGTATTCAAATAAAATTGCACTACTTGAGAAAAGATCTTGGTTATGTGTTCTGTCTGCAGCATAAACAGCATCAGGAGGAATAGAGAAGCATTTCTCTATTGCTTATTTCACCAATATAAGAAACCAACATCATTTTAGAAAGCCGTCATGAGACTTTCATTCCAAGCGTATTTTGGTCTGTTCCTTCATTCCCTACATTACCTAATGGGATCCAATCATTCTTCATTATGTAAATAGGGTCTTCTCTGTTTTTCTGCTACATTACTACCTTTGATGAGAAATGTTGGTGAAATGCTCTGGCCAGATTTGCTAATCGTGCAATTTTGATACCCAAGGCGAGGTTACAATAAATCTCTTCCGAATTCACTTCAAGATAAGCATGGATTTATTCGGAAGCTTCGTTTTGCTCTTAAGGATGATATCCTTTCTGAAACTTAACTTTAAATTAGATGTTTGCATCGTCACTAAATCTTGTCTATATAAAGATAGTGCCACGAGAGCAATTTTGGATGGGTTTGGGCAAGTCTATTTAGCTAGATAGCTCAGCCACCCTACACCCCCCACCCCGGTCTATCTCTAACTCTCTCTTTCCGACTTTTATTATACCTCTTTAGAGCGTGACGGTTAGACTTCACACATGTGATACTAATGTCCTACCCATCTAGGCCTTGTTTCTAGTGGCTAGCCTAGCCTCTTAAATTGTACTTCTTATCAGGGTAAGAGGTTACGTAATGTCACCTCTCATATTCCTACTCACCAGGGAATAAAAAAATATGACGGGAATTTGGGAAAATTACCCAAAAAGTCCTAAAATCTATTGTAATTGTGTCGATTTAGTGCTAAATTTATTTTTTGGGCCAATTGAGTTTTAAATTTTTAACGATGTGTCGGTCGGTTCGTAGATCAAAATTTGGCGGTGAACGTTGACATGGACATCGGTGGACAATTTTTAATAATTTTTTTAAAATTTTTCAAAATGTCTAATTAATTTTTATTTGATCTTTTTTTCCTTTTTTTCTTCTTCCTCGCCCTTACTTTCTCCTCCTTTGGCAATCAGCTAGAGGAGAGGGCCAATCGCCGAATTGAGGTGGCTAGCTAGAGGTGAGCTTGCCTAACCACTGGCGAGACAAACCCCTACAGAGATAGGGATGGGAGTTCAAAGAAGAATCAGAACAAGGGCTTCTTCACTGCTATGAGTTCGGGGCTGTCCATGTTTGGCAACATTGTGCATGGATCTATTAATGGGTAATCCTTGTTCCTTTGTCTTCCTCATGTCTTGCTCGTGCCTTGCCCAGCAATGGCGAGGTGAGCTTGCCATTGGCCGACCGCCTTAGTCCGATGATCGGCCCTTCCCCTTGGCCGGTCATTGAAAGAAGGACAAAGGAGGGGGGAGGAAGAAAAAAAGAAGAGAAAAAGAAAGGAAAAAGAAAAGAAGAAAAGATTAAAAAAATTCAAAAATTCAAAAAAAAATTATTAAAAAAATTATCTTTCGGCATTGGTTGGTGTTCACACAACACCGGCCAACTAAATTTGGCTGAATGGATTAAATTGACACAATTGCAAAAAGTTTATGACTCAATTGGCTAAAAAAAATAAGTTTAGAATTGAATCAATATATTTGCAATAAATTTAGTTATTTTATGGTAACTTTCCCATAGGAAATTGGGGGAACTTGGGTGGTGAAAGTAGATATCATGTTAAAACTCCGGTCTTGGCTATTTCCGACTAGGCAAGTATAATAACCTCCCGTGCCTATGCCTAGGTTGAGAAGGTGTGGCTTCAAAAGCGTTGCAAGACAGGCTGAGCTTCGCTCAAGTCTCTCAACCAACCGCTTGCTCCCGTTTTCTTTTTTCAAAGTTTAGGGAAAACAGAACTAATGCCCGAGCCACTCATTTGCTAATTGGATTATATTCCTAATCCTTATGGAATAACGAAAGAGGTCTACCATTTACTTCTCTTGGATGGAAGCCTCGACATTTTTGGTCATAGTTTATTCTTGGTCGATCATAAGTCTCGACATTACTTTTATTCTAAGTTGATTATTTCTTTGAAAAAATCTTGATGTGCTTAATTACAATATATTTATAAAAGGGATATTCAATAATATATTTATAAAGAAATTGTACAGTACGCCTTGAAAGTGATGGAGCACGCTTATGGATCAAGTCAATTTAAGTAATGGATGTAATGAAAACGCATGCCGGAAATAAATTGCATGTTTAGCTGTGTAGTTTGTATCTCCAGGATATTATAAAGAGAAAAGTGCAAGGAAGAAAACAATCTTGGACGAACGAGGAACAATTCAACCAGCAGTCTCTCTACATCACAACAGATGGGAAAAAGTGGAGGTCCGCAGCTGATGATTCCCTTGAATATGTACCCTTTGTGTTTGCGTGTTTTTGAGGATTCTTTTATTTTTTGGGTTTGCGTCAAAATGTCAAGGGACGCAAAATGTCAAGGAGGATTCGAACTTGAAATGGGAGATCTCTTAGACAAAAGTTGATAAATCAATCTAATTTAAGTTTGATAATCTCCGCACAAGAGTTGATAGGTTTAAGAGTTAGTTATGCAAATAAAATTGAGCAAGTTAGCACAAAAATGGTAATTCACAAACTGTAATAAAAATTGGTAATTTCAAAAGTAAGTTACTACTAATTTCACCAACAACTTTTTGATGGCTTAAGACATTTATCGAAATTTGCTAGCACGAAATAAAATCTGTAGTTTTTGACATGGAAAAATAGAATTCTTCCTTGTAAGACTCGTGGAACTAGGTGACCAATGCACAATGACCCAAAACCAATGAAGCACGAACAATTATTCAATGAACCTAGCACATGTATCGACTGAATCTAGACGGCCTTACAAACGAACCTGCGAAAGACCCATATGGCACTGATCACTACACTAGGTACTTACAGGGAACCACAGCACCTCGTTTCCATCTAGCATAATGGGAACAATGCCAAGAAAAAGGATCAAATTGCTCCTAAAAAAATTGAAAGGATATTAGTATGTTCAACAGAAGAGTATTCTGGAGCAAAGTTCTGTGCTCCAAATGATGAAAGTCGACAAAATATCACAAGAGAAAAACAGGTTGCTCCATCTATCGAGAAAAGATACCATAGAACCATACTTTGTCGAAAATTTTGTCAAAGAATCCTGTACTAGTGGTCAAGTGGGAATCAGCTTGAATGCTGTTTCTAAGCAACAGAAAGATAAAGCAGGATTCGAACTTGAAACTGGAAAATTCGTGAGACAAAGTTTGATAAATCAATCTAACTTAAGTCGATAGTTTCATGTATGAGTTAGTAGGTTCAAACATTGGTAAATTATGCAAATAAAGTTGATGAATTAGTAGAAAAATTGGTAAAAATTTGTGAAGTATATAATAAAAGTCAATAATTTCGAAAAGAGTGTTGGTAAGTTGCCAACTAATTACAAGAAAAAAAGAGTTGTTCATATTATTTTTATAATGGTTTTTTTACGCTTATCAATGCTTATTGAAATTCAGTAGCACGAAAAAATAATCTAAATCTTTTTGACATGGAACTAGGTGACACCTGAAACAAATGAACCACGAGCAATTATTCAATGAACTGATAAATATACCATATTGAATTGGAACCTACAAGAGACCTATATGATCAAAAAAATGCTTAATCAATCATAAATTTATTAGCGGATGCTAATTTAATTATAAAATTTTTAATTTTGTCAATATAATCCTAAACTTTTGCTCGAAATTTCAATGTAGACTTTCGATCAATTTTCAGAAAATCATTGGCATAGCTTTGTCATTACTAGCTATCCTATGCGGCATGCTATCATGTCTATGAGTCCCATTGAAAATTGACTAAAAGTATTTTATATAAAGATTTAGGACTAAATTGATCAAGTTAGAAAGTTTTGGAATAAATTAACATCCGGTGCAATAGATTTATGACAAGTGCTAGACATACGAAGTGTCAAATCTTAGTATGGGGGACACTTAAGTGTCAAAAGTTATGACAATTAAGTGCTAAAAATTAGAGCAAAATGGATTAATTAAGTGAAAACAGCAAGAAAATCCGACGAAAATACTGACATAACGATTTTTCAGCGAGACAAGTGCAAAAACGATGTTGTTTTGTACACCGACGTGACTAGAGAAGTGCAAAAACAATGTTATTTAGTGTCTTGACGTTGGTAAATAATTAATATAAAAATTAACTAAATTAAATTTAATACCAATTGTTTTTTTTTTTTAAAAGAAGATGATGAACGGCTTGCAAGGCGGCCCAAGGCTGGCCCTCGCCACGCCTCCCCACCGTCGCCGAAAATGGTCGATGATGGTGGCTAGGGCCAATAGGAAGGTGGCGATGGCGAGGGCAAAGCCTTCAACCGCTTGCAACTATTCATCTTCTTTCTTCCTTTTTTTTTTCTAAAATATAAATTTAATTAATTTTTAATATTAAAATTCAAATCTACGCCAAAACGACATCATTTGCGTTTTTTTGCTAAGTCAGTTCTCCGGGTGAGCCATAGGCGAGCAAAATTAATAAAAAATTATCACATAAGATTTATGGCGATGTGGCACTCAAGTATCCTATTTTTCGAAAAAAAATGATACTTACATATTGCTTTCCTAACTTTGGCATCCCCTCATGCCAAGTTTTAGCACTTTGGGATATACTTTTGCCAATTTATGACTGATTGGCCTACAGTGTCACGATAAGCAGAGCAAAACATTTTTCTCTATGGAGTTAACCTCAAAATACAAGTGGAAAAGGAAGAAACGAGCAAATGACAGAGTATGGTGGCTTCAAGCAAACAAAAATTAAGAACATAACATGAAAACGGTCTATTTGAAGACAGGAGAATCCAAAGGAGGAAATTGCCTACTTATAGCCGTTAGAATTTGGGATTCCGAGTGCATCAAATTCGATAGAAAATTAAGAGGGAGACAAAACAAGAATATCTTAGGCCGTTCTTCCACGATCCGTATTTTACGCCATCGCCCCTTTGCTCGATACATAGTCTTATACATGTGAAACGCGTGTGGGTATTTGACAACCAGCAGAGTACAGAAAAGATTATAGCACAGTTGATATCCCAAAATCTCCAACAGAAGCACTCCTTTAGACATTTTCCTTTCAATTGTGTATAACTATGGCATGTACAATGAAAATGTGTGTATCTACTTTCTTTGTAGCCCCTGTCGTGCTTTTTGACATCCATGGGGTCATATCCATACACCCCAAAAAAAAAAGAAGAAGAAGAAAAGTAAGAACTTTCCACCTGTGGCTGAATCCTGTCCAATCGCGGGCTTCTCAACGACTTCCCAAAATTCTGATGGGCACGGGTAATTGAGAACAAAGAGCGAACCAAAGGCTATGTGATCAATTTGCTGTGCAACTCCTACAATGTAAAGCTCTTCATGTAGGTATAAACACCGCCGCATTATACTCGCTCAGCACGAAAATCATGAGGCATTGGTCACCTTTGACCGCACGGAGTCACGCTTGAGGAAAAAAGCATAAAGAAGCTCATTCCACACGTCTGGAACACCAGGCAAGCACCAATGGCTACAATCCTGCCTATGGAGCCCGAAGCAGGACCCAACTTAGGCCCCAGGTAATACAAAGAGGAATGGCCATCTTTTCTGCGCGCTGTCATAGCTGTGATATTCAGCACGTGAAGGTTATTGTTTACTGTTTGGTTGGACCAATCAGTTAACAAATCGGTAAGAATTTTCAGATGGACCAACGAAACTGGGGAGGAGCCCAAGTCGGGTAGAGTCTCCAAGACATGTTCCTCCAGACTTCCAGTCTCCACCTCTGTTAAGAACATACATGCCGTGGTTACTTTGAATAATAAAAGCGGTAACAACAGATGAGCAATATCATATAACTGACTATAAAATGAAGCTCAATACGCTCAAGAGTGTCAAAATTATCTTCCCCATCTTCCAAACCAAGTGACTTGCATCTCAACCACTCTTTACAGCGATGCAGTGTTCAAGGGGCATGATATCACAATTACAAAAAGATTTTAAAACCCAATCACCACTTCTTTCTGACGCTAAAACAAGTCCTCGATTTTTTGTTAAAGTTTTAGAAAAGAAAATGCTGCTAATTATAGAGAATCTGCAGCGCTATGTCAAACATAAGGAGGAAAGCCGCTGATAAGCCACGATCCAAAATAGACATGTCACATCCGAGAAAAGACAATGTCATAGTACTTGCATGGATCTACACGACCTCATTTTTCATCTAGCCTAATGGGATTAAATGCCATGGGTCAGGACCATATTGCTCATACTAAATTTGAAAGGATAAAAATAGTCAACAAGAGAAAATATCACGAGACAAAAACAGGTTTGCTTCTTTGCTTTCAAGAAAAATATCATAGAACTATATACAGTTGAAATTTTAGTCAAAGAATCCAGTATCAGTGGTTTAGTGGTCATCAGCTTAAATGCTGCTTCAAGCAACAGAAAGAGGAAATAAATATCCAATGTCAACATGAAAGAAAATCGCTCTTCTGATGTGAAGAAGATGAGTGATAATTCACTGAGGTCAATAGAAATCAGCTTACCTAAAATGTACAGGTGCATAGGATCGAAAGTAGACCTGACTTTTGCTCATATTCACATGAGCACTGATCCAGTCAAGTACTGTCTCTGTGATCTCCGATATGCATCTTCAACAGTCATATTCATCTTAACCTCATTTCCAACCTGGAAGTAAGAGCCCTACCATAGACATTCAGAGAATCAGATCGAAGTTCTTAACATTCATTGTGGAAAACGGAACCATTTCTCAACGAGCCATAGGGCAAGAGTAAGGCTAAAGGCCTGAGGTAGCATCCAACAAAGGTGACCAAAGCAAAGCGGAGTTTTGAATTTCAGGGAGAGAGGGCATCCTTAGTCAATGGCTGGATAATGAGTCTTATGACTGATTGTAAAAGAACTAAGAAAACATGGTCTGCTGAGGATACAGGAGAAACGTCTGGCAAGCATAGCAACATTAACTATGAAAAGCCCTTTAACTTCCTATATTGCACTCATAACTGACAATCCAGATCTGGAGGAATTAGTACATTCACACACCATCTCCTTAACAAAAACATGGCCAAACGACCTAATATATAATGAGCCAAAGCAATGACTTCCCATCTGAATCAGAGGTCACACTTGTAAAGGTGGTGCAGAGGGGACATCGAAGGAAACTTGCCAGTGTGCAATCTAGACCAATGTATCATTCAGCCATATGATCAAACTGCCTAAAGTAGCAAGTAAAGTGTCATTTTGCAATTTGCAATCCAGGAGTAGTGCTTGGAACAAAGTCCCTATATTTTTAGGGGTCAACCACTTAACAGGACAAAATATGACAACGAGATGATATAACATACTTACAGCGTACAGTCTTCTCATAATTCCACCAATGCCCAGTATTGAGAACCAGCAAATCAGCATCTGCCCACTGTTTAGAAGTCCAGTCAATCTGATCCAACTTCAGGGTAATCTTCACGTCTTCTGGAGATCCAGCCGGAGCTCGGCCTTGCGCCACTAGAAATGGGGATCTGTAATATTCAACTGTGCAGTTGAAGTCTCTGAACTTGTATACCAAGAATCCAGTGTGCTTAGTGATTGGTCTACCATTCACTTCGTAGACTGCAGCCTTATCCGAAAGAGCAGAGGAGAGCATGCAGAGGAGGGATTCCCATTGGTTCCGACCAATTGAGTCACCAACGAACACGACCCTTTGGTTGCGCAACCTTTCCAGCATCATCTTTGCATCAAATCTGTACTCGATTAGACAGAGAAAATGTCAGTATATTTGTTTTCTTGTGGGAAATTGAGGACAGGATTCATGTAAGAAATGCACTGACATTGGATGTTTGGTTCATCACCACCTAATTAAAACAAGGAAAAAGAATTAATCGAAGATGGCTCTGATCATGTAAAATTATCCTCAGGATACTGCCAAACAAAATACCAATTAAATATTTGATTTATCGCCATCTAATTAGAACGAGGAAAAAATTAATCCAAGGTGATTCTGAACGTACAGAATTTAATAAAAGATGATATCATATCACCAAATGAATTACAGGTTCAATCATCATAAGACTTAGATTGACCCCCTACTGCCTAAAGCTAATTTGAAGGCCTTCTGTCAGTCTCAACTTTCCTATTGGAACAATTAATCGAGCACTTATCTATAACATCGGTTGAATTGGAATTATGCAGCATGAGTAAAGTAGATCCGTTACAGGCTCTGCAGTTGACAGACAGATCAAGGAAATTCAAGGGCAAAGAGAATCTCCTATCAGATGCTTGTTAAGGCCTTGCTAAGGCATGAAGACAAACTCCTATGTTCCTTTCATTACAGTATTTCTGAACAAGTTCCTGGATAACAAGCCTAAAGGTTTTCTTATTGATGATATCGATATTGAGGATAGTGACGATATTGAGGATAGTGACGATATTGATCGTGACCTTGATACGGAGCTGGAGCTTCTAACTAGGATGAATGCGCTAACTATGGATATGATGCCGAAATAGACCGATTTATATTACCCTTCAATTCGAATTAGCAAAAGCAATGTCTCCTTGCATAATATGGATTCCAAACATTCATGATCTGGGATGTGAATGAGTCGAATTACTTATCCCTCGGTCTATTAGTGAACTATCTCTCCAGGGATTGTGAAAGATGTTCCACTCAAAATATTCTTGTTATTGCTTCGACTCATATTCCCCAAAAGTGGATCCTGCTCTAATAGCTCCGAATAAATTAAATACATGCATTAAGATACGAAGGCTTCTTATTCCACAACAACGAAAGCACTTTTTCACCCTTTCATATACTAGGGGATTTCACTTGGAAAAGAAGATGTTCCATACTAATGGATTCGGGTCCATAACCATGGGTTCCAATGTACGAGATCTTGTAGCACTTACCAATGAGGCCCTATCGATTAGTATTACACAAAAGAAATCAATTCTAGACACTAATACAATTAGATCTGCTCTTCATAGACAAACTTGGGATTTGCGATCCCAGGTAAGATCTGGTTCAGGATCATGGGATCCTTTTCTATCAGATAGGAAGGGCTGTTGCA